>JASEVX010000008.1:48897081-48904079 GCA_031761405.1 Serripes groenlandicus
ATATCTCCACATGTCTATTTTATCTCTCTATTGCTATTTGTCTCTCTGTATGTATGTCTCTCTCACACTCTCTTACTTTCTTTGAATCTCTATCGGTATGTCTCTACCTGTCTCTCTCTCTATCTCCCTTCTGTGTCGGCATGTCTATGTATGTCTCCGTCTTTCTTTCAATAATTTCTGCCTGTCTCTCTTTCACCCTGTCTTTATATATTTATAAATAATCTATCTCACGCTGTTTATCCTTCAGACTCACTTACTTGCTTTTGATCATTTCAATCATTTTCCAACACGATGCATATAAAAAGAAAGTCTGTATAACTTGTTTTAGATTATAGCGAATGGAATAATTTTATCTATATTTTGTAATATCCCGTTGATGTTAACAATAATACAATATTACATCTAAGCTAGTATTGTTTATCATAGTTTGATATGTATATGCATAACTCTCCAGTCATCTGATCTTAAATATATACATTGATTTCTGAACATATTGGCATAAACTGCGGACCCAAATCGGCCTGCGCGTTAACCTTATCTGAATCTATACACGTCGTAAAATCTACGCTGAATGTTATACAAAATAATTGGAGTCTAATAAGTAATATACGTTTAACCCCTTTATTGCCACCGGTGTTCTTGCACTATGCAGGTTAAAGATATTCACAAACATTAGATTCCAAACTAAGCCTGTAATTACGTCATGGTTAATCTAGGCTTGTTCGATCGACTCTTGCGGTCCTCTCTGGCAAGGCATATTTTCTAACCTTATTACCAAAGTTTATTGAATAAAGGTTCTGTCAGTGTAAAGTAGATTAAACGGTTGAAACTACGTAAACCTCGTTAAATTACGTGCATCTTTTCAAGGTTACTTTATATTAATTCAAGAGTATACCATGAACGTAAGAAATGGCAAGATTAATCACAACGCAACTGTAACTTTTTCTTAAAATAAAATCGAATAAAATGTCTTATTTCTACTACAAGAAATGATATGCTGTTTCTTAAACCTATTTACTCCCGAATTCAGATGACTTTTCTATTACCACCCGTCATGGGGTTAAACCTATGTCAGGTGGCTTCACTGTTTATGACGTCACTCAGTAGTAAGATTTCACAGAAATAGGACGCAGATGTTCTGACAAATACACGTTTATAATTGAGTTACAATTATAAGGCAATTCATTGTTATAACGTTCTCGTCATCTAGCTACATTATATGCATTATTTGAAACCTATGTTTTATTGCTTTTGAATGATGTAGTATGCACGTACACAATGCGTCACATTGATCAAGATACGTACCATGTGTTGATGCAGTTGTTGAAGGGGCAATTTAAAAAACCAGTCAGAGATCGAAGTAGGCTAATAAAAATGCACTTGTGTTGTTCTGGCGTTATAAGAATGATCTTTACATCTGTACCGATCATGGACAAGAGACAGTAATGTGTGGCGACAAGGAGGTTGTTATAAAATCTGACTTAACTAAGATGGTAAACAGACAAATAAAGACAATAAAAGGTGGTGGAGCAAGGGCAGTGGCATATTCTTTGAAAGAACAATTCACAGGTTGCAGCAAACAAAGTGTTCGCATTATAATGGAACACAGTAAAACACATGGTCAAATGCAGGCTAAATTCACCAATAAGGCACCACTCAGATCTGTAAAAGCAAGTAGAGTGTTCGAACGTTTACAAATTGATTTGGTCACAATGAAACCAGTTTGCAGTAACAAAAAAACCTACAAGTATATTTTTCAGCGGTCGACGTCTTTTCTAGATTTTTGTTTTGCGGCCTTTGCCAAATAAATCTCGAGCAAGTAGCTGCCGTTCTGCAAAATATTTTTTCATTGAGCATGGCTATCCAGAAATAATTCAAAGCGACCGTGCTCTGAATTTATGGGGTATGTTGAAAGTTTGCTTCACAAGCACAAAGTGAAGTGATTAAAAGCAGGCCGTATCATCCCCAATCGCAGGGTAAGGTGGAGCGACAAAACATAATTGTAAAGCAAAAAATTAGGTTTGAAGTCATGAAAAATGCAGGAAAGGGTTAATTGGGTGCGATCTTTACCTGGTGTAGCCACTTCAACAAATATGCAACAAAAGAGGTCCTTGGGTACAGACACTGTAACAAAATAGATTTGGCGTGGCCTAAAAAAGACGGTCAGTCAGTGCAGGTTGGTCACGTATGGTTTTAACTTATCGCAGGATCGTCAGGGAGATCATTGTTTATGAAGTTATTATCATATACATATGTGATAAGTGAGATTAAGCATATTAAGAGTTCATTTCATGTAAATCGCTTGAGAATTAAGAAATTGACGGGTTTAAAAACGTTTATTACGTTAAACTATGTTGCTATTTTCATTTGGCCTATAAATGTATTGAACTGGTTGTGATTGTGAATTACGATTGCACGGGAATTTTGCCTGTCATCAGGAGACCCAGAGGTTGATTGGTGCTATATAAGTTACTCAAACATTTGTTTTGATGGTCAGTATCATGGAGTCGCAGACGGTTTTCACTCGTTATGGTGAGAGTTAGTTGATGTGACCAATTCACACGGCATATGGCCGTTTATGTCTATGGTTAGTCATATCGATAGCCAGACAAACGCAGTTCAAACGCAGAAGTTTGAAGAACCAGTGTGTGTGGACGCAGTCCACAACATAATAAGCGTCGTAACGGGGGACATTAGGAGGAGTGCCGCTCATAGGACGTGTAGACCAATATCACAGTGTGTGGCTTGTCCGGTCGGAATCCAAGGATATACGCGACGCAGTATATATGAGTACATCGACACGGTGAAGTCGGGAATGGGAGACGTTTGAGTCGAAGGACAACGTGATGAACACTTCCAACTATCATAGATAGTAGTGATTGGGAAGGTTGAGTGATTTGGGGAGAGTGTGGATGAGAGTGCGTGAGTAATTTTATCTTTATTGCCTCTCAATTTGTCAGGAAAGAAGTGATTATTTAAAATTGTATATATTTCATAACTGTAAATTAAACATATATTTTTATTCAAAGATCGGCGTTCAATTCTACTTTAGTGAGTTGTCGACCCTTGACATCTTGTGACAAATGGTGTCAGAAGTGGGGTGATTCGCTCGATGTATCGAGGCGGCAACGAACTAGGGTAGAATGGATAGGTTAATTGTAACTCTGCAGATATTCCTTTATAAGATTCATTTTTCTGGCAATTGTACAGTGCATTTACACTTGATACAAATAGCTTATGCTTTATACATGGGGTTTTAATTTAGTTTTTTTTTATTCCCTGTGATGAGACACAGCGGCGCTGCATAAGCGTTCTGCAGTAAAGCGTGGAGTCTGAGGGATAGAAGGGGTGTGCTTTAAAAGGGTTAAGACTGATATCTGAACATTATAAATAGAATTAGGGTCGTGCATAGTGAGTCTCGAAGTGAATTATACCGTACAGGAGATGCAGAGAATTTAAATATAGATGTGAAGTCAATGAAGTGTAGTTATTATTAACTTAGATTGTAGTTTATTAAGTTTTGATATAGGGTTAGCGTATAGTACTATTGATAATCATGACTAGTATGAAGGAGTTGATAGAGTTAGGCAAAGGGTTCGGTTATGAAGGTGAGGAACTTAAAAGTTCGTCAAGATGAACAACGAAGGAACGAGAACAGAGACTGAGAGATCGTGAATTCGAGAGAGAGAAGGTAATGGAACAACAGAGAGTATTAGGAGAGAGAAAGAAGAGCTGAGGGATCGGGAGCTAAGAGAGCATTAGAGTTAGCTCGATGTAGAACATCAGCAGGGCTTGGAGTTGGCCCAACAGGAATAGGTAAGTCTGTTATTAAAGATATAACAAAGGACCGAATTACCATGGTTTGACGAGGATAAGGATAATATGGACAGTTATCTATCCAGGTTGAGCGATATCGCAGAAGCACAAGGTTGGAAGAATGATCAGTGGTCATACATCTTAGTGCATATTGAAAGGTAAGGCGTTAGATGTTTATTCTAGATTACTGCAGAGGACGCTTTAGAGTATATTAGTTAAGTCAGCATTATTGCAACGTTTTGAGTTAACTGAAGAAGGGGTTTAGAAAAGCTTTCAAAGTAGCTAAACCAGCAAACGGGAGAGACGTTTGTTCAGTACTTACGGAGATCAATGAATTATCTCGAACGTTGGTTTGAATAGGAAAGAAGAAAAAACGTACGAAGGCGTCATTGATTTTTTGTTACGAGATCAGTTATTGTCAATTTGCAAAAGGACTTGTATTATTTTGAAAGAAAAGATGTTAAAGATGGTAATGAGATGACGGTACAGGCTGATTCTATTGCTGAAGCAAGAGGTGGGTGTATGAATGTTGTATTAAGTGGAAATAAAAGAAAAGGATCAGTTCGCAGAGGGTTTAGGTCGCTACAGGACAACGACAGGGTTCCAGTACGCAGAAGGCAGGTAATAATTCTTTCACTAATTGGAAATGTAGCTATTGTGGTGGAAATCATAGATCGGACGATTGTAGGAAAAGGGGGTAGTAGGCATAGTATGGCTGCTGTCGACGATATGGCTGGACGAGTCTACATCTGGTGGAGATACTAGGAATGCAAGTACTGGTCCATTTGAAAGGTATAGCCACAATCAGGGTAACCAATATTCAAGGGGAGAGGAAAGCCTCGAGGTCTGTATCGTGGGGGATTAAAACGAACAGCCAGTTTAGTTTCATATATTTGTGTAACGATAGTTCGGAACAGCTAGGTGCATGTATGGAAAGGAATTGTCCACCAAGGAAGGCACAGTTAACGGAGTAAGAGTAGAAATGATGAGAGACACGGGTGCCACGTGCGTAGTGTAAGGAAACGGTTAGTACAGGAACACCAGTTCTTAGGTAAGGAAAGATGTTGCAATATATCGATGGATCTGAGCATTATTTCGGTAGCAATGATAGAGGTGAAGACTCCATATTATGAGGGTACAACGGAGGCGTTATGTATAGACACTCACTCTATGATTTAGTTGTAGGTAACATCAGGCGCGAAATATCCGGAACCCGGAGATGTATCAAATGCAAGCAGACTCGGTCGCAACAGAACAAAATCCTAAACATACAGGAAATTACATGTTCCAGGTAAGATTTAGATATATCGCAAGCAGAATATCGCGACATGCAGATGACAGATGAAACTCTGTCGAAGACGAGAGAAAAGGCGAAAGAAAATACTTTTCATAATTGTAAAGGGGGCGGACAAGTAAGGTATCTGTTTAAGAACAATTATTGTATAGGGAATTTGAATTTTAACGGAAGCAGTCTCTATCAGTTAGTTGTTTCCCAAGAGTCGCTCGGGAAGCGGTTCTTAAAGATAGCACATGAGTCATGATGGCAGGACATTTAGGTATACGGAAAACTAGGGACAGAGCATTAGCAGAGTTTCTATGGCAGGGGTTTGTTCGGAAGTCAGTCGGTATTGCTAGATCATGCGATATAGTCAACGAACGATGCAAAAGGTAAGGTTAAAAAGTACATTAGGAGAGATGCCATAATCAAGAAACGCTCTTTACGCGTGTAGAGTTGATTTAGCTAGGACCAACGAACAATGACAGACAGAAAAAAGGTACATTTTAGTATGGTATATTATGCTACAAGGTATCGCGAAGCGTCGGCTTACAGGGATTGAGACTGAACGAGTAGCGGAAGCATTGGTCGATATGTTCAGCTGACTAGGAATACGGAGGAGATGTTGACGGACATGGGGTCACAGTTCACATCTAAGATGATGGTCGAGGTAAGTAGACTTTTATCCTTACGTCAGTTGATACAACGCCATACACCCAATGTGTAACGGATTGGCTGGAAAAGTTTACTGGAACATGAAACGGATGATTAATCGTAAGTGTAGCGAGAGGCCAAGGATGGGAAGTACATTACATGCTGCGTTATTTGCGTATAGGGAAGTGCCACAGGAAAGTCTGGGGTTTCCCATTTGAATTACTCTATCGGCCGGACGGTCAGAGGACGTTGAGCATTCTCGAAAGAGTTATGGTCTGGCGAGGTCAATGATGTTGAAGTGAAATTGACATACCAGTACGTAATAGATTTACGTGAGCGATCGAAGAGACCTGTAAGATGGCAAGGATGAGTTAAGTAAGGCAAAGTCTAGACAGAAGATATACTATAACAAGCGGGCAAAGGACAGAAATTTCCGATAGGTGCAAGGTTTGGTTATTACTCTCGGTAAGCACAATAAATATTATTGCAGTGGACAGGGTCCATTGACAGTGATAACGGTGATGAATAAGGTAGATTATAGAATGAAGGGGAAGGAAAATACTTTTCATGCCAATATGTTGAACAGTACAATGAGCGAAGTGCTGATGAGGTCAGTAGAGTAAAGGTATCTAGCAGTTGTTTGTTCTGCAGTTATTGAAGATAGTGAAGATCGGAATTAGATCAATGCAGAGTAGATCGGTGCGCGCTAGAAGACTCCTCTAGCGTGTATCTGAGCGTAGAGTCTAAAAGATGTACGGCGTTTGTAAAGTAATTGTCTCCTGAACGAGGAGAGCAGGTTGACATGGTTTCTGGAAGAGTCGCGATGTTTTGAAGACAACCGGGACAACTTACTCTGTTGAAAAGACTCTTAACATAAACTAAAGGAACCCATCAGGTTCAAGGGTTATCTATTCCTACCAGCGGTGGCGACAGTAACGAAGGCGTCAGTAAGATGTTAGAGTTAGGAGTCTAGAGCTTCTAAGCAGTTTCGAGTCCTATAGTATGGTCAGAAGAAGGCGGCACGTTCGTTTCTGTAAGATTTCAGACAGCTAACAGGGTGACAGTGTTTGGACGCTGCGCAATGCCAATATCGAAGGATATTCCGAAGGTATCGAGGGCAAAGTATTCACTAAAATTGATTCTAGTAAGGGTTATTGGCAGGTGCCGTTGACAGAGCAGGCGAAAGACTATGAGTCATCTTTCGAAACACACAGGCGTTTGTTCCTGGTTAACCCAGATGACTAAGTTCCTT
>JASEVX010000008.1:48904279-49096779 GCA_031761405.1 Serripes groenlandicus
GCTGATAGTTTTGGGGTTTAACACCGTCTTCAACATGTTTTAAGTCATATTACCGTAGTACATTCACGTATTCAGTGTTTTCTGGCTTTATCACACCAATTCTCAACACAACAGTCTTTCCTGGCTACTTTTTCACAAATACTGTAAGCTTATTGGTGCAAGACAAGTAAACGCTTTTAGCTTTGAGTTTTGTCAAACGTTAGAAAGAATGTTGAACTGGTACTTATGATTAAACATGGTACATGCAGAGTGAAATACAATTTGAACCGTTCCACGAGAAAACCAACCGTATGGACTCAGCGTAATGTATCGACCCAGATCAGCCTGCGCCTGTCAATGCATACTAATCCGAGCCGACACGTTCCGTCTCATAGAGATAGAGATATAGGGTAATCATTCCTGAAACAGAATGTTTACAGGAGGCAAAACGTGTATGTCCGGGTAAGCCTGTGCGGCATACTTAGACTGATCCGGATCGATACTTTACGCATTGTCCACAATGTTGGTTTTCTCATGGAACGGCTTATGTGTTTCGTTCCGATTTATGACTTTTATGCGAGATGATAAAATTATATTGAATTTGAATTACATGTAAGGTATGAGAGTTTGTCATAACCTCTTTACTGATTATATCAGTTTGATATATTGGTCCATTTGTATAACCTACGGTTACATTGGCTTATACAAGTAAAACATACCACCCCACCAAATACGCTTACAATCGTATTGGCATGATTGTAATAGACTATGTTGCACACTAAAAGTTTTTTTAAATCACGTGTTACAGTATGAAGGCTTCATATTGAAGGATAATTCGTTCGTTGTTATAAGCAACTTTTAACTAGAAAATTACAATACAAGAAATATTTGAATGAAAAAAAACATGCTGACTAAAACATGCATGATCATAATAGGCTATGTATAGGCTTAACTCTTTCAGCGCCGAATTGTTTAAAGTAGACTCTTCCTTGTTGGAAATCGGGCATCTCCATTTCTCATGTAATAAAAGTTTCAATTATTTTGATAACTGATTGGCCAACAATGCTGATTTCAGGTGAGACAGCTCGTTACGAGCTGACTCACCTGAATCAGTATTGTTTGCAAAAACCTTAATGTTGCCATTGGCGCTGAAAGGGTTAAGTAAGTAAGTTAGTAAGTAAGTAAGTAAGTAAGTAAGTGATTAATTATAGTGTCATGTGTACATATCATACAACTAGAAACATCAAACCATTTAAACACCCGTCCGCTTAGGGCCTATACGTCACGTTTGTTTTTTACAATATTACAGGTAAGGTAGAAAAGAGATAAATAATGCAAAATACTGTTGGTAAAATCCACATTCTAGTACATCCAGAAGGATAAATAGCGTATTGATATGAGCCATTCCACGACAAAACCAATATTATGAACTCTCCGTAATGTATTGACCCAGATCAGCCTGCGCAGGCTTTTTCGGGCCGACATATTCCGTCTCAGGGGGATAAATGTATAGAGTAATTATTCCTGAAACAGAAAATCCACAGGATACGAAAAGTCCGGGTTAGCCTGCGCGTCATACTTAGGCTATTTCATCTGCGTGCATTGAAGACTTAGAGGCACCTGTGTACATGCATACTCTCACCTGAGTCGTCATGCATCGCCTTTATAGTTAACCCTTTCCCACAAACAGACGCCTTCTGACGCCTCTGCAGTAGATGACTATTGAAAACATTATGGTAAAGGGAGAAATTGCTAATATTATTGTGAACACTTTTTCTCGGCAACCATATGTTAACATAGTTTAACATGTAATATTTACAAACATACACATATTTTAACATAGTTTAACATGTAATATTTACAAACATACACATATTTAAACATAGTTTAACAATTATATATAGGCAAAAGGGTCCGGATAGTTTCATCTATGATTCTTTTGAATACAAACGAATGATCTAGGTTCTAGTGTTACTGTGACGCATGATGTCGCATGGTGTCGCATGGTGTCACATGGTGTCGCATGGTGACTCATGGTGTCACATGGTGTCGCACAAATCTTCATTAGTCAATTAAGCAACAACAACAGGCCATTTCGCCGAGCGCAGTTTATTACATGTGAAGCCATATAACTACTTCTATCTTTATTTTGCAGGTTATCTATTCAGCGTAACACGGTCTTACGAATATAGCTTTGTAGTGGCGGGTGAGTTTCTTTAATACTTCTATTTACATGTATCTTACCCACGACCGCCTCAGTGGTGTAGTGGTGGAGCCTGCGCCTTCTGTGCGGGAGGGCGCGGGTTTTTATCCCAGGTCGGGTCTTGCCAAACACTTATAAAATTGTAGTATTGGATTTCCCTCCTTGGCTCAGTATTGCGGGGTTAGCATGACGACTGACTCGTTGGTTTCGGGATAAATGTGCCAGTAGTTCTGGTTACTTACCAAGGGAACGCCGTGATATAACTGAAACTGTGTTGAAAAGCGGCGTAATAGGTCAAATGCGGACTGATTGTTTTAATAGACGAGTTGTTTCATGTCGCTCTAATCAATCGCAATGGAGATCTATATACCTTGATCACTATATTAAGTATATTTACCATTTCCCATAAACAGACGCTGTCTGACGCCTCTAAAGCAGATGACGTTTGAAAAAGAGTATGGTAAATGGAGAAATTGCTCATAATTAGCTACTTTTCCATATTCCACAATGCCGGTTTTCATCTCTTTTCAATGAGTATAAAGACCTTTTTGAGTACCCATTATCAGTAAGATATAATAATGAAATAGGGGAAGGCAGCATTTCGTAAGTAAAACGTGTACAGTCAAACCCGTGCTCAAGACCACATTGGAATAGAGATTCTCTGTCTATAACAACCACACTTTTAATTTCCCAATTATTCATTATCAAACTTGTCTTAAGCATCCACCCAAACTGAGAGTCAAAATGTTACTGCTAAGCACAGGTGGCTGTTTAATACAAGTCAATTAAAAAAGAAAATGTTGTTATTGTTAATCTTCAAGAGGCTGCTTAACTCTTTCCCTCATATAGACGCTTTCTTATGCCTCTGCAGCAGATGGATTTTTGAAAACATAATGACAAAAGAAGAAATTGCTCAGAACGAGCAATTTCTCCTTTTTGCCGCAATGTTTTCCTCTTTTAGTCATAGGTTATCCATTCAATTATAGAGTTTTTCTATATTTTGACAAAATATGTTCAAAGTCGTCTGCTGCAGAATTGGCTGCATCAACAATGAGATATGTTTGTTTCATAACTTCCAGACTGGATATTAATAAGGAAATTCGGAGTATATATACTGCTCGTATCCTAAGAAATCTATTCGACACATGTTATACAGTGGGGAAAAATAAAGATTTGAAACAAGAACTTGTCTACAATATAAGTGATAATAAAAATATATTCCCACGCGGGGAATCGAACCCCGGCCGCCACGGTGAGAGCGTGGAATCCTAACCACTAGACCACTTGGGAAGTTATTCTGCATGAATCATAATTTATAATCTATACAAGTTTAAGTGCGAATGTTGAAGTTCTGGTTATCGTAAATTTGCGAAAACTATAATTGCCATTGTCCTTGTTTTATTTAACTTCTTACTTTGTACGTTGTTCGAAATGGTTAAATCAATAGAGAATATCAGGTCGCATCGGTGGTTCAGTGGTAGAATGCTCGCCTGCCACGCGGGCGGCCCGGGTTCGATTCCCTGCCGATGCATTGATTTTTTATTAATTTTCTATCAGGCCTTGATTTTTCTACGTGATTTTGTTTTACTTTTGACAAAAATTGAGATATGTTTAATTCATAATTATAACGCTGGATATTGGAAACATTCGAGAGTATTTTTAGTTTCAAATTGAATTTCTAATTATTGTTATTGTTATTGATTGGGGTTTAACGTCGTTTTTAACATTTTTCAATCATATCACGGTGGCCAGTTCACCTACTTATGTGTTTCCTGATTTTCTCACACCAGTACTCCTCACAACAATCTTCTCAAGCAAAATTGAATTTCTAAAGAGCTTGAACTGAATTTACTTTAATACTTAATGCAATTGATTTACTCTGCTTGGTGATGAATTTATCAATTAAACTTTAAATAAATCATAATGCTATTTTTGGTAATTAATATGTATTTTCTTTATGTCTAACAGTCTTAAGCGAAATGTCGCAAAGAGTCTCAAGCTAATCGCAGCCATAGTCTTCGTAAAAAGTTTAACACATCTCAATTGTCTTGCACATACAAGACCCAAAAAGGTGCGAATAATAACATCAGGATTATCACGAAGTTGGTTATTAATAAAAAATTACATAACTTTACTGCTCGTATCGGCTAACAAGTCCACTCGAATCGCTTTTTCAGTAGTACACAATCATTCTTAAAACAAGAACTCTTGTCTACAATGTTAGTGATAATAAAAAGTATTCCCAAGCGGGGAATCGAACCCCGGCCACCACGGTGAAAGCGTGGGATCCTAACCACTAGACCACTTGGGAAGTCATAATATGTAAATCATAACTTGTATATAAAATCAAAACAAGTTTAAGTGCGACTATTGAAGTTCTGGCTAACAAATTTTTTCAATTACTAGAGCGTACCTGAGACACATGATCTGCTATTTTCCTTGTGGTATTTATCTACAAGATTGCTACAATGGTATTTATCTCCTCGATAATATAGAGGTAACCCCGTATTTCACGCGGGAGAATGGGGAGGCTGTTTTTGGAATTAAAGAAATGTATGATTTAGACATTGTTTTAATATTTAACAGTTTTTGAGTGAAAGGTCGCAAATGCTGTCAAACTAATCGCAGCCCGGGTTCTCGAAAATAGTTATACACTTCTCACTTGACTTCTAATACAAGTTCCGACTAAAACATGGTGAGAATAATGACGACAGTAGCTAACGGTTATCACACAGTTGGAATGCTCGACGATAACATTGATAACAAAAAAAAAATTCACACTATGTACTGCTCGTATCTTAAGAAATCCATTCAACACAATAATTCAGTGGGACAATAAATTTGTTAAACAAGAACTATATTCTGCAAGATTAGTGATAATACAAATACATTCCCAAGCGGGGAATCGAACTTTAACCGCCTCGATGGTGTAATGGTAGATCGTTCGCCCTAGGTGCGGGTTCGATCCCCGGCCGGGTTATACCAAAGTCTTTAAACATGGAAGTTATGGCTTCCCTCTTTGGCGCTCAAGGTTATCATTACGACTGACTGTCTGGCTGGTGTCAGGATAAATGGACCAGTCGTCCAGGTAACTTACCAAGGACATGCCGTGATATAACTGAAAAGAAAACACCAAACTGTCAATCAATTTATAAGCTTAACATTTTACTTTGTACGTTGTTAAAAAAAAACCAGTAAATTTAATAGACAATGTGAGGTTACATCGGTGGTTCAGCGGTAGAATGTTAGCCTGTCGTGCGGGCGGTCCCGGGTTCGTGTCCCCGTCGGAGGGCATAACTTTTGTTCAAAGTAAAGATATGTCAAAAGATAGAAAACATACAAACTGCACTTATAAACGCCAACAGAATAACTATTGCTGACCTGGCAAAACAAGTTTGACTGTATATGCCCCTTTTATTAAAGACCACCTGTGATCAAAGACCAGATTGTTTTCTTCCCATCCGTGGTCTTAAACACATGTTGGACAGTATCTTACAACTTTCTATTTTTATTTATCTTACAGGGGTGGTTCTATTACTTGGTAGTGCCTGCGGCCTTGCAGCTCTGTGCATTCGAAAAGAACATAACGCACAAATTGAGTTAAACATTCCAATGAAAGACAGAGAAACGCTTTTGATATCAAGCCCTAATGAGACACGTGTATCTGAAAAGAAGACAACAAACGGTCTGAACACAAGTATGGACAAGATTGAGTTAGAATATATAGTTCAAAGTGCGGATACGTCTGAACAAGTGATACACAAGAAGGAGTTTGGAGAGCTCTCTAACGGTTGGGAAGTTGAATGATATATGATTCGACATGCGACATGAAAGTCGATTATCATGCTATTGCATGAGCGCAGTTTAAAAGGGGTATTCAATCAGGTGCGTAGCTTGGCAATAATCATTGTGTAGGCCGTCTCGTGAGAAAATCAACATTGTGGACTCTGCGTAAAGTACCGACCCGGGTCATCCTAAGCATGCCACACAGGCGTACCCGGATATACACTTTTCGCCTCCTGTGGATTTTCTGTTTTAGGAATCACTACTCTATCTATCCCCCCCTTAGACAGAATGTATCGTCCGGATCAGTCTGCGCGGACAGCACAGGCTGATCTGGTCGATACATTACGCAAGTGTGTATCGCCGCAGTTGCATTTTGGGGCATTTTTAGAAAAATGTGTAGGCACGTGCCTACAGTGTGCCTAAAGGGAGCTACGCCCCTGTTAATGTGTGCCATTAAGTCATGGATTCATAGAGTGCATTGGCAATTGATTATTTAATAGGTCAAGGTCTGATTTTCTTCGTCCTTAGCTCAATCTTAAGGTGACCATTTACATGCAAGGGTCCGACATTGACCTTACCAAGTGATGATCCACATCGTAGTACGTTGATAATCGATATACTAAATGCCTTGGTAAGGGAGTACATGTAAGTTCGATCCAACGAGCGGACCATTCATAGTTTTTAAAATAAAGATAGAATTATGAGTTATACAATTGCTAATTGAGTTTCAGCAGATCGCTAGATCAAGTTGGTGCATGCATGTTGTGAGCCCGTCCATTGGAAAAAGTGCACGTTGACTTTTGCTAACAACTTCAACAATTTTAACATTTTATTATTACCCATTATACAATTACATGTATACAATACAATACAATACAATACAATATTTTTTTATTTCGATGCTGAGTATGTACATAATACATAAATGACAGCGCTGCAATATATTATACAACGTGATCAGGGGGCAACAAAAGGCGTAGTAGTTAAATCAATATGAGAGAGAAATTGAGAATAAGAGAAAAAGAATGAAGTATATATATAGAGGGAAAAAAAGAACGTACAGAATGGAGGATAGAAGCATGTTTTGTAGTTTAAATATGTTTGTTAAAGCATGTTTATTTTAAAAGTTCAATAAGATGTATAAATATAGGGAAATATATAACAGCAATGTGTAGATGTTATAAGAATGAGGAAAGCCTACACAGTATAAAGTAGTGTAGTTCTAAGCATATCAGCCTGTACATCCACTGTTAACATACTGGTATAGAAGCTTTCATCAACTTGTGAAGATTCTGATAAGACGGGGCAGATTGACATTTATTATATACTTGAACATTGTTCATCGCAAATACATGCAGATGGGCTTGCGAAGTTCAAACACGACATATCAAAAATCCGATACCAAATAGGGTAATGGTACGTCACTGAAATATGATGTGACGTAATACGTCATTCAACATGTGGTAGTTGGTCGTGGTTCACACGCCAATCATAAATTATATTTTATGTGTAAATTATGTTTTTTCTTTATTTAGAATATATAGAAATATTTACATTCTTTTTCTTTATCCTGTCTTAAATGTCATACGTGGTTTATACTAAAAGGAAACTTATGTTGCAGTAGCGACACATGATTTAGTATTGTCTACTCGGGGCGTAGATAATTTGTCATCTCTCTCGACCCTGGGTCTCGCGAGATATCAATTGCCCCCGTCCCTCGTAGTACAGTACTAAAAAATGTATCGCTACTGCAACCTAATATTCCATATTTACAGGTATAAACACATCGCCATTTATTCTAGAATCTACATATAAATTCCGATAATGTTGTATAATGTTATACTCATACGTTCCTGTCAGTTTTAATAGCAGTAACTTGCATTAAAGTCTAACTTATTTCATAGCAATGTATGAGTAAACAACAGTGATTCTTTCAGTGTGTTTAATGTTAGTTACAACCGTTGCACGCCAAGCCCTCGAATTAACCTAACAATGTTTCAATACATGTATGTCAGTAATTATACAATTGACCAGTTTTCATTAAGGCTCAATCATAACATTATATTTTAGTGGAGCTTAACGTTGTTCTGGTAGTATTTCAGTTATATCACGGTGTCCTATTCACAACACCATGAGTTCCCTGGCACTCTATCACCTGTATGTACTTCACACAAGGTTATTCCCATACATATTCCGTTACCTACCGTCCACGATATTCTTAACCCTTTCCCACATTCAATAAATACTTTATACATTAAAATGAACAAGTCCAAATTATAGAAACATTTTATAAATGGTAGTATGATTATTGAAGAGAGGCGAAATGATTGTGGCTAATTGAGAAATTGCTTATTATGAGCATGTTTTCCTTTTGTCACAATGATTTCAAAAGACGGCTACTGCAGGGAAGTCTGAAAGCGTCTACATTTTGAAAGGGGGTTAATGCACATTGGTTGATACACATGATACATTGTTTTTGACCATCATCTAAAGCAAATCGAGGGCTTGGCGTGAAACGGTTGTAACTAAAAACCTATTTTGAAAACCCTGGTTTAGGGGCAATTTTGACCCCTTTGAAAACAATGCAAATTTAGGTGCCATTGCTCAGAACGAGCAATGGCACCTAAATTTCCATTGTTTACCAAGAAAAATTATTTAACGCTTATAAAGACTTTTTGGCAAGGTGATTAACCTTGGTAAAAAAATAATGATTTTAGTTACAACCGTTTCACGACAAGCCCTCGAAATGAATGCTCTAGTTACAAATGAGCCGTCCCGCGAGAAAACCAACAGTATTGACTCTGCGTAAAGTGTCGACCCAGATCAGGGGGATAGAGGTATAGAATAATAATTCCTGAAACATAAAATCAGGATTCGAAAAGTGTCTATCCGGGTACGGCATGCTTATGCTGATCCGGGTCAATACTTTGCGCAGAGTCCACTCTATTGCTTTTCTCGCGGGACTGCTGCAAATGAGGATTTCGAACTCAATACCATTGGATAGATATACCTCGTATGTATTCACCGAGAAATCACGGTTCGACGAAATTACATACGGCATATGTATTACTGCAGAATGAAGTTCTAACTAACTGTAGCTTTTTTTTGTTTTGAGAGACATTAGTAGCTGGTTTGGGTTGTTTGCATGGTGCTTATGCCGCTTTCTACGATTTCATTTATATCACAACGTTTTTTAAGTAAGTTAAATGTACCGGTACTACTGGTCCATTTTCCCTCCCTCCAGCGAGTCAGTTGTAATGTTTACCACAAAATCCTGAGCGAAACAAAGGGGATAACTTCCATTATTCAAGTATTTCGTATGACCCGGGATCGAACTAGCGACTAGGACGCTCTACCAATACACAACTGAGGCAGTACGTATTGCTAAGACCGGGCAGACATGTCTTTTCAAGAGCTGTTGTGAACGTGAATACGGTCAAAATGAATAAATCTCAGTGGTCAAAGGGAAGCAACTCAATATTCATATACGACCATTATTATACCATCATGGCTTATGGTTCTTTCTCTAACAAACCAAGTAACACAGATTTCTTCGTATTAAATCAAGGTGTATTCTTAAAAGTTTAAGCAGACATTTGCGACTAGTGTAGATCAAGATGAGCCAGCGTCCGCGTAGTCTGCTCTCAATCTGTACAGCTCGCCGATCAGTCATATACTTGTTCAAGAAACTTTTGAATAGCAGTTTCCATGCGGAGTCTTAACATGGATTTGCCTTAAAAAAACAAAATCATCTCCACGAACCTTTTTTTGTCAAGACCTACCTCCCGCTAATGCTTTTTAGCTCACCTGAGCACAAAATGCTCAAGGTGAGGTTTTTTTATCACTCACCGTCCGTCGTTGTCTGTCTGTCCGTGTTCCTGCAAACGACTTCTCCTCCTAAACCAATGGACCAATTTCAAAGTTGTTCAATTCAATTCAATGCAGAACGTTGGTTTCTGCGGAATCAGAAAAGGAGGAAATGCCAAAAGTTAAAAGTCTTCTTGTCCAAAAGTACAGGCCGGAATTGAAAACAAAAATGCTCAAATTGTCCATCGTTGACCCTCTATTAAGATTGTTCAAATTATTCCGATCCATTTAAAAACATGGCCGCCAGGGGACGGAGCTTGTTTCACTTATATGAGTAAATTGCACAAATGTTTCTCAGGTAAACCTTTATTTTATTTCAATCCGTTGATAAATATGACCACAAGGGGGCGTTGCTTGTTTTCCTTGTATGCATATTGTATGAACATTGAAAACAGTGATTCAGGTGAGCGATTTCAGACCATCATGGTTCTCTTGTTTCTGTTTTCATCAAAGTTGCCTCTCTCGCGGAGGGTTCCACTCCCGTGACAAAAACGTGGGCGAAGTTCATCAGACACCGCGGACGCAAGGTGAGTACCCTTCCTCTGCAGCGATTCAACTCCTCACTCACAAATCCATTTCGGTAAGTAAGTGTTACTATAAGTAGGAAATTCGCTGTCCCCTTTACTCGATAGAAGGTTCCATTTACGCATTTGTGATAGCAAGATACGTATCGACGACATTCGGATGGCGATTTTACATATCGAATACATAAGGATGGACAGTTTGGCTCGATTGGATTGTTAAGTAAAAAATGACAGAAATAGATTTTAAAGAATTCAACATTTATTTGATTCATAAAACAATGACAAAGACTAGATATGTATAAGAAGTGTTACAATAAATAACAAACTGCGTCAGTTGAAAATGTGTCGTATTCCGTCACCGCCATGGTGTAACAAAAAAGAAGCATTGATGTAACCCCAGTGGGTATACACCAATTGGCCTTTTTATTGGTGATAGGCAGTGTTTCATTTTCTCCATTTTGAGATCATTTTGAGGGGCTAAACGCTACACTCTTACTTTGTTTTAAAGAGGTAACATATATGGCTACATGTTTGTAACAAGAAGACGGACATTAAAATTCAATAGTCATTCAATAATACAAAAATGAATGAAGGTGAAAAACATTTAAACGATAAAGCAAACTGGTTTATATTGTAAGTAATCAAAACTGTGATCAATTCAGCGTGGCCGGAGTATAGATACTCAAAAACGACCCAAGTAAAAGTAATGAGTGAAGACACACGTGGTAACAGCATATTTATCGTGAACTGCTGCAGTACTCTAGATAATGTGAATCTTTTCAATGCTAAAACCCTTATTTGATATCCAAATCCTATGTTGTGGGTACCCAAAAGAATCGTTTCAGAGAAACGATTCTTTTGAGTACCAACGACATAGGGTTTGGTTGAGTCATTAGAACAATCTTGGTGGGGAAATATCTGTTTGTACTTGTTTGTTGATGTCAGTAATGGCTCCTGCGCTCGGCTTTTTTCTGAGATATACGCCATTGAAAATAATACTGGACTAGATTTTTCAAATATAAAACTTGTGGTATCTTTGTGGTACAATCAAAGCAGTTCGACTGGCATTTAGCAAACGAATCACGTAATCAGTTGTAGTTTGGAAGCCGTCTGAAACTCGAACTTCACCGGCTTAAACCCGAACTTCACCGACTGAAACCCGAACATCACCGAGTGAAAACCGAACTTCATCGTTCGTAACCCGATCTTCACCGAGTGTTAAGTAACTCTTTGATCTCACTTAACACTTGACTGTATAAAACGCGAATAGCCTACCGTACTATACACCAATTTACAAAGTATTTGCATACAATACAGACAAAGATTGCCTTGCATAGTTGTGCAGTCCAATCTTGCTCTTCAGTGTTATCTTATCTTTTCTTAATTTAGCAAACTTTACTCTATTAATTCAAGGTTGAAATTTGTTGATACAAATTGCAGGAATTCGGCGAGATGCGTGTCCGTGTTCAAATGAACGACACGTGTCTAGTTTGATTATGTTTACTAGCCGAATGGGATTTAAGATCTTTACCCTTTCCCTCATATAGACGCTTTCTGACTACTATGCAGCTGACGGCTTTATAAAAACATGGCGACAAAAGAAGAAATTGCTCAAAATAGGCAATTTCTCCTTTTGTCACCATGTTTTCATTGTTCTTTCATTTAAAGGGATTGTCTGTGCTTTTGCCAAGACATTTCAAAGTCAGTCGTCTGCTGCATTCTTGTTGTATGAGGGGAAGGGTTAAACTGCATTGATGTCGTTCATACCATCTATTAAGTGTTTCTTCCCTATATTTACTCCCGCAACGATGCATTTCGTTCGCATATTTTAACTAACCATATTTGCGTAAGGCAATCACGTATTGTTAGCGTGCGTATAAATAGTATGTCGATCTTATTTGCCCTGGACAGAAATGATATAAATCATTGTTTGTCCCAAATTACGAGTAACAAGACATCGTTTACACAGTAACTTAAAGTTACCTATTTGCGGTAGGACAATCGCTTGTCGTAAGTATATGAATAGGATGTCGATCATATTTGTCCTTGACATCAATCTGACAAATCAGTGGTGCAACAACACTTCAAATTTCCATAAATGTTAATAACCATATTGATCTAGGACACCGATTTGATGAATCGTGTTGGGTTCATTTAAAGAAATGTGAAAACACCCATCGTTTGAAGCACATGAACTCGAGGTTCCTCGTAAGGGGAGTTTGTTTCTACAACGTCCAGCTACGGGGAAAAGATCGCGGCTTTGAGATAATGAGATCTTTCAGTGCTAAACGTCGACTCCGTGTGATTTTCAATGATCTAAGCTTCATTGCTCCTTGAATAAAGGACATAACAAAGCTTAAAACAATTCCATATATACATGTATGATCACACATCCGTATAGTTCAATAGCCGCGAATCCCCTGAAATTTTCCGTTCCATGTCCTTCGACACGTGTTTCCGTGTTTTCCTTCCTTGTTCTACCGTAACGCCGATAAATATAATCAGCATAACAATCATTAATGCTGCAACGGCTGAAATTGCTACTATGTTAAGGCTTGCTGATTCCGTTTCTTTGACCAGTCCATCTGAAATGATAAATGACGCTTACAAATGAGCCTGGCTAACCCTTTCCCACATACAACAAATGGGCTGCAGACGACTTTGAAAACCTATATACAAAAACGTGAACAATCTCCATAAATGAAAGTTTAATTATTAAAAAGAGTTGAAAACATTGTGGCAAAAGGAGAAATTGATCAGTTTGAGCAATTTCTTCTTTTGTCACAATGTTTTCAAAAGACGTCTGCATCTGAGGCGTCAGAAAGCGTCTGTATGAGGGAAAGGGTTAATTAAACAAGAAAACAAAACCAAATATTTTTTAAATTGTTATATAGGCAAACAGATACCAATTAAATTCATTCTTTGCTTCCAAAGTAATCAATAAGTTTGAACCCTCGAATGTCACACTTTCGTCTCTTGTTACAGGTAGGAAACCCTATACCATTGCAGTAATCTCTAAACTAAAGGATAATTTAAAAAGAAATGGGAGGTTATGTATTATGCAAGAAGGAAATCTCTCCACGAAGATGGTTCCCGCCATTTTTCACACAATCGGCCTTGGTAAAATCTGGTTTTCCACATCCTCTGTTTTCAATATCAGACAAGGTCAAAATACTACAAAGGATCACATTTCAAGTTTCAAGTGCATCCTGTACATATTGAAACTGATTTTAAACTTAATGTTAAATATCAGATGCATTTGCCGAGCCCCGGTAGCTCAGTCGGTAGCGACGCGGGCTGTCAATCCAGGGGTTGTGAGTTCGAATCCCGGCTCGGCCAACTTTCTTTCCGAGGATTGACAAAAGTCAAGGCGACACCAATGGGCTAAGTCTGTGTGGAAAAGCAGCCAGTTGCTTGGGAAGATTGTTGTGTGGAGCACTGGTGTGAGAAAACCAGGAAATGCATGAGTAGGTGGACTGGCCGCCTGATATATCTGAGAAATTGTTAAAAACGGCGTTAAACCCCAGTCAATCAATCAATCAATCAATCAATCAATCAGATGCATTTTGGTGAACGCATGCACTCATTTCTACGCAAACAATTTATTTTAAACCAATGATAACTTACCGTCTGAATTGAACTTCACAAGTTTCACATATATGTCTGTTTGACCGTGGACTATTTGTGCTGACACCAACATGCACCGAAATTTTAGACGCAGGTCTTTTTCCGTCACGAAATGTATTGTCAGATTCGTTTGTATTTCTGTGCCATTTCTGAAACAGGATAGTTGACATTAAAATTAACGATTGTCAATTCAGTACAATCTTAACAGCTAGATTATACTTTAATTAGTGTCAAGTTCGTACAATGTCAACATATAGTTTGTTATAATTTCAATTCATGCAATGTCAACAGTTTCTTTACGTGTTCACAACTTCGTGAGATGTCAGCAAATAGTTTACACTTTTAATTGATTGAATGGGGTTTAATAATTTCTCAGTTATATCACGGCGGCCAGTTCACCTACTCATGCATTTCCTGGTTTTCTCACACCAGTACTCCACACAACAATCTTCCCAAGCAACTGGCTGATTTTCCACATAGACTTAGCCCATTGATGGAAGACGAATGCCGCAGGTCGCATTGACATTTGTCAATTGTCGGAAAGAAAGTTGGCCGAGCCGTGATTCTAACTCACAACCCCTGGATTGACAGCCCGCGTCGCTACCGACTGAGCTACCGGGGCTCGGCATTTACACTTTTAACAATTACCTCGTGCAGTGTCAACAATAACTTTTGTTGTAGTTTAATGACGCGCATTTGAATAATGTTCAATTCCGTGCAATGTCAACAGCTAGTTTACATGTTTAACCCTTTCCCAATATAGACGCTTTCTGACGCCTCTGCAGCAGACGGATTTTTGAACAAATTCTGACAAAAGGAGAAATTGGTCAAAATGAGCAATTTCTCCTTTTGTCCACAATGTTTTCAACTTATTTCAGCAATTAGACCTTTAAATATAGAGAGTTGTAACATTTTGGTCTACACTCAACAAAATTCGTAAACGGTCACTTCAATAATCTTCTAATATTCCTTTCCCTGTGAAATAAGCCTAATTACAAATTAATTTCATGAAAAGACCATTACCTCGTACACATGCTGTGAAAACTTGGTTCACATATTTCGCTTTGTCAAAAAGATACAGTGTCTCAAATGACAACACTCTCAATCATAAAAGTCACAAAATCTAACATAGCGTGTAAAGGATGAAAAATAAAAATACCACCCTTAGTCACTTTAAAATGATATTACATCATATGTGAGACTGAAACACAGTCATCAACGGCTTGATTAGTTCAAATGAATGTTCAACTTTAACATTACCATGTATGTGAAACAAAGCCTGAGTCAAAAGATTGCTAAAAATACAAAAACAATGACAATTTTGATTCCCTATGGAATTTGCATTGTTATTTCTTTTCCTTGTGACTTTTGGATTTAGGAGTAACCGCATATGAACTGTGTTTTCTCTGCCGTTTATGCTTCGATTTAGCTGAAATTTTCAACGAATATTGCCACGAGAGGGCGGATATCGAATACTGAACTGTATATTGATTATACTTAATGCCCTTTTCAGGAAGGTTACTTTACTTAGTGACCGGTTAGGAATTTTGTTTAGTGTAGATATTTACATAGTCGTCTGCTACAGAATTGTTGTATGTGGTAAAGGGTAAAATAATGTTAATTTTGGGCCGTGTCAACAGTTACTTTAACCCTTTTCCTGATATAGACGATTCCTGACGCCTCTGCAGCAGACGGATTTTGAAAACATAGTGACAAAGGAAGAAATTGCTCAAAACAAGCAATTTCACCTTTTGCCACGATATTTTCCACTTTTAGTTATAGGTTATTCATTCATTTATAGAGATTTTTCTAAATTTTTTGACAAAATATATTCGAAATCGTCTGCTGCAGAATTGTCGTATGAGGGAAAGGGTTAAATTTAACGATAATCAATTTGATGCACACTCCGCGCCCCGGTGATCTTCATGTCGGTTGCAAAAAAAAATCGAGTGAATAGTGATTGATTGTTTGTTGATTTACGCGGCTTTCATCAGTTGACTTAACCCTTTCCCTCATACGACAATTCTGCAGCAGACGACTTTGAACGTATTTTTGTCAAAAAATAGAAAATCTCTATAATTGAATGGATAACCTATGACAAAAAGTGGAAACCATTGTGGCAAAAGGAGAAATTGCACGTTTTGTGCAATTTCTTCTTTTGTCACTATGTTTTCAAAAAGCCGTCTGCTGCAGAGGTGTCAGTAAGCGTCTATATGAGGGAAAGGGTTAACTGTCGCTCTAAAGAGGTTTTAACTATACAGATGTGTCGTTACGTTTCCTGGGTAAATTACCAGTACTGCTGGTCCATTAATCTTGACAACAGCCAGTCAGTTGGGATGCTAACCCCAAAACCTAGCAGACGACGACGATGACGACGCCAAGGGAATCACAATGCCCCGATTTTTTTCTTCGAAAATCAGACGAGCTAAAAATGCCCATAACATCATTTGCACAGGTAGGGGTTGTTTATAACATAATTTTACTTACCCAGATAGTACGACATTGACCTTGTATCGCGGGTCGAACTCTGTCGCAGGGATCCAATGAGAATCCTTCGATTCGTCACGTGACACAAGCCATTCGACCAATCGTAGATCATCGCCATCATTGCATCCAAAGTAAGCGTTACATGGTAGTGTAAGGTCTTGACCAACGTTGCAATTAGTGGTTTCACAGGGCATGGGTGCAATTGCATAAGGACCTCGTGCCAAGGGGTCACAGGCTATAACTTCAATGGAGTATTTCCGACTGATATCTTTGTAAATGGTCTCATTTTGTGTTGGGTGACACATGTATGTCCCGTCATCTACGAGTTCGGTTTCTTTAAACACAAGTGTTTGACCGTTGTTAATGAATTCTAGGCGATCCGCGTCGATTTCGGATATATTGAAAACCTCCCAAGCCCCCTTTTCCCTATTCAGCTTTGACCAGACGATCTCGTGAAATCCCTGCATGCAGCATTCAAGCTCAGCAAAATGACCATCTCGAACGGAGATTTGTTCGCCGGCTGCCTTTGTCGTGAACACTGGATCTCCTGTAAATCGACAAATAAATGACTTTGAACGAAATAATTACAGGCAATATGTTTTATAACGAAATGTTGTTTCGTTTCGATGAATGATTATCATATAATACATAGTAAAAGTTGAATGGCGAAGTATTTCTGCATTTCATATAGATTCTTGCTTGAATTAATAGTTCAGTATCTTGATGTTGCTGCAGGCCAAACCCCTGTTGCTTATTCGGTAACGAAGCGGACTGTCACTCCAATGGTTGTGAGTTCCAACCTAAGCTCAGCTAAACTTATTTCCGACGTTTGACTTAAGTCACTGTGACAAGCGTCATTCGTCTCCCACCATTGGGCGTACAGTCTATATGGGAAAGTAGCCAGTTTCTTGGAAAGAATGTTGTGTGGAGTACTGATGTGAGAAATCCAGAAAACATAAGGGTAGGTGAACTGGCCGCCGGGATATGACTAGCCCATTGTTGAAAACGGAGTTAAGTCCGTCAATCGCTGGCTACAGAAAAAGATTTTCTTATCATGTAGTCGGTAACCGTAAAACAGAAACTTGTCCCAAGTATGTTATTGTTTGTGAAGTGTGTGAATAACTTTGTCCAATGAAATAATAATATATAACATAATAAAGTGTTGCTTTAGAAATAAATAAATAAATAAATTCATATATTTATATTTATATATATTTTCAAAATAAATATAGTCCATATAGTAGAAATTGCAAATTTACTGTAAACCGGAAGAAAAGTATAAGTCTCCTTTATTTGTACGGTTTAAGAATATATAACAGAATAAAGTGTTGCTTTAGAAATAAAAATTTCAAAATAAATATAGTTCATGAAGTAGAAATTGCAAATTCACTGTAAACCGGAAGAAAAGTAAAAGTCTCCTTCATCTGTTCGTTATAACTCTTTCAGTGCCAAAGGCAATATTGAGGTTTTTGCAAACAATACTGATTCAGGCGAGTCAGCTCGTAACGAGCTGTCTCACCTGAAATCAGCATTTTTTGCCTTTTAGTTATCAAAATAGTCCACTGTTATTACATGAGAAATGGAGACGCTCGATTTTGAACATGGAAGAGTCTACTTTAAACAATTCGGCGCTGAAAGAGTTAATTAACAAAGCAATGCGCTTTGAGTGTGAATTGTTAAACGTTATAGATCGGTAAGGAATCCGCTGTGGTCGAGTGGTTAGCGTCGGGGATTTCGAAACCGGGTGTCCCGGGTTCGATCCCCAGTCGCGGCACTACGGTCATGGTGGAGTGCCCTTGGGCAAGGCACATTTTCTAGCCTAGTACTGGTTTGTTTACCTAGGGATCATGAATAAGTGAACTGTCGCCGTGATATAACTGAAATATTGTTGAAAGCGGCGTAAAACCCTAATAAATAAATAAATAAATAAATACATATCGGTTACTACGCTAATCCAACAACGATCATTTCAATTATAAATGATCATATCGAGGGCTTTGCGTGAAACGGTTGTAACATAAATTGGTCATTCTTTACCAAGTTTAATCACCTCGCCATAAAGTATTTATAAGCGTTAAATCATTTTACTTGGTAAACAATGGAAATTTAGGTGCCATTGCGCGTTTCTGAGCAATGGCACCTACATTTGCATTGTTTACAAGGGGGTCAAAATTGCCCCTAAACCAGGGTTTTCAAAATAGGTTTTTAGTTACAACCGTTTCACGCCAAGCCCTCGATATATGTGTTCGAAAAAGTAAATTAACTTAGCCTTTGCCTTATTCTGGAATACTTTTTAAGAATAATTAACAAAAATACAACGTTTACCCGATTTAGATTGATATGATAAAATATGATACATCCAGTAAATACATATTTGTCATTCAATACGTAAATGAGTCGTCCTGCGAGAAAATCTACATTGTGGACTAGACACGTTTCGCCTCTCACGTTTCCTGTCTCATGAATCATTACTCTATATCTCTATCCCACTGAGACGGAATGTGTCGGCCCAGATCAGTCTGCACGGACTGCGCATGCTGATCTGGGTCGAAATATTTCGCAGAGGCCATAATGTTGGTTTTCTCGCGGGACAGCTCAAATGTATTTACTATTGAAGTTCACATTAGTTGTAAATATAACTGATTATTTTATAATTAGTTCTAATTTAAATGCTTAAATGATAGGACTATCGTTGTTACATACCTACGTGATGTTTGTTCGGTGCTGGACACTCCCTTGCCCAAACTAGTCCAAAACACACAAAAAGTGATGCGAATGTTCGAATCATGTTCATACCTTCTAATGTTGAATTTCTGAAAATATAATCAATATATCGGGGTGAAAAGGACGGATAATAATGGAAAATGTAAATGAAAATGAGACAGATGAATGAGTGAGTGAGAGATAGATAGAGAGGGGAGATAAAGAGAGAAGGAGAAAGGTGCAGAAAATGAGAGAGGGGAGAGACAGGCAGAGACAGGGACAGACAGAAAGACAGACATACATACAGACAGACAGAGATAGAGACATCGACAGGGATATTAACATTGACACAGACATATACACATAGAGAGAGAGGGGTTACACACATAAAGAAAAAGACATAAATAATCGAAAGCCAATCAGTCAGAAACAGACAGACAGAGAGTCATTTTCCCGCAATGTTTCAACACTTTTTTTGCATCAAAATTATACTTCCTCTCTCAAGATGTTATAAATGTCCTAATATGTTTTTAAATTAAACAAATCTAAAACTATCTTATCAGTTAAAAAGCTTACCAAAACCTTATAGGTGATTATAAATTGACAAGTTTTTTTTTTAGATTTATTTTCCGAAGTACAGCTTATATATAAGGTTGCGGTGTAAAAACCCATATCTAAAAATAGCATCTTCAGTTTTACTATAAGTATGACATCAGGGTCTTCTTTATATAGCATTTCAATTGTTTTAAAGTATTTTTTTCTAAGTAAACGCAATAGAAAGTTGTGGGAAATGACGAGCAAAACGTGGTTTGCTGCAGACATATTAATTATTAGTATAGTGGATTAAATGTAACCCCGACAGTCCATGTTCAAGTCATTACCAAGTGGATTAAAGCTCCAAACATTGCACACGTGAAACAATATGTAAGTGCATCACATGGAACAAATTATAATGGGTGTGTCTGGCTTGACTGTTTCCGATCATAAACTATTTAGATTATCTTTATCAAATGTTTAAACTAACCCTTACATTGTTTTCATTGTATATATCTACATTGGTTTTTTTTTCCCTGCGTTATAGAAAACAGGCCCGTTTCCAACCATTTAAGGGGAAGGGATATTAACAGGGTCAAATTCCACCAACCTAGCTTAGCGCTAATAAATACTTAAAGCTGATGAACTCCATGTTATGGGGTTTATGCTATTTTCAACAGTATTTCAGTTTTAACTGACAACGTAACCAATTCAAGGGATATCGAGATAGAAATGTTGAGTTGAGCAGCATATATTATAGAGCCTGGTCAGAAAGTGTTGATGCCACATGCTGGTCTGGCTTTATACTGGTGACACTGGTGACACTGGCTTCACATACTTGGTTCAGAAGTCCAAGGGTTAATCTGTTCCCTCATACGACAGTTCTGCATCAGACGACTTTGAACATATTTTGTCAAAAAAATAGAAAATCTCTATAATTGAACGGATAACCTGTGACTAAAAGTGGAAAACATTGTGGCAAAAGGAGAAATTGCTCGTTTTGAGCAATTTCTTCTTTTCTTCTTTTGTTACTTTGTTTTCAAAAAGCTGTCTGCTGCAGAGGCGTCAGAAAGCGTCTATATGAGGGAAAGGGTGCTGAACTCAAGATGGAGATCAAAATTTTGAAAATGTTGAAACTTCTGAAAATATTATTACGAATTACGTAAGCTTAACATTAAACACGCATTAAGTCTGAATATAAAGAAATTAAAACATGGTCATACCTAGTTCCCTTACGAAATAATGGCCAGGTTAACAATGTAGTGTAACGTTATTCAAGCAAAATCTTAGTTTAATACGTGCGGAAATAAAACACCTTGAAGAGTCTTGTTTCAGAAAGTGTCCGAAATTCGAGTGTCAACTGTATGGGCGTTCAACGTGGGGCAACATAACTGCAGATCCAGTGACTAAGAGTGTGTGATTCATTGATTGCATTTATTTTTCAAAGCGTGACTCTTTTCAATACTTGTAATATTCTGTTTCGCTCTTACTATATCTATAGACCAGGGGCGTAGCTTTGCAATATTCAATGTGTAGGCCGTATCGTGAGAAAATCAACATTGTGGATTCTGCGTAAAGTATCGACCCGGATCAGCCTAAGCATGCCACACAGGCCTACCCGGATATACGCTTTTCGCCTCCTGTGGATTTTCTGTTTCAGGAATCACTACTCTATACATATATCCCGCTAAGACGGAATGTGTCGGCCGGATCAGTCTGCGCGGACAGCGCAGGCTGATCTTGTCGATACATTACGCAGATGTCTATCGCCGCAGCTGCATTTATGGGGGCATTTTGAGAAAAAAATGTGTAGGCACGTACATACAGTGCCTAAAAGGGAGCTACGCCCCTGTAGACAGACACTAATCCATAAACTTTGAAAGTTAAAAAGTTACAAAGTTCAACGTATTATCTGCAATGCAATACTATGAATTATGCGTAGTTGTTGTTGTTAGCAGTGGGGTCTCTCCATGGCGCTCATGGCTGCGGGGGTTAGCAATATAATTGACAGACTGGTGTCAGGATAAACGGACAAGTAGTACTGGTATACCGTACCCAGGAAATGCCGTGAACCAGTCTTCAAAGGGCCGTAAAACACCACAGAATCAATCAATGTTACTAAGAATTAAGGAAGTAATCACCTAAAACAAAATAATGCTTTTGCAACAATGTTTTCAAACGCACGCCGTCTGCTGTAGGCGCTGTAGGAGAAAGTACGACTTGCAAGCGAAGGGTCATACAATCGCAATTGACAATTTTGTTTCCGGAAATAATTTCACCGTTTTAATTGTTCGATCTAAATTTAGAGCATGCGTCAATAAAGGTCGAATGACACTTATCATGTGACATGCGGCGTAACCCTTTTTTTTCACACGGATACACTTTTTGACGCCTCAGCATCAGACGACATTTAAAAAAAAATGCAGTAGGATAAATTGCTCGTAATGAACAATGCAATTTCTCCTTTTGTCACAATAGTTTTTCAACTCTATCTAATCATTAATTAACTTTAATTAATAGATTTGTTTACGAATTTAAAACCTGATGTTTACAACGTGATCTGCGGCAGATTTATCTTTTGTATGTGGGAAAGGGGGGTTAAATTGCGTTTAATTTGACGCGTAATTTCTTCTGGGAGTTGTGCATTAATTACGTAATCATGGGTATGCCCGTCCTGTCATATATCTTCCGTAAACATTGTATTATTGATCCAAGTAAATGATAATTCATAATAATAATAATAACTTTGTAAACAAGAAATTATTGATTGATTGATTGATTGATTGTTTGGTGGTTTACGCCTCTTTTAAGAATATTTCAGTTATATCACGGCGTTTCCTGGGTAAGTTACCAGCACTTCTGGTCCTTTTATCATGACACCAGCCAGTCAGTCGTAATGCTAACCCCGCTACCCTGAGCGCCAAAGGAGGGCACCCATTACTACAACATAGTAAAGGAAATTAAAGATATATATTGAAACAAGATAGATTTATACATATTTGATTTAAAAATCATAATCATTCTGCGCGGGTTGTCAGTCAAGGGAATTTGAGTTCGAACCCCAACTTTGCCTTCTTACTTTCCAACGTTTGACAAATGTCAATGCGACATCCAACATTCGTCTTTCACAAGTTGGCCAAAGGGCTAACAGTCTAGGTGTGGAAAGCAGTCAATTGCTTGGAAAGACTGTTGTGTGGAGGACTGGTTTGGAAAAGTCAAGAACATGTGGAAAGTGGTGACCGCCGTGATCTTACTTCAAAAATGTTGAAAACGACGTTTTACCGTTAATCAATCAATAAATCACTCTCCAAAATCATCGGTATAATACAATGCAATAACTCCTTTTCCAATATTGATGTTTACCCTTAATATAAAATATAGATAAACATTCTCACTACTAACTCAATATGTTTTCGACTTAAAGCAGTTTTAAAACCAAAGGTCCCTGGTTCGAATCCCATGATGAGCTTGTTCTGCCTTTGGGATTTGTCCGCACAAACGGCGCGAGTGTACTTGTTAAGTCTCCAGGAGGCAGACATCGAGCGAGATTAATATAAGCTGAAAGCTCCTTTCGCTACCGATGTTAAATAAGTTTAAACTAAAACATTGCGATAATTCAATGTTAACCCTTTCCCTCACACGACAATTCTGCAGCAGACGACTTTGAACATATTCTGTCAAAAAATAGAAAAATCTCTATAATTGAATGGATAACCTATGACTTAAAGTGGAAAACATTGTGTCAAAATGAGAAATTGCTCGTTCTGAGCAATTTCTTCTTTTGTCACTATGTTTTTCAAAAAGCCGTCGTCAGTATATATAAGCATCTATATGAGGGAAAGATTTAAGAGGCTAGTTTGTAATATGCACATGACCTATAAAGTGTATATTTGTTATTGTTCGCGATGGTGATTTCCGGATGACTTATCTTTAACCGGATTAAACAATGCATATATTGAAAGCATGTGACATTTAAACCAAGTATCCTCCTATACGTGACTTTTAACGGTGTTTTGCTATATTAAACGAGTCGTCCGCTAAATATTTTGTAAAACGTTATAGTTGATTGATTGATTGGGGTTTAACGCCGTTTTTAACAATTTCTCAGTTATATCACGGCAGCCAGTTCACCTACTCATGCATTTCCTGGTTTTCTCACACCAGTACTCCACACAACAATCTTCCCAAGCAACTGGCTGCTTTTCCACATAGACTTAGCCCATTGGTGGAAGACGAATGACGCATGTCGCATTAACTTTTGTCAATCATCGGAAAGAAAGCCGGGATTCGAACTCACAACCCCTGGAATGACAGCCCGCGTCGCTACCGGGGCTCGGCGTAAAACATTATAGGGGACAGTCAATAAAGACTATGATTAGCTAGTACGTTGTCGCACATGGAAGACCCAATTTAACCCTTTTCCTCATACATATAACCTTTCTGACGCCTCTGCAGCAGTCGGTTTTCTGAAAACATGGCAACAAAAGAAGAAATTGCTCAAAATGAGCAATTTCTCCTTTTTGTCACCATATTTTCAACTCTTATCAGAGACATATAAGTTTATATGTCTCTGCTCTTATCAATTAATGTTCTTTTATTTAAAGGGATTTTCTGTGCTTTTGCCGAGACGTTTTCGAAGTCGACTGCTGCAGATTTGTTGTATGTGGGAAAGGGTTAATAGGCGTCGTTCGAGATTCGTCTACTAACCCGGGTGCTTAGTAAAAAGATGCAATTGCTCATACAGGCGTATGATGGCGAAAATACAGGCGTTTGACGGCTAAAATACAGGCGTTTGACGGCTAAATCACTCGTTTCCAACTAAATTGCAGCACTTGATTTAGTTCCTTCCATGCTGAACTTTGAAAGTGAACTCACCCAGCCTTGCATTTGCAGCAGTTCATTTCCAATTCTAAGACTATCAGGAGAAAACTGAAGCGTTTTCAATATTAATTCCGTTATATCACGGCGATAGTTCACTTATTCATGATCCCTGGGTAACAGAACCAGTACAAGGTTAGGAAATGTTCCTTTTACCAAGGGCACTCCACCGTGACCACAACGATGCTACTGGGGATCGAATCCGAAACGCCTAGTTCCAAAAACCCCGACGCTTACTACTCGGCCTCGGTGGATTCCTATCCTACGACAGCCGCTTCGGGAGCAGTAGGTCGAAGGTTTAAAACCCAGTGGTGACAGTGGGTTCCGTTCTGATATGGCCGGTTGGTGAACAGGAAGCTAGTTAAATAATCGTATCGCATGCATGTTTGTCCGGTGACTAGCAAAAAGACAGGATTCGGGAAGTAAACGAGCTAAGGTGTCTCTTACGCCAGAAATAGCTGGGCCTTTCAATAGGGGTGACACTATTATTAACAATCACTTTATTTAGTTAGTGAACCGGCAGCTAGTTAAATAATCGTATCGCATGCATGTTTGTCCGGTGACTGGCAACACGACAGGATTCGGGAAGTAAGTGAGCTGAGGTGTCTCATACGCCAGAAATAGCCGGGCCTTTCAATAGGGGTGACACTATTATTAACAATCACTTTATTTATATATACATACTTAGCAGAACTCTTGATAAGGGGCATATTTTCATGTTCTAAAATCCTTATTTGACATTCGAACCCTAGCTTGTGGGTACTCAAAAGAAGCGTCTCAGAGAGACGATTGTTCTGAGTACCCACAACATAGGATTTGGTTATAGAAATAATAATAGTTATAATAGAAAATAGTGTGGGGGAAAAGACCTGTTCACTCTCTTTAATCTAGTTCTATGAATTACTACATTCGAATAGACGAGACTGGTGAGACGCTGTGTATGTGTGAGTACAGGCTTACCTGGGTCCTCACTTTGCTTAGATGCAAACAGGACACCTTATCGCCAGACTCAGCACATTCGTTATTCTTTGAGGAAATAATTCTTAACTCTTTTCCACTATAAGCAAATATGCAGTAGAAACATTTGAAGACATCTTTGCAAAAAAAAAAATGATAAAAATCTCTGTAAATCAAACTGTAACAATAGAATACAGTTGAAACCATTGTGGCATAAGGAGAAGTTGCTCTTTGTGAGCAATTTCTCTTTTTGTCACAAAGTGTTCTTCTTCAATATGCGTCCGTATGAAAGATAGGGTTAACTTAGATCAGACATACACATGATTCTCTAAATTAGCATCGATTTTTAAATAAACTTACTACATACCTTTATCCCCCACACAAAGATAGAGAGACATACATACAGAGGAAAGAGAATTTACCTGTATTAAACGCTTGTGACGAGTTAGTTGTTGAAACTTTAGAAGAATAACACCGCTTTTATAATGTATTCATAAATTTATATTGGAAATTCCCATGTTTAAAAATAGAAACAAGTTTTCATTTTCCCAAAATGGGAGTATTTTCGACATCTGCGTAATAGGGGAATGTGCAATCTGTAATGGAATACCATCATCATCATCATCATCACAGTCATTCAGTATAAATAGCCATTATAGCAATCGCAGCAATTTTTTTGAACTAAAATAATAAATTTATTTAATTTCCTATGCTGCTTGAATTTCAAATACTGTCTGCTGCAGATGTGTATTCAAAATTTCTTTAACTGAAGTAGAAGAAAACACATAATGATAAATGTTAATAATTTTAGTCTAAATACATGTAACTAATCGTAAAATGAAACAGTTCGTTTTCGAATAAATTTAATTAATATGTCAAAGAAAACTGATTAATACGAGGGATGTCTCAGAAGTTCGTGGACTTTTCACATAAGTTTTGTTTTAACATATATAATTACTTGTTATTAACGTTAAAAATGCACTAATTTTACATTTATTTTATTCCATGAAGACCAAAGATTGTTTAACGTTAAACAAGTAATCATATCTGTTAAAACAAAACTTACGAGAAAAGTCCACGGACTTCTGAGACACCCCTCGTATATATGCGCATGTTCTTGTTGGTACAGTGGAACCTGTGTTTAAAGACCATCCATGGGAAAGGCAACAATCGTGTCCTTGTTCACAGGAGGTCTTTAATTGCAAGGTCATTTATGCAGACAATAAGTATTTGGAAAAATTGAAAGTGTTGTTGCTGTAAACAGGGAGTTGCTATTCCAAGGTGGACTTCAGCACATGTTTGACTGTAATTAATGTGCAATATGTCAGCAACGCTGTTTCTAATAATTAACCCTTTCCCTCATACGACAATTCTGCAGCAGACGACTTTGAACGTATTTTGTCACATGGATAACCTATGACTAAAAGTGGAAAACATAGTGGCAAAAGGAGAAATTGCACGTTCTGTGCAATTTCTTCTTTTGTCACTATGTTTTCAAAACGCCGTCTGCTTTAACCCTTTCCCTCATACGACAATTCTGCAGCAGACGACTTTGAACATATTTTGTCAAAAAATAGAAAATCTCGTAAATTGAATGGATAACATATGACTTAATGTTGGAAAACATTGTGGCCAAAGGCGAAATTGCGCGTTTTGAGCAATTTCTTCTTTTTGTCACTATGTTTTCAAAAAGCCGTCTGCTGCAGAGGCAGAGACAGTGTCTATATGAGGGAAAGGGGGGGTTAAAGGGTCTGGGGGACATTTCGAATTTCCGTAACAGGGTCATTATGAATGTTAAAGCTATATGAGTCGTCCCGCGAGAAAACCAACATTATGGTATCTGCGTAATGTATCGACCCAGATCAGCCTGTGCAGTCCGCGCAGGCTAATCCGGGCCGACACATTCCGTCTTAGGGGGATAGATGTATAGAGTAATGATTCCTGAAACACAAAATATACAGGAGGCGAAAAGTGTCTGTCCGGGTAAGCCTGTGCGGCATGCTTAGGCTGAACCGGGTCGATACTTTACACAATGTTGGCCTATATTTTTTATTTTCTTTGTAAACAGATGCCTGCAGGACTTTAAAGATGGTGAACTCCAGGTGGAGATCAACATTTTGAAATGTTTAAACTTCTGCAAATACTGCTAATTGTGACAACAAAGTAAGTAATAAATAGTTCAAAACTATTTTGGAAGTAAATGTTGAAACAATAGTCAAATTGAAAGTCATAAAATTGTACAAAATTTGGCTTACTGGGTTTGTCTTTCCAGTAAACAAAGAAGCATACAAGATCAATATTTAGATGTTTATTGTCCTGGAAAGTGAATTTATTATTCTAATTTTATCCCAGAGTTATGATTCTAATATTTCAAGACAATTTTCGAACAGTTTGGAGTTTATTACCTTTAAACAGTATTTATCCTAATAAGGCTACATTGTATGTAGTGACGCCTACATTGTATGTAGTATGGGACGTTGTCCGAGACTAATAAGGAGAGAGTATTTTACATTGTTATAAGTACATACAAGTGTGGGGGGAAAACCCGCCTGCGCATTTATGCAAAGGATCCAACGAGGATGCTGATTTACAGGTCTGTCTATCAACCCTTTCCCTCATACGGCAATTCTGCAGCAGACGACTTTGAACGTATTATAGAAAATCTCTATAATTGAATGGATAACCTATGACAAACAGTGGTAAAAATTGTGGCAAAAGAAGAAATTGCACGTTTTGTGCAATTTCTTCTTTTGTCACTATGTTTTCAAAAAGCCGTCTGCTGCAGAGGCGTCAGAAAGCGTCTATATGAGGGTAAGGGTTAAATGTCAAATTTCGATGGAAAGTTGACAGAACCAGATCAGAGTGTGCGTGTGCGTTGGGTGATCTGTAGATACACTGTTCGCAAATACCTTACGATGAGTTTTCGTAGAGCGCCGCTCAGTTATACATAAGTGTAACCGCTGATTTTTATAACCTTGAAATGATTGTTCAACTCTGTCAATCTTCGTATGCATACCTAGAAATGTCAGGCTCAATTTGTACCATTAGTATTTTGAACTTTAACTCTCCGGTTTTCTGATACGTCCGTCTTTTACCTCATCCAGCTCAATTCATATACGACTTTTTAAGCTCATACTGAATAGCTGATCTGAAACACGCGATATTTAACAATTTCCCAAACTGTTTTAAATCTGTATCAAAATTGTTCTTTGATAGTTCCACGTGTTAAATTGTCTACCACTATTTATTTTTATGCCACCTTTTATCGAAGCGAGGAAACAAAATAAATATAAGCTCAAAAGTGTCAGTATTTTGAGATTCTTGTGAACAGGTTATATACCGGTACGAAATATACGCGCAATTACACTTCCGACCAATTTAGCTGAAAATGAAGAGCCTATGGCACACATGCCCCCGGACCCCCTTAGAGCTCGGTCTACACATCGTTTTGAGTCAATACTCGCCTTCTGGTACAACCTTTTCTTGTTTTCAACACCCGAAAAAACTTCCTTAAGTTAACAAGAAATCTGCAGCAGAAGACTTTGAAAACATCGCCGAATTCCGGTAGCTCAGTCGGTAGCGACACGGGCTGTCAATCCAGTGAGTTCGACTCCCGGCTCGGCCAACTTTCTTTCCGACGATTGACAAAAATCAATGCGACATGCGTCATTCGTCTTCAACCAATGGGCTAAGTCTATGTGGAAAAGCAGCCAGTTGCTTGGGAAGATTGTTGTGTAGAGTACTGGTGTGAGAAAACCAGGAAATGCATGAGTAGGTCAACTGGTCGCCGTGATATAACTGAGAAATTGTTAAAAACGGCGTTAAACCCCAATCAATTAATTGAAAACATCTATTTGCAGAATATGGTAACTTTTTATATAAATGATCATGTTATTAATGTTGTAAAACATTGTGACAAATAGAGAAATTGCTAGATACATAGACATATGTGATAATGTGTCTATGCTCAATATGAGAAAATTCTCCCTTTGCCACAATTGTTCAAAAGTCTAGTGTGACAATGTTGAGTTTTACACCAATTGAATACAAGAAAATATGAAGAATAAAAAAAAAGAATAAAAAAAAAAAAAAAATCTGTGAGACCTCCTCGGTGGTGTAGTGATAGTCCGTGAGGTCGCAAGTTTGATCTCCGGCTGGCTCATACCAAATACTTTAAGAATGGTAGTGATGGCTGCCCCCCCCCCCCCCACCCCCCCCCCCCGTGACGCTCAGGGTTGCAGGGTTAGCATTACGACTGACAGGCTGGTGCCAGAATAAATCGACCCGTAACACTATGAACTTACCCAGGAAAAGCCGTGATATAACTGGGAAAAAATGTTGAAAGCGGTCTAAAGCACCAAACAATTATTCAACAAACTGTTAAGAGGAAACACGATTTTGAAATACCCACTGACTTAGTAAGTAAGATTTATTTCTAAATGTAAGTCAAAGTTAATTTTAAACGGGAAACCAGAAAGGAAATTACGATTCAGTTTGAGTACGAAATCAAAAATGGGAAACCAGCAAGACTTTTTGGTTATTGGGGAACCAGTCTACTAGGAAGTCCCCATTCAAGGATCGTTTTCCCGATTATCAAGATAGTCTTGATAAGTTTGAGATGGAATAAAGATATCATAATCAGTGTAATCAGAGTAAGTTTTTTAATGAAATTTGCATGTAGGAAGCATTTTCAACTGTATGTAATTGTTCAATCTCTGACATCCTCTAAAGGTTTGTTGGTTTTCTTATTTCTTGACCTGCATCACACGTGTAATAGTCGAAAACGAAAGTAGAAATTAACGGCTCATACAAAACTGCTGTAAAACACATTGAAACAAGATCTGATTACATCTATGTAACACGAATTACACTATTTGGTCATTTCCATTGTTAGATGTGTGACTTGAATCTTTTAATAGCGTTCGAATGATGTCACAATTATATTTCGAAATATTGTTCAGATTTGAAATCCCTCAATTCAGTCGTTTGAAAATGTTTGCGGAAACAAGCATCTAACATGCTTAACCCTTAACTACATTCAACCAGGGACTTATCTACGTCCCTGATTCAACAAATCCTGAAAACGTTTGGGCGAAAATACGAAAAATCTGTGTAAAATGCAAGTATTTTAATATAATCAGGGACGTAGATACAAGGGATAGGCAACTCTACCTGTTATCTGATTAAAAATATCACATTGAAAAATAAAATTAACCAAATTTTCTCATTTTTTAGCAAATAAAACTTTTAAGTCACATTTGGCACTTACACAAAACATACATATTCTGAAAAGTACAATGTTAGAACTGGAATTTCTTTGTGATTTCTGAAAAAAATAAATTATTTTCAAAAATTGATAGACTGACATTTTTCATTTAAGGATAAACTATTATCAAAACGTGTAGTATATTAAAATATTTTTATCTACTGCAATAGAAGAATGTTTAAACTATCAGAAAATATCTTTATTTTTTTTCATATCTTCAATAGTTTTTAAGTTTTACTTGCTACAAATGTTGGGACGGGTGATATTTTAGTATACAAGTTAGTTACTTATCACTCTTATCTACATCCCTGATATAATTGAAAACATTGTCGCAATTTACGGAGAAAAAGCTCACAATGCTTTCAAAAGTTGTATGTTGCAGAGGAGTCAACAACATGCATAACAATGAGGGAAAAGGGTTGGGGAGGATCAATGAATCATTTCCCAACCTTTTCAATCCAAGTCATTCTTCTTCTTGTTTGGGTTTATTTACCGTCGCCTTCGGCATAAAGCCATTTGGCGAGCAGCCCAAGTCATTGTTTGGCCATTCCTTATTTAAGGTTAAGTCAATGGTCTAAGCAGCCTCGGCATTGTAGTGTGTGTAGCCTATACCTCTACATGTATATGAACAGAAAAAAAACATTATTACCGCTACCCCTAATTAATGCAGGCGCGTTTTTTACACATCTGCAGCAGACAACATTTGAAAAACCTTTGGCAATGGGATAAATTGTTCATGGTGAGCAAACAATTTCCACTTGTAAGTCTTTTCAACTTCATTCTATAATTATTCACTCACTAACATAGAATAACCATAATTTTGCATAGATGTACGTTTGCAGTCATGTTTGGCAGATTTAGTGTATCGATGTTGGAAAAGGTTAACTCAATCGCTGTTTACCCCTTTCTCTCATACAACAATTCTGCAGCAGACGACTTTGAACGTATTTTGTCAAAACATAGAAAATCTCTATAATTGAATGGATAACCTATGACAAAAAGTGGAAAACATTGTGGCAAAAGGAGAAATTGCACGTTTTGTGCAATTTCTTTTGTCACTATGTTTTCAAAAAGCCGTCTGCTGCAGAGGCTTCAGAAAGCGTCTATATGAGGGAAAGGGTTTATACCGGAGATGATTTTTTCATTGTTGGCTGTTTTGAATTAGTATTGTGAATAAAGATTTAACATCTTTAGAATTTTAAGTAGAATTTGGAAAACATTTTCGTTAAATTTCTTACTAAATTTCAACAGTTTGAAAACAGGTGCAATATGAGCAATTTTTCCTTTTCTCGAAGCACAATGTTTTCAACTCTAGACTATTCAATAATTATACTTTCATAAATAAGGACTTTCCACATTTGTGACAAGTTGTTATAAATATCAAAGTTGTCTGTTGTAAAAATGTTGTATGTGGGAAAAGTGAGTAAGATAGGACCACATTCATGTGATATAGAGATTGTCCTGGGAATTATATCTCTTGTCACTGTCAATAGAGTCATGCAGAAAAAGACATTAAATACGTCTAAAATAACCCAAGATATGTCTTAGAATGCACCCCATTTCAAACAATTTCCTGGGTGGGGGAGTGGGGCATGCTCCTGGACCCCCTAGATTGGTGGTCATTACCTTGACTGTTCCTGAAAGGTCACCAAAGATTATCACATGTATGTAGGACCATCATGGTCCTCTTGTTTATAATTCTGTAGTGATGGGGCCAAGGTTTAAGATATAAAGGATGCAATCATCTTAAGAAATGAGTGACTACTTCTTAAACAATGGACGTTAAGCCTTTTCTTCATACAACACATCTCCAGCAGAAAACCTTGAAAACATTTAGTCACAACAATGGAATAATCTCTTAAATAGAAGTACAGTTATTGAATAAAGTCCAAGATATCACTCATTATGAGCAATTTCCCCATCGCCTCAAGGCCGGTTCCGAAAGTTGTCTGTCTGAAAAGGGGACTCCATATGGGAAAGGGAAACGTTATGAATGTATAGTATTGTTTAATTAGTCAAGACATAACTTGATATGTAAGTGTTTAGACTTTACAAATTGAAATTACGAATTTATACACTTGGCCATACATATTTTCTGATGATTCACAAAAGTCGTTTTTTTTCATCCATCTTACAATGAACTAAAAGGGAATATCATCAGCCAATCATCCCAGAGCTCTAGATATGGGGCATTTTTCATGTTCTAGAATCCTTATTTGACACTCAAACCCTATGTTGTGGGTACTTAAAAGAATCGTCTCAGTGAGACAATTGTTTTGAGTACCCACAACATAGGGTTTGGTTAACTAATAAGAGAGATATATATAGTGGGGGAAATTCCAGTTTACTCCCCATTATTTAGTCCTCTGCACACCAGACATGCAGATCTAATGCATTTTGACACATTTGCAGTGGAAGACTTAATATTGCCACAGTGGTCTCAAGACTATTCATTCATTCGTCTTCCACCAATGGGCTAAGTCTATGTGGAAAAGCAGCCAGTTGCTAGGGAAGATTGTTGTGTGGAGTACTGGTGTGAGAAAACCAGGAAATGCATGAGTAGGTGAACTGGCCGCCGTGATATAACTGAGAAATTGTTAAAAACGGCGTTAAACCCCAATCAATCAAAAATATTCATTAGTTACAATTCAATTTTTGCCTGGATTTGTGTATGTGGGAAAGGGTTATTTGCTTCATAAGAGTGTTTGATGGTTTAAATATACAAATGTACATGTATTTATTTTAAAATTATTTTTAAAATATTTATAAATAGATAGATGATGCATGGGATGTAAGTTGTTGGTAATTGTCTTCACTATATATGGAACAAAGGTTATATTTGGCTCTTTCCCAACATAGATTAGAGCAAACAACTTTGTAAATACATAGGTCCAAACCCTTTCCCACCAGCAGACGAATTTGACGCAATAGCAGCAGACGACTTTTGAAAACATTATGGCCAAAGGTGAAATTGCTCATCATGTAACAGAATGTCTCCCTACGTTCTGCCACGGACGATTTCTGTTTACCTGAGCAATTACGTCACTATGTTACTATAGTGATAAGCAAGCCAAGTACATAAGACATACCCTATAACGGCGACGAGGGGCTTTTGGATATAACCGGCTTGAGAGAGAGAGATAGCGATTGAGAGTCTTGTTCGGGCGAGCAATTTCTCCTTTGGCCACAATGTTTTCAACTTTATTTAACAATTAAGCTATCTTTTATTGAGATCTTTTTTCAGGTTTTTGTCACTATGATTTCATAGTCATCTGCTGCAGATTTTTTGTATGTGGGAAAGGGTTAAACTCATCAAAAGAAAGAGCACTTATTGAATAAAACTGAAAACTTTGTGGCAAAAGGTGAAATTGCTCATCTAGGGTTGTTTTCCCTCTTCTTTGAAACTTAGGGGTCATTGTGACCCCCTTGTCATCAAAGTTAGGCGGGACATTTTCCAGATTTTTGGATTTCACTTTAGAGCTTTAATCAAATGATTGATAATAATTGCACAGCAGTTTATTTTACCTGTACATGACGAAGGATTTGTTTGTCATATAAAACCCTATTCGTCAATAACAATTTCTCCTTTAACAACTTTTCTTTTTGGCCGGATTGCTCTAGCAATTCCGGTCTATAGATTGTCGATGTCCATCCGTCTGTCCGTCCGTCAACATTTTGGTTAAAGTTTCAGGTTGAGGCAAAATCTCAGCACTGGAAAGGGTTACAAACTTGAAACTTTGTCTGAAGGTAACCAGTAACAAGTTCTATTGATTTCTATGGTTACTTTGACCTTGACCTTGGTTTGTCGATTTTTAAGGTCAAATTGCCGACAATCCGGCTTTACCGTCTTCAGCGGTTTCTTGTTTAAAGTTGTCTTCTGTAGATGCGTCAAAAGGTGTGTACATGTGGATTGATTTAAAGGTCATACATGATACAGCTTTGGAAATTGCTGCACATATCCTCAAGTGGGTTTTGCATGACAAAGTATGATTCATGTAATCTTGCGTCATGCAGTGGTCTATATAGATAAATTAACCCTTTCCCTCATATAGACACTTTATGACGCCACTGCAGCAGACAGCTTTTTGAAAACATAGTGACGAAAGAAGAAATAGCTCAAAAAATTTTCCACTTTTAGTCATAGTAACCCATTCAATTAAAGAGATTTTCTATTTTTTGACAAAATATGTTCAAAGTCGTCTGCTGCAGAATTGTCGTATGAGGGAAAGGGTTAAAAAGGCTAGTAGTAAACTGGTCTAGTCCCTACAGTTTATCCCTAATTTATCAACAAAACTCTATGCCGGGTAGAAGAGCCACTTAAGAATTTTGTAAAGAGAAATAGTTTTACACACCTAATAAGCTAGAGGTCCCAATAAAGAGGAGTATAAAATCCCCCTTATTGTGACTCAACCAAGCCATATATATTTGAATACCCACAACATAGGGTAAGAGGGTGAAATAAGGATAAAGAAGCCTTATGTTAGGCTTTGCTCATGCCATACAAAAAATGACCTTAGGAGGTTTGGAAATCAATTACAGTTAGGATTAAATTTCAGTCTGTTAACCCTTTCCCTCCTATGACAATTCTGCAGCAGACGAATTTGAATTTTATATTTTGTCAAAAAATAGAAAATCTCTATAACTGAATGGATAACCTATGACTAAAAGTGAAAAACATTGTGGCAAAAAGAGAAATTGCTTGTTTTGAGCAATTTCTTATTTTGTAAATATGTTTTCAAAAATCCATCTGCCGCAGAGGCGTCGGAAAGCGTCTACATGAGGGAAAAGGGTTAATTGTCTTTGCTGTTGATATAAGAACATTATATCATTGGCATGTGATCACCATGAAACATGACCACATGTTTTTGTTGAAAATGAAAAGGTGGGAGAGTCAAGTCTGTGTATAAAATGTAAAAACATTGATCAGTGAAACTATTTCGAGGGCTTGGCGTGAAACGGTTGTAACTAAAATTGGTATTTTTTTTACCAAGGTTAATCACCTCGTCATAAAGTCTTTAAAAGCGTCAAATAATTTTACTTGGTAAACAATGGAAATTTAGGTGCCATTGCTCGTTCTGAGCAATGGCACCTAAATTTGCATTGTTTACAAAGGGGTCAAAATTATCCCTAAACCAGGGTTTTCAAAATAGGTTTTTAGTTACAACCGTTTCACGCCAAGTCCTCGATTTCAACTTTTAACCCCCATTTCCCATATGAAACAAAATTGCAGTAGACGACTTTGAACAAAATCTTCACTTAAACATGAAAAATCTATGTTAATGAATTTCGAAGTATAATAATTGATTCGAATTGAAAAAATATTGTGGCAAAATGAGAAATTGCTCCTTATGAGTAATTGCTCCTTTTGCCACACTGTTTTCAAAAGTCATCTGGTACAGAGGTGTCAGAAAGCTTTTGTATGTGATCAAGGGTTAATCCATGAATTGAATTATCTTCCTTATTGAAAAACTGAATAGAAAGGAGAAAAAATCATGACAAATAATAATTATTTATAAGACTTTACACCTTTCCCCCATACAGATACTAACTGCATGAAGACAGTCTGCAGTAGACAACATTTAACTGAAAACTCCTTTAATCAAAATGTTTTCAATTTTTTCAGTATTTATACCTTATTTTATAGAGATTTTCCGTGTTTTGGCAAGGTTCTTTTATAGTCGTGGGCTGCTTATTTGTTGTATGTGAGAAAGGGTTAAGTGGCCGTTTGTCACATGTCTTAAGTAGCTACATGTACTTCACCCTTTTTAACAATGCTCATTCAGATAACTTTAAAAACAGCCATAGCTTAGGCAACACTATTGAAAATGTCTATAAATGAGCCTATAATTATTCAATAGAGCTATAAAAACATAAATGTCAAAGGGAATAGTTGCTCCTTTGAGCAATTACCAGAACTCAATTTGTTGTATTGTTTTTAAAATTATCTTTAACATTGCTCATGCAGTTAACTTTAAAAACAACTACATGTATTATAGTTAATTAAGGCAACAATATGGAAAATGTTTATAAATGAACCAATAATTATTCAATAGAGCTAAAACCATTACGTCAAAGGTAATAGTTGCTCAAATGAGAACAATTTGTTTTTAAAATCCGCCTCCTGCAGATATGTCAAAATGCGTCTGCATGGCATATTTAAGGTTAAAAATTGTAATATATTATTAGTATAATTTTACCTTCATGCAAGACGGTGTTAGTTTTTGTAAAATAATATAGATATATTTACAGTCATTTTGTCTGAAGTCTATACAATAATGCCTGTGATTAAACAAAATATCAAATCCTTACTTGTAAATGAAATTAACTCCTAGGCTAAGCTAGATGTTACAACGATTCTTTTGAGTACCCACAACATAGGATTTGGTTGAGAAATAATATTCAGCATACTTAATTAGCTAATTAAGCTAGATAAACAAAAACATCAGCAATTAAGGTACTTTTAATTTTATTTATCTAACGACCTGGAGTTACTTGTTGAATTAATTAATTGCATGAACTAACTAACACGATTGGTTGAGTTCTTACTTGTCTGGAGTATTATGTAATGTGTAAACCAATCAATTTGTTTGTTTTAACCCTTTCCCTCATACAGCAATTCTGCAGCAGACTACTTTGAAGGTATTTGTCAAAAAATAGAAAATCTCCATAATTGAATCTATAACCTATGACTAAAAGTGGAAAACATTGTGTCAAAAGGAGTAATTGCTCGTTCTGAGCAATTTCTTCTTTTATCACTATGTTTTCAAATAAGCCACCTGCTGCAGAGGCGTCAAAAAGCGTCTATATGAGGGAAAGGGTTGATATATAAAAGGGAGTGTATATAATTAAACTGGATTAACACATAGGAACAGAAACAGCAAGGGAAAACAAAACTAGGCCATTTTTTTCAGGTAGGAAGTTTTTGCTCCTGACATTTTGGGCAGGTAGCAAGACTTGAAGTTCCTATTTTACTTGCTAAGTACTGCTAATTTCGAACCATATGCACTGCATTGTCGTGCAATACAAACAAAGTGTTGTTGAATGTTTTGCAGGAATGCTGGGCTCTATTCTCCTACTTGGAACATGTATGTTCATGCTGACGAGAGCAGGTATATGCCCAAAACAGAAACAGACAGGTAGGATTTATTGGGAGCATCTCAACCCTCTTCCAGTAACAACAAATCCTCAGCCGACAATTTTGGAAAACATAGACAAGCTCTGTAAATGAAAGTAGAATGATTTCTCCTTTTGTCACAAGGTTTTCAAAAGTTGACGACCACAGAGGCATTGGAAAGCATTACATTTGTGGGAAAGGGTTAAATTGAAATAAATAATAAAATCTTATAATCATGGATGACTTTCATTGAGCTGGCGTTCATTAACCCTTTCCCTCATATAGACGCTTTCTGCAGCAGAGAGCTTTTGAAAACATAGTGACAAAAGAAGAAATTGCTCAAAACGAGCAATTTCTCCTTTTGCCACAATGTTTTCCACTTTTAGTCATAGGTTATCCATTCAATTATAGAGATTTTCTATCTTTTGACAAAATGTGTTGAAAGTCGTCTGCTGCAGAATTGTAGTATGAGGCACTATTTCATTTATTATTATTCATGAAATAATTTTGCAATGTTCCTTGGGTGACACGCTGCGAGATTCCTTCAACCCATGGTGATTGGTTGAAAAACATGGCTGCCAGGGAGATATGGAGATTTAATTTTTGCCTTATGTCAGTGGAACGATACTGGCCCTCTTGGGCCTCTTGTTTAATTTCAATTCAGCATTTACACGCCTTTGGCCAGTACAAATTGTAACAGTGAACTAATATTGCAAAGGAACCATGCAAGAAAACATACAAACATTATATATGTGGAAACTTTTTGATAAGATTGAATATTCATTTCATGATCATATATATATTACAACCTTGTATAATGTAAACAGGCAGTATATCATGTTGTAATAGCATTATGTATAATTTATTATGTATATATATATTAGAAACATGTAACATGTTTTTGACTAATAAAAGTTTTGCTTCTCAGATGTTCCAAAATTTACACAAGAACTCGGAGTGGAAGACATGGTTAGATTTGGATCTTCCATCGCCGTTCTTTGCTGTTCACAAGGTTATGATAACATCACATGGTATCGAAAGGAGCCTTCAGATTGGATGCCGTACCCGCCACAAAGTGATGGTCGGTATGACGTGCCAACATTGGAGGAGAAACGACAGATTTTGCGGATTAACAAAGCGACAATGGGCGACAGTACTGAATTCAGATGTGACCTTATTAAGAACGGGATAATTGTGAAACAGCATATTACGAAGATAATTGTTCAACGTAAGTACAGATTAGCTTCAAACCCTTTCCCACATGTATACCACAATTATTGTATAATTATTGAATTTAGTTGGAAATATTGTTGCAAATGGAGAAATTTCTCATCATTTTTTCAAAAGTCGTCTGCTGCAGTGGCATCATAATTTTTTTTTTTTGGGAAAGAGTTATTATGTCATCCCAGTTTTATCCTTTTCTCCCATTCAGACACATTTTGACGCATAAGCAGCAGAATACTTTCGAAATCATTGTGGCAAAAGGTGAAATTGCTCTCAACAAACAATTAACTATTAACAATTCAATAATTAAACCTTTCATTCATTCGTATTGATCTTTCATATTTCGGCCTCAATGAAATTGCTTGGGAATCTATACATAAGGGAAATAGTTTATTTTTTCAAAGGAAAGCTGTGTAAATGAGCCGTTTCACGAGAAAACAAACATTATGGACTCTGCATAATGTGTTGACCCAGATCAGCCTGCGCAGTCCATGCAGGCTAATCTGGGCTGACACATTCCGTCTCAGGGGATAGAGGCATAGAGTATTGATTCCTGAAACAGAAAATCTACAGGAGGCAAAAAGTGTCTGTCCAGGTTAGCCTGCACGGCATGCTTAGGCTGATCCGAGTTGACTTCACAGAGTCGACTTTGTTGGTTTTCGTGCAGTGGCACATACAGTTAAGAACATCTTGAAATTGACAAATTTACCATTCACGCTCCGCTCCGTTCCGCTCTGCTCACGTTCCATTCCGCTCATAAAGCATTCACTCATTCATAAGATTGTGATTGCTTTTTTCAGTTCCGCTCAGATTGATTCATTCATTCATATGATTGGATTTTTTTGTTCATTATGATTGTTTCGTTCAGAGTGCAAAATTCCGTTTCGCTCATAAAGCGTTCCAACTTTGTTCTAATCACGCTCATGATCCAATCACGTTCCGCTCAGATTGTCAATTTCATGATGTTCTTAACTGTATGTGACCAAATTGAAACCTTGTCTGTTTTGTGTAAGAGCAAAGATCAGAATGTGAAAATATTATGCATGAGCTGTGTTTTTTTCACCCAGGTTTGAATTTGTTTGTTTTACCCATTTCGACATAAGACAAATCTGCACCTTTAATATGATTGAAATTAATAGTTAAAGAATAGTGTTTGAATAAAGCTGAAATCATTGTGGCAAAAAAGGAATTTCTCCAATTGCCACTATGATTTCAATAGTCTTCAGCATCAGATGCGTCAGAATGCGTCTGCAAGTGGCTGTGGGTTAAATTGTCTTTTTATGCTGCTTTCAAAAGTATTTTATTTAAGGAATGGAGAGATCTTTTTTCGTTTTCATGGAGGTATGAAAAAAAAAACCTGATCAATATAATTTAGCATTAATTACAGTGACTAACAAAACATAATAGCATTTTACAACTTCATTTTCCATAATATAGCATGTCAAACATTAGTCCTTTTTTTTATAATGAATTATATAACTCGGACGAATTTTAAAGATGATGTAATTTCAAGTGTCTAGATCCCCATGTCACCCCATGTTGTTTATGTGCTTAAACCAATCAAACGGCAGTATTTGCGACACACCTAATATTTGTAAAATTCCATTCAATAGGCTGTTATGTTTGAGTAAATCAACAGGTTAAACAGTGTTAAATGGATTTATTTCGCTTTTAGAAAGGATTGTTGTTTCCATAGAACTGGATAGTGCAATTGGCAAACGAACAGTGCGACATTGTGCCAGCAGAAATCAAATTACTGCTGCTTCTATTTGGCGCCAAATGACTTAGCGTTATGATGTCAAACCGCTGACGTGACGTCATTTTCCTAGTATTCGGTCCCAGTATATTTAAAATTCCTAGTGTTAAAAACCCACTTTACATTGTAAAAAAGTAGTACCGATCGCCAAGGTTAATTTTGTTATGAGGTTATGAAAAAAATATCTCAGCCAATCACAGACAAGCAATAGTGGTGAATACAAACAAAACTAAAATATTTATAAATACCCTTGCTGTCTTCGTTGTCAACTGGGTCATCACAAAACTTTACTAAAGCCATAGGGTTTACTATTTTCAACATACGCTTCCTGGTGCCACTGCGATCATCGGAGCCATTTCTTTTATTGTCATAATGTTTTTTTATTTATGATGTTCACTTTTAGAGATGATGTTCACATTTTAGCTTGTCTGTTTTTTGAAGAAAAAGAATCGGGGTGTTATGATACCCTTGGCCTTGTCATTGTCTGCAATTGCCACTTCGTCACAAAACTTTAATTTTATTGTGATACCCTTGGAGTCGTCTGCACCGTCTCACAACTTTAACACTTTCCCTCATACGACAAATCTGCAGAAGACGACTTTGAACATATTTTCAAAAAATGGAAAATCTCTATAATTGAATGGATGACCTATGACTAAAAGCGGAAAACATTGTGGCAAAAGGAGAAATTGCACGTGATTTCTTCTTTCGTCACTATGTTTTCAAAAAAAGAGTTGAAGTTCGCTATGTGACGCTCTTGCTAATGTCATTGGTATGACCAGAATGGGTATCGAACCCTGAACGCCTTGTCCCAATGCATACTCTGTAACCACTACACAATTGAGACGTTTCTCAGAGATAATGTTCGCATTTTGTCCTAAATATTTTCAATGTCGTCTGTTCCTCAATTGCTGTATACGGGTAAGGATTAACCCTTTCTCTCATACAAAAATTCTGCAACAGATGACTTTGAACACATTTTGTCAAAAAATAGAAAATCTCTATAATTGAAGGGATAACCTATGACTAAAAGTGGAAAACATTGTGGCAAAAGGAGAAATTGCTTGTTTTGAGCAATTTCTTCTTTTGTCGCTATGTTTTCAAAAAGCAGTCTGCTGCAGAGGCGTCAGAAAGCATCTATATGAGGGAAAGGGTTAATATATTACAGGTTGTAATGATCTGGCAAGAGGTCCTATGGCTGTATATCCATACCCACAGAACATAACCATCGATAAATACGGAGGGAACATCACTCTGCATTGTACGGGTTACTTTGGCTGTGGAGATACGCTGTTTCATTTTGTGCGTTGGAAAGTGGATGGAAAGTGGATCAGTAATGATAGAAGATTTGAAGATAGAAGATTTGTCACTCATATGTATTACAGGTAGGGTGTTATCCCTTTCCCTCATACGACAATTCTGCATTAGACGACTTTGATCATATTTTGTCAAAAAATAGAAAATCTCTATAATTGAATAGATAAATGACTTAAAGTGGTAAACATTGTGTCAAAAGTAGAAATTGCTCGTTTTGAGCAATTTATTCTTGTGTCACTATGTTTTCAAAAAGCTGTCTACAGCAGAGGCGTCAGAAAGCGTCTATATGAGGGAAAGGGTTAAGTAATGACTAATTATATAATAAACCCTTTCCACCATACAACAAATCGAAAGGAGACGTCGACTCATTGAAGTTCGTTTGTAGAAAAATATGGAAAGTCACATAAATAGAAAAGTTTTAGGATAAATTAGAAAACTTGAAAGTTGAATTTTTAAATAGATTTGAAAATATCCTGGGGAATGGAAAAATTGCTCATCATGAGCAATGTATCCTTTTTCCACAATGTTTTAAAAAGTCCTCTGCTGCAGAGACAACAGAAAGCGTCTGTATGTTGAACAGAGTTGAACCGTTTTGCCAGTTACCCTACCGTTAGCATTGATGGCTCCATTAACCCTTTCCCACATACAACAAATCTGCAGCAGACGTCTTTGGAAACATGTGGACAAAAATATAGAAAATCCCTATAAATGAGGGTATTTTTTACTGAAAAAAGTTAAAAACATTTTGGCAAAAGGAGCAATTGCTCGTTTTGATAAATTTTTAGCTTACCTGGCCTTTGAGCTTATGCTATAGTGTGTTGTCTGTCGTCCGTCCATCTCTGTATGTCAATTTTTAGCTCCACTGGCTGAAAGCCAGTCGAGCTTATGTCATGGCGAATTGTCCGTCGTGCGTGCGTGCGTTAACTTTATCCTTTAAACGACTTCTTCTCCCTAATCACTTGGCCAATTTGGTTGAAACTTCATGGGAAGCATCCTCTCAATGTCCTCTACTAAATTCCTTCAAATTTTTTTGATCCATTTGAAATTCTGGTTTCCATGGCAACCGAAAGAATAAATAATGAGAACTTAAAAAAAACTTCTTCTCCAAAAGTGTCAGGCCGATTTTATAATATTTTTGTAGAAATGTTCCTTGGGTGACTCTTTATTAGATTCCTTCAAGAAATGTTGATTGGTTGAAAAACATGGCCGCCAGGGGGGCGGGGCTATTTTGACTTATATTGCAATAGTGAAAACTTAAAAAAAAAAAATTTGTAGAAATGTTTCATGGGTGACCCTCTAACAGATTCCTTCAAGCCATGTTGATTGGTAAAAAAAACATGGCCGTCACAGGGCGGGGCTATTTTGCCTATATGGCTAAAGAGAAAACTTAAAAAATCTTCTCCTCCAAAAGTGTGAGGCCGATTTTCAAATAATTTTGTAGAAATGTTCCTTGGGTGACCCTTTATTAGATTCCTTCAAGAAATGTTGATTGGTTGAAAAACATTGCCACCAGGGGGCGGGGCTATTTTGCCTTATATAGCTATAGTGAAAACTTAAAAAATCTTCTTCTCCGAAAGTGTTCAGCCGATTTTCAAATAATTTTGTAGAAATGTTCATTGGGTGACCCTCTATCAGATTCCTTCAAGCCATGTTGATTGGTCGAAAAACATGGCAGCCAGAGGGCGGGGCTTATATGACCATAGTGAAAACTTAAAATATCCTCTCCTCCGAAAGTGTCAGGCCGATTTTCAAATAATTTTGCAGAAACATAGTTGCCAGTAGATACCTGGCATGAAATGCTAAATAGTCTCCTCCAATAAATGACATTGGCCTACCTTCAAGGTCACAAGGGTCAAATATATGAAAACCTTTAAACAATTTCTTCTGAATAACCAGGAGGCCCAGAGTTATGATACTTTGCAAGTAGACACCTGGCATGAAATGCTATATCATTTCCTCCAATAAATGACCTTGACCTACTTTCAAGGTCCCAAGGGTCAAATATATGAAAACCTTTTTAAAAACAACTTCTTCTGAATAACCAGGAGGCCCTGGGTGATGATATTTTGCCAGTGATACCTGGTATGAAATGCTATATAGTTTCCTCCAATAAATGACCTTGACCTACTTTCAAGGCCACAGTGGTCAAATATATAAAAATCTTAAAACAATTTCTTCTGAATAAAAAGGAGGCCCAGAGTGATTATATTTGGCCAGTAAGTACTATGAAGTTTCCTCAAATGGATGATATTGGTCTGTAGCATCCTTGCGCACAAGAGTCCAGTACAGGAAACCAGAGAAAACTCATTAAACTCCATTTTCAGTACAAATTAAGTAATCTAGAGCATTTAGTGTGGAGCATTCTTCACCATAGAAAACTCCAGATGTGGAATTCTTTGCAAATTCACTTTTCTTAGAACATTTTCTCACGATTGCTCAAATATCCTGTTGAGCGATACAGAAAGCCAGTTGAAATTGTGCCATCTTAAAAAGTCTGTCATACAATGTCTGTAAGTGCATCTGTCGGGCTTGGTAGCGCGGGGGATAGCGTGCATGTCTGTCCAGGGGACGTCCCATTGTAGGTTTGAGTCCCCGGTCCGGCAACATTTCTCTGTTACAATTTGACAAAAGACATGGCGTCTTCGTTTTCACCGCGGACTCATGTAAGAAAGTCGCTTGCAGGGAAATTGTGTGGAGTACTGGTTGGAAACCCAGGAAACATCGTTTGGTTAACTAACCGCCGTATATAACTGAAAAATTGATGAAACGGCTTTAACCCCATTCAAAAATGTATGTGCTTCTGTTTCCTTTTCTTAACCATTTTCCATAAACAGCAAATCTGCAGCAGGCGATTTTTACAAGAATGATAACTCATGGTGCTTTTTGTAGATACATGCCCGTTGTTGAACTTTAGTCATCAATTTGAAACCTCTATCAGATTGATGATTTTTGGTAATTGCTCAGTCGGCTACATCGTTAAACTAGCTTCAACTAACTCAATTTTAAGGATGTTTAGTTTGGTGATCGTTATTTTGGACCATTGTATGGTATGATTATAAAAGGAAATAAAATTGAAACCCATGATGTTGTTGTTTTAACCTAAAAAAAGTACCTTTTCCTTAAATACGTTAGATTATAAACCCCCATATATGCCCTAAAATGTACCACTGACGTTCTCCATTTCAAAAAATTAACGGGGAAGCTTCCCCACATTTTGTGGTCATTTCATCGGCCGTCCAGGAAAGGTCACATGTTTGCCTTCTCACTTCAAGCCATGTTGAGTGGTGGAAAAACGTGGTTGGCCTTATGAGTCGCCGGGCAGAAGCCCGCGACTTCTATTTTTAATAGATTTTCGGAAATCACATGGGAGGGCGGCTTATTATTAGAAAGAAACAAATCTAGATGATTTGAACATATTACAATTGTGGTTGTTTACGAACACTAATAAATGACACATCTAAAATGAAATAAATATTCCGATTTTTTAATGTTTGCATTTTTTTTTATTTCACTCCCATTTAAGTTTTTTGTCTTATTTACGAAGACAAAAGTGGTCCCTTCAAGACGTGAACCAACACCCCCTAATGCAGACTCTTATGTGTCATCATTGAGGTCAATTTCGGATTCTCATTTTAATAGCAATTTTAACTTACTAAATGTTGTTTTCATGTTCTAAGAGATGTCTTGATTTGTGTAGAATTCATTTAATAATGTTAATCCATGAATATCTAAAGTAGGAACTGTTTCTAAGCTAAATATAGACCCTATTCTGTTGTGTAGTTTCGTGACCTTTAACATCGATTTTCGCGCATGCGCATTTCGATATGAAAAAGCGAGTGATATTATTTTATTTTAGACAAGTACAAGACGAATGTTTGACGCAAAGCGTCAAAGAGAAGCCGCAATATTTCGTTGTACATGTAGAAATAAGAAAAAAAGAACATTTTTAAATCCACAAACAATAGAACAATTTAAACTGTAGACGGTAATGCTGATATATTTCTCCTTTTGAAGACTTTTGTTTTCTTCAAATTACCTCCCTTTAAAGCAATACCAGGATATTTACCTTGTGATTCGAATAAGATTGACAAACATTGAAATTATATGAATGAATACTATTATTTAAATAAGTAACAACAGCAAAATTAAATTTAAGCCAAGATAAATGTGTACACATTTCGTTAATTTTTTATAGATACCCTAATGTATAGGTATGAATATAAAATTTATAAGCAAATGTTTGAATAGACTAAGGCTATATGCTCGCCAAATAGTTAATTCTGCATGGCGAGGGTAAATAAAACCAAATAGTTAGTTAGACTAAGGAAAGTCAAGAATACATAAATAAATCAATGCAGTCTTTTCCGGCGACATTGATGCCTTGCATCAACTTTCTCTTGTATGACCTTATATGGCTATAGTGAAAACTTGAAAACAATTCTCCACCTAAAGTATGAAGCTGATTTTCAAATAATTTTGTAGCAATATTCCTCAGGTGACACTCTATCAGATTCCTTCATTTTGTTAAAAAATACATGGCCGCTAGGGGTCCGGCTGTTTTGCCTTATATATGTATTGCTATAATGAAAACTTTCCAAATCTTCCAAAAGGCTAATTTCCAAATAATTTTGTTGAAATGACCCTCTACAATAATTTTTCAAGCCATAAAAAAAGAAGTATTGTGGTTGGAATGACAAATCACATTGCATTACTCAGGTGAGGGATCCAGGGCCATCATGGCCCTTTTGTTTAATAATTTTGCCTGTAAGTTTTAAAAGTCGCCTGCTGAAGATTTGTTGTATATGGGAAAGGGATAAATGACATAAAACTCTGTATTGCATACACTACCTCAGTTATACCAATTGGTGGCTCAATGTTGCTCAATGTGAAACGGTGTTAACTGTATGTAAATTAAGAGGCAGTTAAACCTGTTTTGGGTTGAGCTATCAACATGTACTTGTTCAATTACTTTCTTATCAACACAGAAATTTGTTGTGGCCGTGTTGTTAGTGGTGGGGATTTGGAACATCCCCGATCACCGCAATCCAGTTCACACGTGGACGAATCTGTGTGAATGTCCTCTTCAAACACAGTTTGTCCGCCATATTGAAATGTTGAAACGAGAAAAAATATGGAACACATCTATTGGATACATAATTTATACTGGAAGGCTATAATGTTATATCAACACAGTGGCCTCCCTTAATAAGTAAAAAAGTAGTTACGGCATACCACTATCACTCACAGTGTGGGTGATATCAGTGAGCGATATGGATTTTATTTCACTGATAGAACACAGGTATCTCATCATTTAGCATAAAATAAAACAAATTCTTATCCTCACAGAAATGATAACACGAGTGTAGGACAAGTTCTAACCATCTACAACATTCAGCCAGAAGACATCAAAAGGTCTTACTCATGTAACCTGAGAAGTCCGCAAATGAGCTTTGGAAGCACTACTATTCCTGTTAAGATTTCTATAAATCGTAAGTATTGCTCAACAATATTGACCTCCTCGTTAACCCTTTCCCACATACAGCAAATCTGCAGCAGAGGACTTTAAAAAGGTCCTTACAAGTATGAAGAATAAACTTGATAATAAAAATGAGCGTTGAATCATGATACATAGGTGAAAAAATCGTGGCAAATGGAAAAAATTCTCATCATGATCAATTTCTCCTTTTGCCATAATATCTTCAAATGTTGCCTGCTGCTAGAGGCGTCAGAAAGTATTTATATGTGGGAAAAGGTTAAACTTTGTGTAAAGATTATGGTACAAGTTGACTTTTGAGAGCAGTATAGATCGAGGTCTACAATGTTCACATATAACTTACACAGGCTTGTTAGAAGATTCTTGTCAACTTGTGTAGATTATGAAATGAAGGAGCAGGTGAACAAGATGATCTGAACCTACACTGTTCAGAAATTCTAACTTAACCACGAAACACTGTGATATAACTGATAATTGTTGAAAGCGGCGTAAAACACCATGCAACCAAAACGTAAGGAAGGTGCCAATATGGCTCTCTACATAACAGCTTAGCTTTTAACCCTTTCCCCCATGCAGATATAATTTGGCCTTTCAGTGGCAACAATTTTGTTAACCCTTTCCCCCATGCAGACATAATTTGGCCCATTAGTGGCACAATTGTGTTAACCCTTTCCTCCATGCAGAAATAATTTGGCCCATCAGTGGCAATCATTTTGTTAACCCTTTCCCTCATACGACAATTTTGCAGCAGATGACTTTGAACGTATTTTGTCAAAAAATAGAAAATCTCTATAATTGAGTGGATAACCTATGACTAAAAGTTGAAAGCATTGTGGCAAAGGGAGAAATTGCTTATTTTGAGCAATTTCTTCTTTTGTCACTATGTTTTCAAAAAGCTGTCTGCTGCAGAGGCGTCAGAAAGCGTCTATATGAGGAAAAGACTGAATGCATCTGCGTACAGTGAATACTCGTGTGAGTCCGTTCATCCACACAATCTCACTAGAATCTGAACTGTCCTTATACATTTAATTTTATCTGACAAACAATATACAAATATATAAGAATTGTAATGTTTTTAAAGTCAAAGCAGTGTAAGAGGGAATGAGTTAATGGAGATCACATAATCCAGATTTTCTAGAGGGGTCTTATCTAGACGCTCCAGAATATAGAACAACTGAATTTACTTTTTCCACCTGCAGACATATTAACAGCTGTCAACTTTGGAGAAACTGCTCAATGATTTCAACTGTATTCAATAATTTAACTTATTAATAGATATATTCCAAATTTTTGCCTAATATTTTTGCAGATTTGATGAATGTGGGAAACTTGTTCCCACCTGCAGACATATTTGCAGCTGTCAACTTTGGTTTCTGCGCCTCACACTGTTAAACCTGTTCATATTAAAGCATCTGCAGCAGACAGCATTTGAAAACATTGTGGAAAAAGTAGAAATTTTTCATTTTAGCAGATGATTTTTTTGCCACAATGAATTCAACTGTTTTCCTTATTTATTCTGTCTAATATTGATATCTGGCATGATTTCAAAGTCATCTGCTGTAAATATATTTTATGTTGGAAAGGGTTTAAATACTGCATCTGCAGAAAAGTATTGTATTTCTATACAAAGTTGATAAAAAGGAAAAACTAATGATAAAGCTTGTAAATGAACAGTTTCTCATTCTCCCTTTCCTACAGACTATTTTTGAAAAATATTTTTAAAAAAATCAATCCTTGGTGTTTTGCAGTTAATTGTTTTCATAGAAGTTATGGTGCTTTCATTATTTTGACAGAAGCATGAAAGTTGTCTGCTGTTGAAGGTCCAGAATGCATCTGTGCGTTAAAAGTGGTTATCTTTTTGATAATAGAACCGAAATTGTTCATCATAGTAGTTATGGTGCTTTCATTATATTTACAGATGCAACACCAATCAAGGTGATAATTGGAATAACTGTGGGTGGAGTTGCCTTTGTATTAATAACTGTAGGCATTGGCTTAGTTGTTAGGCACTTATATGGACCAAGAGTAAAACTCTTTTATAGACGTATTAGGAGTCGGTTACCTAGATTTACTCCTGCCCCAGAGAGAGGTTCGTTTTTAGCCTACCTGAGCACAAAGTGCTCTAGGTGAGTTATTGTAATCGCCTTTTGTCCGGCGTCCGTTGTGCGTCGTCCCTCAACATCTTCTCCTCTGTAACCAGTAGGTCAATTGGGATGAAACTTCACAGAAAGCATCCTCTCAATGACCTCACAAGAATTCCTTCAAACTTTTAGGATCCATGCAGAATTCTGGTTTCCTTGGCAACGAAACAAATAAAACTTTAAAACTTTTCTTCTCCCAAACTGGTCAGCTGATTTTCAAATAATTTTGTAGAAATGTTACTTGGGTGACCTTCCATCAGATTCCTTCTAACCATGCAGGGTTTTCCATGACACACAAATCCTGCGTCATTGACGCATTTTCAACTCAAATGAGCCCAAAAAATATTATCTGTGCGTCCATATGGACGCAATGTCGGTAAATCGAAGTCCATTCTATATAGGTCTGTGTAGACGTGAGCTGAGTTAACTCATTTTCAAAGGTGACTGCGCACAACCTTAATTTATGGGGAATTCCCACAAGCAGGGCACATCCATAATTGCCATCATCCAATCAGAAAAGGTTTCCCGAAAATTTTCATTTTTGATTGGTGAATAAATATGGATACTACTAAAAATAACTAAGAATTAATCAAACATGAGATTCCCTATTTTCATAATGGCAGACTGCGAAAATATTTTTGCAGACATGTTTGGAAATTCGCCTCGAAAGAGGAATTTAAATTATCCCACATATCAGTTACGGTGAATTTGTACGTAGGGTAGTTTTCTTTGTTTGATTCTTACCAGTTTTACAATGATCGAGATTTTCGAAGCGATGTATGCTTGATTAACTTGGGATTTATTCATGCGAATCGTCCCGATTTTCAAAATGACGGATAATGAAAATATTTTTGCAGGCATGTTTGGAAATTCGCCTCGAAAGAGGAATTTAAATGATCAGTTAATGTGAATTTGTACGTAGGACACAATGATCCCCAATTTCCAAAGCTTATGGAAAACCCTGACCATGTCAAAACTTTAAAAAAAATCCTATCCTCCGAAAGTGGCCGATTTTTAAATAATTTTGTAGAAATGTTTCTTGGGTGACCCTCGTTTAGATTTCTTCAAGCCATGTTGATTCGTCAGAATACATGGCCACTAGGGGGCAGGGCGGTTTTGCCTTATCCTCCCTGGTAGATTTTTGAATAATTTTGTAGAAATGTTCCTTGGATGACCCTCTTTGAGATTCCTTCCAGCCATGGTTATTGGTAAAAAAAACATCGCCTCCAGGAGGCAGGGCTGTTTTGCCTTGTATGGCCAGGATAATTAGTTTTCAGATTTCAACAGTGTTTCAGTTATCCATTTCCCACATACAACAAATCTGCAGCAGATGACTTTGAAAACATACCCCAAATAATTGGAAACTCCCTTTAAAGGAAAGTACAGTAATTGAATCGAGTTGAAAACTTGGTGACAAAAGGAGAAATCACTCATTTTGAGCAATTTCTTCCTTTGTTGCCATGTTTTCAAAAAGCATTCTGCTGCAGAGGCGTCTGAAAGCATCTATATGAGGGAAACTTTTTGTCATTTTTAGCTCGACTATTCAAAGAATAATGAGAGCTTTACTATTCGCCATGGCGTCTCTGTCGGCGTCTGGTTAAAGTTTTAGAGCAATTCCTAAATTCCTAATTATACCCTCTTCGAAGAAGAGGGGGATATATAGGAGTCACTGTGTCGGGCTGTCGGCATATTTTGTCCGGCCAATTTCTTACAAACCACTGGGTGGAATTCAATAAAATTTACATGAAGCTTCTATACCAAGAGGAGATGTGCATATCCTAAAGGTCTTACAATTGAATGTTATTTTACAGAGTTATGGTCCTTTTACTTATTAAGTTGTGGTGTAGGTCAAGGTGCTGTTTTGGGGGAATTTATCATCTTCAGTGATAGTTCTAGTTTTTTGTTACATTCATTTCTTTTTGTGATCAATCATTTCTTTTTGTGATCAATCATTTTATTTTTGTGATCAATCATTTTTCAAATATAGTTCTTCAACATATCAAATGGGTTTTGGGGTCAAACATTTGGAAAACCTTTTTTTTTTTTTTTTTTTTTTTGACTCGGGTAATTTTAACATTCGTGTTTAGCTCAATGTTAAAAGTTTTGTTTTGAGCTTGACTATTCGAAGAATAATGAAGGCTTAATTTACTACTCACCCTGTTGTCTGCGTTAGTGCCCTATTTAAGTTTTAGGGCAAGTTGGCATTTTCATTTATAACTCCAATACCCTTCATTCTAATCGCTTCATACTTTTGATCAAAACCATCACACAATTAGGTTAGATAACTCCATATTATCCTAAATATGGAGTTATGGCCCTTGATTGACTAAGGAAATTTGTTGTGATATTTACTTACATCTGAATAATGTTTGTTCTTTTCACTTGGTGCTTTGCACAGTTATCTAAAAATGTTGTGCATTTATATCTTTCATCCATTTTTAGCTCCACTGGCTGAAAGCCAGTCGAGCTTATGTCATGGCGAATTGTCCGTCGTGCGTGCGTGCGTAAACTTTTTCCTTTAAACGACTTCGTCTCCCTAACCACTTTGCCAATTTGGTTGAAACTTCATGGGAAGCATCCTCTCAATGTCCTCTACTAAATTCCTTCAAATTTTTTTGATCCATTCGAAATTCTGGTTTCCATGGAAACCGAAAGAAAAAAATAGTGTGAACTTAAAAAATCTTCTTCTCCAAAAGTGTCAGGCCGATTTTCAAATAATTTTGTAGAAATGTTCCTTGGGTGACTCTTTATTAGATTCCTTCAAGAAATGTTGATTGGTTGAAAAACATGGCCGCCAGGGGGGCGGGGCTATTTTGCCTTATATTGCAATAGTGAAAACTTAAAAAATCTTCTTCTCCGAAAGTGTCAGGTCGATTTTCAAATAATTTTGTAGAAATGTTCCTTGGGTGACCCTTTATTAGATTCCTTCAAGAAATGTTGATTGGGCGAAAAACATGGCCGCCAGGGGGCGGGGCTATTTTGCCTTATATGACCATAGTGAAAACTTAAATAATCTTCTCCTCCGAAAGTGTTTGGCTGATATTCAAATAATTTTGTAGAAATGTTCATAGGCTTACCGACGAAAGTGTCAGGCCGATTTTCAAATAATTTTGCAGAAACATTCCTTGGGTGACACTCTACAAGATTCCTTTAAGCCATGGTGGTTGTTAAAAAAAATAGCCACCAGGGGGCAGGGCTGTTTAGAGATTTTGTTTTTGCCTTATGGCCGTGGAGCGATACTGGCCCTCTTGGGCCTCTTGTTATAACTTTTGGAGACGGATACTGATATCAATGTTCATACATTTTTATACAATTGTTTTTTTAATTATATATATTTAAATGTATGTATCGATTCATTTGCTTTTAAATATAGAGTATGTATGATTTAATAGTACTTGAATGCAATATAATGAAATAGTGCTTAAGTGAATAAGCGTTGTATAGTCGAGCGCACTGTTCTCTGACAGCGCTTGTTTGCATCTGCATCAAATGTTTTACAGTGTGATAAAAGAAGAAATGAGAAATGTCACCTTTCGCCACAATTAATGTTTAACTCTAATTAGAAAAGATGTTCATATATTTGCCCAGAATTTACCAATTATGTAGTATGTGGGAAAGCGGTTAGTCTACATTTCTTCCTGCTGCACAAATGTTTCCTGGGTGACCCTCTACCAAGATTGTTCAAATTATTCTGATCTGTTGAAAAACATGGCCTCTGGGGGCAGGGATTGTTTTCCCTAGATATATATATAATCTTCTTGTGCAAAAGTAATGGCCCGATTTAAAAATAATTTATCACAGATGTTCCTAGGCTGACCCTCTTTCAGGATAGTTCAAATTATTCTGATCCTTTGAAAATCATAGCCACCAGGGGACGGAGCTTGTTTTCCTTATAAGTGTATAGTGAAAATTTAAAACATCTTCTTGTCCAAAAGTACTGGCCCGATTTGAAAATAATTTGGCGCAGATGTTCCTTAGGTGACCCTATCTTGGGATAGTTAAAATATTCTGATCCTTTGAAAATCATGGCCACCAGGGGACGGAGCTTGTTTTCCTTATATGTGTATAGTGAAAATTTAAAAAATCTTCTTTTTCAAAAGTCCAGGACCGATTTGAAAATAATTGGCCACAGATGTTCCTTGGAATTGACCCTCTTTCAGGATAGTTCAAATTATTCTGATCCTTTGAAAATCATGGCCACCAGGGGACGGAGCTTGTTTTCCTTAAATGTGAAAAGTGAAAATTTATAAAATCTTCTTGTTCAAAAGTCCAGGACCGATTTGAAAATAATTGCGCACAGATGTTCCTTGGGTGACTCTCTTTCAGGATAGTTAAAATTATTCTGATCCTTTGAAAATCATGGCCACCAGGGGACGGAGCTTGTTTTATGTTTTTATGATTATGTTTTACAGGTGACACACTAAGGTACAATGCTTTGTTATACCATGCTGTTGAGGATACCGAAAAAGCTCATAATATAAAAGATCAACTAGTGGAAAAAGGATATGATATTTACATTTCAGACAACATGAAGGGAAACCAATGTGAGTATCAGTGTGAATGATGTTCCTCTTCTATTGCATGATTGTCACATAACTTGCATAACATACATGTATCAGAATATAAAACATTATTAGTCCCCTACTATACCGGTCAAAGACCGGTTTGGGACCTGGTTTGGTCGATTCGGTCTGTCTGTCTGTCTGTCAGTCCCACCTAACCTTGTCCGGCCCACATCTTAACCATGCATCATAGGATTTGAAAGAAACTTGGCATGAACGTTCACCATGATGAGGCGGCGTGTTGCGCAAAAGACCCAGGCCTGTACCTCAAATGTCAAGGTCACACTAAGAGGTCAAAGGTTAAAATAAGTACTGTTTGATAGGACTGTACCTTGTCCGGCTCACATCTCAACCATGCATCATAGGATTTCCAAGTTACTTGGCACACATGTTCACCTCAAATATCAAGTTCACACTTACAGGTCAAAGATCAAAATGAGAACTGTTTGATCCGCATCTTAACCATGCATCATAGGATTTCCATGAAACTTGGCACAAACGTTCTCTATGATGAGGCAGCGTGTCGCTCTCAAGACCCAGGCCTGTACCTCAAATGTCAAGGTCACACTAAGATGTCAAAATGAGTACTGTTTGATTGGACTATAACTTGTCCGGCCCACATCTCAACCATGCATCATAGGATTCCCAAGTTACTAGGCACACATGTTTCCATCATAAGGTGGCGTGTCACCCACAAAACCCAGACGTGTACTTCAAATGTCAAGGTCACATTTACAGGTCAAAGGTCAAAATGAGAACTGTTTGATAGGACTGTACCTTGTCCGGCCCACATCTCAACCATGCATCATAGGATTCCGAAGTTACTGGGCCCACATGTTTACCATGATGAGGTGACATGTGGCACACAAGACTCAGGCCTGTACCTCATAGGTCAAGGTCACACTTACAGGTCAAAGTTCGAAATGAGAAACCATGCATCAGAATTCCCAAGTTACTGGTCACACATGTTCAACATGATGAGGTGACATGTGGCACACAAGACACAGGCCTGTAACTGGAAGGTCCAAGTCTCATTTACAGGTCAAAGGTCGAAATGAGAAATGTCCAAAATGTATGCAGTGCATTGCTGTTTTTGTCAACAAATGCACATACAATACACGATGTGCTGTCCTTGTCCGGTAGGGGACTTTTGTATTGCTTACAATATGACATTAACTTGTAATACTATACCGGTGTAGTGGTGGAGATTCCATCTCAGCTGCGGGGGGTTTCATCCAAGGCTGGGTCATATCCTTTAAAAATGTTACTAATGGCATTCTACCTTAGGGCTTTAGACCGCCTAGGTGGTGTAGCAGTAGAGCATCCGCTTCAGGTTCGGGAGGTCAGGGTGCGATCTCCAGTTGTGTCATACCAAAGATTTTAAAATTGGTAGTAATGTCTGGTCCCCATGGCACTCAGGGTTACAGTTGACAGGCTAGTGTCAGGATAAATAGACCAGTAGTACTGGTAACTTACCCAGGAAACGCGGTGATATAATTGAAATTGTTGAAAGTGGGATATAACCCCAACCAAACAATCAATCAGTCCTTGGGGCTTAGGATTTTAGGTTATCATTACGACTAAATCTCTGGTGCAAGGATTAATAGACCAATGGTATTTGTAAGTTACCAAGGAAACACAGTGATATAACTTAAAAATTATAGAAAGCGGTGTTAAATCACCATACTAACATGTTTCAAGAAACTTCTGACAAAGTGTGGAAAACATTGTGGCAAAAGGAGAAATTGCTCGTTTTGAGCAATTTCTTCTTTTGTCACTATGTTTTAAAAAAGCTGTCCACTGCAGAGGCATCAGAAAGCGTCTATATTAGGGAAAGGGTTATTGTTTGGATTATCGAAATGCAAGAATGGCCTAATTGGTACAATTGTTCTATAGTTGGTATTCCTTGAGCACTGCTCAATCACAAATCAAGATGAAATTAACAAATGGATGAAGAATCCATTTTTGGACAAAAAGATAAAGAACAGTTACTTATATTCTAAACCTTTGTAATACTGTCTTAATCCTTTCCCATTTGCACTTGTATTTTATGGCATCAGTAGAGGATGACCGTTATGAAAAATGTGTCAAAAGTTTGAAATTGCTCATGATGAGCATTTGGTCTTTTTACAATTTATGTTCAACCATATTAAAATATTGTATTTTCACGGATTGTCCATATGATCAAAGTCATCTGCTGCAGATGTGTTGTAAATGGGATAGGCTTTAAGCTCTCCTATAAATTATTTGTACAGATTTTCCTTTTTTAGCTTACCTAAGCACGAAATGCGAGGTGATCTTTTGTGATCACTGAACGACCGGCGTCGTTGGCGTCTGTACGTACGTCTGTTAATAAACTCCTAAAAATTACTTCTCCTACTTAACCAATAGACTGATTTCAAAATAACTTCACAGGAATGTTCCTTAGGTGGTCCTCTTTTAAAGCTGTTCAAAGAATTTAATTCCAAGTAGTACTTCGGTTGCTGCTGCATCAGAAAAGGGGAAAATTGCCAAAACTTTAAAAATCCCTTGTCCAAAAGTACTGGCTCCATTTTAAAACTATTTTGCACAAATGTTCCTTGGGGCACCCTCTACCAAAATTGTTTAAATATATCCGATCCAATGAAAAGCATGGTCGCAAAGGAGCTCGTTTTCCTTATATGTGCATTGTTAAAACTTTAAAAATCTTCTTGGTCAAAAGTACTGGCCAGATTTAAATATTATTTAGAACAAATGTTCCTTAGGTAACGCTCTCGCAAGATTGTTCACATAATTCCGATCTGTTGAAAAACCTGGCCGCCAGGGTGCAGAGCTTGTTTTCCTAAGATGTTCATTGTAAAAACTTTAAAAATCTTCTTGTCCAAAAGTACTGGCCCGATTTGAAAATAATTTTGCACAAATGATCCTTGTATGACCCTCTGCCAAGGTTGTACTATTTGTTCTGATCCATTGAAAAACATTGCCACCAGGGGGGGTTGCTTGTTTTCCTTATATGTATAGAGTAATGGCGAAATAGGCCCTCTTGTTTTTAAGATGTTTCTAGATCAGAAATTTAATTTTAGTCATGTCATTTGATTATGCCCATCTGTGTAGACTGATACAGACGTTCCTTGTCCACCATATAGTCGTACAAGCATTCAGCAAATAGTTGTGTTAAAAAATCAACTAAACTGTATGCAAATTTATAATACATGTAATTGCAATTAATTTTGCCATTTCACACATATAGGCCCTTTTTGACACATCTGCAGCAGACGACTTTTGAAAAAACTGTTAACAAACAATTTCTCCTCTTTGCCACAGTGTTTTCAACTCTGTTTAATTATTATACTATTATTTACAAATATTTTTCAAAGTCCTCTGCTGCGGATTTGTTGAATGTGGGAAAGGGTTAAACATCTCTTAGGGTCTGATTTTTGTGTCACACACATAATTTCCCTTTATTTCAGCACTCGGTTTATATGAAGAAAAAGTATACGAGAGCATGATGGTTTTGTTCCTGTATACAGAAAATCTGCGAGACGATAATTTCGCTCACTTCCTCTTACAGAGTGTGATAAATATTAAGAATTTCCATGACATCATTTTCCTGGTCATGGACGAATTTGTTGCTGAAAACGTGATGGAATCCACTGCCACTGCTGTTGATCCGGAGATCAGACAAGCTGAAGGAAATCAGGAAGCTGCTGAGAATGATATAATTGATATTGATGCTGGAAATGATAACATTGAAGAGAACACTGCTAATAGAGATTTAAGTTTTTGGAGATCACTTCCAAAATGTAATATACCACCTGAAAATGCTTCTGAAAGGGTGAAGGTAAACTTCCTATGTTGGCTTCAGAACAATATTCCAAAGTTTCAAGATCAGTTGGTCAATACAAACCGAAATAGGAGGCGGACGTCTTCTGGACGTCCACTGTTGGCAAGCCAAATTGAAGATGGACTTGATCCACCAAATTCAGGCAGGCTTTCTGGAAATGATGAAGTCTTTGTACTACCAGACGAAAATGGAACTGTTGAAGACAAACTAGTAATAAACACTATTGCAGCTGAAAGCATACATGGTAGAGACAATGATAGAGCAAAATGTGATAATCGTATGAACATGCAACATGACATTCCGCTATCCAATGATAAAGCACAGGACATAATACCTAATGAAGTAGAACGAAACCGAAATGGAATGGACTTGCCTGCGAATGTGGTAGAACCATCAGGAAGCCAGAATGAAAACTTCACCTTGCTAGACAACTACGTTGCAGTCAGTACACCTTACCATGGAGATGAACAATGCACCTCGGAAGACCTTGCTTCAGGCTCCAGTGGCATCGAGTCTCCAATGTCTGGAAACTTCAATTACGATTCAAATGAGGGAAACAAGGTGAGTAAAGGCAACACCAGCGATTCCATAAACATTCAAGGTACACCAATAAAAGACCACAGTTCAGATACCGTTAGAAATGACGAGGGTAGAGATAGTGAGATGAACTCCTCAAGTAATAGTGGGATAAGACACACATCTCACAAATTGTCTACGTCTAATAGACAGTCATCCAGTGAAAGTGGTTATGATACTTCCTTAGCCCTATCTTTCTCACCTGAGGCTAGAGTAAGCAATGTGTTCATGAACTAACTTTTTACCAGATTTGCTTTGGAAGATTTTTTATACTAAAAGTCATTTAGAAATTTAGAAATAAGGTTTTGTTATACTAACCGGAGAGTGGGCATTTTTATACCCCCTTCAAAGAAGAGGGGGGTATATAGGAGTCACTGTGTTGGGCTGTCTGTTTGTTCTCTCTTCTAGAGACCCTTAAAGTCGGTCTTCGTTTCTGTCCGTTTGTTTGTTTGTGGCAAGCGTAGCGCTAAAACTATTCAACAGATTCCGACCAAACTTGGTAGGGATGAAGGGTCTAGGCTCTAGTTGTTCCTTTTGTAGTATGGTCGCCATAGAAAGCACCGTTGCTATGGAAATGGGCGAAAACTATCTCCTCCCACAGTTTTTCGAATTTAGAAACCACTCGGTGTGCGTTGTGTAGCCCATCAGTTGCTACATCGAATGATCGTCCCGATTTTTAGCTCCACTGGCTGAAAGCCAGTCGAGCTTATGTCATGGCGAATTGTCCGTTGTGCGTGCATGCGTGCGTGCGTGCGTAAACTTTTTCCTTTAAACAACTTCTTCTCACTAACCACTTGGCCAATTTGGTTGAAACTTCATAGGAAGCATCCTCTCAATGTCCTCTCTTAAATTCCTTCAATTTTTTTTGATCCATCCATAATTCTGGTTTCCATGGCAACCAAAAGAAAAAAATAGTGAAAACTTAAAAAATCTTCTTCTCTGAAAGTGTCAGGCCGATTTTCAAATAATTTTGTAGAAATGTTCCTTGGGTGACCCTTTATTAGATTCCTTCAAGAAATGTTGATTGGTCGAAAAACATGGTCGCCAGAGGGCGGGGCTATTTTGCCTTATATGACCATAGTGAAAACTTAAAAAATCTTCTTCTCCGAAAGTGTTCAGCCGATTTTCAAATAATTTTGTAGAAATGTTTATTGGGTGACCCTCTATCAGATTCCTTCAGGCCATGTTGATTGGTCGAAAAATATGGCCGCCAGAGGGCGGGGCTATTTTGCTCTATATGACCATAGTGAAAATTTAAAAAATCTTCTTCTCCGAAAGTGTTAAGCAGATTTTCAAATAATTTTGTAGAAATGTTCTTTGGGTGACCCTCTATCAGATTCCTTCAAGCCATGTTGATTGGTTAAAAAATATGGCCGCCATGGGGTGGGGCTATTTTGCCTTATATGGCTATTGTGAAAACTTAAAAAATCTTCTCCTCCGAAAGTGTCAGGCCGATTTTCAAATAATTTTGCAGAAACATTCCTTGGGTGACACTCTACAAGATTCCTTTAAGCCATGGTGGTTTGTAAAAAATATGGCCACTAGGGGGCAGGGCTGTTTGGAGATTTGATTTTTGCCTTATGGCCGTGGAGCGATACTGGCCCTATTGGGCCTCTTGTTTATCTGTCTCTTCGTTTTCTTAATATTTGAGTTGCCGTAAGGGGTACCATTTCTGCTGAAAACAAAGATACATCAAAACTAAATATATCGACACAAACAGAAAAGGTTTCCTATTACCTGATCGCTGATTGGCTAAAAATCCGGACACGACCAAACCACTGGGTGGAATTCAATACAAGTTTGCATGAAGGTTCTATACCAAGAGGAGATGTGCATATCCTAAAGGGGTTACAGTTGCACGTTTGTTATCCCCCGCCTATGAAATAGGGAGGGGGATATTGAAATGGCGTTGTCCGTCCGTCACCTGCATTTTCTCAGTAACTAGCTGGTAGAATTTCATGAAACTTAAAATAAATATGAACCACTATACTGGGATGATGCCGTCCAATTTTTTTTTTGATTAGTCAATTTTCCTTGGAGTTATTGCCCTTGATTTTTTGAAAAATCTACGTTTTCAGCCATTTCTCAGTAACTAGCGGGTAGAATTTCATGAAACTTAAAATAAATATGAACCACTATACTGGGATGATGCCTGTTCATTTTTCATTTGGATTAGTCAATTTTTCTTTGAGTTATTTCCCTTGATTTATTAAAAAATAATCGTTCGCAGCCGTTTCTCAGTAACTGGCGGCTAGAATTTGATGAAACTTGAATGTAATATTAACCAACTTCCTGCCCCTGATTTATTAAAAAATCCACGCCTACAGTTATTTCTCAGTAACTAGCTGCTAGAATTTGATGAAACTTGAATGTGATATGAACCAACATCCTGCAATGAACTTCTGAATAAATATGGTATCAAATCATTTACATTTATTATAACACTGTCTGATACATAATTATCCATGCATTTTAGCTCCACTTTAAGAAGAGTAAAGATATCTATTGTATTTGTGTCACTGTTGGTTTAAGAAGCAAAACCTAGTATTCACATTTTTCCTGTGTTATTTAAGAAATAACAAATAACACCCCTTTAGTTTTGTAATATTGATTATTAACCCTTTCACCGCATAAATACTCTGTTGAAAATAGTGCAGTTCCAGATAAGACGCCGCTTTTAAAGGTGGCGTCTTATCTTGGACTGCTCTATTTTGCAATAATTGATGTTCCCGAGTAAGCAGTTTCGGAAAATACAGTTTTATTTAATCGATTTATTTCGTTAAAATATTTTATCATAAAGTAATCCCAGTCGATATTTTATAATTTGGAGCGGAACGGGATAAACCAGTGTCATAACTTTATTCTTTCCCCTTGATCTTGTGCGAAGAAGTTGAAATTTAAAGGTCAATTGCACATTAAACATAAAGACCTTCATGCACAAACAAGCCATCGTTGGCGGGGGATATCTTTTCACTGAAAATGCTTGTTTACAGAGTTATGGCCCTTTTACTTATTCAGTTATGGTGTAGGTCAAGGTGCTGTTTAGGGGGTATTTTGTCCAGCCTATTTCTTACAAGCCACTGGGTGGAATTCAATAACATTTTACATGAAGCTTCTAAACCAAGAGGAGATGTGCATATCCTAAAGGGGTTAGAATTGCATGATATTTATGGCCCTTTTACTAATTAAGTTATGGTGTAAGTCAAGGTGCTGTTTAGGGGGTATTTATCATCTTCAGTGCTAGTTCTAGTTGTTACTTAATTTCATATGAAGGTAGCCTATATCTAAAGGAAGCATTACTTTAGATTATTTGGAGGTGGTATATGTTTACTCAAGTTCACTATTACTAAAAATAGAACACCTCAGTTATTGCCTCCATTGGAAACTTGGTTTATTAGCTATGCTGCAATTCTTGTTTGTTTGTATGAATCCATATTTTATATTGCATAATATTTGTTACTTGGACTGTTTTAATTAAGGATTACTTTTTAGCTCGACTTTTCGAAGAATATGAGAGCTATACTACTCACCCTGGTGTCAGCGTCCAACTAACACCTTGGTTAAGCTTTTGCATGCAAGTACTTTCTACAACCCTACCCAACTATCACAACTATGTAGATTATCAAGTTAGATATCAAGTTTTGCGTGCAGTGCAACTTAATTAAGAGTCCATATCTTAGAATTTACTTGATGCATTACATTGAAACTTTATACAACCCTACCAAACTACCACACCTATGTAGATTATTGAGTTAAATAACTATATCCTGCATTTTATGCAAGTTATGGCCCTTTTTTTACTAAGAATTTCTGGTTAAAGTTTTGCATGCAACTAAATTAAGAGTCCATATCTCAATATTTACTTGGTGCATGGCTTTGAAACTTTATATAACCCTTCCCAACTATCACACCTATGTTGTTTTTCAAGTAAAATAACTATATCCTGCATTTTAAGGCCCTTTTTGGGTAACAGACCATATCTTGGTAACATGATGCATTCCATTGAAACTTTATACAGCCCTTCCCAACCATCACACCTATGGAAACAATCAAGTACGATAACTCTATCCAGCATTTTATGCAAGTTATGGACCTTTTTGGAAATTCTGGTTAAAGTGTTGCAACTACATTTAGAGTGTAATCTCAGTAACAAATTGAAGCATTGTATTGAAACTTTATACAACCTTTCCCAATTTCACTACTATATACACAACCAATTAAGATAACTCTATCCTGCATATGGCGCAAATCGTTGCCCTTTTTAGCTCACCTGAGTTATTGTGATCGCCTTTTGTGTGTCGTCCATCGTGTGTCAACTTCTTCTCCTCAGTAACCGGTGGGTCAATTGGGATGAAACTTCACAGAAAGCATCCTCTCAATGACCTCACCAGATTTCCTTCAAATTTTTGGGATCCATGCAGAATTCTGGTTTCCATGGCAATGAAATGATTTTTTTTTTTAAATTCTTCTTCCGAAAGTGTCGGGCCGATTTTCAAATAATTTTGTAGAAATGTTCCTTGGATGACCCTCTATCAGATTCCTTCAAGCCAAGTTGATTGGTCGAAAAACATGGCCGCCAGGGGGGGGGGGGGGGGGGGGGGGCGGGGCTATTTTGCCTTATATGGATATAGTGAAAACTTAAAAAATCTTCTTCTCCCAAACTGGTTGGCAGATTTTCAAATAATTTTGTAGAAATGTTCTTTGAATGACCCTCTGTCAGATTCCTTCAAGCCATGTTGATTGGTTAAAAAACATGGCCGCCAGGGGGGGGGGGGGGGGGCTATTTTGCCTTATATGGCTATAGTGAAAACTTAAAAAATCTTCCTCTCCAAAAGTGTGAGGCCGATTTTCAAATAATTTTGTAGAAATGTTCCTTGGATGACCCTCTATCAGATTCCTTCAAGCCAAGTTGATTGGTCGAAAAACATGACCGCCATGTTTTGCCTTATATGGCTATAGTGAAAACTTAAAAAATCTTCTTCTCCGAAAGTGTCAGGCCGATTTTCAAATAATTTTGTAGAAATGTTCCTAGAGTGACCCTCTATCAGATTCCTTCAAGCTAAGTTGATTGGTCGTAAACTATGGCCGCCAGGGGCGGGGCTTATATAGCTAAAGTGAAAAAAAAAAATCAGGTGAGCGATTCCAGGGCCATCATGGCCCTCTTGTTATATGCTTATAGTGGAAACTATAAAAATGTTCTCCTCTGAAAGTGTCTTGCCGATTTTCAAATAATATTGTAGAAATTGTCCTTGGGTGTCCTTCAAGCCATGTTGATTTGTCAAAAAAATCAGGTGAGCGATTCCAGGGCCATCATGGCCCTCATGTGTACAACTGCTGCAGGTGACGTTTGGCAACACTATTGAGACAAATAGAGCACTTTCTTCTTGTTCAAAACTGTTACCTGGGACAAAGATAAGACAAAAGTATATATAGTTACATGTGTATGTATCCCCCTCCCCCATTGAGGTCAAATCAGATGACTTGAAATATTTTTTCAAAAACAGCAATTGATCCATGACATTTCCTGTGATCTCTAAAATTTGCTTTGCATTTTACATTTTAAAGTATTTGGGGAGACTTTCTAAATACATGTCTTTGTTGTTTTCAATTGTTAATCCTTTCTCACATGACAATACATTTTCAGCAGATGACTTTGAAAACATCTTGGCAAACAACAATTTCTATTAACCCTTTCCCTCATACGACAATTCTGCAGCAGACGACTTTGAACGTATTTTGTCAAAACATAGAAAATCTCTATGTATTTAATGGATAACCTATGACGAAAAGTGGAAAACATTGTTGCAAAAGGAGAAATTTCTACTTTTGCCACAATGTTTTCCATTTTAGTCATAGGTTATCTATTCAATTCTAGAGATTTTCCATTGTTTGACAAAATATGTTCAAAGTCATCTGCTACAGAATTGTTGTATGAGGGAAAGGGTTAATTAATACTGCTTCATAGTTATGTGTCTTTACTCTAACTGTTTTTATATGTGAGATGTGCTACAAGTAAACCAACCGTAGTGTATTGGTAACAAATCGTGGGCCTCATGCAAAACGGTTGTAACTACGTAGTGTTACGAGATCTAGTTACAACCCTCTTGAATGGAGTCAAGATCTGACTATTTATCTATGCCACTTAATTAACCCTTTCCCTCTGCAGCAGACGGCGTTTTGAAAACATAGTGACAAAAGAAGAAATTTCTCCTTTTGCCACAACGTTTTCCACTTTTAGTCATAGGCTATCCATTCAATTATGGAGATTTTCTATGTTGTGACAAAATACGTTCAAAGTCGTCTGCTGCAGATTTGTCGTATGAGGGAAAAGGTACAAAAACTATGTAGCAGACCATTTTCAAAACATCTAGACAAGCATATGGAAATCCCTTTAGTTTGATAGATTGACTGTTGAATAGAACTGTAAATGCTGTGCCAAAATGAGAAATTGCTCATTATGAGGAAGGTCTGCGTTTGCAACAATGTTTTTAACCCTCTCCCTCATACGACAATTCTGCAGCAGACGCCTTTGAACATATTTTGTCAAAAAATAGAAAATCTCCATAATTTAATGGATAACCTTTGACTAAAAGCGGAAAACATTGTGGCAAAAGGAGAAATTGCTCGTTTTGAGCAATTTCTTCTTTTGTCACTATGTTTTCAAAAAGCTGTATGCTGCAGAGGCGTCAGAAAGTTTCTATATGAGGGAAAGGGTTAAATGACATCAACTGCATATATGTCAAAATGCGTCTGCAGGTGGGAAATGTTATGTTATGAAGGCTGATAGTCTGATCTTGATCCACTTTGCTCACATAAGTTTTAAGGTTCGGTTTTCCTTGATCACCACAGGGACGTAGTATCTACGTCCCTGAACACCATTCTTGTTTGTCTGTGATCTGTAAAAACAAAATATAACCGGTTTATATCTATATTTACATTTATCTATAAAACAAAGAACAAAAAGTGTTGATGTTTTGTGTCGAAATAACCTGGTTTTTTTTCCATTGATGTAATTGGCATGCTTGGTGCAAATAGTGTTATGCTTTCAGGAAAGGAAACGAGACGCGTCTAGCGATTTTGGGTCTTATAAACTCCAATTTGGTATCATTTAATGTGATTCAACACGTCTAGTTTATAGCTCCACTGGCTGAAAGCCAGTAGAGCTTATGTCATGGCGAATTGTCTGGTGTGCGTGCGTTCGCAACTTTTTGCTTCAAATAACTTTTCCTCCCTAACCTCTTTGCCAATTAGATTGAAACTTCATAGGAAGCATCCTCTTAATGTCCTCTCCTAAATTCCTTCAATATTTGGAAACCATGCAAAATTCTGGTTTCCATGGCAACCCAAAGAAAAATTTGTGAAAACTTAAAAAATCGTCTCCTCCAAAAGTGTCAGGCCGATCTTCTAATAATTTTGTAGAAATGCTCCTTGGATGACCCTTTATCCGATTCCTTCAAGCCATATTGATTGGTGGGAAAAAAACATGGTCTCCAGAAGGCGGGGCTATTTTAACTTATATGGCTATAGTGAAAACTTAGAAAATCTTCTTTTCCGAAAGTGTTAGGCAGATTTTCAAATAATTTTGTAGAAATGTTCCTTGGGTGACCCTCTCTCAGATATCTTCAAGCCATGTTGATTGGTCGAAAAACATGGCCATCAGAGGGCGGGGCTATTTTGCCTTATATGGCTATAGTGAAAACTTAGAAAATCTTCCAAAATTGTCAGGCTGATTTTCAAATAATTATACCCCCAAAAAACAAAGTTTTGGGGGGGTATATAGGAGTCACTGTGTCGGTCGGTCGGTCGGTCGGTCGGTCGGTCGGTCGGTCGGTCGGTCGGAAGCCATATTTTGTCCGGACCATATCTTAACAATGCAACATAGGATTTGAATGAAACTTCATAGGATGATACAACACATTGAGAGGAAGTGCGGTGTACAGGAACCATAACTCTATTTTATCTAAATACAAAGTTATTGCCCTTTGTTACTTTTTCTTATTCGTAGAGTCTTGTCCGGAGCATAACTTTAAAACTAATTGTTGGAATTTAATAAAACTTCATAGGATGATACAACACATTGAGAGGAAGTGCAGTGTATAGGAACCATAACTCTAATCAATCTAAATAAAGAGTTATTGCCCTTTGTTACTTTTCCTTGTCCGGAGAATTACTTAATAACTAACAGATGGAATCTAATAAAACTGCATACAATGGTAGAGCATAATCAGAGGAAGTGCAGTGTACAAGAACCATAACTCTAATTTACATAATTACAGAGTTATTGCCCTTTGTTACTTTTTCTTATTCGTAGAGTCTTGTCCAGAGCATAACTTTAAAACTGATTCTTGGAATTTATTAAAACTTCATAGGATGATACCACACATTGAGAGGAAGTGCAGTGTACAGGAACCATAACTCTATTTAATCTAAATACCGAGTTATTGCCCTTTGTTACTTTTTCTTGTCCGGAGAATTACTTAATAACTAACAGATGGAATCTAATAAAACTGCATACAATGGTAGAGCATAATCAGAGGAAGTGCAGTGTACAAGAACCATAACTCTAATTTACATAATTACAGAGTTATTGCCCTTTGTTACTTTTTCTTATTCGTAGAGTCTTGTCCAGAGCATAACTTTAAAACAAATTGTTGGAATTTAATTAAACTTCATAGGATGATACAACACATTGAGAAGAAGTGCGGTGTACAGGAACCATAACTCTATTTTATCTAAATACAGAGTTATTGCCCTTTGTTACTTTTTCTTGTCCGTAGAATTACTTAATAACTAATAGATGGAATCTAATAAAACTACATATAATGGTAGAGCATAATCAGAGGAAGTGCAGTGTACAAGAAACATAACTCTACTTTACATAATGACAGAGTTATTGCCGTTTGTTACTTTTTCATATTCGTAGAGTCTTGTCCGGAGCATAACTTTAAAACTAATTGTTGGAATTTAATAAAACTTCATAGGATGATACAACACATTGAGAGAAAGTGCAGTGTACAGAAACCATAACTCTATTTAATCTAAATACAGAGTTATTGCCCTTTGTTACTTTTTCTTGTTTACAGAGTTATGGCCGTTTTGTTGGTCGGTTGTAAACCATATTTTGAGTCAAGGTGCTGTTTTGGGGGTATTTATCATCTTCAGTGATATTTCTAGTTTTGTGTAGATGTTCCTAGGGTGATCCTCTATCAGATTCCTTCAAGCCATGTTGATTGCTCGGAAACTATGGCCGCCAGAGGGCTGGGCTATTTTGCCTTGCATGGCTATAGTGAAAATTTAAAAAATATTTTCCTCCGAAATAATCTGGCTGATTTTCAAATAATTTTGTAGAAATGTTCCTTGGGTGACTCTCTATCAGATTCCACCAAACCATGTTGATGGGTCTTAAAATATGGCTGCCAGGAGGTGGGGCTGTTAGCCTTAAATTGGCTTTAGTGAACACTTTAAAAATCTTCTCCTCCCAAACTATTTGGCTGATTTTCAAATAGTTTTTGCAGAAATGTTCCTTGGATGACACTCCACGAGATTCCTTCAAGTCATGGTGATTGGTAAAAAAAAACATGGCCACCAGAGGAATTTATTTTTTGCCTGATTGCAGTGGAGCGATACTGGCCCTCTTGGGCCTCTTGTTGATAGAAGATAAATTGTTGCCTTGGATAGAGCTCTAGATAAGACGAGTGTTTCACATCGCGAAATCCTTATTTGACTCTCAAACCCTATGTTGTGGGTACTCAAAAGAATCATCTCAGTGAGACGATTCATTTCATTATTGACATCATATGGCTAAGTTGAGTCAAAAAAGAGATATTGATGGGAAAAGATGAGTTTACTCCTCCTTATATAGACAGGAACGTAGATAAAATGTACCTGATATAACATTATATAGGAGGAGATTGACTACTCTTGTGACACTGTTTATGAACAGCTCCACTTAACTTTATGCATATGTAGTATAGTGGTCTGTCCCATAGACAATAAGTATGTAGCTATCACTGCACAAAAATTGGGATTTAATTTAGCAGTAAAGTTCCTTAAATTTCCTTAAATTCCGAAATTTACTTGATGTGCAAGTAAATTTCGGAATTTAAGGAAATATAAGGAAATTTACTTCTAAATTAAATCCCAAATTTCGTGCAGTGTATGTGTTTGTATAAGGGGATACTTATACTGCCTTATAGCTATAGAGCTAGCTTTTATAGTGAGAGAGTATAAGAATCCCCTTATACAAACATTATTGTCTATCTATGGGACAGACCACTATACTACATACTCCCCCCTCCACATGCAATGATGCCCAAAACCGCTAGACATGACTCAAAACAAGGTCATATTAGCTTACAGATTGTGTTGCGATTGAAATAAAATACAAAAGTTTAATCAAAATACTTCTATTAGTCGTTGTGATATTTTCATTCAAAAGTTCCATCCCTTTTAAAGTTTATTATTTGATGTTGTGCCTTAAAATGACACTATATCTTTGTTGTGCCTTAAACTGAGAGCATATCTTTATTGTGCCTTACTATTAAACCCCACTCAATCAATTGATATAGTTCCAATTTCAGCGGCTACATTGTTTTCAAAAGTCGTCTGCTGCAGAGGCACCAGAAAACATATGTATGAGGGAAATGGTTAAGAACAATAAGTAGCGAAAAAGTAGTAAAACGTGACGCAAAATTGGACAAACCTGATAATAATTGTTCATATTCCATGATATGTTGCTGTCAAAAGCGGTGGTAACCTATTAAGAATGTGACACAAAAAGGTACCACATTAAAAAATATAAAAGTACTACGAATCAAAACCAAACATAATATTTGTGTCTCACTAGCAGCCCAGCAATTAGGCTCTTCAGCAATAATCCCAGCAAGAGGCCCTCCATTAGGCCTCCCTCTCGGACAACCAGCCCTAACAAGACTCCCAAACGCCCTCGTCGCTGTTTTAGGGTAAGGGTTATATACCTGGATTGCTCATCGCCATGGTAACATCGTTACGTAAATGCTCGGGTATGAAGAAATCGTCCGTGGCAGAACGTAGGGAGACATTGTGTTACACGAACTAGGTCACAGGCAATCCTATTTAGCTCGGTTGAGTTGTGTTCGTCCCACGTTGTCCGTCGGGTGTCGTTAACAGAGTCTTCCGACGTCCGTCAAACATTGCTTAATGAACACGTTGCGGCACTTTTTTTTAAGTTTTGTCAATTCTTATGAAGGTTTCTCGAAAACCACAAATGCTATTTCTTTGAAACTTCATAAACTTATTGGACGTCACCACTTGACCTTGTAGGACATGTTCTATAACAAAACCCATGAAAATAATGTAATATGATATAGGTTATCTTGACAATAAATCAATTGAAGACTGCTTACTTGGTGCAGGAGTTGTTTTTATAACATTTTTTTATATTCAGTCCGTTCTAAAAAAAAAACACATTGAAAATGCTCAAATATAGACAGCTCTCGTATCAATAAATGAGCCGTCCCGTGAGAAAACCAACTTTATGGTCTTTGCGTAATGTATCGACCCAGATCATCCTGCGCAGTCCGCGAAGACTGATTCAGGCCGACGCATTCCGTCTGAGGGGGATAGAGGTATAGAGTAATGATTCCTGAATCAGAAAATCCACAGGAGGCGAAATGTGTCTATCCGGGTAAGCCTGCGCGGCATGTTTAGGCTGATCCGGGTCGATACTTTACGCAGAGTCCACAATGTTGGTTTTCTCGCGGGACGTCTCAAATGGTGTATAAATATACAATGTAAAAGGCCATGATACCGTATCTAATTGCGAGACCGGCCGGGTAGCTCAATTGGTAGCGTATCTGACTCGTGATCTGGAGGTCACGGGTTCGATACCCGGTTGTGGCGCGCTCTTTCGGGCGATGTTTTCCATTGCCTCTCACCTCTGATCTATGTGAGAAAGTAGTCAGTGGCTTCGAAAGAATGTTGTGTAAGTACTGGTGTGGGAAAGCCAGGAAAACATGGGCAGGTGCACTGACCGCCGTGATATGACCAAAGCTGTTGAAAGCGGCGTTAAACTCCAAACAAACAAACAAACAAAATCTAATTGCGAGAATGTTCTTGAATATCACATAGCAACCCTCTGGTGGGATTTGACCCGTAATTCCCAACTTAGGATGACTTACCCGTACACCTCCATGTGGTAAAAGTGAACAATTGTTTCCCTTTCAACTCGAGTATACCTTTGAAACTTGGTCATTTGGGTTCAGAAACTAAGCCACTAGGCGACATGTGTTAACCCTATGCTGGTCATATATACAATCGTCATGAATGATGGTCACAAAATGTCTTTGTAAGAGTCATAGAATGATTGATTTGGGCTAATGCATATTCAATCTATTCCGTTAATACATGAAATCTAAGATTAAGCAAAGAGAAACAATTCGATAAGATAATTAGTAAAACAATGTTTAAAAATATCTTTCCACAGATGATTGAAATCCGTAGCGTCAGCTTATTAACCCTTTCCCTCATATAGACGCTTTCTGACGCCTCTACAGCAGACGGCTTTTTGAAAACGTAGTGACAAAAGAAGAAATTGCTCAAAACGAGCAATTTCTCCTTTTGACACAATGTTTTCCACTTTTCGTCATAGGTTATCCATTCACTTATAGAGATTTTCTAGTTTTTGACAAAATATGTTCAAAGTCGTCTGCTGCAGAATTGTCTTATGAGGGAAAGGGTTAAGCAGATGTGATAACCACTACTCCGCGTTAACATCTACGTACATATACTGACATCATTACGTTTTAATTTTGAGCAATTGCTATTTTTTGATGTTATATTTTTTTAAATAATTCTTAGAAAATACAGTCAATGCTGAATTGGTAGAGTGCAGGGAAGATGATGATTTAATTATTCATGTAAGTCAGTAAAGAAAAGTTGTTTTTACTAAGAATGTGCTATTTATTGAGAGAATTATAAAAAGTTGATTTACTTAAAACTTACATGATCATTTATCAATTTGTATGAATCTTATGTATTGATTTCAGTTTACCACAGTAGAAGATTGTATTAATTTTTTTTTAGCTTTTCCAGCAGAATTCGCCATTTCAAAAATGAAATCACTGAATTAAAATAGTGTACATAACAACAGTTCATTGCAATATATGTTGATGTTTACTAAGTCGAAGCAAAGTTTTAAAATAATTCTACATGAAAGACGTGAATATGCATACTGCAAACTCATCGACTGGCTATCATAATGTTGAAATTGGGTTTATTTGGCAATTTTAAGATTCACTTAATACTTTGGACAGGGTTGAATTAGCAGCAATGTAACAAGTACTGTTTATGTTATGATAAGATTTAATGTGTTGACGTATATAGCCATTAACCTCTACAAAAGCTTGTTTATTTTCAAATTAAAAATCAATTATTCTGAGATTATGTTGTGTTTTAGAAGCATTCAGTTTAATAATAATGTTGTATTATGTGGGATGTCTATTTCAGGACTTATCCCATGTTTCTGTAAACATTGACTCACCAGAGCCAAAAAGAAAACTAGAAGAACAGGTAAATATATGTGAAGTATAAGGATCATATTGTTTTCAAAAACCTCCGTTATTGTGTCCGTCCATCATAGGTTACAGTTTTGTTCAAGGAAGTTCGAAATGGAATTGATGTCATATCATGACTAGACTATACTGAAATTAGCATCGATCAACATACCATTATTTGAAGATTTATGTCTAATGGAGGTTGTGACTCCTTGTGTTTGTCTGTTTCATCTGTTTATTAATCCAAAGGCAAACATGTGAGTAAGTAGTGTATGACCGGGGCATCTATGTTCCAATGAAAGGTATTCTTGGTTAACAAGTTCATGATTAAAAAAGGCAGGTAAGAGCAATTATTGTTGCAGTTATAGCCCCTTTTTTAGTTGTGTATTTGGTAACACTTACATTGATTAATGGAATGAGTTTGTATTATGTACATACAAGTTGCATTTCTGTGACCATCCACTATCATTTTGCAGAGTTATGGACATTTTTTACTTAAAATTTAGTTGGCTGTTTGATAACTATTGAGTGTATTGAATATAGTTTTCGTGGAAGGTCTATGCATAAAATACTTGCTAAGTTCAATTTTGGGCAGAATTATTGCCCTCTTCAGTTATTATGCCCCGGGAATCAGAGATTCGGGGGCATCTTGTTTTTGGCCTGTTTGTCTGTATGTCTGTTTGTCCGTCAGTACCAACATGTTTTACCTTGCGACCTTGACCGTGACCATTGACCTACATTTTGAAAACTTAATCCTTTATCATATCTTTTGACCGTAAGAGGTAGGGATTTCATAGTTCACATGTGAATCGTTTGTTACAAGACCTTTCCGTCAGTCCCAATAGTTTTGAACTTGCAACCTTAATCGTGACCTTTGACCTTGATGTTGTCGTCCGCGGGCATCAGTGTTTTACAACACATCTTGTTAATTTGGGTACTTATTATACCCCCCGCAAACAAAGTCTGGGAGGTATATAGGAATCGCCCTGTCTGTCTGTCCGTATGTCCAATTGTCTTGTAAGCACTACTCCTCCTAAACGGCTCAATGGATTTGGTTCAAACTTTACATGAAGGTTACACATCATATGTAGATATGCATGAAGGAAGATCATACGCCCCGGATGTTTCCAAGGGGAGATAATTCAACCTAGAGGTTACCTGCGAGGGACTCCTGTGCACATACCTCCACATTTCTTGTAAGCACTACTCCTCCTAAACGGCTCAATGGATTTGGTTCAAACTTTACATGAAGGTTACACATCATATGTAGATATGCATGAAGGAAGATCATACGCCTCGTATTCTTCCACGGGGAGATAATTCAACTTAGAGGTTACCTGCGAGGGACTCCTGTGCACATACCTCCACATTTCTTGTAAGCACTACTCCTCCTAAACGGCTCTATGGATTTGGTTCAAACTTTACATGAAGGTTACACATCATATATAGATATGCATGAAGGAAGATCATACGCCTCGGATTCTTCCAAGGAGAGTTAATTCAACTTAGAGGTATCCGATGCTTTGGGAGGGACAAAAGTCATTGCGAAACTTGGCAATGAATGTATTTAATGTTATGTATCATGCTGTACAATATATATCTATACCTGAGAGAAATAAAGATACTGTTCTGTTCTGTGCAGATGACTTTTGAAAACATAGCAAAAGGAGAAATTAATTATACTGAGCAATTGCTCCTTTTGTTGTAACTCTATTGAATACAAATTATTTCATTTGTAGACATTACCACATCATAAAAGGTATCCAGAAGCATGATTCAACAAAGGCAGCTTTTTATTTAGGGTTTAAAGGGTGTCTAGCAGTTGCACACTTATTATTGATAAGTTCAGTGAGACAGACAGGGCTCTCCGCCATTATTTTTGAAAGTTTGTATTCTCTCAAGGAGCATATAACAACAATATTCAATGTCACTTATGGCAGCTCCTGATACTTTTCCACTACATTCAGCAAGAGGATGTGTCCTATACCCAAATTGGGCCACTGTGACATTGACCCCATTTTTTTCTTGTTATCATTATTATTGCAAAATATAGATGTGATAAAACATTTCATATAACTTACATTCAGAATATCCTTTTGTTTGTCCTGAAAATCTTCATTCATAAAGTAATGCAATTTACACCCTAAGCAAAAACAGTTAATTGTTATTTAATAAGATTTGTTTGGAAAATTTATTTAAATGTATGTCATACCGTACTGTATATTTTATCATAAAATGAGTCCTTGTAAATCAATAATCTTTTTGAATTTTGTCCAATCAGTTTCTATCAGTTTGATTGTTATTCTGTAAAGGGAATTATTGACCATGTCTTTTTCGGTGCCACTAAACAGAGTCTGGTAGATTCCGGTAGAGTCTGGTGTTCTTTTTATAACTACAAAACACTTTATTGTATTCATTTCATTTATATAATGGGATATATGACCTCCAGACTCTACCAGACTCTGTTGAGTGATACCCTGTCTTGTTGGGCAATGACTATTGCATTTAGTGTTCCATTATGGGTCATAGTTGTATATATATATAATAAGGAAATCCCTGGGAAAATTAAATTCTTTTAGCCGTATACATGTTGTCATGAAATAAGGTGAGCGATGTAGGGCCATGTAGGCCCTTTTGTTATAATACAACTCATTTATACCTTTCCTACATGTAGACGCATTTTAATTCATCTGCAGCGACGACTTTTGAAACGATTATGGCAAAATGATAAATTGGTCAGAACGAGCAATTCCTTCTTTTGCCACTATGATTTCAACTATATTTGATGATTACAGTTTAATTTATAGAGATTTTCCATATATTGCCCAGACGTTTTAAAAGTCGTCTACGAGGAAATGGGTTAACTTTAATTGTTAGATAGTTCTTTGTTTTGTTGATTTGTATAAATGATAGTCCTACTAAAACACACTAGTTGATTGATTGATTGGAGTTTAACGCCGTTTTTAACAATTTCTCAGTTATATCACGGCGGCCAGTTCACCTACTCATGCATTTCCTGGTTTTCTCACACCAGTACTCCACACAACAATCTTCCCAAGCAACTGGCTGCTTTTCCACACAGACTTAGCCCATTGGTGGAAGACGAATGACGCGTTTCGCAATGACTTTTGTCAATCGTCAGAAAGAAAGTTGGCCGAGCCGGGATTCGAACTCACAACCCCTGGATTGACAGCCCGCGATGCTACCGACTGAGCTACCGGGGCTCGGCTAAAACACACTAGACTGTTTGATATCAAATTTATTCATTTATATCCTTGATAAATAAATGTTTTCCTCAACAGGTAGTTGTCATTTCTTAACTCTTTCGGCGCCAGAGGCAATATTGAGGTTTTTGCAAACAATACTGATTCAGGTGAGTCAGCTCGTAACGAGCTGTCTCACATGAAATCAGCATTGTTTGCCTTTCAGTTATCAAAAAAGTCCAAACGTTTATTACATGAGAAATGGAGACGCCTAATTCTGAACATGGAAGAGTCTACTTGAAACAATTCGGCACAGAAAGAGTTAATAATCAGTCCAAAATTGACAATACTGTCACTGGAACACGTGACACGTTTATCTGGAATAAAATTGGAACACGTGACACGTTTATCTGTAATAAAATTGAAACACGTAACATGTTTATCGTTAAAGTATTTTAGGTGTTCTAAAGCAGCACACTTACGTTTTGAAACATATCACGCGTTACAGTTTGAAACTCCTACTGTGTTTACATTACGAGTTCACGTGTTTAAAAAGTGTTACAGACGAAGTGTTCTGCTTTGAAACGCGTCACGTGTATCATTAGTAACACGTGAACCCGTTTTAAATTGAAACATTAGTGTCGTGTTTCGTTTTGATTGATTGATTGATTGATTGGGGTTTAACGCCGTTTTAAACAATTTCTCAGTTATATCACGGAGGCCAGTTCACATACTCGTGCATTTCCCGGTTTTCTCACACCATTACTCCATACAACAATCTTCCCAAGCAACTGGCGGCTTTTCCACATAGACTTAGCCCATTGGTGGAAGACGAATGACACATGTCGCATTTATTTTTATCAATCGTCGGAAAGGAAGTTGACCGAGCCGGGATTCGAACTCACAACCCCTGGATTGACATCCTGCGTCGCTACAGACTGAGCTACCGGGGCTCGGCTTTGTTTCGTTTTCAAAAGTGTAACAGGAAAGTGTTTCATTAAGTGTTTAACAATGCAATGTCCGTTTTGACTGTCACCAGGAAGCAGACATCGAGCGTGATTAATATAAGCTAACCACGTGTTTCGCAATCGATGTAAAATAAATATATTTAAACTAAATGGAAGCTAAATTTGGGCGGCGTATAGCGATTTCGGGTTTTAATGTAAAGCATGCGTGTACAATATAATGAATCAGTTGTATTGACCCTTGACCTCATACAGACGCTTTCTGACGCCTCTGCAGCAGACGGCTATTTGAAAACATAGTGACAAAAGAAGAAATTGCTCAAAAGAGCAATTTCTCCTTTTGACACAATGTTTTCCACTTTAAGTCATAGGTAATCCATTCAATTATAGAGATTTTCTATGTTCAAAGTCGTCTGCTGCAGAATTGTCGTAAGAGGGAAAGGGTTAATGCCAATATATGCAGGTCCTGAGTTCAATTCTCAGGGGAAGCGTGTTTTCTTTTTAATGATAACAAAATCTTTTTCATATATTAATTTATTGAATTGATTGATTGTTTGGTATTTTACGCCACTTTCAACAATGGTTCAGTTATGTCACGGCGTTCTGGTGAGTTACTAATACTACTGGTCAATTTATCCTGACACCAGGCAGTCGTAATGCTAACCACCCCGCAACCCTGATCGCTTTCAAAAATGTTACAGTTATACCACGTTGTTTCCTTGGTAAGTTACTAATACTACTGGTCAATTTATCCTGACACCAGTCAGTCGTAACGCTAACCAAGAAACCCTGAGCGCCAAGAAGGACAGCCATTACTACCATGTTAAATTAATTTGATATGACCCAACAGGGCATCGAACCTGCGACCTCCTGCAACCACAGCGGACGCTCTATCATTACATTACACCAACGATGCGGTCTTCTTGAATCTATGTCAATTTAATATAAATTATATTCGAAAAAAAATGAAATATCTAAAACGAAGAACAACCTCCGGCGGGACTCGAACCCGCAATCCCCGGCTTAGGAGGCCGATGCCTTATCCATTAGGCCACGGAGGCTGTATCGTTTACTGTGTTGTGTTGTGCTACCTTTTGGCTCTCCGTACCGGGAAAATATGAAGGTAAATTGGTGTACATCTGATTAGGCTACATATCTAGGTCATTGAGCGTTAGTGAGAATGTACGAAAGCAAGGCTGTCTTGAATCTTCATTGTATGTAGATGTATTTTAACCTCAAATCGCTTAACTGTGTGCGAAAACAAGGCTGTCTTGAACCTTCATTGTATGTAGATGTATTTCAACCTCAAATCGCTTAACTGTGTGCGAAAACAAGGCTGTCTTGAACCTTCATTGTATGTAGATGTATTTCAACCTCAAATCGCTTAACTGTGTGCGAAAACAAGGCTGTCTTGAACCTTCATTGTATGTGGATGTATTTCAACCTCAAATCGCTTAACTGTATGTCAATCATATTGTACTGACGATTGAATGTGGAGGAAGAATTTTGTCACTTTCCCCAAATATTAATCATTATATATACCAAACATGTTTGTTACAAATAAAACGTATTGATGTCAGTATATGTGGATGTGTCCATGGTGTAGTGGTTATCACATCTGCTTATCTCTTTCCCTTAAGACAATTCTGCATCAGACGACTTTGAACATATTTTGTCAGAAAAAAAAGAAAATCTCTATAATTGAATGGATAACCTATGACTAAAAGTGGAAAACATTGTTGCAAAAGAATAAATTGCTCGTTTTGAGCAATTTCTTCTTTTGTCGCTATGTTTTCAAAAAGTCGTCTGCTGCAGAGGCGTCAGAAAGCGTCTATATGAGGGAAAGGGTTAACAGGTAGACGTAGGTGCTTCAACTGCATGCTCGCAATCATAGCCGTAGATGTAGTGTAGCGGTGTAGTGGTTATCTCATCTGATTAATAGGCTGACGCTATTGAGTCCAATCATCAGTGGAAAGATATTTATAAACATTGTTTTACTAATTATCTTATTGAATTGTTTCTCTTTGCTAAATTAGTCTTAGATTTTATGTATTAACGGAATAGATTGAATATGCATTTAGCCCAAATCAATCATTCTATGACTCTTACAACGGCATTGTGTGACCATCATTCATGACGATTGTATATATGACCAGCATAGGGTTAACACATGTCGCCTAGTGGCTTAGTTTCTGAACCCAAATGACCAAGTTTCAAAGGTATACGCGAGTTGAAAGAGAAACAATTGTTCACTGTTACCACATGGAGGTGTACGGGTAAGTCATCCTAAGTTGGGAATTACGGGTCAAATCCCACCAGAGGGTTGCTATGTGATATGCAAGAACATTCTCGCAATCAGATACGGTATCATGGCCCTTTTCCATTGTATGTGTACACATTTGTTATCTATATGAGAGCTGTCTTTATATTGGAGCATTTTCAATGTTTTTTTGTTTGTTTAGAATTAAGAAACAAATATTGTAAAAAAAAGAAACTACTGCACCAAGTAAGCAGTCTTGAATACAAAACGAGTAAGAAATATTTCTCGTGATTGAACCGGTTATTTCGACCACGACTTCTACTAGTACTACTGATTTTACTACTACTACTACTCCTAGTATTACTACTACTAATGATAATAACAATACAAATTAAAATAATTATGTTAGTTAAAATGAAATATTGAAAACAAATCATAAAATTAAAAATGTTATAAATGATTCATAAAAATATACAACCTCCGGCGGGACTCGAACCCGCAATCCCCGGCTTAGGAGGCCGATGCCATATCCATTAGGCCACGGAGGCGATGTGATCAATAATTGTATTATTTATTTAATAGTTTATATCCACCTTACCATTTCATTTAATTTTCGTTCTGTACGATGTATTACAAACCTTCAACATATTCAGTTATAGCACTGCGTTTTCTGGGGAAGTTGCCAATACCAAAGACGAATAAATACATGTATTTATATGTCTCTGCCAGTATACTTAGCTTAACATTAAATATTAACATGTTCATTAGTATGTGCCCCTGTATGTGACCACATGGTTTAAGCACGATAACACATTAGTATGCAAAATATTGAGCAGGGTCTGAACTCCAATCGGGCCCAATTAAGTCATTTTTCGTACGACATTCACCACAATTAATCGAATTTTACGACAATAAAAATCACTTTCGACGTGCCACTTATCCTGGCCCTTGAGTATTCCAGTTTATGTTTTGCCAGCAGGATGATTCTGAACAGATTGGAAAGGAATTGACATTCAAATGAATAAAACAGAAAAACCTCCGGCGGGACTCGAACCCGCAATCCCCGGCTTAGGAGGCCGATGCCTTATCCATTAGGCCACGGAGGCTATATCTTGTTGATTTATAATGTAATACTTTATTCATAAGGCAAATATCCGGACAACTATTAATCCAAAGTGATTTCATCATTAAGCACCATATAAATCTTTATATTGTTTTCTTTGTATGACCGATAATGGTCCCTTTACCTCGTCCATCTATCGTGACGTTTGTGTTTACCGGATACACGTTCTCAGCCATTATGTAAACATTCGCGTATGAATACACAATTAGTGATTCGGTCATGTTATATTACACGTGTCACAAATAAAGAAATACGTAATGGGCATATCACATCGGATACAAGCATTGTCATGAGATAAATTAAAATACTATAGTATTCATCCTCTGGGCAGTATACGTATAACAATTCTTACTTTATTAATGTTTAGATGCAACCGTGTTTAATTTTCTTAAATCATGTGATGTATAAATATGATACATGTATTTCGTATAAGTCGATACAATATGTTCGATTCTATTCTCATTCATGCAGATACACAGTTGACTAACGTAAAGAACTGTCTCGGCTGAGGACTATTTTCCTAGGTGAAGTTTAATCACTGTTTTGAGAACTAATAGAATAAGGGATGGAAGGGGAGATTAACACATGTGTGCCTTTCAATATTTTCAAACATAATAATATTTTCGGGCAATACAGGCTATTTCTTTAAAGCAACTTTTCTTAATTAATTTTTTTAATTAATTGTTTTGTTTTTAAGCCGCTTTCCTTAGTAAGTTACCAGTACTGACTGGTCCATTTATACTGAGACCAGCGAGTCAGTCGTTATGCTAACCCCACAACTAACGCAAAGGAGGCAGCAATTACTACCTTTTTTTAAGTATTTGATATTACCCGGCCGGGGATCGAACCCGCGACACTACTACTACACCACCGAGGCGTTCCAACAGACAGTCGTTCGAACTGTTCATGCTGATATACATGCGGCCTAGGAGTAGAGGTTCGTGCAATTGACCCCTGTAATAGCGAAACATGTCTTTCTAGATCTGTAATCTCCATTTCTAATTGGTGCTCCTCGTTCTCGAATCTCAACTGTACAACATGATGGGTAAATGTTTCCGTGTGATCGGCTAGATCCATGGTTATTGGTAAGCGATGATGGTCGTTATTTATTTCTATCCTACTTTAGTCACCCATGTTGTAACTTGAACCGGGTCCTTCGGGGTATCAGCCACCGAGGGTCACCATTCCAGGAACTAACCGTGGCTTACCTTTGTTGCACCTTCGATCGAGAAAACCAACACTACATGTACCTATGCCATTACAGTTTCAGTAGTTAACCCTTTCCCTCATACGGCAATTCTGCAGCAGACGACTTTGAACGTATTTTATCAAAACATAGAAAATCTCCATAATTGAATGGATAACCTATGACTAAAAGTGGAAAACATTGTGGCAAAAGGAGAAATTGCACGATTTGTGCAATTTCTTCTTTTGTCACTATGTTTTCAAAAAGCTGTCTGCTGCAGAGGCGTCAGAAAGCGTCTATATGAGGGAAAGGGTTAAGCGATCAAAATATATATTTACGCTGATGATAGAAGTCAGGACCATCCGCGTATGATTCGGAGATGATAACCACTAAGCAATGGACATATGTATACAACGACATGTTTACATCTTCGATATATTAGATATCAAACCGTTGTTCAAAACAAATGTGATAACGATCACATATTTAAACTTGGTGTACGGCGTCATTAGTTACGTGAAAAACGCATATTTGAAAAATAATTATATAAATAAAAGAAAAAATTAAACGCAGATGTTTTGGAACATTAATACGCGCTCAATTTTAAACATGCATACATTTCCCCCTACATGATATTTACTATCCGAATGTGTGTAAGGACAAAAAGCAGATTTTCAGTGGTGCATCATGTTCTCTTTCTGCCACAATGTGATTAACTCTTTTCAATACATCACTTTCATTCTAAGAGATCTTCTATACTTTTCCAAGATAGTATTATTAAAACATGCAGTTTTACTGTATAGGGAAAAGAATTGAAGTAAATATCAAGATTTATATGGTGCTTAATGATGAAATCGCATTGAATTAACCCTTTTTCCTCATATAGACGCTTTCTGACGCCTCTGCAGCAGATGGCTTTTTGAAAACATAGTGACAAAAGAAGAAATTGCTCAAAACGAGCAATTTATCCTTTTGCCACCATGTTTTCCACTTTTTGTCATAGGTCACCATTCAATTCTATAGGTTTTCTATTTTTTGACAAAATATGTTCAAAGTCAGCTGCTGCAGAATTGTCATATGAGGGAAAAGGTTAAAAGTTGTCCGGATATTTGCCTTATTTATGAATGAATTATTTCATTATAAATGAACCAGATACAGCCTCCGTGGCCTAATGGATAAGGCATCGGCCTCCTAAGCCGGGGATTGCGGGTTCGAGTCCCGCCGGAGGTTTTTCTGTTTTATTCTTTGGGATGTCATTTCGTTTTTCATCTGTTCAGAATCATCCTGCTGGCAAAACATAAACTGGAATAATCCGGCGGCGTTCTTAGTGCCAGGATAAGTGGCACGTCGAACGTGATTATTATTGTCGATAAATGTCTGTAAATTGACTACGAAAAATGACTTGATTGGGCCCGATTGGAGTTCAGACCCTATTCAATATTTTGCATATTAATGTGTTATCGTGCTTAAGGTAGTAGGGGCCTAATGGGCAACAGTGCTTAAGGTAGTAGGGGCCTAATGGGCAACATTTCAAATTATGATCAGCTTGATAATTTCTTAATGTGTATCATTTCTTGGATTCAAAAACAAAATTCAAAGTACAATATAAACTTCTGTAAAAAGTGTTAGCTAATGAAAACAAAGAAGAAGAAGAAAAAAAAATTGTGCTTCTGGAGGGATTCGAACCACTACCATGAAACAAATATTTGAAGTCCTGCGCTTAACAACATAGGCTAAAGCATTACAATTGAAGAGTTTCAAGTGGAGGTTTTCATTATGCTCCTCTACCTTAACTCCTGTGGTAACATAAAAATGAACATGTTGATATTTCATGTTAAGGTAAGTATACTGGCAGAGACAAATAAAAATATGTATTTATTTGTCTCTGGTATTGGCAATTTTTCCCAGGAAACGCAGTGCTAATAACTGAATATGTTGAAGATTTCATAAAGAAAGAAAATGAAATGAAATAGTAAGGTGGATATGATTTATTATCAAAATTTATACTTCAACATTCATATCGCCTCCGTGGCCTAATGGATATGGCATCGGCCTCCTAAGCCGGGGATTGCGGGTTCGAGTCCCGCCGGAGGTTTCCTTTTTTTATGAATCATTTTAAACATTCTTTTTTTTTTATGATTTGTTTACAATATTTCATTTTAACTAACATAATTATTTTTATTTTTATTATTATTATAATTTTTATTATTATTATAATTATTATTATTAGTAGAAGTAATACTGGGAGTAGTAGTAATAGTAGAATCAGTAGTACTGGTAGAAGTCGTGGTCAAAATAACCGGTTCAATCACGTGATATACATCTTACAGGTTTATGATATCAGATTGGTCATTTGCTAGTACAAAGGATTCTGCTAGTACAAAGGATTCTAAGCTTGGTTCATGTAGAACACGGTTTAAGTTATCTTAACATGCCGCCAGGTGTATTCATAATTGGAAGGGAGGTAAGTCATGTAATATTTAGGATAATTTCGGCATTGGTTGTCTTTCTTGAAGCGGACTATTTTGAATAAAGAAAGATATTTAAAAAAATATGTCTAAAATTACAAATGTTCGGTATAGCAGTGCGCTAATTATTAGGACTTGCTTAGGTTTAAACTTATTTCTTTTCCATCTATTGAGAAACCAGCTTTCACACGGGGTGTCTTATTATTCCATTGGTTGATTGATTGATTGATTGAATGGGTTTAACGCCGTTTTTAACGATTTCTCAGTTATATCACCGCGGCTAGTTCGCCTACTCATGCATTTCCTGGTTTTCTCACACCAGTACTCCACACAACAATCTTCCAAAGCAACTGGCTGCTTTTCCACATAGACTTAGCCCATTGGTGGAAGACGAATGACGCATGTCGCATTGACTTCTGTCAATCGTCGGAAAGAAAGTTGGCCGAGCCGGGATTCGAACTCACAACCCCTGGATTGACAGCCCGCGTCGCTACCTACTGAGCTACCGGGGCTCGGCTATTCCATAGAGACAAAACAAGTACTCGCGCAGTTCGTGTGGACAATTCCCAGAGGAATAACCGGGTTAGCATAACGACTGACTGGATGGTGTTAGGATGAATGGACCAGTTGTTCTGGTAACTTACCCAAAAAAACCGCCGTGATATAACTGAAATATTGTTGAAAGCGGCATATAAAACCGAACAATCAATGCTTCATTATCCTCAAATCATTTGTTCACATGACTAATGCAATTGTTTCCATCATGTACACTGTGATTAGCAGGTTCTTTACAGACGTAAGTACGCTAGATGTTTTCTAAAGCGGACATAACATACGAGATATGGATTAGTGTAGGACCTTTTAAATTGTATAGTTTGAGCTAAATATTTAAATAAATAAAATCTTAAACTGTTGATAAAACGGATTGAAAGAAAATTCTTCGTAAAATAGTGGATTTACATACCCGGTAAACAAGCTGTTATATATACCCGCATAGAGAACATATTCTGACCCATTTATATGCCGGCCGTTCCACGAGAAAACCAACATTATGGTAATCTGCGTAATGTATCGACACAGATCAGCCTGCGCAGTCATCGCAGGCTAACCCGGGCCGACACATTCCGTCTCAGGGGGATTAGGGTATAGAGTAATGATACCTGAAATCTGTCGTTCCGTTACGCTGGTTTACCTGGTCGACACGCATTTGCTGATATACGAGTACGTCATTACGTGCATTATTCAGAACCGCCTCGGTGGGGTCCGCCTAGACCTCTGTAGTAATATAATAAATATAATAGGTCGAGCCCCGTTAGCTCAGTCTGTAGCGACGTCGGGCTGCTAATCCATGGGTTGTGAGTTTCGAACCCCAGTTCGACCAACATTCTTTCTAGGCGCTTGACAAATGATGAAATGCGACAAGCGTCATTCGTCTTCGAGCACATTTAAGGGCTTACAGTCTATTTGGATATACAGTCAGATGCTTGGATAGAATGTTATGTGGAGTACTGGTGTGAGAAAGTCTGGAAATACAGGGGTAGGTGAACTGGCAGCCGTGATAATACTAAAGAATTTGAGAAACCCTAATTTATCAGTAATCATTATACAATGTTATTGTTAAAATATTTATATCAGTCAATTCTCGCGCAAGTCAGTTGTTCTCATGTCGTGGCCAATTTCATAAATACGCATAAATTTGTTAACATTCAATGTACATGTAGGTAATACAAATCGCAGGAAGTCAACACAATGAAAGCTAACAGGAACCTAATAACCTTAACACGGACCCCGATTAGTCATTTTACCCTTTCTCACCAATTACAAACCTGCAGCAGTCGACATCGAAATGATGTAAATAAAACTATGAATATTCTTTAGAAGTGCAAGCATAATTTTTGAATAGAATTGAAAACATTGTGGCATAAGTTGAAATTGCTCATGAGCAATTTCTACTTCTGTCACAATGTTTTCAAAAGTCGTCTGCTTTAGAGGCGCCAACATTCGTATGTATGTGGGAATAGGTTAATTAAAGGGTTATTTATTCAAATGATAATTTGTATTAGGAAGTCTATTCACCAGCATCCGGTGTATATATGATAGGCTAACAATTGAAGACGTTCGTTGATAAATCGGTACATAACTTTTACAGGTTATTCGTCTTCCACCATTCGACTAACAGTCTAGGTGACAATCAGCCAGTTGCTTGGAAATAATGGTATGTGGAGTACTGGTGTGAGAAAGCTAGGAAACACATTTGTAGGTTAACTTGCCGCCGTGATATGACTGAAACATGGTTGGAAACGGCGTTAAACCGCAATCATTTTATTAACATACCTGTTACCGACACCTGTACCTGTTATAAAGAGGGCAACAATTCTACCTTTGATGCGTGTGTTTTCTATTATAATCATATCAGATAAATGTTGAATGATCCGAATATCTACCCATTTATATTTACTAAGAAAGATATTTATACCGGTTTGTATCTGCATTTGATCCAATATATGATACAATGTTTGCTTTTGTGTACAGTATACAACCAGATCAGTTTGTGCATCTGGCACAATCTGGGCCAGATCTACACTGTTCACATATTACATATGGTGTGTTAGAAGATTATGTCGACGTGCGTAGATTATGATAAGAATGAGCAGGTGGACGAGATAATCTGAACCTACTCTGTCCAGAAATACCACCATGTACATATTTTCGTGTACTGCCTCATGTAGTCAATTTGAGAATGTGTATAGTACCGATTTAACCCTTTCCCTCAAATAGACGCTTTCTGACGCCCTGCAGCAGACAACTGTTTTGAAAACATAGCGACAAAAGGAGAGATTGCTCAAAACGATTAAATTAAAGAGATTTTTTTATTTTTTGACAAAATATGTTCAAAGTCGTCTGCTGCAGAATTGTTGTATGAGGGAAAAGTTTTAAACAGACGCATTTTTACACCTCTGCAGCAGACTACTTTTTGAAAACATAGAGACAAAAGAAGAAATTGCTCAAAACGAGCAATTTCACCTTTTGCCACAATGTTTTCTACTTTTAGTCGTAGGTTATCCATTCAATTAAAGAGATTTTCTATTTGTTGGACAAAATATGTTCAAAGTCGTCTGCTGCATAATTGTCGTATGAGGGAAAGGTTTTAAACAGACGCATGTTTACACCTCTAAAGCAGGCGACATTTTGAAAACATAGAGACAAAATGAGAAATTGCTCAAAACGAGGAATTTCTCTTTTAGCCACAATGTTTTCCACTTTTAGTCATAGGTTATCCATTCAATTAAAGAGATTTTCTATTTTTTGGCAAAATATGTTCAAAGTCGTCTGCTGCAGAATTGTTGTATGAGGGAAAGGGTTTAAACAGACGCATTTTACACCTATGCAGCAGACGACTTTTTAAAAAAACCATAGTGACAATCGGAGAAATTGCTCAAAACGTGCAATTTCACCTTTTGCCACAATGTTTTCTACTTTTAGTCATAGGCTATCCATTCAATTAAAGAGATTTTCTATTTTTTTGACAAAATATGTTCAAAGTCGTCTGCTGCAGAATTGTCGTATGAGGGAAAGGGTAATTGATCCCTAGGATGAAAGTAAGTTATCTCAATCAATAAAGTACAGATTTCAAGTGTAAAGGTTTTTTTCAGTGTCCTTAGTCTAGGTCGTCTTTGCGAACATTCTGCATTAACCCTTAGCTCCCGGAATGCCTACGACTAGTTTCAGGACCAATGATATATATGTTTACACGAAATAATGCAGTTAATTGGTTACTTGCTAATACATGAGTAGCGAACATTGTAGACGTAGATTAGATTTCACGAATGTACGGGTTGATCATGGTATACGCTGTTCACAAACGGGATTTTAATGTTGAATATAACGGCAAACGTAAATCAAATTCCAGCGCCAAATTCATTAAATTAGACTATTCCATGCCAAAAATCGGGCGATTCAATTTTTCATGTTACAATATTTTTGTGTTACTTATCATATTTTAATAACTAGAAGATCTTGTTCCTATTTTGTTCGCGAAACCCTCATTTTTTTTCATTGGCGCAGAAAAGAGTTAATGTCACGTAAGCCGGGTAAAAGGTTAATCCATCTCAAGTGCATAAACGAGGTCCGCTTACATGACATTCGGTTGCGATTTAAATATTATTTAATAGAAATGTATCGTCCTTTTAAAAGATCAGTTCTACCGGCAAAAACAGATTTAAATAGATCAGCCATGCCAGAGAAGAAGCCACCTTCGGAAATGTTTTGATCTGATAACAAAATCTTTCAAATGCCTACGACCTCATACGATCTATTGTAAATATCTCCTGGTAAATCCCTTATTGCTTGGGGCTTTACGCCGCTTTCAACAATTGTTCAGTTATATCACGGCGTTTCCTGGTTTAGTTACCAGTACTACTAGTCCACTTAACCTGCACCAGTCATTCAGTCATGATGCTAACCCCGCAATTCTGAGCGTCAAATATTACTACCATTATTATAGTATTTGATATGATCCGCCCGGGGATTAAACCCGTGACCTCCTGCACCCGAGGCGGACGCTGTACCACCACACAACCAAGGCGCAGTCCTGATAAATCGTAATCAGTCAATCATTTATAGTGGCATGGTTCTTTTGGTATGGTGTTTTTAACCGCCATCCTGAAACCAGCGCAATCCCTGAATACTGCTTTTCCCTAAATCCTAAGCACTAACGAAATAAGTGACTACTATCAAATATCTAGCATGACCGGATCGGGGATCGAACGCCGATATCCCGCTCCTGACGAAGACACTACATATAACCGCTTCACCACCGATGCGGTTCTGGTAAAAGTTTTAAGCAAGAGAATACATATTTCAATGGCAATTTTGTGAAAAAATAAGAAGACGTATCGAGGGCTTGGCGTGAAACGGTTGTAACTAAAAACCTTTTTTTGAAAAGCCTGGTTTAGGGGAAATTTTGACCCCTTTGTAAACAATGCAAATTTAGGTGCCATTGCTCATAATGAGCAATGGCACCTAAATTTCCATTGTTTACCAAGAAAAATGTTTAACGCTTATAAAGACTTTATGGCGAGCTGATTAACCTTGGTAAACAAATACCAATTTTAGTTACAACCGTTTCACGCCAAGCCCTCGGTATGGTCGGTCGGATGTAGGTTTTACAGTGACGCTACCCGGATTACCCTCCTTTCTAAGTATAACTTAAAACCTTTATCCTAGTGCATGCCCGTCCTTTGAAAAACGGTTCTAGCTGACATTTCTGAACAGTGTAAGTTTACAGATCACTCGGAAGCTTTGCCCCCTCTTTGTCCCTACACAAGTTGACGAAAGCTTCTAAAAAGCTTATATTAGAAACACGTGAATATTATAGATACTGATCAGAATGTGCCGATGCACAGGTTGATCTTATTTCTGCAATGTTCACAAAAGCCATTTTATATGGACAGGCTCATGTAAAAGTACATGATTACATCTAATGGGGGATACACTTTCAGCGTTTTGTCAGTATACAGTCAAACCTGTGCTAAAGACCACGTGTTTATAGTAATTTCCTGTCTTTAGCAACCACACTTTTCATTTCCAATTATTCATTATCTGCATTAAATGACCCTGTAAATATAGACCACCTGTGAACAAAGACCATACTGTTCTCTTCCCATGGGTGGTCTTTACACACAGGTTGGACTATATATAACATATATATATGCATCGGTCCGTCCTGATTTTTCGGTGTACGCAAATGCGTTATGACCCCAAATCTCTAGACTCGGCTCAATTTAAAACATTTACATCTATATAGGTTAAAACAGTTTATGTATCACCCTGTATATGTAAGGTTATGTCAAGTTCAGCACCATTCCAGATCAAACCATTCCAACACCAGCTGATTTACTTTTATCCAAATTAATTCTTATAGCAATATATGTCGATATTATATAATTCAGTCAAAGTTAAAATTATTTCAGATTTATTCAAGTTTTAGTGAACTTGATTTGAAATTCTTCTTTTTGATGTCTTTTATAAGAGACATGGTCTGTTGCTCGCTGGTAAGGACATGTATTTAAAGGCCCAGGTTATAGAGTGTTTAGCAAACAATGTGAGAACTGAAGCATGTTTAATCAACATCTTTCAAAGCCCTATCATACCAATAGACAATATACAAATACATGAATAGCGACGTTTCAGATCAGATACTTACTTTCACTTTAACAGCGATGTGCTCTTACTCAGACGAATATGATAATTGATTAAGAACGAATGCTCGATGTCCAATGTACAAATACCCAGTTAATACGAGAGATATATTTATCGTTTTATATGTGTACATTGTTTTACTTCAAAAAGAGACAAATAAGTACATTTATTCTTTACCTGCACTTTTTCCGGCGCAAATGCATGCAGGTTGTCATACACAATTCAAACACGACGGTTTGAAACTCCGTATTTGACTAAGTTAAAAACGGTACCAAATATAGAAATGGTTTGTCACTGAAATATGTTTTTAAGTAATTCACAATAACAATAATAAAACATGGTCAACTTTATTCCCTTCCTTAATTGAGCACCCACGGTAACATTATTAATAAAACAGAACTGGGAATCCGCTGTGGTTGAGTGGTTAGCGGGTGTCACGGGTTCGGTCCCCCCAGTCGCGGCACTACGGTCATGGTGGAGTGCCCTTGGGCAAGGCACATTTTCTAGCCTAGTACTGGTTTGTTGACCCAGAGATCATGAATAGGTGAACCTGATATACCTGAACTAATGTTGAAAGCGGCGAAAAACCAAAATAAAGCAAAACAGAACCGAGAGAACGCCAACCATTGAACTATTTATATTTAGGAAGTTGCTAATAGTTTAGACGTGATCATTAACATACTCATCATTAGGCCTACTCATCATCATATATTTTATGAATAGCCTGGGTACCGAGGATGTAACATACTTAGCTAGGGACAAAAATAAATGGTTTCGTGAAATTTAATTGAATGAATGGGGTTAAACGCTGTTTTCAACATTCTTTTCAGTCATATCACGGCGACCAGTTAACCTATTCATTTGTTTTCCTTGCTATCTCACACAACACAGCAGTCTTCCAAAGCAACTGGGTGCCATTCCACATATGGTCCATTGGTTCGTGAAATCGAGGCCAGGCAAAACATAATGTTTGTGCTCGTAATTCATATGCATTTGACATTAAAAACCACGTGACTTCTCTTTACGGAACCTTAAACTCTTTCACTGCCGAATTTCACATGTTGAAAATTGAACTACTCCACGTTTCATTAAAAATGATGAAGAAATAAAAAAAGGTACCTTTGTTTTTACTTCTAAACCGAAGTAAAATATTTCTATTCGCCGTAGCATTTGTGACGTCAAAGTCACGTGGTATACACACACTGATTGCTCGCTACTCAGGTAACATTGTAAACATGAACTAGTTCATGGAAAAATAAGAAGATAATAAAAAACCAACAGAGTTGCAGAAATGCATCGGACTAGGGGTTAAATAATCATTAATTCGATCACCATCATTAGTGTGATCAGGTTTCATTTTACACGTTGCCCTCATGAGGTTATCTACTTGCAGGATAGACTAGTTCAGATGAATTGAACCGCTTTATCATTTAAACGTGATGTATTCAACTTGTGTATGCATGAACATAATGTTGACTGCGTAGTTAGAAAAAAACGACAATGCTTGTAACAGGTCTTGTTTACAGATCTGTTCAATCGTTTCACTCTGTTTAATCTTTATTTTGTATTAGAATTACCTATTAAATCTTAAAAATATCACATATATCAACCGTAATGCCCAAAAGCAATTAAAGGCATTTGCAAACAATGCAGATTACGGTGAGTGAGCTCGTAACGAGCTGTCTCTCCTGATATCTGCAATGTTTGCCACTTAGACATTACATTTTACCAAATCTCCTGTTGGACGAAACATGGAGTGGTCCAAGTGTAGACTTTGTGAGATTCGGCAGTTAGAGCGTTAATAATAATCAAAAGGAATAGCATACAATACAAACGCTTGAGATGTAAACACCATTGTGACATGCGAATAGGTGTCACAATGCATACCAATTCCTGCGTTTCATACAGAAATATAGTGTTGATCATCCAATGGGGATCCCAATAACAGTTGTATTTTCTAAGGACCGCCGCGTTTGTGTAATAGTAGAGCGTCCGTCTCGGGTGCGTGCGGTCGTGGGCTCGACCCCTGACCGGGTCCTACCACATGCTTCAAAACTGGTAGTAATATGGCTGCCCTCCTTGGGGTTCAGGGTTGCGGGGTAAACATTACGACTGACTGACTGGTTGGAGTCAGGATAAATGGACCAATAGTACTTGTAACTTACCTTCGGAACACCGTGATATATCTGAACAAATTGTTCGAAAGGACGTAAAGCACCAAACAATCAATAAAATACAAATGTGTTGGTGAACAGCACAGGGTATCACACTAACAGTTGTATTTTCTAACAAATTATGTAGGACATATTATTTAACGCACGCGAAAAATCAATTTCCTATCGGAATACACAGGCTCACGTGATTTTTCACAGCGCAAAAATATCACCGGACCCTTTTCATGTTACACGGTTTAAAAGGATTTTATTCAATAGAGGTTCTGTTTAACATACTTGACATTGCCTTGAACTTTAATCACTTAAAATGAATTCACCATGAACGAAAATACGTGTGTTTTATATTTATGGCAATTTTGGCATGTGGCGTGTTAAACCATTGACCCTATGTTATGTATTTCCAAGAAAGAAGGGACATTAAGAGGGGTGAAATAGTGCGTGCTCAGGAGCGACGAGCGCATGCATAGACTGGTATGAGCCTGTACTATGCGCAGTATCAACATGATCTATACCCCCTGATGTGCATCATATAAATCTGAAGAAATAAAACAAAAAACGTAAGGCATTTGCGTCTAGAGTAGATCAAGATCTGTAAGAGTATATGCACAAGCTGATCTGGCACTGTATTGTTAGTCGATGAAGATTTCAAAACCCACCCGTAAGGAATTTGCGATCAGTGTAGGACCAGATCTTTCAGAGTATCCGCTAAAGCTGATCTGGCACTGTATTGTTAGCCGATTAGTAATTGAAGATTTCAAAACCCAACCAGAGAGAATTTGCGATCAGTGTAGGACCAGATCTTTCAGAGTATCCGCACAAGTTGGTCTGGCACTGTACTGTAAGCTGAGACGTAATATGGGGTTTCAAGAAAGATCTGTACAGCAGTTCCTAATTGTATCCTAAGTATGAACGGGCAGACAGTTGTGTTTTTGTACTCGTGTAATGGTTACTTTAAAATTGTTTTTTTCCTGCAGCGTCGGCCGAGCCCCGTTAGCTCATTCGGTAGCGACTCGGCCTGTCAATCATGGGGCTGTGAGTTCAAACAACAGCTCGGCCAACATTCTTTCCGACGTTTGACAAGCGAAACACTTGAGTAGGTGAACTGGCCGCCGTGACATGACTTAACAATTCTGGTAAGCGGCGTTCAAACACAATCAATCAATCCTACAGCATCTCCAATATGTATACAACAATGGTTGAAGGTATAAATCTGATCCTGGCTCTATGGAATCTCGGAATTCTACATAAACCAACCCGTAATTCTGTATATTTCTATAGTCACTGACTTAAGGGTTTGAACGAATTTTTTCAACGAATTAAATAAAGAAATTAGTAACAGTTCACCTAATTCTATTTTCCATGTGGTAATTCTTGTAAATTTGAATCGGGCCTTTTTCATCCTGACCACGAGTTCTTTTAAAATTACCAGAGAAAGAATATAAATTTTCAAGCATGTTTTGATAAGTGAGGCCAGTTAAGACCAGTTATCTGGTAATATTTATATTTAAGTTGTCTAATATGAACCAATGGAAAATATACTAAATAAATTTGAATTTTTCTTTGGAAGGCAAATTTGTTTATCGAGATTAGAAAGAAATTTCGGACGTAAAGGTATTTGCCAATGCTCAGCAGTATCTCCTCTGTTCCATTTGTTTCATATGAAGAGACCGCAAGTATTCTCTACCAATATAATCAGGCGAAAATGTATCTACTTAACATTGTTGGAAGTTCCTTGCTCAAAATAGCCGTCCCAAGAGCGAGATTCAGAGTTGATCATTATTTCGTGTGACGATCCGTGTTCGCAATTGTTGCAAAGATACAACGCGCCGGTGTCAGGGTTGTGCGTATATATTTGTGGTGCTTTGCGCTGCGTACAACAATATAACATTTATTTCACTGGCATACCATATAAATGATCCTTGCCCAAGAAGATTCCTGCATGACCACTGTTTGCATGGATCAATGGATCGAATTCAGAACATTTGGTCAAGGTCCCTCTAATCTAATCTGTCTGAGTGGTGTAGTGGTAGAGCGTCCGCCTAGGGTGCGGGAGGACTCGGGTTCGATACCGGGCCGGGTCATACCAAAATACTTTAAACATAGTAGTAAAGGCTGCCCTCCTTGGAGCTCAGGGTTACAGGGTTAGCATAACGACTGACTGGCTGATGTCAGGATAAATGGACCAGAAGTACTTGTAACTTGCCAAGGAAACGCCATTATATAAGTTATAATATAACTAGAGAAATGTTGAAAGTGGAGCAAAACACCAAACAGTCAATTGTTACTCTGATGCCAGTTGATCTACCCTTATCAGTTTTAACATGTACGCCCATTCCACTAAATTACCTGGTAAATAAAGTGATATAACCTAATCAATGTTGAAAGAGGCGTAAAACGTGTCATTGAAACGAAGTTACATGTTGTTTCACCTGCTTGAAGTTTGGCCATGATGGATTGATGTGTTTTATGTTTACTGGATGTTTTTGTCGTTTTCAACAGTATTTCAGTTATATCACAGCGAAAATACATTAAACAGTATTCGATATATTGGTATAGGCAATGAGTAATGAGGCTGTAACCTGTGCTTGTCGGAGTTTTAATTGATTGATTGATTGAGGTTTAATCTTGTTTTTCAAAAATCTTTAAATCATATCACGGCGGCAAGTTTACCTACTCATGTGTTTCTTTGCTATCTCACACCAGTACTCTACACAATACTCTTTCTAAGCAACTGGCTGCTTTTCAACATACACTGTAAGCTATTGCGTGAAGACGAATGCAGCTTGTCAAAGTAGTGCATTGTCGGGGTAATTCGACCAGAACCGCGACGAGCGGTGATTGAATCCATGACGCCCGGTTTCAGATTCCCTACTCTTAACACGGAACGACAGTTGATGGCTTTGTCGAAGATTTCTTCTTAACCCTTCCTCTCACAAAGAGCAATTCCTCCGCTTGCCACAATGTTTTCAACTCTATTCAATTATTATTCTTTCATTTACAGAGATGTTTCATATTTTTGACAATAAGTTTTCAAAGTCGTCTGCTACAGATTTATTGTATGTGGGAAAGGGTTAAAGACAAATTATAAACGTAAATATTAAATTTTTCAATTTTTATTTATTTGGATTTTCATGTAACAATAAAACATAGTATATGTATGTATAGGAAAAGTTCCCTTTCCATGCATACGTACACTAAAAAGCTGTGTCCATTCGATGTAAACGTTTCCAACAAAACATTGATAGATTGATTGGAGCTTATAACGTATGTTTCTAACGGTATTTCATTTTTAAAATATCACGGCGTTCAGTTCACCAAAAATGTTTGTTTCCTGGGCTTATCGAACCAGTACTCTACACGACAGTATTTTCAGGCAACTGTCTAAACCCAATGATTTGATTGGACATTGGTTATGTCAAAGAAGGAAACCGCAGTGATAATATCCAATCAAATTATCTGTTATAAACAAAAATTCACTTCACCCACAACGAGCCTTAGTTGCTTGGGTGCAATACGTATACAGTTGAACCTGTGTATAAAGACCACCCATGGGAATACTGCAATATGGTCTCTGTTTACTGGTAGCGTTATTTCCGGGCTCTTTTATACAAAAGAGACAGAGTAACTGTGAAACTAATAACACAGGTTCATCTGTAAAAAAAATCCGACAGCACCGGTACTTTTTACTCAATATTTGGCAATTGAGAATAGGATAAAGAAACATTGTGTGCATTGTATTTTACTCGACAGGTACATATTTTGCACAGAATATGTAATCAAATTAGATAACGTCTTTAAGTGCTTGGATTAAATGGATTAAAATGTGTTATAAGTTCAGCGTGTCGAAAACGGTATCCAATTATAAAACTGTAAAGGACTTTGTAGCACTGCCAATAAAACAGCCTAAACGAATTGTGTGCCTTTATGTTAGATATTAGGAATTCCCCTCGAATGCTTGTTATATATTGAATATATAGGCAGAATGGTTGCAATTTAAGTAGCAGTAAAACAATGTCAAACCAGATCAGCCATCTGGTCAGTGGTATATTTCGCTAAATCAAGCACTGTGTAACATGTCATTTCTATGTTCGCTACGAACTTAAGATATAAGCCTTCCCGTGAGGAAACCAACATTGTGTATTCTGCGTAAAGTAAAGTATCAACCAGGATCAGCCTAAGCGTGCCACGCAGGCTTATCCGGTCATACACGTTTCGCCTCCTGTGGATTTTCTGTTTCAGGAATCATTACTCTATACTTCTACCCCCCTGAGACGGAATGTGTCGATCCGGAACAGTCTGCGGACTGCGCAGGCTTGATCTGGGTCGATACATAACACAGAGTCCATAATGTTGGCTTTCTCGCAGGACGGATTAGTTATGAACATTGTGTTTGCTTACCCTTTCCTACATACATTTCTATGTTGATGCATATGCAGCAGACAGACGACTGTTGAAAACAGTGTGGGAAATGTTAAAATTGCGTACAATTAGCAATTTCCACCTTTGCTACAATATTTCAACTCTGTTCAATAATTAAACTCAGATATGATGTTTTAAATGTTTTTAAAGCCGTAAGCTGCAGGTTATTGTTATTATTGTATTACTTTTGATGGCTATTACTGCATAACTACATATAGTACATGAACATTTCATTTTTGTCAAACTTGCGGAAAATATACAGTCCATTAATTTCCTATGTACAGACGCAAGGAAATGAAATGCAACATGTCTTAAAAAACATACTCTTTGCCCACAAAAAATGACCTATCAACACTAAATACATGGACGCACATTTCCATGGACACTTTATGTGAAATGAAGTGATTTATTTTCCACGGCATATCATTAAATTTACAGTGTAACTCTGTTAGTGCCAACACTTCATTACATATCTACACATGTGTGTAAACATATCATACACATGTGTGTAAACATATCATACAACATATTGCATATATATCACAATAGTATCACAAATTATCATCTAATGAGCCTATTTCAGGATTTCATTGAAGTGGGAAATTGCATGAACAAAAACACATCATATATATAACGTTTTTCAATAATCTTCTCTCTGCCATTGTTTTAGTCTTTGCCCATACCAATAACAAAAGGACAATACATAGAGGCGTGATGTCCGCGTGTAACAAGAAACGTTAGTACACTTAAAATTAACTTTGTAGGTCCAGAATGATGAACTGTCATGCCTTGCCGTTCGATGAAACTTGTTCCAGAACTCATTGCGCAGTGATTTATACCGGTTCCCGTAGTAATTCGGTGGCGAACCGCACTACTTTTCGATAACAACAACTCTAAACTGAGGTCTGTTGTTCTGTCGTTGTAATCTTGCTAGTTCCTGGCTGTAAAAAAAGAGAGAGAAAAACATACAATCGTTAATTGAAAGTTGAAAGAAATTAACTAGTGTGTTCATAGTGTTGAGACAATGTAAATTGTTCCTGAAGAGCAATTTCTCATTTGATCTGCAATGTTTCATTGATTATGATTGGGGAACGCAATTTTCAACGATTTTTCAGTCACATCTCAGCGGTAAGTTTACCTACTCATGTAATTCATGGCTTTCTCACACAAATACTTCACACAACAGTTTTTCTAAGCGACTGTCTGCTGTTCCATATTTACTGTTAGCCTATTAGTGGAATACAAATTACGCTGTTCACAGTGGTTCCTATATAAGAACTTAATGGTGAATATACCAGTTGGAACAATCATCAAGATTTTTTTTAATAAACCATATTTCAGAGATGTGTCAGGCAGTGTACGTAAACATCATGTACTTACCGGCATCGACGCGGAAATCGCAAACAAAATTCCATGAGAGCCATATTTCTGCTGAGTATTTGTCGTTTCCTGCGTCTTCGGCCGTGTTTTTCGTTTCTGATTAATCGGTTATCAACTGCAAAAGAAAAACTTTTTTTTTGAATACGAGTTTCACCATTCTTATTATAACAGATACATTGCCCTGTATGATACTTCCGTTTCAACATTAACACGAATTGTGCGAAAACTTTGCAGTGGACGACTGTATAAGACATGTTGGCAAAAGTAGAACTTGCAGAGCAACTTCTTTCAATGAATAAACTTTTCCTCGCATAAATTCTCCACAGCTTTGCATAGATAATTTCAAAATCGCCTTTTGCTGATGTGTTATATGTGAGAAGTTGAGGTTTAAGCATCACCTACTTTGAATGAAGATCTCAACGTTTTCAATGAAATGATACAAATATATATATTCAACACAAATGTATCATCTGGTATTTATTTTGAAAAAACATCTAAATTTCCCAACGGAATACTTATGTTCAGTTATTTCATAAAATTTCTTTTCGACCAGTGTCAATTAGTATCCTAGTGCCACAATCTGTAATATTTCTGAGAGATATTAAGTCATAATTAGGAGATACCAACTCCTAATTAGGAGATACTAAGTCCTAATTAGGAGATATTAAATCCTAATTAGGAGATACTAAGTCCTAATTAGGAGATACTATCTCCTAATTACGAGATATTAAGTCCTAATTAGGAGATACTAAGTATTTAGGACTTAGTACATGTATCTCCTAATTAGGTGATATTATCTCATAACTATGACTTCATATCTCCTAATTAGGAGAAAGTATCTCCTAACTAGGACTTAGTATCTCCTAATTATGACATAGTATCTCCTAATTATGACATAGTATCTCACAATTAGGCCTTAGTATCTCCTAATTAGGAGATATTCTCTCCTAATTATGACTTAATATCTACTAATTAGGAGATAATATCTCTCAAAAATATAACAGACTGTGGCACTAGGACGCTTCCATAAGGACATATACAATTATATACTGCTAGTGTTGTAGTATTTTTAAAACAGAGACTTTTTAACATAAAAGGAACTAGCTGAACATGACATTTATACGGCAGCTCTAAAGGGACACACACATGTTTATAAATTACGTACGAATTTTATTTTATCTCGTGCGCACGAGATACTTATCTCGTTCGCACGACTTAGTATCTTGTTCGCACGAGATAGTATCTCGTTCGCACGACATAGTATCTCGTGCGCACGAGATAAAAACAAATCGTGTGTGTCCTTTTAAAGCTGCCTACGGCAACTCTAAAGGGACACACATATATGTACGATTTTTTTTTTATCTCGTGCGCACGAGATAGTATCTCGTTCGCACGACTTATTATCTCGTTCGCACGACTTAGTATCTCGTTCGCACGAGATACTTATCTAGTTCGCACGACTTAGTATCTCGTGCGCACGAGATAATTTTTTTTTCGCGTGTGTCCCTTTAGAGCTGCCGTACATTTATAAGAATAATACTTACTATCTTTTACTAAAGTTTCAATTTCTTTAGTTTCTGAGTTCGTTGGTCGGGCCAGTATGACGTCACTGATGACGATGAAAATTAGTGCGCAACACACAATTGTCCTAAATAATTCCATTTCTGTTTTCTGAAATAGACAAACACGTGAGATTAGACAAGCTATTCATAACACACTACATTTGGGGTCGCGATAAGTCATAGTCGAAATCCAGGGGTTGTGAGTTCGAATCCCGGCTCGGACGACTTTCTTTCCGACGTTTGACAAAAGTCATTGCGACATGCGTCAATCGTCTTCCACCAATGGGCTAAGTCTATGTGGAAAAGCAGCCAGTTACTTAGGAAGATTGTTGTGTGGAGTACTGGTGTGAGAAAACCAGGAAACACACGAGTAGGTGAACTGGCCGCCGTGATATGACTGAGAAATTGTTAAAAACGGCGTTAAACCCCAATCAATCAATCATAGTCGAAAAAGACTCATGAATTATCTCGAGTTATCGACGTGTCCCAAGGATCCATCGATTTATGGTAATTGTGTGTATACATGTATTTCTCCGTACATGCAATTCATTTATCATTAACTCTTTCAGCGCCGAATTGTTTAAAGTAGACTCTTCCATGTTCAAAGTCGTGCGACTCTATTTTATATGTTATAAGAATTTTGGAATATTTGAAAACTATAAAGCAAACAATGCTGATTTCAGGTGAGACAGCTCGTAACGAGCTGAATCACCTGAATCTGTATTGTTTGCAAAAACCTCAATATTGCCTTTGGCGCTGAAAGAGATAAATATGTACGTATTATTAATCGAGTTAAGCGATATATTCGAGTTATCACTATTCGAGTAATCACTATTCGAATTATCACTATTCGAGTAAGTTATCCCGAATCTATTGTCTTTCAATTACGCGATTCACATACAATATGAGTATCTTTTTATTTGGCCCATATGGAAATCAGGAAAGATAGCTTTTTACCAAGACTCTTATAAATAACACATTTTTATTACGTATGTACAAGTGTTAACAGCATGCAACAGCAACTGCTGTTTTCTCATGAATTATCTCATCTTATAATCAATTATAAGATTAAAACTATGAATCCTACAAAGATAATGAGCTCAGTCTGTACACGAGCCTTTCCGTGCGAAAACGCACGCGTTTGCATTTTAGTAATGTGTGGGTTCAAAATACCCAGTTTACTACGAAAGTTGGCATAATCTTCTAACAAGTGTATATAAGTAATATGTGAACAGTGTAGATCTTGATCAGGCTGTGAGGGTGCTTAAGCTGGTCCGGTTATACACTGTTCACATAAATCCAACTTGTACTTTTTCTCGTGGACGAGTGCATTTCTACTTCAGTTGTTAGAATCGCGTTAAGACAGAGCAGAGCATATCATGTAATACATATGTACAATTATCGCATATTTTATTTGCTTTTTAGGTTTTTACACAAATTATAATTTGATTCCTATCTCAGCATACATGTTATAAAAGTTCTTCATATGAACCAATCAACTTATTCACAAGTTAAATGAAGAAATGGGTATTAACTATGTACATGCGAATAAGTGTTTACGGAATAAAAATAAAATCGAACGATCAAACGATTGAAGTCACACGCCAAAAATCATGCTTCAAATGGCCTTCAACTGGAAAGGACAATGGAGAAAAAATCTCGATCAATTCGTACATGCCCAGATAACCGGGTCAAAAGGGTCGTAAAACCCAATTCACCTTGAACAAAACAAAGCATCGAGCTTTGTGATAACAGCATTGAGTACATTCATATTATGTTAACTATTCTGGAAGGAAGATAATATAACATTTGGTGTAGTAGAATCTACGTATTAATTTTTGCTCTTACGTTAGAAATCTTCTTTTCCAACATTGTATCAAGATATCCTTTTTATTGGTAAATATCGAGGTTGAAGAGAAAAACAGGTATTTGTCGATCGCAATCTTTAATCTTTAATCTTTCATAAATCTTCGTAATCTCATATAATCTTTGGCATGACGGCCGGTGTGTCATAAGAAAAGATGGCAATCGAAGCCAAACAATATCAGTTCAAAAAGGGACTTGTAATGTCGGTTATTAAATATAGGAACCGACTTTCGATTTCCATTAGGGACGCCCGTAGAAAAAACCGCTTCTATAAAGCATGCAATGGTATTGAATTAAGTCCATCTTTGACAATTTTTTTTTTGATCCTGTCATTTTCAAGCTTTCTACAATAAGAAATCACGAATAAGTGGACTGTCGCCGTGATATAACTGAAATTATGCTTTAAACTGCGTAAGACTAAAATACAAATCAATAATTATATGGTTTATATCCTATTAAACCTATGTTTCAGTACATGAACATATCAAAGGATGCAATATCATTGGATCCAGTTTTTTCAGTTCGTTTGCTGCATATGAGTTAAATATAAATGACAATGCAACCGTGTTACATACATTCTGTTTCTAATTTTAAGATTAAAATACCAATTATATATTCTGATCTGAATCGTTGCTACACATATTTTTCCTTGCGATTTTGCCCGTTAAGAAACGTGGCCACGTGTGTGGTGAATTTAAGATCTATTTCACATTGGTATTCATCAAAAGAAATACAAAATGAATGAGCCGCGCCAATGAGTCGTGCTGGACGTTAAAGCAGTGGAATAAAAAAGTCAGGCGAGCCTTATTATCCGCAAAGTCTCAAAGTCTCACTAGAACCTACATAGTCCGTCCACATGCAATATAGTCATAACTGCAACTTTTAATAAACCTATTAAAGTGCATCGCAGTAATTTTGTCATTGAACCAATACGCGATACAGTTATGTCTGAAGACCCGAGTCGATAGGCGCGACCCAAATGTAAGAGCATTAGTTACTGCCTCATTCACCGCACTGGGACGTTTATACGAAGTCACTGGAGTGGGACGGTCGAATGACGGGGGCCTTAGACCCGTGAACTGACCCTTTGTCCCTTCAGGAGCAGATGTTGGGGGACGGGCTATGATCCCCAGAGGTTGAATTTGACGCCTAATTTGACATATACTGGGTATATGGACACACTTTTGAAATGAAGAGCTTAGCATTGACAGTTCGATGACAACACCGAATATAAATAATTCGATCGATACGGGTGCAGCAATTGATTTCAATAATGTGGCATAGACTGTGATTATGTCGGTTATTAAACGTTAAAACATCTTAGAAGAGTTAGATCATTAACCTCAAAGGTCATATCTATGTAGGGTCAGGAACATGCGTGACAAGATGTGCTTCTTCCTAGGAATATATATTAACCTACATAGATCGACAACTCATACGACAATTCTGCAGCAGACGACATGGTACATATTTTGTCCAAAAATGGAAAATCTCTATAAATGAATTGATAACCAATGACAATTTCTTCTTTTGTCAATACGTTTTTCAAAAAGTTAACATCATTAATAAAAAAAGGTTGCATTTCTTTTCCGTAGAAAGACATCTCATGAGACAGGTGAAATTATTTTTTTTTTTTTTTTACCCTAAACATATCAACCATGTTTCCACTTTCATATGCATTCCCAAAGCATTTGCAGCAGACGACATTTGTAAACATTGTTTCGAATAACGCTCATTTCACCACAATGTATTCAAATCTATTCAGTAATTACCCTTACACTTATAACGATTAATCATCCTTATTTTTGGTCAGATGTTTTCAAAGTCGTCTACGGCAGAATTGATAAATTTGGGAAAGGATCAAGTATAAATGAGCCGTCCCGCGAGAAAACCAACAGTGTGGACCCTGCGTAAAATATCGACCCGGATCAGCCTAAGCATGCCGCGCAGGCTTACCCGTATAGACACTTTTCGCCTCCTGTGGATTTTCTGTTTCAGGAATCATTACTCTATACCTCTATCCCCCTGAGACGGAATGTGTCGGCCCGGATCAGTCGGCGCAAAGTGCGCAGGCTGATCTGGGTCGATACATTACGCAGAGGCCATAATGTTGGTTTTCTCGCGGGACGGCTCGCTCATATGTCTTATAATAAGCGCTTTCTTCTTTAACGTTCCTTTCTCAAAATATGTACTCTATCCCCCTGAGGTAAATTATTAAAGCGCCCAAAACGACCTTAGTTGTCGACAGGCCTTAAAACACCATTCATTCATTCATTCATACGTATCCCCCTGAGACGGAATGTGTTTTCTCGCGGGTCGGCTCAAATGTATGTGGCACCCTTTTTATGGTGTCGCCGAAGGAGATCAAGTTATGAGATGGATTGTGTTTTTCAAACGAACTGTGACATATGTTAATCCAGATAACAAGTTGTTTACGCCGTCACATTCAATGTAGCGGACAGATATAAGAGTTTAACGCATTTAAGAAGAGACCATGCCGCCAACTCTGACTATGACTAACCATGATGATGATGATCATCATGATGATGAATATGATGATGATGATGATAAATATGATAATACATGCTTCCTCGTAACGCACATTTGTGGGAAAATAAATATAATTGTCTTGATTAAAAGTTGCGATTTGGAAGGCATTATATAGAAACTTGTTAAATATCAGCACTTTAAGATCGGTATGACTAAAGTGCGAAAACCCACGAAAACCCCGGGGTTTTCGCTTAAACCTTCGAAATTGATAAGGACTTTCTCGAAAACCCCGGGGTTTTCGCGAAAACCTTTGGAATTACCAGTCATTTCGTTACTTTTTATTGCATTTATGTCATGTAAAGGTTTTCGTGGGGGTTTTCGCACTTTGTAAAAACCCAGTCTTATGTGGGATAATATCAGGAAAACAAGTGTTTTCGTGGAAATTTTTATCTCGTATAATCTGATTAATACAAGTTTATTATACACATTATAAAGACGTATTTATGACATGAAGCCCCGGACATTACATTAATAATTATAAAGTTAATTAACGTCATGTATGTGCATTCACGAAAAATCCTTTTGCAAAAACCAAACAATTGTCAAAATAATGTCATAAAATATAAAACACTTGGAAAAAACTTAAAAAATATATAATACCAGCTTTAAAATATGTCTAAAGTGGTGATAGGTGCAATTGATACGTGTAAACATTTAATATAAGGGTTTTCGCTCTTTAGTCATACCCCTTTAAGATTTGCCATTGAATTGATCAATAACGTGATTTTAACATTGAAAACACGTGCTTTTTGACCGATATCTTGGGTGTGCATATCCATCGATGTTATAAAAACCAACGCATACACTTAATGCAATAAATGCAATAATAAAGTACTTCTGAACATCCTGTTTAGCAGCTGCAGAAGGAATTAAAATGTAATGAATAAGCGAACACTAGATACGAAAATTCAAGTTATTACCGAAAAATGTTCTTAGATGGCATGTGTTGTCTTGCCATTCACTAAACTGTATCTGATTGGTGATTCATGAAAACAAACCTCAGCGTCCGTATTTTCGTATTTTCGTTTATTTCAATTTTGTTTTACGACATTTTCCATCATTATTTCAGTTATATTACAGCGACAGTTCACTTCATTTCATGATCCCTGTGTAAACCTCACCAGTACTATAGGCTAGGACATGTGCCTTGTAAAAAGGGCACTCCACACTGAAGACCGCCGCGAGTTGGGATCGAACTCGGGACGCCCGGTTCCAAACCCCCGACACTAACCACTCGGCCAAGCCGGATTCCTCAGCGGCGTCATTACAAGTGTAGATAAAGATCTGCCAGTGCATCCATGCATCCACGCTATAGTATCCAAACGTTCCTTGTTTTTCAGAAGTTTCTGGAAACCTTGTAGAACTAATTGTCGAATAGATTAGAGCCTAATCAAACTGGACTGATGCATTCGCAGGTTGATCCGTACCTACCCCGGTAGACCATGCAATACGGTTGGTTTTCGTACAGCTGCGCTAAATCAATTTGATTGTTTTGGTGTTTGGCGCCGCTCTCGCCAATTCTTCAGTTATATCACGGCGTTTCCTGGGTAAGTTACCACCAGTACTACTAATTCATTTATCCTGACACCAGCCAGTTAGTCGTAATGCTAACCCCGCAACCCTGAGTGCCAAAACTGCTACATTAAACGAATAGTGAAAGTGAGGACTCAAACAAGCCTGCATGTATACATACACGTCTGATGGGGGTAACACTTAAAGTTACAAGTGGCAGGCTTTTGTGATTCCAATGCAATACGTAAGATCTTGATTAGGGTGTACGGCTGACCAACATTGATAGCAAAGTCTTAACCCTTTCCCTAGCTCATACGACAATTCTGCAGCAGACGACTTTGAACATATTTTGTCAAGAAATAGAAAATCTCTATAATTGAATAGATAACCTATGACTAAAAGTGGAAAAACATTGTGGCAAAAGGAGAAATTGCTCGTTTTACTATGTTTTCAAAAAGCCGTCTGCTACAGAGGCGTCAGAAAGCATCTACATGAGGGAAATGGTTAATGTAGATTTGAGTTTGACCTGGCTGAAATCTGAACTGAGGAGTATACCTCCGCAATGTCCATATATTCAGGGTCATACCAAATACTTTAAAAATGGTAGTAATGGCTGCCATCCTTGGCGCTCAGGGTTGCGGGATTATAGCATTACGACTGACTGGCTGGTGTCATGATAAATGGACCAGTAGTACTGGTAACTTACGGTAACGTTGTTATATAACTGAAACATTGTTGAAAGGGGCGTTTAACACAAAACAATCAATCAATCAATCCATATATTCACCAATCATATCATTTTCAAAAAGTATGCAATGTTAAGAGGAAGACATAAGTGTTTGCTTTTGACATTGGAAGTCAGCCAAAGGTTAGGAAGGAAAATCGAACAATTGTCCTGAATAAAGTCTGAAATTCGGTTAAGAAGAAATAAAATCTGCGTTGGCAATTTACCAGTTCCAACAGATTTCTTAATTCGACCCTTCACATCAAGTAGAAGAGATCAAGGGAAACTATATTTGGAAGAGCTCATTTAAACAGGCGAGAGGGTTTGGGTTTTGTGAGCTTATACACTTTGTGTGACCTTTGAACGCCCCTCCCATGCATTAGGTTGTGCAAGTTAAAATATAATATTTAAACAAAGCAATGCATGCATGTGTCTAGAATCTTCGACCACCTTCGGCTGACAAGTATTTTCACTGTTTTCGAAACAAAGATCTTGGCGAGGGATTGCCACATCTCTAGACATACAGGAGGGAAAGCCCATCTTGCGATAAATAATCAGATGTTCAGGAGAGATGGTGAATGGTGCTTTCAACAGTTGTATAGTTATATCAGCACACAATTGTGTTTTACGTTGCTTTAAACAGTTTCATTCATGCGATAGTTCCAGCGGTCTCGATCAGGTTAACTGATAACGTCCACATGCTATCTCCCTAAATACCGAACACAAAATCCAAAATTACGTTAAACATTAGACTCGTCTCAGTAACACGACACATTTGAGTACCCACAACAACAGGTCTAAGAGTCAACGATTGATTTAACTCTTCCGCTGCCAAATGCAATTAAAGGATCGTGTAAGAAAAATGTAGATTCAGGCGAGACTGCTCGTAACGAGCTGTCTCTCCTGAAATCTATATTGTTTGCTATTAAGCCATTACATTTCCTGTAGGACGTATGGAAGAGTCGATTTTGTGAAATTCGACAATGAAAGGGTTAACAAGGTGAATTTCGCAATTTATCTACAATACAGAGAATACATGTTTACGAAATCCCCGAGCAGAATATGAAGTAAATGGATACATTGAATAAGCCCTTGCATTTGGATTGTTTGAGAAAGACACACTTTTGAATACAATTGCTATTTGAATATGCATCTCTATATACATATCTAATAATGTTATTTTGACAATGTTTATATTTTAACAATGGATAAGTATATTCGGCTTAAGTCATAGAAAAAATAAAGAGAAAAGGTAATAGGCAAATAGAGATGAGAGCATATAGAAGAAAATGTGTGTTGTGTGTGAGAGAGAGATATAGAGGTAGAAGAGAGAGAGAGAGAGAGAGACAGAGACAGAGACAGAGAGAGAGAGAGAGAGAGACAGAGACAGAGATATATATATATATATATAGAGAGAGAGACAGACAGACAGACAGAGAGACAGACATACAGACAGACAGACAGACATTCACATAGGGAGAGGCAGATTGAGAGAAAGAGAGAGAGAGAGAGAGAGAGAGAGAGAGAGAGAGAAAAGGGAAGAAAACGAGAGATAGAGAAAGAGAGAGGGGAGAGAAAGACAGAGAGACAGACAGACAGACAGACAAAGAGACAGACAGAGAGACAGACATAGACGGACAGATAGGGAGAGAGACAGGTGGAAACATGTGTATTGTATACGTCGTACATGTATGTAAAGTATGTTAAAAGGGTATTAATTGCCACCAGACGGTAGGTGTTAATTAGTATTGCCCAAGAAACATAATATGCTTGCATGTGCATATTTTCTCTATGCATGTGGTATCAATATAGTATTGCTTCTGTAACCAAAGCTTATCATGCACTTTCCTAGACCACTTGGTTCCGGGCCATTTAGTTCGGTGATAACGTCTGTTACATTCCCACAACCAGAAAAATACATTGACATGGGAACGGAATGTTTATTAGACAATACATACTGTTTTAGAAGAAAATACCTTAAACTCGAGCTAAAAATTGAAGGTATCATTGCATTTCAAAGGATAATTTCGATTGACGTTTACAACATCAGCGTCGAAATGACAAATGTGGAGATATGGATTACATGTATTCATAATTTAGGCTGAACTTATTTGTAAACCTAGTACAAAATGACATAAAGTTGCCCGACGCACACACACTAATTCAATTAGCATATCATTGGATGTGCATAGCTTAAGCTTTATCAAACAATATACACGAAAGATATTAACTAACTGTTCCTTTCCCTTTCTAAAAAAAACACGCTTTATAAGGTATATAACGTATACGCATCAGTCGACGTTTGAATGCAGTGTGTGATGAACAAGAGATAAACTTCTCCTTTTGCCACGATGTGTTCAGCTCTAATAAACAGTTCTACGTTTATCGACAGAGACTGTCCATTGTTTCACTTTAATATTTTCTGCAGCAGACGGATTTATGAAAAACATGTCGACAAAAGAAGAAATTGCTCAAAACGAGCAATTTCTCCCTTTTGTCAGCATGTTTTCAACCCTATTAACATTATTGTACTTTCATTAAAAGGGAGTTTCCAATATTTGTTCAGGTATATGTTCAAAGTCGTCTGCTGCAAATTCGTTGTACGTGGGAAAGGGTTAGTTCTTGGTCGGTAGTTAACCTTTATTAACCCTTTCCAACATACAACAAAATCTGCAGCAAGACAACTTTGAAAATATGGTGACCAAAACCCTGACAAATCTCCATAAAAGATGGCTTAATTGTTAACTAAATTTGAAAACATTGTGGCCAAAGGAGAAATTGCTCATCATGAGCAATTTCACCTTTGACCACAATGTTTTCAGATGTCGTCTGCTGCTATTGCGTCAAAAAGCGTCTGCAGGTGGGGGGAAGGGTTAACAATCTGAACACGAGCACGAGGCATTGTTGCATCGTTAAGTCTTCAACAATTATTCTGGGGTATTTATTCAATGGCTGAGTTTAAAAAGATCTAAAAACAAATCATAATATCATTTAAAATAAATAAGCTAAGTACATATATATACAATCAATTTCCTATTATTAAATTTGATATTACATTATCCAATGTCTTAGTGTTTAAGGATCTCATATTAAACATAATATCAAATATGCTAAATACATATATAAAATCAATTTCATAATATTAAATTTAATAATTATTACTAAAATCTTACTTTGTAGTTGCCAAATGCCGGTTGTCAGTTTTCAAATTCGAGTCCAAAATCCAAAGAGAAAAATTTCACGTGTTGCAGTCGATCAGCTGGTTTCGGTGCGATCAGCTGTTTACGCCAAAACGCCGGTTTTATACCGGCCCGCGTGACCTTGAGAGGTCACGGCTGTCAGTCATTGAAAAAGTCATTTTTGACTTTGATAGACAGCGGCAATCCTGTTTATTTACGCCACCGTATGTAAAAAGAGGCTGTCAGAATAATTAATAATTCATTTCATATGTTAATATATTCAGAAGCACGAAGAAAATATGACGATCTACTTTTTTGAATCACGCACCGCGTGTGTACGAGTTTAAAAAAATATTCTCGCGTGCTGTGATTTGATTGGCTGATTTGAGGGGTGGGGTTTGGAGGTGTGTTCATTGCAAGGCCTGGGCATGTTAACAAAACAGCTGATTTTGTCTTAACGTTTCCCTTGACCTGCTTTTACACTTCACTCCAATTTGGCATATTTATGGCGGAGTTAGGGGTTAATGGTAGCCCATACCCAACTAATTTTATCCATACATGTGGTATCCCCTTTTCGTACGGTGAAGATTCGGATTAAATCTCACAATACCGTATGAACTATAAGCATTAGTTGAGAATGTTGAAACGGATTCGTTTCCAACAAGTATACCTCTATTGAACTTAACCCTTTCCCTCATACGACAAATCTGCAGCAGACGACTTTGAACATAGTTTGTCAAAACATAGAAAATCTCTATAATTAAATGGATAACGTATGATTAAAAGTGGAAAACATTTTAGCAAAAGGAAAACAATTCTGCAGCAGACGACTTTGAACATACTTTGTCAAAAATAGAAAATCTGTATAATTGAATGGATAGCCTTAGTCTTATGACTAAAAGTGGAAAACATTGTGGTAAAAGAAGAAATTACTCGTTTTGAGCAATTTCTTCTTTTGTCACTATGTTTTTAAAAAGATGTCTGCTGCAGAGGCGTCAGAAAAAGACTATATGAGGGAAAGGGTTAACCCTTGCAACCCCAATGGCAAAAGTGGTTATTGCAAACAATACATATTCAACTGAGACAGCCCGTAACAAGCTGTCTCACCCCAAATCAGCATTGTTTGTCTGTTAGTTATCAAAATATGTCAAAACTCGTATTACATGAGAAATGGAAACGCCCGATTTTTTAACATGGACGAGTCTACTTTAAACACTTTTTTATTTTGTTCACTGCCTACCTGAATATCATCTTACATAAATGACATGCAAGAAATGTTTGCTCGGTTTTGTAAAATTTCTGCCTTTATGAAGAAAAAAAAAATGTGTCAAAATGTACCTATATATGGAAAGAGTTATTTCTTTACCAGAGGATATGACTAATCATTTTTTTAGTTTTTGTTTTAATAAACTTCCAAAATATGGGTACGAAACAGTTGAGGCGGGAATGGGAAAACATGAATGCGTGGGTTTTTAAATTGATGAGTGATTGATTGATTGTTTTGTGTTTTACGCCGCTTTCAGCAATTGTTCAGTTATTTCACTTCGCTTTTGTTTTAATAAACTTCCAAAACATGGGTATGAAGCAGTTGAGCAGAGTACGGGAACACATACATTCGTGGGTTTGAAATTGATTGATTGATTGTTTGGTGTTTTACGCCGCTTTCAGCAATGGTTCAGTTATTTCACTTTAATGAATGTTCGTATCACCAATTCTAGCAATCTACACACAATTAACATCACGAACATTCGCAAGGGTATATTTTCTACCAATATTAGCTACCTCATATATATATATATATATATATATGTATCTCTTTTGTCGTCTCAGATTGACCTTTGCATCAGCCAATCAAATTGAAGCTTACCAAAACTTACTGTATAAAACTGATCCTTAAAAATAAACCCGAACGGCGAGGGTAACTAACCCCAAACCATCATCATCATAAATAAACGACAAAAGAGAAGCGGTGATTGTCGACGAGTGATCCGATTATATAGACAGGGCGTTTGTTGCATCGTACGATTATTTTGGACATAAAGAACGGGCACGTGCTCATACGTATCTAAGTGTTTAAGGTCAATACGAGATGACCCTTTATGCGGAGATGCGTACAGCGAAGTTTTTTGGTCTGATTTGAATGAGATTGCATGTCTACCTACTGTCCAGAGCGGTGGACTGATTTATGTATACACTTGACCGCTGCCAATTAGTCTTCACAATATACAAGCTTAGAATACACGTTCAGTTGTTTTATGTCTATCTATAGTTATCCCTCCGGCAGTGTTATATGTGTGCGGTCAGTGACTGCTCTGTGTGTGTGTAAAACTCTCATTGTCGCATGGCGCGGCTCGTGTGTATTATACATGTACAGTCCATAATGAAGGCCACATCTCAGAAACGGTTGGTCAGTCGGCAGCCATGCGAAGTGTCGATTCAGGGGTTTTAATATGAGGACATGTAGCCAGTTGCTTGGTAAGACTGCTGTGTGGTGTACTTGTGTGAGAAAGCCAGAAAACACATGGGAATGTGAACTGGCCGCCATGATATGACTGAATTGTTTTGAAATCGACGCTTTCACCGAATCAATCAATACTATTTACCACTTATATAGATCTACAAGTAAGTAAGTAAGTAAGTAAATATTTTATTAAAGTGACATGTGTATAACATATAATAAAAGATTTAACAAAGTTCGTTGAAAAAACATGGGCCTATATGTCACTAAATATAAAGGTAATGTCTGTGTACATATATTCATTCATTCTTATCAATGTGTGGTACAAGCAGTCTATATACATATATACATATATACATATCTATAATTATTTCGACGGTTTCGTGCGAGCATGGCGAACCTGCATCTTGTACAAGATGCAGTTATTGCACCCTCGGACAGAGCAATCTATACATTACAAGATGTGGTCAGGCAAATTTGATCTTATTTGATCGCAACTTTACTCGATTGGCAATGAAAACCCTTAATTGTAGTTGAAAGTTTCCGTTTAAGAATAAATGATGTTATGCTACAACGGACTTCGATAAACAACAGTACAAATGCTTTTTATATGTGTTGCTATTGGGACATTGTGAAAAGAGGAGAAAATGCCCCAAATAGGCCCAGCCAGTTGTAGGCCGCGCTCAATCTGCCAGCGGCATACATGTAGAAGCTAGTAAAAAGGCGCGGATTCATCGGCGGGCTGTCAATCCATAGGTAGTCAGTTCGAACCCCAGCTCGGCCAACATTCTTTCCGTCGTTTGAAAAAGGCATTGTGACAAACCTGTGTTTACAGACCACCCATGGGAAGTGAACAATCTGGTCTTTGTTCACATGTGGTCTTTAATTGCAGGGTCGTTTATACAGAAAATGAGAATTTGGCAAACTAAAAGTATGGTCGCTATATACAGGGAATCTCTGTAGACAGGGAATCTCTATAGACAGGGAATCTCTGTAGACAGGGAATCTCTGTAGACAGGGAATCTCTGTAGACAGGGAATCTCTATAGACAGGGAATCTCTGTAGACAGGGAATCGCTGTAAACAGGGAATCTCTGTAGACAGGGAATCGCTGTAGACAAGGAATCTCTGTAGACAGGGAATCTCTATAGACAGGGAATCTCTATAGACAGGGAATATACAGGGAATCTCTGTAGACAGGGAATCGCTGTAGACAGGGAATCTCTGTAGACAGGGAATCTCTGTAGACAGGGAATCTCTATAGACAGGGAATCTCTGTAGACAGGGAATCGCTGTAGACAGGGAATCTCTGTAGACAGGGAATCGCTGTAGACAGGGAATATATGTAGACAGGGAATCTCTGTAAACAGGGAATCTCTGTAGACAGGGAATCGCTGTAGACAAGGAATCTCTGTAGACAGGGAATCTCTATAGACAGGGAATCTCTGTAGACAGGGACTCGCTGTAGACAGGGAATCTCTGTAGACAGGGAATCGCTGTAGACAAGGAATCGCTGTACCAGGGTGTGGTCTTTTGAAAAGGTTCGCCTGTACATATAAAACGTTTTTAATAGTTTGATCATTATCTGAACAAGTGTAAATGTTGCGTTTCTTTAACCCTTTTCCTCATAAGTCAATTCTGAAGCAGACGACTTTAAACATATTTTGTCAAAAATTAGAAAATCTCTTTAATTGAATGGATAACCTATGACCTAAAGTGGAAAACATTGTGACAAAAGGAGAAATTGCTAGTTTTGAGCAATTTCTTCTTTTGTCACTATGTTTTCAAAAAGCCGTCTGCTGCAGAGGGCGTCAGAAAGCGTCTATATGAGGGAATGGGTTAACCCAATCGATATAAATATCAAGTTTTTGACGTGTTACCAAAGAACTCTTTTTCCAGTTCAAACCAGAAACAATCGCGTCATGATTTATTTTGTATCATTGACCTTGTCTCTAATCCTTTAACCCTTTCCCACATATAGAAGATTCCTGAATCATCTGCAGCAGACGACTTCTGAAAACATTGTGGAAAAAGGAGAAATTGCTCGTACTTTCTTTCATAAGAGAGTTTTCGTAGTTTTGACTAAATGTTTTCCAAGCTATCTGCTGCATATTTGCTGTATGTGGGAAAACGGTTAACAGTCAAATGTTTTGTTAAAACCTTTACATAAAAACGACTTCCTAGTTTAAGGTTTCAAGAAGCAATAAACGCTTTAATAGGTTTGTTCCATTACATTGACAAACGCTATGCTACTGTACCCTCACCTTTCAATCGCCTCGGTGGATTTTTGTTTTATTGGGGTTTTACTCCATTTTCAACTTAATATCAGTTATATCACGGCGACAGTTCACTCATTCAAGATACCTGGGTACACAAACCAGTACAAAGCTAGGAAATGTGCATTGTCCTTGGGTACTACTTCCTCATGACCAGCGTGGCGCGACTGGGGATCGAACCCACGACGCCCCTTGTCCAAAATCAACAACTGCCTCGTTGGTGAAGTGGTTGGAGCGTTCGTCTCGAGAGCGGGTGGGTGAAAAGGGTTCGATCCCCGGACGTGTCACACCGAAAAGCTGAACAATGATAAAAGTGGATTCTCTCCTTGGCGCTCGAGGATTGCAGTACGACTGATGCATTGGGTGTCAGGATAGCATTACCAAGAGTACTGCCAATTTACCCATGCATTGTTTGGTAATTTCGAACCTTATTGCAGTTATATCACGTCGTTACCTAGAGAAGTTACCAGTTCTACCGGTCTATTTATCCTGACACCAGCCAGTCAGTCGTAATGATAACCCCTTAACCCTGGTTAACCCAGGGCGTCAAGGAGGGCAGCCATCACTACCACTTCCAGAGTGTTTGGTAATATTTTACCCATGGAACGCCGTTATACGACTGATATCCTGTTAACAGCGACGTAAAACAAACACCACACACACACAACCAGCCCTCCACTTCCAACGAGACAATAATATATTTGGTGCAAGGTAAATTGATGCTGTTGTCGGCATGTTTCATGAATACATGTATATGTATATGTATACCTGATTATACATGCATGATGTATTCCTTCATGGGCGGGAATCTCTATTGGACTTGCTCTCTCAGCGCCAAACACAAACAATGCTTTTAGTTATGTTTATGTTTATATAACAACTACATACATATCAGAGCGGTGCTCTGCTTAATCCATTCCGAAGTTTTGTGCGTGAAGTGCAGATCCAGATCAGCTAGCGCATCCCCCACAGTCTGATCTGGACCTACACTGGTCTCCAAATTAGTCACCGAAGGCTTTAAGAAACATCTGTAAAACAGTATTCCTTTGTATCATAAACATGAATGCGTAGACAGGTCTGTTTCAACACGTGTAATGATTACATTGCTTATGTCTTAGTAACCGCATCGGTGGTGTAGTGGTATAGCGTCCGCCTCGGGTCCCGGAGGGTAGCGGATTCGATTCCCGGACAGGTCTTATCAAATACTTTAAACATTGAATTATTGGCTTTTCCATCTTGCACTAGTGTCCGTACAGCTTCGTATCGATTGTAGCACTAACGCTGGGCGGTATTTATTACCCCGCACGTCTAGAGGTAAATTCCTGATCGTTACAAGGCAGTATGTCAATCTTACATTGATCTAAATAACAAGACATTCAAGAGGGCAGACTTTTCCACCTTCTTTTACCCTTTCTTAAATGCTGACGCATATTGACTCATCAGCAGCAAACGATTTTTTGAAACCATCGTTCCAAATTGAGAAATTGCCCATGATGAGCAATTTCTCCCTTGGCTACAATTTGTACAACTATAATTTCACAATACGAATCATAAGTCGTAAAATAAACAAATCACATGCCGTAAAATATACGAATCATGAGCCGTATAATAAATCGTGAGCCGTAAAATATACGAAATTATCTACACATCAAGTTGTAAAATATACGAATCATGAGCCGTATAATATACGAAATTATCTACACATCAAGTTGTAAAATATACGAATCACAAGCCGTAAAATATACGAAATTATCTAAACATCAAGTTGTAAAATATACGAATCATGAGCCGTATAATATACGAAATTATCTACACATCAAGTTGTAAAATATACGAATCATGAGCCGTATAATATACGAAATTATCTACACATCAAGTTGTAAAATATACGAATCACAAGCCGTAAAATATACGAAATTATCTACACATCAAGCTGTAAAATATACGAATCATGAGCCGTATAATATACGAAATTATCTACACATCAAGTTGTAAAATATACGAATCATGAGCCGTATAATATACGAAATTATCTACACATCAAGCTGTAAAATATACGAATTATGAGCCGTAAAATATACGAAAATATCTACACATCAAGCTGTAAAATATACGAATCATTAGCCGTATAATATACGAAATTATCTACACATCAAGTTGTAAAATATACGAATCACAAGCCGTAAAATATACGAAATTATCTAAACATCAAGTTGTAAAATATACGAATCACAAGCCGTAAAATATACGAAATTATCTACACATCAAGCTGTAAAATATACGAATTATGAGCCGTAAAATATACGAAATTATCTACACATCAAGTTGTAAAATATACGAATCACAAGCCGTAAAATATACAAAATTATCTAAACATCAAGTTGTAAAATATACGAATCACAAGCCGTAAAATATACGAAATTATCTACACATCAAGCTGTAAAATATACGAATTATGAGCCGTAAAATATACGAAAATATCTACACATCAAGCTGTAAAATATACGAATTATGAGCCGTAAAATATACGAAAATATCTACACATCAAGCTGTAAAATATACGAATCATGAGCCGTATAATATACGAAATTATCTACACATCAAGTTGTAAAATATACGAATCACAAGCCGTAAAATATACGAAATTATCTACACATCAAGTTGTAAAATATACGAATCACAAGCCGTAAAATATACGAAATTATCTACACATCAAGCTGTAAAATATACGAATCATGAGCCGTATAATATACGAAATTATCTACACATCAAGTTGTAAAATATACGAATCATGAGCCGTATAATATACGAAATTATCTACACATCAAGTTGTAAAATATACGAATCACAAGCCGTAAAATATACGAAATTATCTACACATCAAGTTGTAAAATATACGAATCACAAGCCGTAAAATATACGAAATTATCTACACATCAAGTTGTAAAATATACGAATCATGAGCCGTATAATATACGAAATTATCTACACATCAAGTTGTAAAATATACGAAATTATCTACACATCAAGTTGTAAAATATACGAATCACAAGCCGTAAAATATACGAAATTATCTACACATCAAGCTGTAAAATATACGAATCATGAGCCGTATAATATACGAAATTATCTACACATCAAGCTGTAAAATATACGAATCATGAGCCGTATAATATACGAAATTATCTACACATCAAGTTGTAAAATATACGAATCATGAGCCGTATAATATACGAAATTATCTACACATCAAGCTGTAAAATATACGAATCATGAGCCGTATAATATACGAAATTATCTACACATCAAGTTGTAAAATATACGAATCATGAGCCGTATAATATACGAAATTATCTACACATCAAGTTGTAAAATATACGAATCACAAGCCGTAAAATATACGAAATTATCTACACATCAAGTTGTAAAATATACGAATCACAAGCCGTAAAATATACGAAATTATCTACACATCAAGCTGTAAAATATACGAATCATGAGCCGTATAATATACGAAATTATCTACACATCAAGTTGTAAAATATACGAATCATGAGCCGTATAATATACGAAATTATCTACACATCAAGTTGTAAAATATACGAATCACAAGCCGTAAAATATACGAAATTATCTACACATCAAGCTGTAAAATATACGAATCACAAGCCGTAAAATATACGAAATTATCTACACATCAAGCTGTAAAATATACGAATTATGAGCCGTAAAATATACGAAAATATCTACACATCAAGTTGTAAAATATACGAATCACAAGCCGTAAAATATACAAAATTATCTACACATCAAGTTGTAAAATATACGAATCACAAGCCGTAAAATATACGAAAATATCTACACATCAAGCTGTAAAATATACGAATCACAAGCCGTAAAATATACAAAATTATCTACACATCAAGCTGTAAAATATACGAATCACAAGCCGTAAAATATACAAAATTATCTAAACATCAAGTTGTAAAATATACGAATCACAAGCCGTAAAATATACGAAATTATCTACACATCAAGCTGTAAAATATACGAATTATGAGCCGTAAAATATACGAAAATATCTACACATCAAGCTGTAAAATATACGAATTATGAGCCGTAAAATATACGAAAATATCTACACATCAAGCTGTAAAATATACGAATTATGAGCCGTAAAATAAACGAATCACAAGCCGTAAAACATACCAAAGATAAGCCGTAAAATATTAGAATAATAAGTCATAAAATATACGAATCATAAGCCGTAAAATATACGAAAGATAAACCGTAAAATATTAGAATAATAAGTCATAAAATATATGAAAGATAAGCCGTAAAATATTAGAATAATAAGTCATAAAATATACAAATCATAAGACGCTAAACATATGAATCGTGAGCCGTAAAATATACGAATCATAAGCCGTAAAATATACGAAAGATAAACCGTAAAATATACGAAAGATAAACCGTAAAATATACGAATCATAAGCCGTTACATATATGAATCATGGGCCGTTAAACATACGAATCATAAGCCGTAAAATATACGAACCATCAACCGTAGAATATACGAATAATAAGTCGTAAACAATACAAACCTTGAGCCGTGAAATATTCGAATCACAAGCCGTAAAATATACGTCCCTCAAGGGGCCGAGGATCCTTTTGAGGGACGAGTTCAGCATTGGGAGGGCCCAACACTCGAAGTCAAGTTGTACATCGGTGCATATAGTGTTCACTATCACGTGGCAGCGCCCTCGATAAGGGGCACTTTTGTCTTAATCTTTATTTGACATTCAAATCCTATGTTGTGGGTACTCAAAAGAATCGTTTAAGAGAGTGACTCAGAGAGCGGATTCTTTTGCATACCCACAACATAGGGTTTGGTTGAAAAATAAGATAGATATTGTGATGAAAATGCCAGTTTACTTCCCATTATCTAGTCCTATGCATTATGTACTTCCCTTCAAACTACTGCTAGTTTTACAATTTTTACATACATTAGGAAAATGTCCTTATTCATAAAATATGACAAAACTTTCAGTTTATCTCACACAAATGTAAAAAGAATACATTTGTAATTAAAATACGATTTTACTTTTATGAATTCAAAATGACGTCATACCGAACATCATAATGACGTAAAGATTTGTAAACAATTATTGATTAAGATAAAAAATAACTAATCATAAAATGTAACAACATTTCTAAGTAGAGTAAAAGTAAAGAAACATTTATCATTGAAATACAATGTTACATTTATGAATTCAAAGTGATGTCATACTTAACATCATAATAACGTCAAGCTATGTAAACAATTAAACTAATCACTTGATCTTGCTTTCGTCATCGGCAATGCATCGTTTAACATAAAATAACAATTTACATCTAATCACATGTTATTGCCTATGGTCTTTATTTATCTCAATGCGACATGCGTCATTCGTCTTCCACCAATGGGCTAAGTCTATGTGGAAAAGCAGCCAGTTGCTTGGGAAGATTGTTGTGTGGAGTACTGGTGTAAGAAAACCAGGAAATGCATGAGTAGGTGAACTGGCCGCCGTGATATGACTGAGAAATTGTTGAATACGGCGTTAAACCCCAATCAATCAAACTTTATTCATCTCTGTTTACTATGACCCTACATGTACGTCACGTTACTATTGTAGTACATGTTTACGGTCCACTCAATTCGGTCAGCGCTCCCACGGTCATTTACATATGAGTCGTCCCGCGAGAAAAACCAACATTATGGCCTCTGCGTAATGTATCGACCCAAATCAGCCTGCACTGTCCGCGCAGACTGATCCGGGCCGATGCATTCCGTCTCAGGGGGATGGTGGTATAGAGCAATGATTCCTGAAACAGAAAATCCACAGGAGGGGAAAAGTGTCTGTTCGGGTTAGCCTGCGCGGCATGGTTAGGCTGATCATGGTCGATACTTTACGCAGAGTCCACAATGTTGTTTTTCTCGCGGGACGGCTCATTTGGTGGTTTAGGATGTCATTCAAGGAAAGGCGATACTTCGAAATGAATAATGACCTTTTTACATTTACAGAAAGAAAATAATCTGACCTTACCCCTTATATCGATGCCTTCAATTAATTGGTATTTTTTACGCCGCTTTCAATAATTGTTCAGTTAGATCACTGCATTTCCTCTGAAAGTTTGCTTGGAAAGTATGTTGTGTGGTGTACTGGTGTTGGAAAACCAGGAAGCGCATGAGTAGGTGAACTGGCCGCCGTGATATGACTGGAAAATTGTTGAAAACGGCGTTAAACTCCAATCAATCAATCAATCAATCAATCAATCAATCAATCCTCTGAAAGTTGCCAGCACTACTGGTCCATTTATCCTGACCCCTGTCAGTCAGTCGTAATGCCAATCCTTTAACCCTGACCGCCAAGGAGAACATCAATTACTACCATTTTTAAAGTTATTTCGATTTCTCCAAGGAGATGCATCGATACCTTTATTACCCTAACAAAACATCGGACAGTGTACACTGTACAACTCAGACGATGCTGATTCACAATACCAATATAATCTTTGCTGCTGGAATAAATTTTCATTAAAACCCTTTCCCTCGTATAAACGCTTTCGGATGCCTCTGCACCAGACGGCTTTTTGAAAACATAAAACAAAACGTGCAATTTCTCCTTTTGCCACAATGTTTTTCACTTTTAGTCATAGGTTATCCATTCAATTATGGGAGATTTTTCTATGTTTTGACAAAATGCGTTCAAAGTCGTCTGCTGCAGAATTGTCGTATGAGGAAAAGGGTTAAACATCGTGTCGCACCGGTATCGAGCAAGACAGGTTACATTCAATCAATATGTCAGTGTTAGCACTTTTGCAAGATCTGAATCGAGATGGTTTTCCCAATATGAACGTCTGTACTTGGTGGAGTGGTAAAGCGTACGCCCTGGGAGCGTAAAGGCTAGAGTTCGATACCCGGTCGGTCCATGCCAAATATTCTAAAAATGGTAGTAATGGCCTCATATGTCTTGGCGCTCGTGGAAAGGCGGTTAAATATATTTTGAAAAGTGTACTACAATGTTATATTACAAAAAATACGACTGACCCATCTCCGTGGTACCGTATGTCGGTAAGATTAAAAGTTACTCCTTACTCGAGTCTAGTATCTAACTATATCCGTAGATCGTATGTCTCAGTAGTGGGAGATCAGTGTTCGATCACCTGTCGAACCACACAAAATAGTTTCATGAAATTAGTGGATTCCGTCCTTTGCGATCAAGCTGGCCGGGGTTTCATAACTAACGAATCAGAATGAATAATTCCGGTTGTACTGTTTAACTATAAAGAAACCGTCGTGATATAAATGAAACACTTTTGAAAGCAGCGTACCAAACACTATACAAAAATACAAAAAGAACAAAATGCACGTTTTGTGTAATTTCTTCTTTTGTCACTATGTTTTCAAAAAGCCGTCTGCTTTAACCCTTTCCCTCATACGACAATTCTGCAGCAGACGACTTTGAACGTATTTTGTCAAAACATAGAAAAATCTCCCATAATTGAATGGATAACCTATGACTAAAAGTGGAAAACATGGTGGCAAAAGGAGAAATTGCACGTTTTGTGCAATTTCTTCTTTTGTCACTATGTTTTCAAAAAGCCGTCTGCTTTAACCCTTTCCCTCATACGACAATTCTGCAGCAGACGACTTTGAACGTATTTTGTCAAAACATAGAAAAATCTCCCATAATTGAATGGATAACCTATGACTAAAAGTGGAAAACATGGTGGCAAAAGGAGAAATTGCACGTTTTGTGCAATTTCTTCTTTTGTCACTATGTTTTCAAAAAGCCGTCTGCTTTAACCCTTTCCCTCATACGACAATTCTGCAGCAGACGACTTTGAACGTATTTTGTCAAAACATAGAAAAATCTCCCATAATTGAATGGATAACCTATGACTAAAAGTGGAAAACATGGTGGCAAAAGGAGAAATTGCACGTTTTGTGCAATTTCTTCTTTTGTCACTATGTTTTCAAAAAGCCGTTTGCACCAAATGCTAATATTTTAAATACAATCTGAAAGTATAATATATTGTTTGTATGGTGCTTTACGACGCTTTCAACACTTGTTTCAGTTATATCACGGCGTTTCATAGGTAAGTTACCAGGGTCCAATTCCACCAACCTTACTTAGCGCTAAGTAATACCCTTATATTTTGTAAAACATAAATGGTGGAATGTATTTGAGATGACTAAGTTGACATGTATAGTCAGTCACCTTGCTGACTAACGACACTTGTCAAGAAATGAATTAATTTGGCATTTTTATTAGGTAATCATAAAGGATGAAATACCATCTTTAGTATATAAGTATTGCTTAGCGCTAAGTATCGTTAGTGAAATTTCGGCCACTCCTACATCGAGGGCTTGGCGTGAAACGGTTGTAATTAAGTGGTATTTTTTACCAAGGTTAATCACTTCGCCATAAAGTCTTTATAAGCATTAAATCATTTTTCTTGGTAAACAATGGATATTTAGGTGCCATTGCTCGTTCTGAGCAATGGCACCTAAATTTGCTTTGTTTACAAAGGGGTCTAAATTTCCCCTAAACCAGGCTTTTCAAAATTGGGGCCACTACTACATGTCCATTGATCCTGACATCAGCGAGTTACTCGTAATTGATTACCCAACAAACTCGGAGCGCCAAGGAAAGTAAGCCATTTCTACAATGTTTAAAGTCTTTGGTATCACCCGACCGAAGATCGAACGCATGACCTCCTTCTCCCGCAGCGTTCGCTCTACCACAAAAGGTTATCCAGATAATTTGGCTCCAATTCCACCAACTTTACTTAGCGTTAAGTAATACTTAAAGGTGATGAAATCCAGAGTATAGATAGTATAGTCAAAGTTTTAAAACTGTTCAAAAGTTGTCTTGAAATATTAGGATCATAATTCTGGGATAAAATTAGGGTAATCATTTCACTTTCCAGTACAATAAACATCTAAATATTGATCGTTTATGCTTCATTTTTACTGGGTAGACATACCAGTAAGCCAAATTGTGTACACTTTTATGACTTTCAATTGACTGTTCTTTTCAACATTTACTTCCAAAATAGTTTTGAATTATTTATTACTTACTTTATTGTCACAATTACCAATATTTGCAGAAGTTTTAACATTTCAAAATGTTTATCTCCACCTGAAGTTCAGCACCTTGAAAACTTGAAAGCATATTTCATCGATTTACTTCCCTCATAAAAATGCAAAAAACTATTTCATTATTTAACAAATATTGTTAGTCAGGAATGTAACTATTTGTGGCAAGTCTGTCATTTACCTAAATGCATTCCACCATTCATATTTAACAAAAATGTAGGGCAACAACTTTAAGCGTTAAGTTATGTTGGTAGAATTGGACCCTGATATAGAGGTTAAATACAAGCAGAACATCACGAGAGCCGTCCCACGAGAAAAACCAACATTGTGGTATCTGCGTAAAGTTTCGACCCGGGTCAGCCTAAGCATGCCACGCAGGCTAACCCGGACAGACACTTTTCGCCTCCTGTGGATTTTCTGTTTCAGGAATCATTACGCTATACATATATCCCCCTAAGACGGAATGTGTCGGCCCGGATTAGCCTGCGCGGACTGCGCATGCTGATCTGGGTCGATACATTACGTAGAGACCATTATGTGTTTTTGTTCGCGGGACGTCTCAAGTCATATCAACTAAAATGATATACGCTATCATTAGAAACACGACATATTCTTTCGGACTATCGATGGATTTGCGGTATTTTTATTATCCAATGGAAAGCTATAACTCCCGAAAACAATTTATTTCACCTCTTTGCTCTAGTACATCTCATAGAACCAAACATAATGGATAGACACAACTGCACATGCGCATCCGCTTATCTAAATATACACTGCCAATTATGTCATAAAACTAGAACTATAATAATATCATTATCAATATCATTAGTTCTTTGTTGATCCAAAGCAGTTATATTGTTGGACTATGTTCTCGCCCAATTGTTCGATGATAGCGGACACGTAAAGGGTTCTCCTTCTCTTGTCGCATTACGATTATTTAACGTCTGATTTTATGCCCGAGGATGGGCAGACGACAATCAATCGTCATTGAAAAGTTTCGTCCGTAACTATTGACAACGGAATAATGACCATGTAAGAGTGTCATTCGGAATGCATCTAATTCCATCCCTCTGTTAGTGCACGAATAGTGAGGAGTACATACATACAGTGTAACATTTTCTTTTAGTTCGGTTTAAATGTAAAATTTGTTTGATCATCATTTATTTCTTATACAGACTATTTTAAGGTATGATTTTTTCTTTTCATTCATTAAACATTTTCACGAAAATGATTACAAAGTCAAGATGCGTATACCTTGTAAAATTCCATAAGGTTTTGAAACAGGCTTGGAAACTTTTCCAACAATCTTTTAAACTGTTATGATTATTATTTGAATAATCATTTTACTCTGCGTTGTCATCCAAATCAAATTTGTTTAAATTGCTACGTAATAACAGACATAAGCATCTCGTAGAAGTAGTAGTAGTAGTAGTAGCGGTAATAGTAGTCGTAGTAGTAGAAGTAGAAGTAGTAAAAATAGTAGTAGTAGTAGTATAGTTGTAATAATTGATAATAATAATATTGTTATTATTTGTTCTATTGTATTTTTTTTCTCAATCTTTTGAAGGTGATCAATTAATAATTGACAACGAGCGGATGAGCGAAAGCAGGAGACATCAATGGGCACACAGAACAATGCTTTGAACGGCCAAAATACGGATTGCTTCGATGAAGACTGGATTTAAATCTTAGCTCAAATACTTTTAAACAATAAAACAAGTTATTTCAGTGTTATGTTTTAAAATTTAAAATATCAAGATTTATTAACATGGTTTTATCCAAATCAACAAAAGAGAGAAATAAAACTTTAATGGTAATGAGGTTTGCGTATGGATTTAAAAATTCATCAAGCTCTTCAAAAACTCAGGAAGGTCGTCCAAAACAAAGTCAACATGACTTGCAGAGCACACCAGGGTGCAATATTGATAAACCGGACAAAAGAAATTTCAATGGGAAGTGTCAGTCATTAAAAGGCAATGAAAATGGCCCGGGGCTACAAACACCATCAACTACAAATCGAACGCAACTGTCCATAACGCATGCTTCATTCGTTTCCGATTCAATAGATGGAGACATTCCGCTAATTGACATAGATGGAGATCAAAAACTTCAACTGAATAAAGAGACTCGTGTACTTATAGAACATGAGATCCCTAACGGTGAAGCACTTCGCGTCTGTTCATCACAAAAAGCAGACGGACAGCCAGTAGAGCATGGCCAATCTAAATATATTTGCGAAAGTATCGCCAAGACAGACAAAATTCTAGTATCTAGACAAAAAGGAAACAAGGATGCCATGGACAATATTTCAGATATCGAGTCGATACCACTTGTAAATGTGGAGAAAGACAATTCAGTTGACATGAAGTACGAAGATGGACATGCATTGTCGGATTCAGAACAACAAACAAACCATTGCGACAATAGGGAGAACAAAGTGCCAAGTCCACTGTTGTCAAGATTATCAACGGAATCTAGAATATCCGATTCAACATCTACTTCTCTTCTCTCAAACAATTCAAAATCTTCAAGAAAGTCACTTGCCGACAAGATTATAGAGCGCAGAACGGACAATAGACTTTCGGTTTCACAATGTAGTTCAGCAATTGACAATGAAAGTGTTGACCTACCTACCGTTGCGGGTTCGAGTAGCTGCGATGTATCGCATTGCTTGTCCGATACCAGCGTGCGAGCCTCCGAGGTGTGTAGTGATGACATGAATGGTATAAAAATAAAGCATTCTCCTGATTTGACTCCCATAGACGGTGAAAACTCTCAGCCGATTGTGAGACGTAGGCGTCCACGGAGAATCCTCACTGCTGAATAGCTAGTTGTATATATTTATTTATAACACACTCGTTTAATAATTCGTGGAACATGTAAACAAGGCCTTCGTTGCTAGGGTTTTTCAAATGTGAAACTATTAAGGTCATTCATGTGACGTCAAATTATACCATATTTTGTAACGAATTTGAATAAACCAAACAAGTTTCTTTTAATATGTCATGCTGTATTTTCAAGTTCCATTATTCATATAATTTGCATCGGAAATGCATACGTATAAAATATAATAGAATATTGTAACAGCATTCTGTATTTGACTACAGTTCATTTTCTCGAAAAAAAAAACCTGTTGATAACTTGAAGTATATAGTTGTGAAAATGCGTTTAAGTCGAATTCAATTGCATGCAAACTCAATGGCAGTATGACCCTTGCTTGTACCATAAGAGCCGGCAAAATGGGTCTGAACAATTAAAGTCAATGAAACTCTTAAAGGGGCTGTACTCCGGAAATAGATATTACAGTCAAACATGTAAAACTGTTCAAAGGTTGTCTTGAAATATTAGAATCATAAATCTGCGATAAAATAAGAGAAATAATTTTACTTTCCGGTACCATAAACATCTAAATATTGATCGATTATGCTTCATTTTTACTGGGTAGACATACCAAGTAAGCCAAGTTTTGTACAATTGACAGTTTTTCACCATCTACTGCCAAAAATAGTGTTGAACTATGTGTTACTTACTTTATTGTCACTATTAGCAATATTTGCAAAAGTTTCAAAATTTCAAAATTTTGATCTCTATCTGGAGTTCAGCACCTTTAAGCTCCAACAGGTGGGGTGGTATTGGTTTCATACCATATATATATAGTATAATCATGTAAAGGACCAATATCATCCTTCCTGTTCGACGTTATATGACTTTCGCTGTTGAAAGTTGCGTAAAACCCGAAACAAACAAACGGATAGAAAACTGTAACAAATACTTTTGTCTTATTTTATCCTTTCATATGGACTATTAAAGCCTGATTTAAAATAATAATGGGACTGGTTTTTGTTCCCGTGTTTAAGTCACTTTCGATAATTGTTCAGTTACATAACTACGTTTCCTGGGTCAGTTACCAGTACTACTGGTTTATTTATGCTGAGACCAGCCAGTCGGTTGTAATGCTTACCCCCGAAACCCTGAGCACCAATAAAGGCAGCCATTACTACCAATTTTTGAAGTCTTTGGTATGACCCGGCCGGGGATCGAGCCTACGATTAAAAAAATAATATTCGCTACGGTTTAACCCCCCCCTCCAGTCCCCCCACCCCACCGCGGGGCGTACACGTACATTGTAACTGGCGAATTGCGCATTCAACTTGTATTTATGAAAGGAATATGGAAAATGACCGTACCGCGTCTAGATATACCGATGACATGAAAAGATCAATAACTGAATGGATAACCTATGACTAAAGGTGGAAAACATTGTGGCAAAAGGAGATATTGCTCGCTTTGCAATCCGTCTGCTGCAGAGGCGTCAGCACGTGTCTATATGAGGAAAAGGGTTAAAGTATAAGTTTCCATTTTCAAAATCGGGCGTTTAAATGTATTATGTTATAACAGTTTGAAAACATTGTTACAAAAGTAGAAATTAATCAAAACGAGCAATTTCTTCTTTTGCCACAATGATTTCAACTCTTTTTTAGTAATTATACCTTCATTTATAGAGCTTTTCCGTGTTTTTGCCTGGTTGTTTTCAAAGTTGTCTGCTGCCTATTTGCTGTAATTTGGGAAAGGGTTAAAGTCAAACAATGCTGATTTCAAGTGAGACCGCTCGTAACGAGCTGACTCACCTGAATCTGTATTGTTTGCAAAAAAACCTCAATATTGCCATTGGGGCTGAACAAGTTAACGACATATTGGCATACGACTAGTGAGGATACGTTTTCAGCGTTTTGTCAGGATGTGCATTACGGTTCGTGTAACGCGCGTGTGGATGCTGTAGTCTCTGGTGAGACTGTGTGGATGTACCCGCTCGCATTAGTTTTCTCTGTACGCAGATTGATTGAATCTTTCAGCGAACGTCAATGGCAGTATTGAGTTATTTTTGCAAACAATACCGATTCGGGTGAGACGGCTCGTAACGAGCTGTCTCACCCGATATCGGCATTGTTTGCCTGTTTGAGTTATCAAGATATTCCAAAACAATTATAATGACTAAAAGTGTGGTCGCTATAGACAGGGAATTGCCATTCCAAGGTGGTCGTAAGCACAGGTTTGACTGAACTCGGGTCTCCTCAGTTCGAGAGAATAAGCGTTGAACGAACGAGCGAGCTGTCTCACCTGAAATCGGCATTGTTTGCCTGTTTTAGATATAAACATATTCCAAAACTCGTATAAATGACATGATGAATTGAGACGCCCGATTTTGAACATTGAAACCTATTCCTTAAAGAGGCTGACCTCCAGATTTTTAGATAGTATAGTCACCTGTTTTAAAACTATTCAAAAGTTGTCTTCAAATATTAGAATCATAAATCTGGGATACAATTAGTGTAATAAGTTCAATTTACAGTACAATAAACATCTAAATAATTGATGGTTTATGCTTCATTTTTGACCTGGGGCTTTAGCCCCTGGTCATAGTAGTAATACCATTTTTTTCGGAGTTGGCAGTCAAATATGCACGCTTGTTAACATTATTTACATTTGCGAAGAGGAACAGAAAAAAAGAAAGAAGTCACGTGAAAAATACAGTGGTGGATTAACCGGGGGCCCTAGGCCCCGTGCGTCGAAATATTAATGGTAAACAAAGAAAAAGCGTGGCAAATGTAGTGGCGGATTTAGCGGGGGCCCATAAGGCCCGTGCCCGACTCCCCCCACCCCACGAAAGAAGTCACGTGAAATATACAGTGGCGGATTAACCGGGGGCGGTAGGGCCCGTGCGTCGAAAAAAACAACCTTCCTGCAGTCCCCAGACCGTCAGCGCTGCAGTGCTTTTATTTTCAGTAGGTAGACATACCCAGTAAGCTAAAGTTTGTACATTTTCATGACTTTCAATTTAACTGTTTTTCAAAGTTAACTACTAAAATTGTTTTTAACTATTTAATACCTACTGTGTTGACACTATGAGCAATATGTGCAGAAAGATCAACATTTCAAAATGTCGATCTCCATCTGGAGTTCAGCACCTTTAAATAATTCGGCGCTGACAGTAAAATCACTAGATGCGACTCAAATATCTAAAAACTAAAACAGTCATCGTTCAATACTAACCGTTTTGTTTCAGTATGTTCTTAGTTTCTTGACGACATAGGAATTCTTAACTCTTTCCCCCCCATACAGACGCTTTCTGATGCCTTTGCAGCCCCCGACGTTTGAAAACATTCTGGTGAAGGGATAAATTGTTCACAATGAACGCTGTATCCATTAGTCACTCTATTTTCAACTCTATTAATAAATTATCCACCCATTCAAAGAGAGTTCGTCATAATTGTGTCCATATCTGTTCAATCTCGCCGGCTGCAGATTTGTTGTATGTACAGGAGAGAGTTAATTGGGTTTATTACTTATTTTGCAACAGTATTTCAGTGTATGTCTCTGTAAAGGTATATTAGACTGGGAGACAAACCAGTACTAGGCTTGAACATATGTTCCATCGATGGGCAGCACTCCACCTTAGCCACAGCGAGCAGGGTTCGAATCCCGTGCACCCGACTAAATAGGTGTAGTGATAGAGCGTCTGCCTTGGGTACAGGAGGTCGCGTGTTCGTTCCCCGGCCGGGTCATAACAAAGACTTAAACAATGGTAGTAATGGCTGCCCTCCTTGGCACTCAGGGTTGTGTGGTTGACATTACTAACTGACTGGGTGGTGTCAAGATAATTAGACCAGGAGTACTGGTAACACACCGAGGAAACGCCGTGAAATCACTGATTAATTGTTGAAAGTGACGTATAAACACCAAACAATCAATTAAAACCCGATTAAATAACAAAATGAAAAGATCACAGTATCAGCGTTTAGTGTTTTATGGTCCAGATGTTCTGGATGTTCTGTAAACAGTGTCAGATCGTCCTTTATCTACTAGGTGGTTACGACCACGAACCACATTCTAAATGGAATATATGGCGGTTTATTGTGAGCAATGACTTAACGCGTTCCCACATACAGCAACACTACAGCGGACGACTTTGGAGACATCTTGGCAAACATGTAGAAAACCTCTATATTATAAGGTGAAAATGAGTAAAATGTGTCTGCATGTTAAGATAAACTGTCAATATAAGTATTACTCAAAGTGAGTCCAATCGTTATTGGTATACTTTAAAGTAGTTTATTGAAACTGTTTTATAGTCTTCGTTGAGTCCAATTGGTATTGTTGTACTTTAAAGAATTAAATCGGAACTACTTAGTTACTATAGTCTTCGTTAACAAAAAAATGTCCCAAATTCATGACAGATACACTCCCTGTTTTAACTCTTTCAGCGCCAATGGCAATATTGAGGTGTTTGCATACAAACCAGATTCAGGTAAGTCAGCTCGTAACGAGTTGTCTCACCTAAACCTGCATTGTTTGCAAAAATCAGCATTGTTTGATTTTAGTTATTAAAATTTTCCAAAACTCTTATTATATGAATAAATGAAGACGCCTAATATTGACCCTTGAATAGTCTACTTTAAACAATTCGGTGACATATACCATTCGCCGCGTCTAGCGAACCGGGGTCTTATTGCATATGAGTCGTCCCGCGATAAAACCAACAGTGTGGACTCTGCGTAAAGTATCGACCCGGATCAGCCTAAGCATGCCGCGCAGGCTAACCCGGACAGGCACCTTTCGCCTCATGTGGGTTTTCTGTTTCAGGAATCATTACTCTACCTCTATCCCCCTGAGACGGAATGTGTCGGCTCGGATTAGACTGCGCGGACTGCGCAGGCTGATTTGGATCGAAACATTACGCAGAAAGTCCATAACGCTGGTTTTCTCGCGGGACGGCTCATATGCTTACTGCGTAGACAGACTCCAAGACTCAAACCAGAGACTTGACTGTCCGCCTATTTGTTAAATTGAAATAAATGCATCTTCTGATCTAATAATTGAAGCCCCACAAGTTATTTGCGAATATCACTTACATGATGTTAAAGCGACCGAAATCCAGATGGCACGGGAAAAAAAAAATTGAATTCGCCCTAAATGTTATTCTTTATGTTATCCAAGTAAAACCAGGGTAGAAAATGTCTCGTTTTTTATCAATAAAGTGAACTTGAGTCGTTTTCAATTGTCCCGATGAAGGGGTTTCCTAGTTAAAAATACTTACCCCGTTACTGACAGGGTAGAATTTGCAATGGAAAACGTATCGAAAACAAGAAAATCACACCGATTATAGGGGTATGTAATATGTCAGTTATCATATTTTAATGGCCCAAATACAAAAATAACACTTATTTTCTTAAAATTGGAAATTTTATATTTTTTTCGACAGTTGGGTATCTGGAGTTCAGTCGCTTTAAAAACGGTGAGGCAGTAAGACCGTTAGTTAATTATAATCTACGACAGCCAACTACGTACGTGACAAATAAAAGACGGGAATATATACCTGATAGCCCCGGACGCTTTTCGAACAAGTTGTCAACAAGTTTTATGAATGCGTTTTTTAAACCGTTAAACCCTTTCCCTCATAAAGACCATTTCTGACGCCTCTGCAGCAGATGTTTTTTTTTATAAACATAGTGACAAAAGAAGAAATTGCTCAAAACGAGCAATTTCTCCTTTTCGCCACCATGTTTTCCACTTTTTAGTCATAGGTTATCCATTCAATTCTAGAGATTTTCTATTTTTTGGTAAAATATGTTCAAAGTCGTCTGCTGCAGAATTGTCGTATGAGTGAAAGGGTTAATAGATGCGTATGCACATTTACGAGCCCCGTCACTCAAAGAAGCATATTCACAGTCACACCAGATATGTTCGTCTATGCATGTCATTAGCAGATAACACTCACGGGTATGGGGCGTAGCTAGGGTATGCAGAGTGTGTACGCATTTTATTTAGGGGAGCCCGGGAGCATGCTCTTTCGGTTATTTTTTTCTCCTCTATATCGAGGGCTTGGCGGGAAACGGTTGTTACTAAAATTTGTATTTTTTTTAACAAGGTTAATCACTTCACCATACAGTCTTTATAAGCGTTAAATCATTTTGTCTTGGTAAACAATGGAAATTTAGGTGCCATTGCTCGTTTTGAGCAATGGCACCTAAATTTGCATTGTTTACAAAATGGTCAAAATTGCCCCTAAACTAGTGTTTTCAAAATAGGTTTTTAGTTACAACCGTTTCACACCAAGCCCTCGATATCGTCTGTGGTGACTTCTGGGAGCTGTTCAGTAGCAAAATATGACTGATCTTGATGGTGAAATAAACGTATTTTCTATGAAATTTTGAGATAGTAAAATGTGTTGCATTTGTCATTTTTCGTCAAATCTATCAACAAGTCAGATCGGTTGTTTTATACTTACGCCTACCACATGTCAAGTTTTTATTGCAGATTTGAACTTTTTAAAATTTGAGTACTGGAGACAATGTCGAGGGCTTGGCGTGAAACGGTTGTAACTAAAAACCTATTTTGAAAACCCTGGTTTAGGGGCTATTTTGACCCCTTTGTAAACAATGCAAATTTAGGTGCCATTGCTCAGAACGAGCATTGGCACCTAAATTTCCATTGTTTACCAAGAAAAAGGATTTAACGCTTATAAAGACTTTATGGTGAGGTGATAAACCTTGGTAAAAAAATACCAATTTTAGTTACAACCGTTTCACGCCAGGCACTCGATGTGTACGCAGCTGCGTATTTTGCGTACAGTCAGCTACGCGCCTGGGACTCGGGTGTTACTTTTGACACCCAACTAGAAGTGTAGCTTCGTCGGGTTTTGCTCCAATGACCCTCTATATGATACGCCTATGTGTTTGTAATGCTCGTCTACAGCAGATGTCATGTATGCGGGAAATGGATAATGAATTTGTTGAATAGTATGTAGGGCACAAACTAGAATTATGCCGTACAAATCAAATATAGATTTTTGGAAAATAGGATTAAGATTTTCACAGAAGTAAAACATGTATGTTAGGAAGTCTTTATGTTACGTTCATTTGCTGTACATATTTGTTCACGCCTAAAGATTCGTTTTGTTATCGTCTTTTATACAAGTGTGTATATATATATGATACATACATTTGATCAAACGTTACATAGCGTACACTACAAAACGCATAGGTTTATTTTCTCGTTCGTATAAATGACGATGTCACTAAATATTGACAAGCTTTTCATTAAACAGAACATCACAGAACAATGGCTTTATTAGACGAGTACAAAGAACATTTACAATTCGAATGCACAGTATTATTGATTCTCTTGAACACCAGTTGTCGAGTCCCGGTATCTCAGTCGGTAACGACGCGGGCTGTCAATCCAGGGGTTTGTGAGTTCGAATCCCGGTTCGGCCAACCTTCTTTCCGACGTTTGACAAAAGTCATTGCGACATGCGTCATTCGTCTTTCCGCCAATGGGCTAAGTCTATGTGGAAAAGCAGCCAGTTGCTACGGAAGATTGTTGTGTGGAGTACTGGTGTGATAAAACCTGGAAATGCATGAGTAGGTGAACTGGCCGCCGTGATATAACTGAGAAATTGTTAAAAACGGCGTTAAACTCCAATCAATCAATCAATCAATCAACCATATGATACTAAGACAAATCGTTAATGCTCATTTTCATCAGACGAGGCTTATAAGTTTTGATTGCCCCTTTCTTTCTTTTTTTTATTTTTAGCTTTTCACAGCTTTGAAAATCACATTGACAAAAGTATATTGACATTTTTAAAAAGTGCAATCGGAATCGGTATGTATATGAGAAATAGTTTAACAGTGTTGAAAAAAGGAACAAAAACACATTGGCGAAACTGTCGATTGACTCCGACCATCGAACGAGGTAAGAGTTGGCATTCATTTACAGTGTGTGGTCAGATCAGCTACTCCGTCTAATCAGAATCCACAAACGTTGAAATAAGTTTTTAAAATATTTACAGGTAATTAAAACCTTTAGAAAACTATGCAGATTCAGGTGAGACAGCTCGTCACGAGCTGTCTCACCTGAAATCTGCATTGTTTTCCCCTTAGATATTTAATTTTACCAAATTCCATGTTCGACGAAATATGGAGTGGTCCAATTATCAACATGTAAGAGTCGACGTTGTAAAATTCGGCAGTGAACGAGATATCAGATGATAAGTAAGTATTATCAGATCTGTGTTGATGTTCGCAACAGACAAACAGTACCTTTTCGAACTGACGGGCTCATTTAAATAAATGTATTGTACTGTGTTTATGATAACTTTTAAGTTGTCCATAATCTAGCCCATCATGTGGATCTGTTCGGCTCAGTACATAAATTCAGCTTACTTTCTCAACCCGGGCTTAGAACATGAGATCAGTGTTACAGGATAACCAACCTAAGTGTTGGTAACACTTCTAGATACAGATCGACGTGCATATCCACACGATCTGACTCAAATCGACCAGGTTTGTTAAAGGTTTCTTGAAATAGTATGTGATTAATGGTGAACATAACAAGGTCATATCCAATTGCACGGATTCATGAAGTGGTAGAGCATCCGCCTTGGTCGCTGGAGGTCGCGGGTACGATCAAAGTTCGTGTCATGCTAAATACCTTAGATATGACAGTAATGGCTTCTAATCCTTGGGGCTTAGGATTATGGGGTTAGTATATCCACTGATTTTCTTGTGTGAGGATGAATGGACCCGTTGTACTGGTAAATTACACAGGAAACGCCGTTATATAACTGAACACACGTTGAAAGCGTCACCAAACATCATACAAATAAACACAAAACATCATTCAAATAAACACCTTACATCATACAAATAAACACAATACAAATAAACACAAAGCATCATACAAATAAACACAAAGCATCATACAAATAAACACAAAGTTTCATACAAATAAACACATATTTCATAGAGCACTGCTCGTGTAACACTTAAAGTGTTTTCGCATAAAGAACTCATAAGTAAAGACAAATGACGTTAATTCAACATGTGAACGAATGTGTTTATTATAATTATACAAGCCAGTTCATGGGAAAAACGCACATGTTTGAATTTCCGAACAGTGCTGTACATCTCCTACGTTTTATAGGAAATATGTGTACAATTTTGACAGAAGCTTCTCAAAAGCTTTATTTAATAATAATGTGAACAGTGTTGATCTTGATCAGATTACTAGGATACACAGGCTGATCTGGATCTACACTGGATCTACACTGTTCATAAACGTATAACTAGTATACTAGTACCTTTTCACATGGTCAGACTCATATATAGGCCGCGTCAGAAGACAGTAGGTCTTGTTTCATCTCAATGTCGGTTTGGAATTATGTATACATATATATATGTATCAATAGTTAAAGCAATGGGGATACGTCAATAGTTGCTCCCACACTGGAGATGAATCGAAATAATACAGTAAATGTAAGGGGGCATATAACGACATCAAATGGTTGGTCAATACTGTTTGAATTAACACATTTGTCTAAACAATCATTGATACCCCTTGGGCAAAGTCACATGGACTTGTGACAAACGGCGATCAAAAACATGACGGGGGAAACAAGTTAAGAGGCGTGAAAGATTAACGCTTTCTAACCGGCAAACGTATTTGCATCGGACGACTTCTTAGAAAAGGCAAAATAAGAAAAGGAAGAAAAATAATAAGAATAAGAAGAAGATGGAGAAGACGAAGAAGAAGAAGAAGAAGAAGAAGAAGAAGAAGAAGAAGAAGAAGAAGAAGAAGAAGAAGAAGAAGAAGAAGAAGAAGAAGAAGAAGAAGAAGAAGAGGAAGAAGAAAAACAACAACAACAACAACAACAACAACAACAAGTTATAATAATAATAATAATAAGAAGAAACATAAGAAGAAGAAGGAGAAGAAGAATACTAATAAGATTAAGAATAATAAGAAGAAGAAGCCGAATACGAAGAAGAAGAAGAAAAAGAAGAAGAAGAAGAAGAAGAAGAAGAAGAAGAAGAAGAAGAAGAAGAAGAAGAAGAAGAAGAAGAAGAAGAAGAAGAAGAAGAAGAAGAAGAAGAAGAAGAAGAAGAAGAAGAAGAAGAAGAAGAAGAAGAAGAAGAAGAACAACAACAACAAGTAATAATAATAATAATAATAAGAAGAAACATAAGAAGAAGAAGGAGAAGAAGAATACTAATAAGAATAATAATAATAAGAAGAAGAAGCCGAATACGAAGAAGAAGAAGAAAAAGAAGAAGAAGAAGAAGAAGAAGATGAAGAAGAAGAAGAAGAAGAAGAAGAAGAAGAAGAAGAAGAAGAAGAAGAAGAAGAAGAAGAAGAAGAAGAAGAAGAAGAAGAAGTAGAAGAAGAAAAAAAAAGAGGAAGAAGAAGAAGAAGAGGAAGAAGAAATGTCATAAAAACTGTATTTGTGATTAGCAAATGTACATTCGATGAAGATGTTTCCGTGGTGTAGTAGTTATCACATCCCCATAACACGCGGAAGGTCCTGAGTTCAATATTAAGCGGCATTTTTTTTTTTTTTTAAATATTATCAAAAAAGAAAATAACTTAACATAAATGGATTTAACCAGGAACATACACCAATCGGCCATAGGTAGACACAGTAACGTCATGCGTATTCATAGGCTGTTGTAAAAAGTCAAACTTTGGCATTCGAACAATAACGACGATAGTGTGGTATCCGGCGTACCAAATACTGCGACTATAATGGTTGCCTGTCATTATATAGCGCTACCGCATATATATATATATATATATATATATATATATATATATATGTTTGTTGTATCATTATTTCAGTTATACCACGGCGACTGTTCACTTATGCATAATGCCTGTGTAAAAAATAAACATAAAAAAAGGTTAATAAATGCGCCTTGTCCAAGGGCCCTGCACCATGATCACCGTGACTGGGGATCGAACCTCGGACAACCGGTTCAAAATCCCCGAGGCTAACCACTCGGCGGCCACTGAGGAAAATAAACAACTGGCTTTCGTCTACAGTGAACCATTTCACCTTTATGTTTGGATTCAATTCATAAATAACGAATCAAACTTCATTCAGTGTGTGAGAGGTTAACCGGTTGGTCAACACAAAAGAGATGGCTCTAGAGCCTTTGGATTGTTACACCATTTACAAAGGGCGCCGCTATTATTGTTACACCATTTACAAAGGGCGCCGCTATTATTGTTACACCATTTACAAAGGGCGCCGCTATTATTGTTACACCATTTACAAAGGGCGCCGCTATTATTGTTACACCATTTACAAAGGGCGCCGCTATTATTATTACACCATTTACAAAGGGCGCCGCTATTATTGTTACACCATTTACAAAGGGCGCCGCTATTATTGTTACACCATTTACAAAGGGCGCCGCTATTATTGTTACACCATTTACAAAGGGCGCCGCTATTATTGTTACACCATTTACAAAGGGCGCCGCTATTATTGTTGCATGCCTCACCCTATAATGTAATGGTAGGGACATGTTACTACATACTATTTACGAAGGTACCAACCATATCGGCCTACTTTTGAATGCAGATATCCGTATGATGTATTCATGAGTCCGTGATCAATACAAGTACACGAAACACGAATATACTTCTATCTGTGTATATAAATATGTACCTGTTAAACATATATCGTAGATCACTTTTTATCAATAACATTCTTTAATTATCAAATTTTAGACCACTTGTTCTTTATCAAATTAAAAAAAAATAACGAAAATTGAAGTGCAGTCCATTCTAGTGTAGAAGAGATCAATTTGACAATTTAAAGGGTTGTATTAATATAAAGTGTTTTACTGACTTTCTTCACGTTGGAGGACCCAGAGACAAATAATCAGGGGCGTAGCTCCCTTTAGGCATTGTAGACACGTGCCTACACATTTTTTTCTAAAAATGCCCCTAAATGCAGCTGCGGCGATACACATCTGCGTAATGTATCGACCAGATCAGCCTGCGCTTTCCGCGCAGACTGATCCAGCCGACACATTCCGTCTAAGGGGGGATAGATAAAGTAGTGATTCCTGTAACAGAAAATCAACATTAGGCGAAAAGTGTATATCCGGGTAGGCCTGTGTGGCATGCTTAGGCTGATCCGGGTCGATACTTTACGCAGAGTCCACAATGTTGATTTTCTCACGAGGCGGCCTACACATTGATTATTGTCAAGCTACGCCCCTGATAATCACTGGAAGACCTACTATACACAGATATATCGTAGATCATTCGAACTTCCGTGATTATCCCAAGTTCTCGCCGTCATTATCCTCGTCCATTTCTCGCGTGACTTGTGTACTATAGTATAGTCAACTGAGAAGTGTTGAACTTTTTTCTTCTGTCTAAAGAACGATTTAGTTCCGGCAGCATAGTTCGTTCAATGCTTATTCTCAAGAGCTTAGGAGACCTGAGTTCAGTCGGACCTGTGCTTAAGACCGACCACTTTGGAAAAGCAAATCCCTGTCTATAGCGACCATACCTTTTAGTCAGTTCCCAAATACTCATTTTTCTGTATAAATGACCCTGCAATCAAAGACCACCTGTGAACAAAGAAATAATTTGCCTCTTCCCATGGGAGGTCTTTAAACACAGGTTTGACTGTATATATAAATATATACATGTGTATATCCTTCTACAACGTAATGGGCTAAATAGTCTACATGGGAATGTGGCCAGTTGCCTGGGACGAACGTTGTGATGCCTGCTGGCGCGAGAAGGTCGAGAATCACACGTTAAATGAACTAACCGATGTGATATAACTGAAACATCGTTGAAAATGGGGATGAATCAAATCAATTAATCAATAAATCCCCAACAAATAAACATTTAACAGTTGCATTCCCTGGAATGATAAAAAGAAAACGATAGTCGTCTATAATCGAGTTATTATGATCCCTAATACCGGGCGATCATGCCACTCATTGTTATTTATGTTTGATTCTCTGTTGGTATCTATTGATATTTTTTTTTTTATTGTTGACGAGTCGATTATTATAAAACAGATAACGATGTATGGGCGATAACCAGAGGAAATTATCTCGATCTGACGGAATCAGTTACTTCCCCTGAACTGTTGCAATTGTGTCACTCTAAATCATATACGAGGGAAGATTCGTTTTTGGGGGGCGGTTTCTTCGGCAACTGCCCTTCAAAGTGAACACGTATTTCTCAGAATCGTGTATTCTTAAAATGGTACGATTTACCACTCGAAAAATAGTACCGATGTTTTCAACGCTTATCTCACTCAATTCAGAAATAATTCTACTGAAAAGATACGCGCAAGAAAGTGTAAATATAGTATCATTTCAGTGCTAATAAGCCGCTGAAAATAATACAAGCCGGTAGGCGACGTGGGATTCGCCTTGGTTGTGGGTCCTAAACAACGAAATTAAAACGCCCACACCCTGAGCCTGTATGGCACCTGCTCAACAAGTTTCATGGGAATCGGCCCGTCGGTTTAGGCTGTGGAGTGTCGCTTTACACACAATAGACAGACAGACAGCCGGAAAAGCCTGACACTAAGGGATATTTAACGAAGCGAATCCCAATTAAAATATTTACTAATAATTTGATGGCTCAGTTGTTACTGTTTGGTGTGAAGACATGCAGTTACATCTGTTAAAGTCTAAAACAGATGTGTAAATATCATATTTAGGGGTAATAAAGGATAAGGATATCACTACGCACTCATCCATAGTATGTACGACCGCCTAAACAAATTACCCTTTGTAAAGTGTAACACTTTGTTTCCACTACTAAAATAAAAAGTAATATTCCTTCTGAAAAAGGAGTTTTGCTTGTAATATTTGAATAGCACTTGTTTCCACTTGCAGATGCATTTGCTACAGACAACTTTTGAAAACATTGTATCAAAAGGAGACATAAAAGGTAATATCTCCTTTTGCCACAATGTTTGGTTTTCTATGATATTTTGAACTATTCAGAAAAATAAGCCACAATGTTTTGTTTTCTATGATATTTTGAACTATTCAGAAAAATAAACCGGAGATATCAACCACTTACCCACATTCAGACCCTTTGTGTGGCCTCTGCAGCAGATGACTTTTGAAAATATTGTGGCAAATGAAGAAATTGCGCGGTAAATTTATATTCTAGGAGAACTTGCTGCGGCTTCAGAAAGGGTGAAATTAACCCATTTTTAAAAAAATATTCTACTCTGAATTAGCTTGTCTAATACCAATATAATGTGGTATACCGATATCATTGGATAACTCTCTACAAATATAATCATATTGATTGGTTGTCAAATCACGCTTTCGTTTGTAGCAAAGTTCCAGTTAATCGCCTATAATTTTTATAAGTAATCTGCTGCGTATTCGCTGTAAGGGGGAAAGGGTAAAAATAAATTTTATTTATTTCACTGATGCATAACGACGGGGTTCAAAATGACAACACTTTAACTTTTTCCCTCATACGACAATTCTTCAGCAGACGACTTTGAACGTATTTTGTGAAAAAATAATTGAATGGATAACCTATGACAAAAAGTGGAAAACATTGTGGCAAAAGGAGAAATTGCACGTTTTGTGCAATTTCTTCTTTTGTCACTATGTTTTCAAAAAGCCGTCTGCTGCAGAGGCGTCAGAAAGCGTCTATATGAGGGAAATGGTTAAGGCTGTGATCCTTAAAAGTGTTTTCTGATTTCAGGCCTCCGTATATCGTCCATTAAAATCGTCTTCTCTGGAGCAACTATGTGGCCCTCATAACAAAATTGTTCACAAATTAAATTTTATCAATAACTATTATTTCTATCCCTTTCTACATCTCTCTTCGTTATCTACAAACTAAAAAATAAAACAAGAAAAAATATAAAAGTAAACCTCCGGCGGGACTCGAACCCGCAATCCCCGGCTTAGGAGGCCGATGCCATATCCATTAGGCCACGGAGGCGCTATGTGTATTCTATTGTGCTGTGTAATTTATTAAATAGTAGCGATAAATACAATGTCAAACTAGCGTATGCGTTACACTAAAATCATTTCAAATTATTTATCTTTGTTCGAATATATAATCGTTCCTTGCCTTAACCCTTTCCCTCATAAGACAATTCAGCAGCAGACGACTTTGACCGTATTTGTCAAAAAAAAGGAAAATCTCTAAAAATTGAATGAATAACCTATGACTAAAAGTGGAAAATATTGTGACAAAAGGAGAAATTGCTCGTTTTGAGCAATTTCTTCTTATGTCACTATGTTTTCAAAAAACCGTCTACCGCAGAGGCGTCATAAAGCGTCCACATTTTCTCACTATCTATGTTTTCATAAATTCTGTGTTGTATGTACAAATACATTTTTTCTAACTGACAACAACTTCGTGTTTTACGTAAATGAAACTAAAAAAAAAAAATCTATGAAATAAAACATTGTAGTAAAAGAAGAATTTGATCAAATTTCTCCTTTTCCCAACAATGTTTTTTCAAAAAATATTACGCTACAGAATGAATAGAAACTGCCCAGACTCCTTATAGGTTACTCATCAGGTTATTCATATAATTTCCTTAAACTACAAGTATTATTCTACTAACAATTATAGAAAGGTATGAGGGAGGATGGCCACGACCTATCCATAGCCTATGGACGTGGCAAATAAAGTGTAAAAAAAAAGGAAAACGAGCGACTGAACTCCAGATACCCAACTGTCGAAAAAAAATAAAATTTCCAATTTTAAGAAAATAAGTGTTATTTTTGTATTTGGGGCATTAAAATATGATAATTGACATATTACATACCCCTAAAATCGGTGAGATTTTCTTGTTTTCGATACTTTTTCCATCGCAAATTCTACCCTGTCAGTAACGGGGTAAGTATTTTTAAATAGGAAACCCCTTCATCGAGACAATTGAAAACGACTCAAGTTCACTTTATTGATAACAAACGATACATTTTCTACCCTGGTTTTACTTGGATAACATAAAGAATAACATTTAGGGCGACATTTTTTTTCTTTTTCGTGCCATCTGGATTTTAGTCGCTTTAAAAACTAATCAATCAATTGGGTGCTCAGGTGGATATTAAACAATCGAAGGGAATAAAACCTTTATTGATCAGTTCTGGTGAACTTTATTGCAGATTGGATGCAAAAGGTGAATACACGGCTTTGCTAAGGTTTGACCAAGTGACCTACTTTTTGACCCCATATTACCAAATTTGAAAACTTGACCAAGATGTGATTTTTTCGAACTTGACTGTGATGTGATAGAGGTGAATGTTCTTGATAAACGTTAAAGTGATTTGATCAATAACGTTTTAATGTTTTATGTATTTACTAAAAAAAGAATCATGGAACAACCTCCGGCGGGACTCGAACCCGCAATCCCCGGCTTAGGAGGCCGATGCCTTATCCATTAGGCCACGGAGGCGATACATTCAGTATTGTAATATATAAATGCTCCTTCATTGATTAAATCATAGAGATGCCGCTATCATTTATGATCACGATCGTCTTGGTATTACATGTATTAGCTGTCGAGAAATCACAATAACCTGTCAGACGGATACTTCAATAATGTGCCTTTGTTCTTTACTTTAAACATATGTTATTGCAGATAAAATATACATACAGAATACACTTTAGATTTACAAATATACATGTTATAGGCAAACGGGTCTGGCCACAAGTTCTCACAATTTAGATACGGCCATCCCGTTTAATAATTACAAACATTTTGATTTTGTCTCTAAATACGACTTTGATTTCTGGGGTAGAGTGTCACACGAGCACAACCATATCCAAAGCAGGATAAGGTTGGGCATGTCCAACACAAAACCGCCGAAGTGTTAGACAAATACGTTAAATGTTTTGTATTTTTACATTCATATATATAAACATATGACGTTTGAAAATAATAAAAGAAAATGAAAGAGTCTTGAGAAACTAGAACAAATAACCAATGTCCAGAATAAAAGAAAGGAAAAAATGAAATAAAAAATAAAATATTTTGAAAACCCCAGTTACAATGTATTTTGGATACTGATGTTCAAATTTTACGATACGGATTTAGTAGGCAGTTATAATGACGATAGCGCATATGTTTCCGTTGTGTAGTGGTTATCACATCCGCTAAACACGCGGATGGTCCTGAGTTTAATCCTCAGCGGAAACAGTTTATTTTGTCGGTCTGGCAATATTGACTATATATATATTTTAGTTTTAATTCTTCAATTTCCAATCGTTCTTTAAAGTTCGGTTCACTCCTAACTTTACTTTCTTTACACCTCCGAGGGCTCAGTTCAAGCGGTGAATAATTTCAATCAATGGGTTACAATTTCGAACCTCAGTTCGGCCAACGTTCTTTCCAACGTTTTACAAAAGTCAATGTGACAAACGCCATTTGTCTTTTACCAATTGACAAACAGTCTTTTATCTCTCACTTTCTCTCCCCCATTTCTCTGTCACATTCTCTCTGTCTCTCGTCTCTTTCGTTCTCTATCTCTCTTCTCTCTAATTCTCTAGCTTTCTCTTCTCTCGCTTTCTCTCTTCTCTCTATCTATTTCTCTATTCCCCTCTCTATCTCTTTCTATATATATCTATATTTGTTATCTACAAACTAAAACAAAAAAAGCATGAAATAATACAACAAAAACCTCTGGCGGGAGGCGATATATACATTCTATTTGTGCTTTGAAATATATAAATCGGTTTCGATAAATACAAAAGTCAAACTTCTTTGTTCGAATATAAAATCGCGTCTTGTATTAATCCTTTCCCTCATACGACAATTCTGCAGAAGACGAATTTGAACATATTTCGTCAAAAAATGGAAAACCTCTATAATTGAATGGATAACCTATGACTAAAAGTGGAAAACATTGTGGCTAAAGGAGAAATTGCTCGTTTTGACTATTTCTTCTTTTGCCACTATGTTTTCCAAAAACCGTCTGTCGCAGAATCGTCTGAAGGTTTTTTAAAGCCTCACTATTTGAGTTTTCGGGTCGATTTGATCGCGCCAATTTGAACTTGTAGATTCTTTCTCTATCTCTATCTATATCTCTCTTTCTCCATTATCTCTCTCTCCATTCTCTCTACCATCTCTCTAGCTTTCTCTTCCCTCTCTTTCTCTCGTCTCTATATCTATTTCTCTCTTCCCCTCTCTATCTCTTTCTATAACTCTCTTTTTTTATCTACAAACTGAAATAAAAAGCATGAACAAATACAAAATAAACCTCCGGCGGGACTCGAACCCGCAATCCCCGGCTTAGGAGGCCGATGCCATATCCATTAGGCCACGGAGGCGATATGTATAACACATTTGTGGTGTGTAATTTATAAATCGATATCGATGAATACAAAGTCAAACTAGCGTGTGAGACTTATAGTAGTATTTCAAATGATTTATCTTTGTTCGAATATAAAATCGCTCCTTGTAATTACTGTAAGGTGTTTCAACATTCTCGAAGAATATGTTTCTTAAAAGCAAAGCTTATATATTTTTCAAAGCGTTTAAGCTTTTCTTAATTCATATTTATACATATATTATGTACTATATTTCTTAATTCATATATATACATATATTATGAACTATATGTTATGCCATCGAATTGTGGACTCTTTAACTATGCATAAACCTGACATTTGTCCTCTAATTTCTTTTTTTAAGCCTCAATGAGTTTTCGGGTCGATTTGATCGCGCCAATTTGAACTTGTAGTCCTGAAATTTACTTGTGGAAGTCAACTGTTCAGGGCAACAAAGCGAAATAAGAATCCTAATGTCGAATTATCGCGTTGCTAAAACGTTGACTAGCCGATGGCTGAAACAGGATTCCGTGGGATAAGTATACATGGTAAAGACTATACATTAACACTTTCCCCTCATATAGACGCTTTCTGAAGCCTCTGCAGCAGACGTCTTTTTGAAAACATAGTGACAAAAGAAGAAATTGCTCAAAACTTCGATCCGGGTCGATACTTTACGCAGAGTCCACACTGGTTTTGTCGCTGCACGGCTCACACTATTTGTAGTGCAACTGTGTATGTGTCCGGGGTTTACGGTCGAATCCCAGCGTAGCCAACCTTCTTTCGGACACTTGATAAAGGCACTGCGACACCGCATCATTTGTATTCCACCAATGGATGAACGGTCTATGTGGAAACGCAGTGATTAAGGCAGGAAAAATGGGTAGATGAAGTGGCAGCTGTGAGTTGACTTAATATTGTTGAAAAGAGCGTTAAGCCCCCCAATCAATCAAACCTATATTTTTGCATCTCTAATACACCGCCGCAATCTTTCCGTGCTTTGATCCTTTCTCTATCTCTATCTATATCTCTCTTTCTCTATTCTCTCTCTCCATTTTCTCTACCATCTCTCTCTCGCTTTATCTCTCTCGCATTCTCTCTGTCTCTCTCCTCTTTCGTTCTCTATCTGCCTTCTATCTAACTCACTAGCTTTCTCGTCTCTCTGTCTATTTCTCTCTTTCGCTCTATATCTCTCTTTGTCATCTACAAACTGAAATAAAAAGCACAATAATAAAATAAACCTCCGGCGGGACTCGAACCCGCAATCCCCGGCTTAGGAGGCCGATGCCATATCCATTAGGCCACGGAGGCGATATGTGAACCACATTTGTGGTGTGTAATTTATAAATCGATATCGATGAATACAAAGTCAAACTAGCGTGTGAGACTTATAGTAGTATTTCAAATTATTTATCTTTGTTCGAATATAAAATCGCTCCTTGTACTTACTGTAATGTGTTTCAACATTCTCGAAGAATATCTTAAAGGCAAAGCTTATATATTTTTTAAAGCGTTTAAGCTTTTCTTAATTCATATTTATACATATATTATGTACTATAATCTTAATTCATATATATACATATAGTATGTACTATATGTTATGCCATCGAATTGTGGACTCTTTAACTATGCATAAACCTGACATTTGTCCTCTAATTTCTTTTTTAAGCCTCAATGAGTTTTCGGGTCGATTTGATCGCGCCAATTTGAACTTGTAGTCCTGAAATTTACTTGTGGAGGTCAAATGTTCAGGGCAACAAAGCGAAATAAGAATCCTATTGTCGAATTTTCGCGTTGCTAAAAAGTCGATTCGCCGATGGCTGAAACAGGATTCCATAGTATATGTATACATGGTAAAGTGTATACATTAACCCTTTCCCTCATATATACTCTTTCTGACGCCTCTGAAGCAGACGGCTTTTTGAAAACATAGTGACAAAAGAAGAAATTGCTCGAAAAACGAGCAATTTCTACTTTTGCCACAATGTTTTCCATTTTTAGTCATAGGTTATCCATTCAATTATAGAGATTTTCCATTTTTTTACAAAATACGTTCAAAGTCGTCTGCTGCAGAATTGTCGTATGAGGGAAAGGGTTAATACAATTAGATATGATACATAGATATGAAGAAGTAATTGATGAGGAGTAGAATACTCATATGATGACAAGGGGCGTTCCACGAGAAAACCAACTTTATGGACTCTTGAGTAATTTTTCGACCCAAATCAGCCTGCGCAGTCCGCGCAGGCTAATCCGGCCGACACATTCCGTCGCAGGTGGATAGAGGTTTAGAGTTATGATCTTTGAAAAAGAAAATGCAGAGGAGGCGAACAGTGTCTGCGCGGGTTAGCCTGCACGGCATGCTTAGGCTGATCCGGGTCGATACTTAACGCAGAGTCCACAATGTAGGTTTTCTCGCGGAATGGCTCATAATGTCTAATAGTGCAACTGTGTATGTGTTCGGGTGCAGTGGTTATACGCGGGAGCTCCTGGCCGGATACGTAAATTGGTTAGTGGTTAGCGTCGGGGATTTGGAATTGGGCGTCTCGGGTTCGATCCCCAGTCCCAGCGCTGTGTTCATGGTGGAGTGTTCTTGGGCAACTCACTTTCAAACCAAGTACTGGTTTGTTTACTCAGGGATCATGAATCAGTGAGCTGTCTCCGTGATATAACTGAAATTATGTGGTTAAACGGCCCCATTAGAATAAAAAAATAAAATATATATTGTTTTTCTGTCTGGCAATTCTGTGTATGTTGTAACTCCTTATGTTGTCAACTTTTTCGCTGTGAAAAATAAACCGCTCTGGCGACCGTGTTTTAACGACTTTCACTTTTGGTAAGAATTACTTACTGTTATTACTGCTATTCTGAAATGTGTACATTTGTTTTAAAGAAGTTATATGTAGGGCTATGTGAACAGACGGACAGACGACGGGGGCAGACCGTGAGTTATCAGAAAAGCTTACCCTGCAAGGTAAAGTATTTAAACAATCGAAGAGATCAAAACCTTTATGGATAAGTAATGCAAAATGTGACCCTCAGTTTGACCACGTGACCTACTTTTTGACCCCATATTACCTAATTTGAAACTTGACCAAGATGTGATAAAGGTGAATGTTCTTAATGAGAATTTAAGTGATTTTATAAATATCGTTTTTATGTTTTATGTATTTACTAAAAAGGATGATTGAACAACCTCCGGTGGGACTCGAACCCGCAATCCCCGGCTTAGGAGGCCGATGCCTTATCCATTAGGCCACGGAGGCTATACGTTTAGTATTGGTATATATAAATGATCGTTTATTGAATAAACCATACCGATGTTATCATTTATGATCACGTTCATCTTGATGTTAGATGTCGAAAAATCACAATAACCTGTCAGACGCTTTTAATAATTTATCTTTGTTCTAACAATATCGCCACTGGACTACTACATATTTGTATTGATCAAATATTATTTTTCTAAACTATTTAATAATTTCTTGATTAATATATATTTATGCATATAGATTTAGGGCTTATAATATAACAGACAAATAATGTGAAAATACAAATCTAAACGTTTTTCCTCTGCAACTATTTGTCTGATTTCAAGATCAGTTGGCAGAAATGGTTATTTTTTTCCCTTCAAAATGTTGATGCGTTTATCCAAAGACATATACATATTTTATATGTTAATTAATGCATTTATTATGGCTATCGGGATATTTCCTCAAACTTTATGGTCATAATACGATATACGCTCTTTAAAGCTCTTAGGAAAATGTTCAAGATTCACTGGTAAACGTATTCGTGAAGTAAGTTTGACTCCGCTTGAACTTGAACCCCTGGATTGACAAATCTATCCATTATCAATATGAGCAAATAGTAAATGCGTTAGTGCACAACAGCTTATCAATCTTTTGAGTAGGGGGGATTAAATCTGTTGAGGCTGTATGCACGTCCCGAAACTTTTAGAGGCTTTGCCTTCATTCATATTATATCTTAAGATATGCAGCTATGCGGAAGTAACATAGCAGCGATTACGAATAATGAATAACATATTTTGAAAGTCCCAGTACCAATGTGTTTTGGATACTGATGTTCAAACTTTAAGATACGTGGATTAAGTAGGCAGTTAAAATAACGATAGTACGAAAGACCTGTGGTGACTTCCAAACTTCACATTTCAGACTTCAGACTTCAGACTTCAGACTTCAGACTTCAGACTTCAGACTTCACATTTCACACTTCACACTTCAAACTTCACACTTCACACTTCAAACTTCACACTCCACACTTCACACTTCACACTTCACACTTCACAAATTCATACTTCACACTTCATAGTTAATATGTTTGAAGTGTGAAGTTTGAAGTCTGAAGTCTGAAGTCTGACGTTTGAAATTCAGACTTCATACTTTACACTTCATAGATAATATGTTTGAAGTGTGAAGTGTGAAGTGTGAAGTGTGAAGTGTGAAGTGTGAAGTCTGACGTCTGAAGTCTGACGTTTGAAATTCAGACTTCATACTTCACACTTCATAGATAATAGGTTTGAAGGGTCTTTCGTACGATAGTGCATATGTTTCCGTGGTGTAGTGGTTATCACATCCGCTTAACACGCGGAAAGTCCTGAGTTCAATCCTCCGAGCGGAAATAGTTTATTTTGTCGGTCTGGCAATTATATTTAAGTGTAAATTTCCAATCGTTCTTAAACAGTTCCGTTCACTCCTACCTTAACAATATGTACACCTCCGATGGCTCAGTTCAAGCGGCGAGTCATTTCAATCAATGGGTTGCTATTTCGAACCCCATTTATGCCAACATTCTTCCCAAGGTTTTACAAACGTCAATGTGACAGACGCCATTTGAGTCGTCCCGCGAAAAACTAACACTATAGCCTCTACGCAATGTATCGATCCAAATCAGCATGCGCAATCCGCGCAGACTGATCCGGGCCGATACATTCCGTCTCAGGGGATAGAAGTATAGAGTAATGATTCCTGAAACAGAAATTCCACAGGAGGCGAAAATTGTCTATCCGGGTAAGCATGCGCGGATTGCGCAGGCTGATCTGAATGGATACTTTACGCAGAGTCCAAAATGTTGGTTTTCTCACGAGACGGCTCATTTGTCCTTCACCAACGCGAAAACAGGTTTTGTGAGAAAGCAGCTAGTTGTTTGGAAAATCAGTTTTGTGTATAGTCTGGTTCCCGGCGTACTATAGTATATCATTTGTATGTCTGGCATGAACCAACAATGGCGACTAGATTGGTCGAGGTGATAATTTTACTCTGAAATACACGAGTGAAATGAATTTTAACCAACGATTGAAATCTAAGGACTAAGAAAAAATATACAAACCTGTAATTGTCAGACCGAAGAAAATAAACTGTTTTCACTGAGGATTGAACTCATGACCTTCCGCGTAATAAGCGGATAACCACCTATGATATATCTTTATATAGTATCTGTTTTTTATCAACGTAAAATATGTATGCGTAAATTATATATTATTTTCTTAATCATATAGTCTTCTTTTTAAATGAATGTTTTTGTTTTATACACATGTCACTTTCATAAACTATTTACTTACTTACTTATGTATGAATCAGAAAATGCTAAACCCCTGTGGAAATTCGTTTTGCCAAGGGAAGCAATTACATCGAGAAAATTGAAAAAAGATTAAAAGCTAAAGCAGTAGTTACGTGAATATAACAATCATTTGGAGTATTATTGATTAGTCTGACGTGTTGTTGTGATTTCTCGACATCCAACGTCAAGACGAATGTGATCATCAATGATAAAATCGATACGGTTTAATCAATTGTGAACGATCATTTGTAATATGGATATTGTGTTACATAACACTGAGAACCGTATCGCCTCCGTGGCCTAATGGATAAGGCATCGGCCTCCTAAGCCGGGGATTGCGGGTTCGAGTCCCGCCGGAGGTTTTTGTTGTTTGATGATTCATTTTAAATTGCCAATCTGATTTAAATAAAATCACATAGCTTTCAATGTTCTTACTCTATGTATACACGTAAAGAAGTAACGCATCTTGGTGTCCATGCCTATCAACGGATATAAATGATTTCAAAAATCTTCGTAGAATGTCACACAAGGAACTGTTGTCATTATGAAATCAGGCCTATTTGTTCGGACAAGATTTTTTTTTTTAGTTTTCACTATATATACATATAACGAACAATCGTGGTTGAACATCCTCGGTACCCAGGCTATTCATAAAATATATGATACCCTGGGAAAATTGGCTGTATAAATCTCGTACTCATGAATAATTTATCAGATGAAATGCAGCCTTTTGATTGGCCGCATGACACAAACCTTTTTACGATACTAAATTTACAGTGTTGTTACTGAGGAAATCGTGGCGCATGCTTTACGAAATTTCGCTAGCCAATTTGCCCAGGGTATCATATATTTTATGAATAGCCTGGGTACCGAGGATGTGGTTGAAGGGCATTCAAGGAACCTTTTGATAAAATTGTTTTGTTATCGGCCCAGTGCTTTTTGTACCAGAAGATTGTTTACGTGTTCACTATATATACATATAAGGAAAACAAGCTCCGCCCTCTGGCGGCCATATTCAGCAAGGGATCGGAATGAACGACGTAGTATAATTATTTCCAAATCAGGCCAATACTTTTGGGCAAGAAGATTTTTAAAAGTTCTACTATACACATTATAGGGAGAATAAGCTGCGCCCCCTGGTAGCCATATTTTTCAATGGATTGAAATAATTTGAACAATCTTGGTAGATGATCCCAAGGAAAATCCTTGTCAAATAATTTAAAAAACAGGCCAGTTCATTTGGACAAGAAGATTTTTCAAGTTTTTCAATTTCGTTGCCATGATAACTAAAGTTCCACATGACATTCAAGTTGTTTATCAAAAGGGGACCACCTAAGGAACATCTCTGTAAAGTTTGATTACAATAGGGCAATCGTTTTATGAGGAGATTTCGTTTGAAGCAAAATGTTGACGGACGACGGACGTAGACAGGTCACAATAGCTACAAGTGCTACAAACAAAACAAGACGAATGTTTGACGCAAAGCGTCAAAGAGAAGCCGCATTTTTTCGTTGTACATGTAGAAATAAGAAAAAAGAACATTTAAATCCACAAATATCAGAACAATTTAAACTGTAGATGGTAATATGCTGATATATTTATCCTTTTGAAGACCGTTGTTATACTTCAAATTACCTCCCTTTAAGCAATACCAGGATTTTTACCTTGTTATTCAAAATTCAACAACATCAAAACTATATTTAACGCAAGATAAATGTGTACATATTTCATTAATTGTTTATAGATACCCTAATGTATAGGTATCAATATAACATTTATAAACTTGTAAACACATTTTCATTACTAACATACTAAGGCTGTTGACTGTGAATCTCGCAGGAACCCCAATTTCAATATACCAAACATGTTAAAGTAAATGTAAGTATGAACCGTTCCTGTATGTACTAAAACTGGAAACGTCTGTTTCTGTATAAGTATATTTCCAATATTTGCGATTTTATATTGAGATTATCTAACCCGGCACAACGTGAACTTCCTCTACCAAATTGGTTGTTGTATGTGAGAAACGTTTAGCTGTTGAACATGTATTTAAATGTTTAACTCTGTTAAATACTTGTATTCCCTTTAAATTGTTTATTTAAATCGTCATACATGTATATTATTAGACAATGGTGTCAGACCAAATGGGCAAAATCTGTGCTGCACTTACAGTAGTTAAATTGTGCGTACTTCAAATTACCTCCCTTTAAGTACTACCAGGATTTTTTTCTTGTGATTCGTATGAATAAGTTTGATAAAAATTAACATTTCAACTAGACGGCAAAATTTTCTTGAAACAGATATTTCTGTGGTTTATATATGTTCATGTCTGCATTTTGCGATGACAATTGTGAAAATGAAAATCTATAGTGGGAAACGGTTAGCTGTTGAACATGTATTTAAATGTTGAACTCTGTTAAATATTTGTATTCCCTTTAAATTGTTTATTCAAATCGTCATACATGTGTATTATTAGACGTATAATTCAAATTACCTCCCCTTAAGTACTACGACGATTTTTTTTCTTGTGATTTGTATGAATACGTTTGATAAACATTAACCTTTCAACTTGATAAACATTAAAATATCAACTAGACGGCAATTTTTTTCTTGAAACAGATATTTCTGTGGTTTATATATGTTCATGTATGCACTTCTTCATCTAATTACTGCGTAATATATGATAGCATGTAAGGAACCAGATTACATTACCGCGAGCCTCTCTTGTTTATGGTTCCCGGTTTAACATACTATCGAACTAATAAAGCGTCTGAGGCAGGTAACCAATTCAGTTTTTTACTGTTTAGACTAGATACAGTGTGAGTTTCGCTTAAATAAAAATGTACATACATTCAATTAATATACTGGCCTTTGTCTTTTGTTTTTAATTTTTAAAACTCACACATGTATAAAGAGTGTAAAAGGAATGTTTTAAAAGCCATTACCTTAACTTAATGAACTTAGTAAGGCCAAAGAGAAATCAAGATATGTGGTCACGCTGGCAGGTCTAAATAGTCTTCTCGTCCGAAATTTCTAAGCATCCCTACAGGAAGCCCACAAGGCCCATGAGTCTTGCCCATGGGCACTCCACCGTTACGTTGTATCGAGCCTGGGCCAATAAACCAGGGTCAAACGGTTACAAATCCCCGATGCGAACCACTCGAGCATGGCGGATTCCTTTATTTATAAAACATGGGTAGGGAATACATTGTTTGTTTATTTATGAAAATACCACATAAGAAGTCTGAATCTTGTTTATTTATGGAACTACCATATCAAGGTTGGTTTTCCTAGAGCACCGCTCCAATTAAACATGGATGCAGTTTTGAAAATTAGATAAAAAAAAAACTCCGGCGGGACTCGAACCCGCAATCCCCGGCTTAGGAGGCCGATGCCTTATCCATATAAAAAAAACCTCCGGCGGGACTCGAACCCGCAATCCCCGGCTTAGGAGGCCGATGCCTTATCCATTAGGCCACGGAGGCGTTACATTACAAGCTTGTGCGTAGATACTGATTGCCGATGGCAGATCATACTTACTTGAAGTTATGCAATATGACGAATGTAATCTTTTACACTTTACACGTGAGATATAAATGTATATGTGATGATTTCAAGTCTATTAACAATTTGTTTATTTTTAATTTTGTACAATTATTTCTTTATTGTAATATTGAATCATCGTGTATTCAACGGGGTCGAGTGGTTAGGGTAGGGTATTTGAAACTGGGCACCCCGGGTTCGATCCCCAGTCATGGCACGACAGTGGTGGAGTGCCCTTGGACAAGGTACATGTCATAGCCTAGTACTGGTGTGTTAACCAGGGATCACGAATAAGTGAACTGTCGCCATGATATTACAGAAATAATTTTGAAAAACTGCGTAAATCCCAATAAAGAAATAATTTAAATAATATTATGTAACACGTACACAGATAGACGTACACAGATAGAATGTTCACAAAGCTTTTCTAAAATTTGAGCCGAGCCCCGGTAGCTCAGTCGGTAGCGACGCGGGCTGTCAATGCAGGGGTTGTGAGTTCGAATCCCGGCTCGGACAACTTTCTTTCCGACGATTGACAAAAGTCAATGCGACATGCGTCAATCGTCTTCCACCAATGGGCTAAGTCTATGTGGAAAAGCAGCCAGTTGCTTGGAAAGATTGTTGTGTGGAGTACTGGTGTGAGAAAACCAGGAAATGCATGAGTAGGTGAACTGGCCGCCGTGAAATAGCTGAGAAATTGTTAAAAACGGCGTTAAACCACAATCAATCAATCAATCAATCTAAAATTTGACAAAGTGACGTACTTTTTTGACCCCTCATTACCTAGATTGATGGTTGGTTTCGAACATGATTGCGATGTGGAAGATACGAACATTCTGATGAACCTTTTAGTTATTTGATAAACAAACGTTTTTTTCTAAAATTTGATCAAGTGACCCAATTGAAGACCCCACGTAATCAACGTTTGATCTAATTTGACGGTGTAGAATGTCCTGAGGAACTTTCATGAACATTGTTTACAAACGCCGTAAATAAATTAATAATTGATAGTAAGTAACACTGTTTCTTTTCTCGCGTGTTCTGAGTCGGTAACGGAGAAAGCGATCAATCTATGTTCGGATATCGGCACGACAATGCGTTCGTTCTGACTATCTGATTATCTGACTATCGCGATTCCTTTTTCCATCAGTGAGCTAGTTACATTGAAAGCATGTTGTGTGCAGTTAAGGTGTGAGGAAGCCAAACAAAATGTGAACTTGCCACCGTGATATAACATAATACCATGGATAACGACGTTAAGCTCCATTTCATCACAGTTTCTTTTTACTTTTCACTGTATAGTAAAAGGTTTTCAGCAGATACTGAAGCAGTTCCACATATGAGCCGTCCCACGAGAAAACCAACATTGTGGAATCTGCGTAAAGTATCGACCCGGATCAGCCTAAGCATGCCGCTGGATAGACTCTTTTCGCCTCCTGTGGATTTTCTGTTTCAGGAATCATTACTCTATACCTCTATCCCCCTGAGACGGAATGTGTCGGCCAAGATTAGCCTGCACGGATTGCGCAGGTTCATCTGGATCGATACATTACGCAGATAACATAAAGTTGGTTTTCTCGTGGAACGGCTCATATGTCATAATATAGAATGGTCGGGCAATTGGAATGAATCCACTGTGGCTAGGTATTGTTTAGTATGGAACCGGACGTCCATGGTTCGATCCCCAGTCGCAGCGTCCCTTGGAAAGGAATCATGGGCAGGGCATAATTATTTTGCAAGTTACTGGTTTGTCTACCCTAGGATCATGAATAACATAATTGTCTCCGTGGTATAATTGATTATTTATTTATTTATTTATTGGGGTTTTACGCCGCTTTAAACAATATTTCAGTTATATCATGGCGACATCACTTATTTATTCCCTGGGTAAACAAACCAGGTCTTGGCTAGAAAATGTGCCTTGCCCAAGGGCACTCCACCATGACCGTAGTGCCGCGACTGGGGATCGAACCCGGGACACCCGGTTTCGCAATCCCCGACGCTAACCACTCGACCACAGCGGATTCCTGGTATAATTGAAGTAACGTTGAAACGGCATAAAAAAAACCAATAAAATAAACTGACAACTGGATATTGCATCATATCGATTTTAAACGTTTTATGTAATTACTAAAAATGATCAGTAACAACAACCTCCGGCGGGACTCGAACCCGCAATCCCCGGCTTAGGAGGCCGATGCCTTATCCATTAGGCCACGGAGGCGACATGTTTATATAGTGTTATGTAACATATTATCGATATTTCAAGCGCTCATTCACAACTGATTAAACGATAGCGCTTTAATCAGTTAAGATCACGTTAATCTTTCAGTAAGATGTCAATAAATCACAATAACATGTAAGACTAAACAATAATACTTCAAATAATACATACATACATACATTCATACATATTATTAGCATCGGCAAAGCCATTTGCAATTGAAATAAAGCAAATGCAGAACAGTAAATACAGAGTTAATAGATATGTGTTAAACAAAAGAGAAAAAAAATAAACAAGGAATCGAATAATCATTTAAAGTTGGTATTTTATGTGCAGACATTTTTTATTGGGAATACAAATTTCGAGAAGAATACTACTAGGATAACCTAGGTCAAGTTGAAAATGGTAAGCAGCACCATTTTAATAACAATGAATATACATGTATACTAATTTATTCAATCAGTGTGTTCACTACTTATACATATGTATGGTGTAGTGGTTATCACATCCGCTTAACACGCGCAAAGTCACGAGTTCAATCCTCAGCGGAAACAGTTTATTTTGTCGGTCTGGCAATTATATTTATGTATCTATTGTTTTTATGATTCCTCAATTATCAACAATTTTTCAGTCATATCACGGCGACCAGTTCACCTACTCATGCGTTTCCTGGTTTTCCCACACCCGTACACCACACAACATACTTTCCAAGCAACGGGCTGCTTTTCCACATAGACTGTTAAACAGCCCATTGGTGAAAGACCATATATGAATCAAAGATAGGGAAACAATAAATACGCCACATATTTCCACGGCAATAAATGACACACAGTGTGACATTCATTACCGTAAGCAATACCCCCACCCCATCCGCGTAGTATATCACTTGTATGTCTGGCATAGACCAACTGGCGACTAGATTGGTCAATGTGATAATTTTACTCTTTAGTGCACGTGTGAAAGGAATTTCGTCAACGATTGAAAAATAACGACTAAAGTAACGATATATATGTACATTTTGTAATCAACAACAAATTGAAGATGAAATACATTTTTTAACTCAGTGTACATTTTACAATGATATTAGAGCAGACGTTTTTAATGATCAATTTTCTAATATACAGTTTAATGTTTTGAGGGATGCGGATAAACTTACATATCTTATCAGAAACGTTCCAAGAAAAGTAGCTAAATACATTGTTAAATATTATATGAGAAGAAGAAATGCATTATATAACTAGTCTCATTCCAATCCATATAATATTATGCAATTTGTTTGACATTTATTATTTATTTATTGATGATGTTAGTAATTTCAAATTAATGTCACGTGAAAATGATATTACTTACTATTGTATAGGTGACTTATAGGTCCATTGGGCCGGGTGTTTTGTTTACATTTCTCTAATTGTACCATTTTACATGTACATATGTCACTTTAATAAAATATTTACTTACTTACTTACTTATATAACAATGTAATTGCCAGACCAATAAATTTGATGATTGAACTCATGACCTTATAAAGCAGATAACCATTGGTGAATTATTGCTGTATATTTATTTCTGTATATATTTGTATCGTATCTGTATCTTATCGGATTTTAGCAGATTAAAATCATAATGAATACATTATATATTATTTTCATAATCATATAGTGTCGTATTTGTCATATTGATGTGTTTTTTATACACATGTCATTTCATGAAATAATTTACTTACTTACATACATCGTACTTATGTACATATCCCTTTGTGGTTGCCGGTTGCCTTGATTTCCACGAATACCAAGTATTGGCCCCTTTTCTCGAGCACGCCAATCTCTATCGATTTCGTCATTACGTGCACCTCGAACCTCACGATTTCAAAGTCTAAGTCTGTCAACTCGGGGGAGCCTTTGCAAGCCGTTGTCGGCATGTATACCTTGTCGTTCCGGACGTAATGGTGCCACATCTCTGATAGCACCACGCCCCTGTCTTCTTGGGTTTCCCCTGAAAGTACATGTTACTGGTTTAAATCACACGAAAACCCGATTTTCATGAGGATGTGTCAGACATAATCAAAAACAGTCCTGTGCTTCTTCTCAGTTTGGGTATTTACGATTGATTCATACATTGATAGTATTCGTTTTACGTGACTCATTAGTATTTTAGTTATATATCGCAGTTTTCGAGGCAAATTTAAAAAAGGACCACCAATTGGTTTGAACACTTTTTGTAGAAGGACACTCAAGGAACATTTCTACCAAATCATATTGGAGATTCAAAGGAGATTTTTGTTTAAAGTTCGGACAGTTTATCCCCTTTCTGATGCCACAGCAACTAAAGTTCTCCATGAAATTAAAGGTAGAACGCGCCTCAAAAAAAAGATATCAAACGATTTGTAATAACATTCTAAATGAATAGAATAAAAAAAAAATCAATTTATTTTTTATTTTAAAAGGACCACCAAAGGAACATTTCAATGTAGTTTTGATGAAATTGGTCTAGTGAATTAGGAGGAGGTGTCATTTGAAGCAAAACGTTAATTTTACCCCTTTTCTGATTTCGATTGGTTGCTATGTCTTTCAACTAATCAATATGGTAGAGGATCAATGAAAGAACATTTTACAAAATTATCTTGAAATCAGACAAGCACTTTCATAAGGATGGATTATTAAAGTTTTGTCATTCTGCCCATTTTCTAATGCGGCCTGGTTGCCAATTATTTCAACCAATCAATATGGCTTGAACAATTTTTGTAGAAGGACACTCAAGGAACATTTCTACTAAATTATATTGGAATCTGAAAGAGCAGATAGATTCAAAGGAGATATTTTTTTTAAAGTAGGGACATTTTCCCCCATTTCTAATGCCGCATCATTCTCCATGGAATTAAAGGTAGAACGCGCCTCAAAGTAAAATGTTCACTAGAATAGGGGTATTCTTAAGATGCAAATCGTGATATAAGTTTGCAGCTATCAACGTAAAAGTGACCAAACTATCAGCTTTTGTTGTTTTAAGAAGGAGAATTTGAAAGACGTCTCAAAATTGACGTCAGTGGTACATTCGAAGTCTCGTAGTTTCTAAACTGTTTAAGATACACACAAGGTAAGGACATAATCTTAATGGGACTATGCTGTATTATTATAGATATTTCCGTGTATGCGGGAAAGGGTTAATCTCATATAAAGTTTTCAAAGATACATGTTGACCCTCTTTATGAACGCGTCTTGATTTGACTAACAAGTAAAGGGGAAATGCATTGTTTGTTAACGAAAAGTTTTGAACAATATAAAATCCGTAAACCAGAAAGTTTGTTGTCACATTATTTTTATAAACCGTTTCTATATCCGTTTTGATCGCGTACTAAGAAATTAAACGCTGAGACGGAATGAAGGTAAATATAAGCACTTGACTAGCCACTGAAAGTTCTCGAACCATCTTACAAACGACCCCTTTTTAATCATTCTATATTATTTCGAACTGCTTTAGTTTGTATGGTGTTTAACACCGCTTTCAACACTTTTTCAGTTATATCACGGCTTTTCCTTGGTAAGTAACTAATGTCCCTCGTTGGGTTTTCATTAATGCCAAAACAAATTTCTTTGTATGTGTGTCCCCGATGAGCTCATTTATCTTAGAAGGGCTTTACTCCTCCCGAATGAACCCCCGGCGCTCCTCAATGAGCTCCCGGAGCTCTTAAATGCGGGCGCGGTCTTCCCAAAATGAGCTCCCGGAGTAGACACCAAGTAGACAATACCAAACCAAGTATCGCAACTGCAACATACTTTTCTTTTTATGTTTTACCTTGTATAGCTTTTAAGTAATAAAATAACAATTCCATTTAATAGATACTGACAAAACAATTACCAACCCCCCTTAGGAATAAACTGTCTGTAAATCAAACAAACGGGCATATGCAATGTACATTCAATTCGACAAACCTCATTTAAAAGAGTATACGAATCATGACTGGATGGTATTTTAGGGGGTATATCATATTATCTATCATTATAAGCGTCGGATAAACATGTATTTTTGATGCGTTTACGATCAATGTATTATGCATATTCATGAACAATGATGATACGCAATGTAGTGTTAACCCTTTCCTTTGCATAGACGCCGTTGCAGCAGACGACTTTTGAAAAGATTGTGACAAAAGAAGAAATTGCTCAAAACGAGCAATTTCTGCTTTTGCCACAATGTTTTCAGCTCCATTTAAAGATTAAACTTTCCCTGATAAAGATATAATATAATCTTGCCCTGATGTTTTCAAAGACGGCTGCTGCAAATTTGTTGTATTTGGGGAAGGGTTAAGAATACCTAAACACTGGGTACCGAGTCGGAGAATTTACGATCGTATTGCAGTTGCGTACAGTTTTACACTGAACTTTAAATGTTGGCAAACCGGAATAATAAGACTCCGAATTGCCAGACGTACCCTTTATATATGACTGTGTGACAAACTTTAATAGCCGTAATACTCCACACAGTAGTTACTTACCCCCCTTCGTTAAAGATCCACCATTTTGTTCTCTTACAAATAAATACAGACAGGTATTCTTTGTAATGTTTGGTAAAGATTCGGAAATACTCGGGAATGCGCTAGGTGGCATAGCGGATAACCGAGCTCTCTGAAGTTTTGAATCAGTCTGGGTCGAATCTCTGACCAGGCCACATCATTGACTTTAATTAGTTCTCCTGTGTTTTGGGGTGTTAGGTGTTGCTGTAAGGGAGCTGCTGGGACTAGATACGGCCCTGTGAAGCCTGGCGCTTTGAAGCCTGGTGTTGTGAAGCCTTGCGCTGTGTTACAGAAGAGAAGCATCGCTTCCTTCTGGGTAGTTTTCGGGCCTCGCCTGATTGCTAGGGTGAACTGGATAGTCGCCAGAGAGCTGCTGTGGCTTATTGCGGCACAGCCTCAAAGAAGCCAGGTCAGACAGTGAGTGAAACTGCACCCTTTATATATATTGCAAGTTCACGCAATAAATGAAATAGATTTTGTGATTGATACCTGTCTCTATTATATTATTTCTGATCTTTCATTGAATCTAAATCCTTTATGTAATCATTTGTACTAATCGTATGGCAAGGTAGCGCTGAGGTAAATTTATAGCTGTTAAATTGATTTATTGGTGTGTATGTAAGAACCGCTCGATACGGAAACTCGTTACAACTATTACTTCCTGATCGTTTGAGACATATAGCAGTGTCTTCTGAACGACTTACAAGTCAGGTCGGTTAATACGTGATTCGGGTAAGATAGTATTCATTACTCATTAAACAGTATGTGATTTTTTATCATTTTTTTATTTTCGTAAATAAAAACATTTCAGTATCAAAATAAGAAGAAGGGTGTATATTTTACCCATTTCCCACGCAGTTTGACGAATCTATAGCAGACAACTCTTACAAATATTGATGTACGAGAAGACATTGCTCATTGTGAAATGTTTATATCATGGATACATGTATGTCGACGTAGCGCAAGTTAACACGGTATACTGTGGAATGTACATATCATACAAAGTCAGTTCTTGATAATTATGTTTAAGAAATTAATGTAAAGTATGATATATATGAGCCATTCTACGAGAAACCAACATTATGGACTTTGCGAAATGTATCGACCCGGATCAGTCTGCGCAGTCCGCGCAGGCTTATCCGGGCCGATACATTCCGTCTCGGGGGATAGAGGTGTAGAGTAACCCCCCCCCCCCCGCCCGGCCTACCACTCTGTGGGTTTTGTTTCCCCCCGTTTTTAGCTCACCTATGCACGAAGTGCAAGGTGAGCTATTGTGATCACATTTTGTCCGGCGTCCGTCCGTCGTCCGTCGAGCGTCGTCAATATTTGCGCCTGTTAACACTGAAAGTTTATCAGAACATTTATCTCCATCAAATCTTGGACACATTCGAAACTGGGCCATATGAGGTCAAAAACTAGGTCACTTGGTCAAATTGAAGGGCAGTCTTGTTAACACTCTGGAGGCCACATTTACAACTTGAGCTTATTGAAACTTTATCATAATGTTTGTCTTGATGATGTGTAAGTCAAGTTCGAACATGGGTCATGTCGGGTCAAAAAATAGGTCACTAGTTCAAATTGAAGGAAAATCTTGTTAACACTCTAGAGGTCGCAATTGTTGGTTCAGCAGTTTGAATTTTTGTCAGAATGTTTGTTAAAGATATCTAAGTCACGTTCGAATATGGATCTGAACAGAATGTTGGTCTTAAAAGTATATAGATCAACTTCGAATATGGGTCATATTCGGTCAGAAACTAGGTCACTATGCTAAATTGAAGGGCAATCTTGTTAACACTGTAGAAGCCGCTTCAGCAGCTTGAAATTTTGTCAGAATGTTGGGCTGAATGATATCTAGGACAAGTTTGAAAATGGGTCATGCCGGTTGAAAACCTAGGTCACTAGGCCAAATTGAAGGGTAATCTTGTTAACACTCTAGAGGCCACATTTTCAACTTGAGCATGTTGAAACTTTATCAGAATGTTTGTCTTGATGATATGTAGCTCAAGTTTGAACATGGGTCATACTGGGTCGGAAAGTAGGTCACTAGGTAAAATTGAAGGAAAATCTTGATAACCCTCTAGAGGCCGCCATTTTTGCTTCAGAAGTTAGAAATTTTGTCAGAATGTTTGTTAAAGATATCTAAGTCACGTTCGAGTATGGGTCTGTAGAAGACGCATTTTTTGCTACAGCTTGAAATTTGGTCAGAATGTTTGTCTGAATTATATCTAGATTAAGTTCGAATATGGGTCATATTGGATCAGAAACAATGTCAATAAAGTAAAATATTGTTCAAACTCCGGAGGCCGCATTTTTACTTTCAACTTTGCCAGAATGTTGTCTTAGTGATATTTAGTCCATGTTGGAATTTGGTCATATCAGGTAACGAAATATAGATCACTAGGCCAAATGAAGGAAAATCTTGTTAACACTGTGGAGGTTGCATTCAGAATAATTGTCTCGATGTGTTTTGCATTGCAGTACATTGTATAATTACGGTGAGCGATCTAGGGCCATCATGACCCTCTTGTTTTATTCTCCAAGTTACCTGTAGATGGTAGGGGACGACACATTCCCTGTTTAAAGGCAGCACTCTTTGCGTGCCCGGGGAAATGTAAGCCTTCGCCGTAATAGATAAGCTGTTTGTGTTATTTTCAAATTGAGTATTACTCCATGCATCCAATGTTTTTTTACATTTTAGATTTTGTGTACTGTGAAAATGCGTGTAGAACACAGCCAGAAGGTGTAAAAGATACAAACAGATATGAGTAAAGACAGAAAATAAAAGCCTAGTGGTTTTGGAGCTGCGGTGAAAACATTTGGCGAGTATAACTTAGTGTACACAATGTTTACCCTTTTCTATGGGACATACAGTTGTCTTTTGACGCCTCTGCAAAATTGTCACAAATAAGCAATAACTCCTTTTGTCACAACGTTATCAACATTTTAAACTAGACGTTTTCAAAGTCATCTGCTGCAATTTCGTTGTATGTAGGAAAGGGACAAAGGGTTAAATGATAAAATGTATACTACGTCAAAAAAGGACTGAAAAATGCCTCCTTTAAAATGCTGACAATGGTGCTGTTATCACAATTTACACCAGATTTTGATGCATTTGCAGCAGACGACTTTTGGAAACATTGTGACAAAAGAAAGAAATTGCTTATAAATCATGAGCATTTTTTTCCTTTTGCCCCCAATGTTTTCGACTTACTTTAATCATAATAATTTATTTTATAGAGATTATCCCTATTTCTGCTCCAGATTTTTGGTATGTGGGAAAATGGTTTAAACAGAAGGAGGATGGTTTCGTTGTTGACAGATAGGAAGCATAACTGTATGAATAGTATTAATATTTATACAATAGTTCATTACATGTCTGTCAAATATCATGATTTCAAAACTCTTATCCTCTTTTGTCAATAAGAACATTAAAACTAAATTGTGGGTACTCTAAATGTATTTTTAGATCACCTGAATCGAAGGCTGAAGGTGATCCTTTCACTCTCTGTCCGTCAGTGGCGGCAGCGTTGGTCGTTAAGTTTTAGCTTTAGATATCATCTACTGTTAAACCACTGGACCGATTTCAACCAAACTTCTCAGTTATGTTTATTTGGTAGTCCTCTTTCAACGTTGTTCAAGAATGTAAATTATATGCAGATATCTGGTTGCTGCAGCATCAGAAAGGGATAAACATCCCCAAACTTTAAAATTCTTCTCCTCTGAAAACGCTTGTCCGATTCCGAGATAATTTTGTACAAATTTCGTTGAGTGACCATCTACAAAAAAACATCAAATCATATTGATTGGTTGAAAAACGTAGCGGCCAGAAGGCATCAGAAAAGGGGCAAAATTCTTATTAAAGTTATTCAAAATAATTTATCAGAAATGTTTCTGTTGTGACCCTCTACAAAGTTTGTTCAAGCCATGCTATATTTATTGGTTATAAAGCAAAGATTTCAGGAGGCATCAGAAATGGGGTAAAATGAACTGTAAGTTTCGAACTACGTCTCCACTTAACTCATTGGACCGATATAGACCAAACCTCACAGGAGTGTTTTCTTTAGTGTTTTTCCGTAAAATTGTTCAAGATTAAATTCCGTTTAACCTTTTATTTCTTTTAATAAAAATCTGTTTGATTTACAGTGTCCACTACATTTGCTACTATACTATCACTCAAGTGATTGATTTATGTCCATCTTGGCCATCTTGTTGTCTTTTTCCATATTGTATCAACACTTTGAGGTGCTTCAGATGCATCACTCAGTCCACATAGCAGAACATAATAACATTATTTGAAATATTACAGTCTGCTTCACGTTCTTTGAAAAAAGATGTTAATAGCTTTTTCCTTCTCACTTGTCAAAACATGTAGATAAACGTCATGTATATTTTACAGCATCATTCAAAACAAAAGACACTTTAAGAGAGGAGTACATTCAACTGACTACAGAAATCACAACCCTAAAACAGCGATACGAAAAAATCTACCCGTCTTTTGCCACATTGTCTGCCAGCTACAGTAACTGTAAAGAACATAATGCTTTCTTAAGATACGGGGATTTAAAAGAGATGATTAAAGCGTGTGTAAAAGACGAAGTGAAACAAACCTCTGATGGTAAGGGCAAGGCTTTAGCAGAATTCAGGAAGTCGTCCGCAACTATTAATAGTAAGTAAAATGGTACATTTTCTAAACATAGTTTGTCATGATTTCATTACTTTTGTATGTGTCTTCTGTCTTGCCAAAGGGATTTTTTCTCTGTCACCAATCTGATCATCTTTCTGTGGGCAACACTTTTGTTTATGTATATTCTGTAAAAGTGAAAAGATATCCCCACCCTTTAACCCGTTTCCCCATGCAACAAATCTTCAGCAGACAACTTTGAACACATAGTGACAAAAACCTGAAAAATCTCCATAAAAGGTCGCTTTATTGTTAAATAAAGTTGAAAACATTGTGGTCAGGAGCGATTTCACATTTGGCCGCAATAATTTCAAAAGTCGTCTGCTGCTCTGGTGTCAAAATGTGTCTGCAGGTGGGAAAGTGTTAACTAATATTTGGAAATACAAATGTAACTCATTCGATGATTTTTGAAACACAGTGGATGAGAGTCAGCCCTTCATACAATAAGTCCTGGTTTCAGATTTCCCCCACATAAACAGGGTAAATACATGTTTAGTCTCAAGGAAACAGATATTGAATATGATTACCTTAATTCAGCTGAAAGCTTGTTTCGCAATCAAAGTAAAACAAATTCGTCTAATCTAATCTCAATCATAATTTTAAAACCTTAGATATTTTAAAAGTCATCCACTTTGAAAACATCTTATGTAAACATAGTGCTTTTTCGGCGACAGCTGTTTGACCTCAGTTTTGACCTAGATGTTAAACAAATGATCTAGATTGTAGACCAATCAAATGGTGTATTTAATGAATAATGTCGAAGAAATAACGGAAATGAAACGTTTTGATTGGTTCATAGTTAAGTTGGCGATCGTACGAGAGGCACTAATAAGGTGAAGTTTTAACATGAAATGTTGTGCATTCTAACCTTTAATTGTAGTCCTTAAGACATATATTTCAGTGAACAAAAATCAGTGGAAACGGTTGAAATATAATATTCAATAGCAAAATATTAATTATTTTTAGAAACATGATAAAGTTTCAGTTATTTATCGCCAATTAAAACTTATACACCCCTTGGGAGCCTCGCGTAATCTCCAGTCATGTGACGTATTCTCGGCCTTGACCGCGCAATTTCCATTTCTTAGTGTTTTCTCATATTGATCGCCGTTCATCTTTTTTAAAGATATTTATTGTTTAAAGGTGAAAGTATGATTTTGATACTGAGTACAAAACATTGTCTGAAAATTAGAAAAAGCAATTTCCTATTTCTCTTCAATACATGTGTATTTTTAAAAGTCATCGGCTGCTTGCTTAAGCTTAAAATGTCATCTGTTTAAGAGAAATTCTTTTTCAATGCATTATGTTTAAATTTCTGTTGACAGTATGAAGTGGGGAATAAGCTATTGTGATCACTAACTATCCAGTACCGTTGTCGTCTGTCTGTCTGTTGTATAACCTATTTTCCTGCAAACAACTTCTCCTCCTAGACCAACAGACCAATTTCAAAATAATTTCATAAGAATGTTCCTTAGGTGGTTCTTTTTCGAAGTTGTTCAAACAACTTAAATAATTGAAAACCATGAAGAACTTTGGTTACATAGGCGTCAGAAAGAGGGAAAATGTTAAAACTTAAAACAAATCTTCTTGACCAAAAGTACAAGCCCGATTTGAATTATTAGTACTCACAAATGTTCCTTGTTCCTTTGTTTGTTTGTTTTCAGAAATTTATCAACTACACAAAGCGGAGATAGTAAAAGGCATCGAAGACACACAGAAGCTGAAGAGTAAGCTAGAGAGGAATTTACTTCAACTGCAGGACATGTTGGAGAAGTTAAAGAGAGATTATGAGGTTTCTAAGCAATACATGCCGCCGAAACGGTACAGAGTCATGAAGAGAATGATCAAACCCCTCATAAGGAACGAGGCATTGAAAGATGACTTGGAGTGTTTCATTTAAACGAAACTTAAACCTTTCCAGCATGCTGACATATTTTGGTGTTCTGTAGAAGGAAAAATTTGAAAAAAATAGAATAGCTTGTTTTGAGTAATTTCTTCTTTTGCCATGTATGATTTCTATCCAATAAATATATTTTCGTTTTTCATATGTTTGTATGCTGTTTACTTTTCTGTTGCAGATTTGTTGTCAGTCCAACCTGTGTTTAAAGATCACCTGTGGGAAGAGTACTATCTGGTCTTTGTTCACAGGTGGTCTTTAATTGCAGGTTCGTTTATGCAGAAAATGAGTAATTGGGAAACTAAAAATGTGGTTGCTAAAGACAGGGGATTGCTTATCCCATGGTATTAAATCCTTGTCTGATCAATAGGGACGAGTTAAGTAATAGGATTGGTAAAAGAGTTGTATGTTTAGAATCAAGCATTGATAAGGGGAAGTGTTAAAATAGTGAAATATTTTACGTGTCTCACTCATTTCAGTTACATCATAAAGTTCCCGTCGCTGTTTTAGCGTAAGGCTTATATACCTGGCTTCTCACCATGGTAACATCGTGACGTACTGAAAGTGTATGCATTGCTTGTTCGCAGGGGCCATTGTGCCACAGGGGCTTTCATTGAAATAGGGGTCAGATTCTGGGCCGTTAATGATCTCATGCAGAGATGTTAAAAATGTTTACCGTTACCTTTTCTGGTAGATTGTGGCATAATGTGGAAGACTGTAAAGTATGTAAGACATAACTTTCCTTGTATATATAGTCCAATTAAAACTTCTTAGATAGAGAAAAAGACAAGGTATAAGGTACAGCTACACGTTTAAAACAACAAGTGTTACCATTAGATTCATTAACTCATTTAGTGCCTCCAATACGACGGCATAAAGCAGACGATTGTTTGTATTTGTAAACATCACGTTACAAACAACCGACCTGCACCAGATCTTCACTTTAGAAGAAACCAAACTGAGCCACGTGCGCAGGACAACAACATTATTAAATCACAGCCATCATTGAACAAACCGGACGAAACCGATTATGACCGAGAGTCTTCGTCACTTACACCCACCATATAGGAATACGGCCGAGGCCCAAATACTTACGCATGTGACAATACAAACAGTCTAGCGTGGAAGATATGTGGATCTAAAAAAAAAATTAGATAGTGATTATGTGATGGAAAGATTTAGAAATCATATGATATTGTTAGTCTTTGTGAAACATGGTCCAACTGTGTAGGCGAGTTCCATGAATTATTAGAGGGCTATACTCATTATGATTATGTCAGAAACTATGACAGTAGTGTTCGTAACAGTGGAGGAATCAGTGTGTATGTGAACTGAAGTCTTTTATATGCAATCATGATTGAGCGTATATGTGACCATATGACCGACGGTGTTGTTTTGTATTGCATTTTTTCGGAAATGTTTCATGCAAATGATATAATTATGTATTTTGTATATATCTCCCCAGAGGGTTCTTCAATTTATAATTTATGTGTGGAAAAGGATGGTATTGTTAAAATGCAAAAATGTTTGGAAAATTGTATACCTGTTGATAACGCAAGCACATTTTCGGACCTACCTTTCCGTTGACATCTGATGAACCTTTTCACACATTAACAAATCTGAAAGAGACGAGTTTGAAAACATCTGGGAAAAAATAAAATTCTTTGTAAATGGAAGTTTTATGTTTGAATAGAGTTGTAAACATTTTGGTAAATATTAACAATGTTTATCACGATGTCTTCTTTGGCCCACCAAGTCAAAATTGTTTATCCTGAAGCTTGATAGATTGATTGCAAGACGTTTTACGCCTCTTTCAACCGTTCTTCAGTATGATCACGACGTTTTACTCCACTTTCAAAATTATTTAGTAACATCAAGACGTTTCAAGTGAAAGTCTGACCGAAATGAGTTATTCGTTTGTTCAGAGACCTAAAATAACACAGATATGCAACATGACGTCAACAAATAATAAAGGTCACGCGTTATCTCCCAGCGAACGAGATTCGGCAGGTTCGCGCATTTTGTAGATGTCCAAATTGCTTTCTTTTTGTTTTAGAGTTTGTTTAAATGATTTCATCATATATCAATAATACCATGGAACGTTTATCCCAGTTAAAAAATTAAATAATCAAGGAGAATTTAAAGCAAGCATTTCTGATTCATAAAAAATACTCTACCCAGAACGAAACAGGTCTTTCAGCTTTTTTCGTTAAATTCTTTAATTTTGTTCCAAATTGCTTGCTTTTGGTTTAAAAGTTTGTTAAAATGATTTTCCCATATTTTAATAATATCATGAAATATGTATCTAGTGTAACCACGGCGGTGTATCCCGAAACCGGAAATCTCGCGTAACGCGCTCATCCGACACTTCGCCGAGCAAATTAACAAGGTTACGTCATGTAGCATATCTGTGTTACTTTAGGTCTCTGGTTTGTTCCATTATTGCGCTTCACAAAACACTTTGAATGTGCTGCATTAAGTGTGTATGATACGTTCTACGACTCACTTAAAATTCTAGGCATTAGATAGAAACTGGCATACTTACATACCCTTTAGAATATCTATACCATTAGTATCTATTGTTCCCGAATTTGGTTTAAGAACTTTTTCTCGCCTGATACTATGATTCTTTGTTGGTACTTTTGCTGTTGTCGTGTGTTTTTTGTATAACACTTTCCAGGCTAATGTATCCTGGAATGAATTTGTCACGTTTTCATTTGGAAAAGTCAAGATAACAATTTTCTTCGATTGCGAATCAAACTTTCAGCTTATTGATTGCGAAACAAACTTTAAGTTCACGCGCCATTTGTGTGAACATATATCTGTAAAACGTAATTTCGAACACTGAACCGGCAAAAAAATAACACTTATTTTCTTAAAATTGGATTTATTTATTTTTCGACAGTTGGGTATCTGGAGTTCAGTCGCTTTAATGCGTTAGTTCATTTTATTTCTTGTAGACGTATGGAATAACGAAACATGCTAAGATGTTTCGTTCGATGACATTTTACTCTGTACTATCATGGTAAAATTACAATCAATTGACAATGAGATAATACAGTAGAACGGAGATAACACAAGTTCATAAATAAGATAATAATGTAGAACGGAGATAACACAGGTTTAAAGCTAAGTATAGATTTAGCTGAATAGTATACGAGTAAATTGTTACGCGTCTGTTTTGAAAGTTTGGACATTTTAAATTGTCGATCATGAGCAACCGTATATTCTCCAACTACAGCTGTTTAGAACAATGTCTTTTTTTGTTTCTTCCAAAAGTGTTCATTATATTTAATTGCGCAATCAAATACCTACTAATCTTATTAAGATAAAACTGTAATTAGCAACCATTGTATTAAACCACTCTAAACATTATCTACCTTTATTGTAATATGACAAATAATTACAGCCGCCTTCATCAACAAATGTCCGGTTGGTTTGTTCTTTTACTTTGCAGCACAACAATCGTTTGATTATGTTGCACTTACACGAAATCAAAGGTTTCAGACGGCAATATTCATACTTACAAACACCTAGTTCGTAACAGTTATTATGTCGTCGTCAGGTATTTCTTTGAAATATTCATCTCGTCCGAATGCATTAAAGAGTCACTCTCTCGTGACACATGAGCTGTTATCGTGGTTATCTGGTTAAACATTTTAAAACTTGTTTGTTTAAATGAAAGTGTCCAGCTTTGCATTTGGAAGAGTCCATATACAATTCTAGGATTATCGTGATAACTATTTTGATTTGAGCAGCCAGCAGTATAAAGACTGTTCAGATGGCGCCGATTTAACGTTAAGTGTATTAATTGTACATGTATCTACATTCAGTTTATATACAATTTAATTTATATCTTAAACGCTCAGTGTGTTTATTGTAAACGTTTATGTGTATATTTAACATAATAGTTTTAAATACCATTACTGTACCAGTTAATGTATACTTATAATTACGTAAGTATAGCATCCTATCCGAACTTCCATCGGCACAAAAGAAAAAAAAAACCGTTTCGCATTTTATGTGACCGATATTAGCCCATCGGGCATCGAATTAAGAATCCCAGCTGTACACACCGAAATGGTACTTGTGTTCAGTTTATCTTCTGACCGGTTAATCAGATAAACGTATAAATTCATAGACAATCAAAATTCACTTGCTTCCGGATTTTGATAATATCTTTTTATTTTTGTTAATTGAAAAGGAGCATAGCTGCATATCTTTAAATACCAACTCAGTGGATTTCAATCCACTATGCAAATCTTCTAATCGTTTTGGTAAATAATTTACAAATATAACAATTGGATGCCTTGTATGAGATATCAACGTTCTTTCAAAAGAAACAAACTGTCCTTTAATTCATCGTTTGGTCATCCACAATTATTCGATTAACACTACGCAAGCAAACGGTCATCAATATAATCGTGTTTGGCCGTTTTCACAGTTATGTAAACACACCCAATCGAGGAGTGATTAATTAATTTCTGGACAGTTACGTAGATAGATTTTATTCTGGAAAAAGGGCAAATATGCCCAACATACCACAAACATATAACACATTCATTTTAACAGTCAAATAGCGGACTAATGGTCAAAATCCGGGGAGAAAATGTTTGAAAAATAATATAGAAAACTTAAATAAGATTGTTTTCCCCTTTGATTGACAAACGAATTAATATACTCTAATCAAAGATAATAAGTTAATATAAATGAAATCATTAATGTAACAGTCATTTGAGAGTAGATATAAATCCCATAAAAATCATTTAGAAATTATTGCAGAAGGTGACGAAGTTGCTCAATGTCAGCAATTTCTCAATTTCTACATTGATTTCCTCTAAAGGCTGCAACTAAACCTCAACTACTCTACGTAATTATTGTTGTTCCTTATTTCAAAACCCTTGTAAACAAATAGTGCCAAGTTTTTGACTATATTTTCATTTTCAGATTTTAGTAATTCAATAAATTTAATCATACTTGAGTGTTTCCAGTAATATTTTTTGATATATACCATTCGTATATCAGAAAACATTGGACATTCTAATAAAAAGTGCATTTCATCTTCGATAGTTTTACATAATTTACATTTTCTTTCATTATATGGTATTTTATTTGGTTTGTGCCATCTTCCAGCTTCAATTTCTAATCTATGTGCAGAAACACGAAATCTTGTAAGAGCGATTCTAAATTTATCGATTTTAATTGAATTTAAATATGGTTGAAAAACGAAATCAGGATAAAGTCTGTATGTTTTTGCTCTTGAAGAGTTTTGTAAATCAGAATTCCATATCCGATTATAGTTATCATAAATTCTTTGTTTAAAAACAGACAAAAATAATTTCACATTTTCAACACATTGGTTTAACCATACAATATTAAAACCTAAGTTTTCAAAAATATTTCTAATCGACTTTACCCAAGATTTTTTTTCTTGAAATAATTGAAAGTCATTCAACATCATGTCATATACATGTTTAATATATTTTTCATTTGTAGACCTAATTATTTTAAACCAATATTTTACTACTCTTAATAATCTCTTAATCTTTAGTGGATATCTACCAAGTTCTCCATAAACGAAAGTATGTTGAGTTTCCGATCTTACCCCCAGTATTTGTTTGCAAAATTTTAAATGAATATTTTCTAGTTTAACTGCCTCATTCATACCCCGTTCCTCATACCATAAGATAAAATTGGTTCAATAAGTTTATCGAATAATTCACATTTATGGGAGATTGACATACTAGGGAATTTCACCATATAAAATTTAAGCATACAAAGTGACTTCAATGCTTGGCCATACAATGCCTCAAATGTAGTATTAAAAGACCCACCTACTGTAAAGATAACTCCAAGATACTTGAAATTATTAACTATTTCTAGACACTCCTCTTTATATGTGAATTTCATATTTTTTCTCAGTCTACCCTTTTTGAAAATTAGTACTTTAGTTTTATTAACGTTAACTTGGAGTTTCCATCTATCGCAATATTCTTCCAGTATATCCAAACCCTGTTGTAAACCAAATTCACTTTCAGAAAGTAAAACGATATCATCTGCATATAAAAGTAAAAATAGTTTCAACATTCCAATTTCAATGCCATCAAATCCCTTTAGAATGAAATATTCTTCAATATCATTTAGATACATAGAGAATAGGAACGGGGATAAGCTTTCCCCTTGCCTAACACCCAATGAACACACACAACTTTCACTTAATTCATTATTATTTTTTACTTTGCATGTAATTTTATACTTTTCATAAATATATTTAATAATATCCAATATTTTACCACGTAACCCTAACTTAATGAGCTTATACCATAAAATATCCCTTACTATAAAATCAAAAGCTTTAGTATAGTCTACAAACACAGTAAACAACTTCTTATTCTTGTTTAACAAATTATTAATAATGCCATGAATTATAAAGATATTGTCAACTGTACTCATATTTTCCCTGAATCCTGCTTGTGCTGCAATATACACATTATAATTTTCTGCCCATTTTGTCAACCTGTTATTAAGTACTTTGGTAAATAATTTCACAAGTGTGCTTAAAAGTGTAATGCCTCTATAGTTACCCGGGTCATTTACATCTCCTTTCTTATAAAGTGGTACAACAAAACCTTCTGACCAGCTATTAGGAAAATAGCCTGCAATAAAAAGTTTATTAAATAATTTAGTTAAACACTTTGCAAATATAAGGTTTTGGGTGCCATATATAAAAAACTCATTTAACATGAAATCTGGGCCAGCTGATCGAGGAGTGATTAATTAATCTCTGGACAGTTACGTATGACTAATTGAAAAGACCAAAAGGTGAAACACAACTGTGTATTTTTTTTCCTGAGTACTCTATTAGTTGATTTCCTTACCGATTAATCAAATAATACACGGTTTACCAATTAACCGGTTAACCGTTGACATCCCTAGGCTTAATGCTTTTTCCACCTCACTGAGCGCCGAAATGGAAACCATTTCTACTTTCGAAGCTTGGTCTCGTGCTCCAAAGGCGGGCACTCAAACGGCTACACTACCCCCATGAAATATCATGTTTATATAGGGATTGGTACGCGCTACTCTAAACGGACAGAATTCCTGTATTCGATCATCAGTCGTAAAAGTTACGGTGGAGCATCATTGGGCCGGGCACATTTCCTCGCATAAAACAGATTTGTTATCCCATGGATTATGATTTTGTGAATTATCGCCATTAAATAACTAAAATAATGTTGAAAAGGGCAAAAATAATTAATTCAAACTATATACAGATATGTGTGTCAATATATTTAAACCTACATAAGTTGTGGAATGCATGGGCTCTTCAATAAAAGACCGGTAAATCTAACTTGGCGTTTATATTTTAGAGTGAAAATGCAAAATGAATTTGCGATATTCGTCTTCCAACAAAGGACCGAACAGAAATATGGACTGAGATTTGAAAAGTATTGATGCAAGACGAAGTCATTAATATGTGAAATGATCACAGTGATATAACTGAAACACTGTTAAAAACTGCTTAAAACGAACACAAAATTAAAACTCCACTGTGTCTCTATGGACTTATTCTCTGGTTAACCTGTACTATGCTAGTAAATGTATCACCAATACCTGTAGGGTTTATCTTACCAATGGTGTCTGGTTAACCTGTACTATGCTAGTAAATATATCACCAATACCCGTAGGGTTCATGTTAGCAATGTTCTCTGGTTAACCTGTAAAATGCTAGTAAATGTATCACCAATACCCGTGAGGTCTATCTTATCCATGCTCTCAGGTTAACCTGTACTATTCTAGTAAATGTATCACCAAACCAATACCCGTAGGGTTTATCTTATCAATGCTCTCTGGTTAACCTGTACTACATGTATGCTAGTAAATGTAGTACCAATACCGGTAGGGTTTATCTTATCAATGCTCTCTGGTTAACCTGTACTATGCTAGTAAATGTATCACCAATACCCGTAAGGTTTATCTTATCAATGATCTCTGGTTAACCTGTACTATGCTAGTAAATGTATCACCAATATCGGTTAGGTTTATCTTATCCATGCTCTCAGGTTAACCTGTACTATTCTAGTAAATGTATCACCAAACCAATACCCGTAGGGTTTATCTTATCAATGATCTCTGGTTAACCTGTACTATGCCAGTAAATATATTACCAATACCCGTTGGGTTTATCTTATCCATGTTCTCTGGTTAACCTGTACTATGCTAGTAAATATATCACCACTATAGGTTAGGTTTATCTTATCCATGCTCTCAGGTTAACCTATACTATTCTAGTTAATGTATCATCAATACCGGAAGGCATTATCTTATCAATACTCTCTGGTTAATCTGTACTATGCTAGTAAATGTATCAACAATAACGGAATGGTTTATCTTATCCATGCTCTCAGGTTAACCTGTACTATTCTAGTAAATGTATCACCAATACCCGTAGCGTATATCTTATCCATGCTCTCTGGTTAACCTGTACTATGCTAGTAAATGTATCATCAATACCGGAAGGGTTTATCTTATCATTGCTCTCTGGTTAACCTGTACTATGCTAGAAAATGTATCATCAATACCGGAAGGGCTTATCTTATCAATACCCTCTGGTTAATCTGTACTATGCTAGTAAATGTATCAACAATACCGGAATGGTTTTTCTTATCCGTGCTCTCTGGTTTATCTGAACTCTGTTAGTAAATGTATCACCAATACCGGTAGGGATTATATCATCAATGCCCTCTGGCTAACTGGCACTAACGTGATATGGCATTAGTGTGGTGACTTGGTAAATATAGTTCACCTTGTAATAACCCCCTCTAGGTCAACCCATGTCTGTGAGCTATTTATTCCATGCTTTATTCCGTCTGATGTTGGTGTTAAGAGTAGGAGCATATTATATCAAATTGAACAGTATTGACAGAAAAAAAGTCAGTTGTATTTTTTTTGTTTCATGTGGCTTTGTTTTGAATTGTTTGTAGAGATTCTTCGCTTTGGATTGATTGGATTGATCTACTTTTGATACAGCCATACCTTCATCAATAGACACATTTATATCTTTATTCTAAAGTACACTATTTCTTTTTAACATTATAGTTAACCAGAAAACAAAAAAGTGAGAACGTGAACATGTATGTAAAAAAACAAACTCAATTCAACAAATTGGTAAGTGTTATATATGTGTTGTATTGTAATAGTATTGTTTTACAATGTTGGTTTACGACGCCGTATTGTAACATAATGTCGGTTTTAATATAGTTTTGTCGAGTAAAGGATCATCATATCAGCAAATGATATTGTTATCATTTACATATGTAGTTAGCATCCAGCTTGTCCGATTAGATTGTAAATTTCTTTATTCTAATATGTGTTGTACAATACAATTTCAGAGAGAAATATCTATCTTTATGAAATGTCTATATTAAAGAGTTGAATTGGAATTCGACTAGGTTGTTAGAACACCAACCACACCAAAAACGAACTATACACAAATTGGTAGGAAATAAATCACCAATACCGTGAGGTTTATTCTTTTAAAGGTGACATTATGCTCACGTAGAACAAATGAGTTCCATTTCCCAGATCGCAATCGAAAGTGAAAATAAATAACATTAACATAAAGGCTGATATAATATTTTTAAATAAGTAAATGTTAACACGGTAAATGAATATGGGTGAGTGTTCTCAGGATTGTTTGATACTTTTAACGAGTATGTCTACGTGTAGACCCCACCTATTGTGTACAATAATTCAAGGACAAAGAACCGAATTAGGTGCTACAATGTTCTTTATTAGAGCGGTGATATATATAACACATTTCGATACTTTAACTATTCATAGGTTGAACTACATGTCGTAAGAATAAGGTGTTACTTTTGTCTAGAATGTTTCAGCCTTTTAATATATTAAAACGTAAACGAAGGAGATATGTGAAAAAGTAGTAAATTAGGTGAAATCGTACATGTCTGTTATATCAAGCTAACTACTATTCATGCACACTTTAAATTAAAATATGACAACATTTTATAAAATAGAACGCTGATAAAGGTGACTATTTTCGATAGTTTTAATCTATATAGACTTAACTGTTATGTCTGTCTTAGATGCCTGAACATTGTAATAAACCGGTCAATATCGTTCGTGTATTTTGTTTTGTCATCGGAAAAAAGTATTAAGAATACTCTCTTAAGTGGATAGATATATATTTAGTTTTTACAATAAGACTTTAAACCATGCGTAAAGTTAATGTTGTAATTGTTTTTTTATATACTGCAATATTTAATCTTGTAATGTACCATGATCTCAAAATAAAATAAGTATCTGTATATGTTTAAATGTAGCAGCAACTGTATCAAACGACTAAAGGTTCACATTATATAGGTTCCTCATTCCTCTGACGCAACTGCTGTTATCGTATTATTTGTATTAGATTGTCTGTGTCAAATCAAACCAAATCACGTGTGGGAAATGTTTTACATAGATAAACTGGTTCCCTGTAATCAAAGCAAAGTTTATTGAGTCGCTCACTTGACCGGTAGGCAATCTTTATTAATGAAAGTCATATTTAAAATCGCAGCATTATGGGTAGCCCAAATATACGAAACAAATAGAGGATATCAGAATTATAAGTGTTATCTTCGCGCATGCGCTTCTTAATACATCACCCTAGAGCGATCATCAATGTTAAAAATACTTTAAAAGTTGAGTTACTTGGCCTTACGTGTATTCATAACTTTAAAAGTTGAATTACCTATCATTATGCGTATGTGTCCATGATATAAAGGAAAAATAATGTTCCAATGATTCAGCATATGTAAGTACTGCATTCGCATTTTTGAAATTTATGTTTCATGCAAGTTAAATATAAATGATATTTCTCCAAGTCAGGCGATAATAATAGATACGTCTACCAAGTGTGTTTCAATGCGGAGACATTTCTTTATTCAAATACACATTTAATACTTGAATACAAAGATCATTAATGCAAAGAGCAATGGGATAACACATTAACCATCGGGTTCGGTTACAATTTTACCAACATGTTGTATTCATTTACGTAAATATGATGGATACCCTCTTATAGTCGCTTCTAGATTGTTGGTCAAGATGGATAGTTTTCTAACACAAAGTGTTATAAATACTTAAAATAATCTCACAATACGATGGCATTATTTCAATTGCTTCATATATTAGTCACACATATATATGACGATAATAGATACACGTTTTAATTGGTGGCTCATAATGAATGCTCACCGTTGAGTTTACATATTTACTTTCGATTAGTAAATCCTATAATGACAATGCAACAAGACGTGATGGAAAATCAACAACAACCGTTTATAAAAGCGAATAACAGCAATCCAATAAAACCCATCAATATTCTCATATGTTTACTTGGTAATATCTGCTGGTAAGATTATCCTGACACCAGCGCGTAAGTTGTAATGATATCACAACCAACCTGAGCGCCACGTATGGAAACCAACGCTTCAGTCGTAAATATCGCACAACCACACTGAGCGTCACAGTAGGATTCAGCGTGTCAGTCGAATTATATCACAACCGCAATGAGCTCCAAGGTTAGAAACCAGCTCATCAGTCGTAATGATATCACAACCACACTGAGCGCCAAGGCTGAAAACCAGCGCGTCAGTCGTAATGATATCACAACCACACAGAGCTCCAAGGTTGGACACCTTCTTCTATTTGCCAAGTCTTACTTATGACCGAATGGGGGTCAAATGGGAGACCATAGGTCTCTATCTTTCGAGGCTGGCGAGCCTACCAATACACCACTGAAGCGGTCTGAGTATTTAGTTATACTAACACTACTTGATTATTCTAAATATATGAGTACCCGATCTACTTGTGTATTGATTTAGGCCATAACAGTAATAACACCTTTGTCAGTTGTAGATCTTTGCTGCATGACACAGATAAAGCAGTCGAAGTTTGAACGATTGTAGCTAAAGAAAAAAAAATTGCTCCTACTCATAATAAACAATATGTATTTGTGTTGCATTGTTCTCAACTCTCCAAGACTACCATTTTAACTAATTTCCCATAACTTCGCCCAGGTATTTTGACCCTTTCCTATATACAGTTAGTCTCCAGCAGACGAGTTTGAAGAGATATACATGTATGCAATACTATTGATTGACAATCTCTAGAGATGAAAGTATGAAAGTAAAAACATGCAGGCATGTTTGCAACTTAGTAGAATAGGTTTATTCATCATACATTGGTTAAGCACTTCTCAGTTGACTACCAATAAAAACGTGAGAAACTTAAGATGAACATCTAGTTGGGAATGTTTACAGAATCGGCTCAGTTCGATAATATTTAAAGACTTCTATTGTGGTGAATTTTAAAAGAAAATAGGTTGTTAAATTAGTTTTTGTCTTTCGATCAGTTGAATATTTCAAACAGATGGGTTCAAATAATAATAAGTCAGTTTGTTTCATAAATAATAAATCCCCATTTCCTCCTCACGATTAGTTGGCAGTCTGTCTATATATTCAAATAAGCAGAACACATATACAAAATAAGTTTTTCAAAAATTCTCTGTTGACCCAAATACAACGGAACCTCTAAAAGCATGTTCTTGTAACTTGTAATTTATTGATATGCTGCATAACATATAATGTTACTCTATTCTGTTTGATACTCATTCAACAAATCTTGAGCAAAGAGCTTTGAAAACATCTATTGGCAAATGTAGCAAATTTCTATGAATAAAAGTATTATTATTTAAACTAGTAGTAAACTTTAGATATTTTTGTCAAATATTGCCATTTCACATACAAATTCATAAACTTGATCTGTTTTCATATAACTCAATATTTGTACTCGTAGATTCACCAAAATCCTTTTATAAGAGAGATACAGGTAACTCCCTCGGTGAACAATAAGTTTTGAGGTTCATGTTGTTTTTTCAATTATCATACTGTATGAATAAAGACTTTGTTTCAAGACGGCAAAGTCGCCGTGTAAGGGACTGTCCTTTTTGTATATATGTTTTTGATCCTAACTGACTGTTTTACTTGCATTAAAGGAGCCTTTCCATATTTGTTCTCTGTGATGTGGTACTGTCGTAGTACAATTGACTGTTTGGGTTATCGCCGTTTTCAACAAATATTCAACCATACTACGACGCCAAGTTCACATTCCAAATCATTTGATCGTTTTCTCATACCAGTACTCCACGCGAATCAATTAGCTGCGTTTTACACATAGACTGTTAATCAATTGGTGGATGACGATTGGCGCCTGTCGCATCTACGTTTGTCAAACGCCAGAAAGGTTATTGAGAGAGCTTAAATCAGAGGAACTTACGACCTCTGGATTGACAGCCCCTTTTGCTACCGACTATGATTTGGTTACCGGTGATCGGTGATGTAACTTTGAGAGGTTTAAGTACGATTCGTAAACAATTAACTTTTTCCACCGTCGCATGGTTAATATATATATATACCTTATCAGATAAGACTATGTTAAGGACATGACTTTTCAAATACCCGAAAATAGTTTAATAGTTAACGCCTGATCGTATCAATTTTCTTGTTTAAGATTGCAATTCCAAATTATTTCTTCATTGTATATACATGATTTCAGTTTGTGATACGGTACCGATAACCCTGGATTTTGTTTAGAAAACTTACTGTTTGGTTCTTTTCAGTTTGAAATTCAACAATGGAGGTATCTGGAAGAAGAAAAGCTTATAACGAGGACCGGGATACTAGTATTCCCTGCGATCCTTGCTTGATAGATAATGAAAATGAAAATGCCCAGTTTTATTGTACGAATTGTGATGAATTCCTATGTGACACTTGTGCAAAAAATCACAGAAAATATAAGGCCTCGAGACAACATCAACTTCTTGACAGAGATGAAATGCCAAGAAAGAAAATATCAAATGTCCAGGACAAGTTCTGTGCAACGCATGATGGGAAATTAGTAGAGTATTTATGTAATAAGCATAATACATATAGCTGCTCTGTGTGCGTAACTCTATATCATGGCCAATGCGGTGTAAAGTACATCAACGACTTGGCGACAGAATTCAGCACCAGTCAAGAATATAAATCACTATTAAAGCAGATAAAGGATACAGAAAAAACACTTGCAGAATATAAGAACAAAATGCAAAATGACTCGATTGATGTTACCAACTGTTTCAGACAATTAAAAGCCGATATTCAGGTATTTAGAAGTGAAATCAATTCGAAAATCGATACATTAGAGCATGAACTAATACAGCAAGCTGAGCAAATCAGAAATGAAGATCTGAAATATATTGAATCCGTTGATACACTATACGACAAGCTTCTAGTAGACATGTCGGACATATCATCCACTCTAAGACTTCTTGAAAAATGTAAACAAAATCAACAGTTATTCATTTCTGCCGAGCAATCTCGAACTCAGGTCAAAGAGTACAATGACAAAGCACGGAAAATGTTACAAGAAAAGATTGTGAGTAGATATGCATTTTTACGCAATGAGAACATACTGAACACGCTTAACTCTACGAGGAAACTTGGATTGTTGGTGATGAAAAATGAAGGAGACAGAAGAACCACGAAAATTGAACAGACAGAGGTAGGATTAATGCAGAAAGACTATCCTACCATTGGTATGTTAGGTATAAGAAGAACAGTTAAAAGAGGAGAAGAGCAACAAACACAAACTGAAGAGAAAACCATGAAGCCAGACACCTTTAAACTAACAAAAATCAAGTTCATGAAGGACATTAAGATGAATCACACAACGGACACAACATTAGTATCGATAAAAGGAAGTGTGTTGATGTCCAGTAACATTTTAGCTATAGCAGACTCAAATAATAATTCTATTAAAGTCATTGACTTACAATCAGACACCATTACATGTTCCATCAAACTTGTCGGTGAACCACGGGATATAACATGTTTGGATCCGGGGACTCTGGTGGTGACCTGTGACAACTACTTAGTGTTTCTACTTTATGAAAGAAAATCAGGGTTTCTACGTTTTTATAGAAACTTATCAGTAGTAAAACAGGTACAAATGGAGGCTGTTTGTTTGGGAATTACATATAGAAAAGGCAAATTATTTGTTACGTTTGGTGGGTTATTTCCTTCGGTTAAAATCCTTAATATTGAGGGAAAGGTTCTTCAAACATTCACACACAATGTTAAAGGACAGAACCTGTTTATTTATCCACAGTACATAGCAGTGAGTAGTGCCGGGGATACAATGTATGTTTCAGACAGTAGACAGGACACAGTAACTAGTTTGAGTATGGACGGTAAAGTGTGTAATATATATAAACATGACAGCCTGAGATGTCCAGCAGGTCTGACCCTGGGTGATGATGATAGTATTTATGTGGCGGGGTGCTGGTCACACAACATACATCAAATTACACCGATGTGTTTACGCGTACGTATTGTATTAGAGCGGAAAGATGGTTTAAGGTACATGTATCCAACCACCGTGTTATATAACAACATAGACAAAACATTGTATGTTAGTAGTCTGCCTAAAGGTGACCTGTTGAACGTCTTCAAACTTGAGTAAAAATACATTATTAGTCTCAAAATGGCTGTTCATTTTGTTATACATTTGTAGCGGGATATTAGAAACAAAATATAAATCAGATATCATATTTATTTCTCGGATATAACATAACATAACATAACATGAAGTTTATTACTCAAATCGACAGGTACATGAATGTTATAACAAAAGTCATCAATTTACAATTTAAATGTCAACGTGACATGGTATAATTAACTATACTGCAATAGAGCGAGATCGAGAAAGGAAGAGAGTTAGAGAGAGAGAAAGAGAAAGAGAGAGAGAGAGAGAGAGAGAGAGAGAGAGAGAGAGAGAGAGAGAGAGAGAGAGAGAGAGAGAGAGATAGTGAGAGAGTGAGAGCGTGAGAGTGAGGGTGTGAGAGTGAGAAAGAGATATAGAAGAGAGAGAAAGACAAAATAGCTACGTCTATAGGTTCTAAACAAAAATGTATCTGTGGTCATTTGTGACATCTCAAAAAATCATTCGACAGCGTCTGGCATAAGGGTCTTACAGTTTTGACAAGGTCAATGTTAATTAATGCTGGTGTTCCCTAGGGCTGTTTTTCTGATTCTCCTGCTCTTTAAGTGTATATTGATGACATATAAGAAAACATCCGTTGTATTTCTAGACTATTAGCGGATGATACTTCTCTTGCTTGGTCCGCCAGTTATATCGATGATATTGAGGGTATGTGAAATCATGATCTACTTGTTATTTGTGATTGGACAAAGCAATGGTTAGTAACTATTAATCCGAACAAGACTGATGCTTTAATGCTTTTCAAATAAATCAGCTCCTAACCCCCATTTGGTTTCTAACGATTTTTCTATTCGGTTTGTCTAAAGTCATAAACACCTTGTTTTGACTGCTTATAGCAATGATAAATAGCGAGAGCAGAGTAATCCGATATCCAGCTTGGTATCCAATATCCTTGTCATGTTAAGATAGGTTAGATTAAAAAATTAGACGGGATTCTTTTAATTAAATATTTATATTCAAGAATTGGGCGTAAAAAGGATCTATATATATATATCCGTTTTACGCCCAATTCTTGAATATGCATCTTTAGTTTGGGGGAAACTGCACTACCGTGGAAAAAGAGTCCATTGAAACAATTCAAACTGAGGCTGCCTTAATAGTTATGGGTTTAAAACGATCTCCTTCACTTGTGAATCTTTATAATGAAATAGGATGGTTAACATTAAATGATATACGAAAATGTGAAACATTCGTAAATGACGTACAACGTAAACGATCTAACACCAAATTATTTAGTCAAATTATTTCCTTAACTGATAAAACTGACTATCCGTTGTGTACATAGTGTAATACGCAAGATATAAATATAGTGTGTCACTATGCAATAACTAACCTGAAGAATTTTCTAACGATTTCCGGTCTCAACAGTTCCAAAATACAATGTACTACTCATTTAGTGAACGTTAGTTTTCAATTATACACGCTAGACTTCGCAACAATTGCAGTGACATTTAATCAAATATATACGCTTACCATCTTTCAAACAGTGGTAATTGTAATTGTGGAAAATATATTGAAGATGTGGAGTTTTTCTGCTTTAAATGCAACAAGTTTAACAAACAGAAATTTGAATTATTTCGTAAAATTTACAAGTATCATCAGCTAGAAGTTGATTTATTATTATAATGGATCATAAAACCTCCCTAGTTGTGCAAATATTTATAAGAAACAGGACGATTCCATTAATATCTTTAAATGTGTTGCTTAATCTGCAGCTCCGGATAACAAATGAATCTGCCAATATCGGGCTTTCCTTTTCCCTTTCGTATAAGTCAAGCTGGCATAAGTATTTATATATTTTTCTTTGTCTATTTTTGTTGATAATTATTTAAGGATTTTATATATGGTTTGATAGTGATAATTGTAACCTTTAAATTGATATCCCAGAAATATGCAATTGCATACCATACTTATTTAATCACTACTTTTCATCATTAATACATCACAATATAATTCTTATGTTTTCTCTGTTTCTCTCTTCTTGACACTATCTATATCTTTTCTTCACTACTTACTCTTACAATGTATATTAAACCTTTTCATGTAATTGTCAAACAAAACTAGTAACCTGGTATGGAAAAAAATGTCTTCTAAACATACAAATTGTTTCGAGTCGTCTGTCATAGAAAAAATTAAAGATGCTGAACTCCAGAAAATATATATTATAGTCAGAGTTTTAAAACTATTCAAAAGTTGTCTTGAAATATAAGAATCATAATTCTGGGATAAAATTAGAGTAACAATTTCACTTTTCAGTACCATGAACATCTAATTATTGATCGTTTACGCTAAATATTTACTGTGTAGACATACCCAGTAAGCCAAATTTTGTACATTTTCATGACTTTCAATTGACATTTTTTGAACATTTACTGCCAAAATAGTTTTTATCTACTTGTTTATTACTTACTTTGTTTTCAATATTAGCAGTATGTGCAGAAGTTTCAAAATTTCGGTCTCCATATGGAGTTCAGCACCTTTAAAAGATTGCAAGTCAAATTTAAGTAATTAGACTTTCCTTAATTGAGAGAACTTGTTTCCTATATATACTATCGTTGGAAAATACAATCCAAAATTACATTTAACATATTTCAAAACATTTGTTATACATCTTAGTTAAGATAATATTGCTCATAATTTAGGCGTAATTTCTCATTTTCCCAACCCCTGTCTACTATCGTATATTTACAACATGCTTCACAATGATATATGAGCCACTCCGTGAGAAAAGCAACAGTTTTGACTCTGCGTAAAGTATCGACCCGGATCAGCCTAAGCATGCAACGCAGGCTAACACGCACAGACACGTTTCGTCTCCTGTGGATTTTCTGTTTCAGGAATCATAACTCTATACCTCTAACCCCCACCCCCCTGAGACGGAATTCGTCGGCCCGGATTTGCCAGCGCGGACTACGCAGGCTGATCTGCTTCGATATATTACGCAGAGACCATAATGTTGGTTTTCTTATGGGACGTCTCATATTACCATGGGATATGTCCTGAGAAATTCAGTCTCAAACAATGCATTTATAAAAGTATGTGTAAGCATATAAAATTGCTTCCATGGTGTAGCGGTTATCACATCCGCTTAAAAACACGGAACGTTCTGAGTTCAATCCTCAGCGGCAATATATGTTTATATGTGTATATATATTCATTGTGTATATTATGTATGTATATAAAAAATAAATATAAAATGAATGCATAGATATACATCTTCAAAATAAAGGAAAACGGAAAAGTGCATTATATTTCTTTTTAAATGACTGATGAATAATATGGATAATGGAGTCACTACCTAAATGCACGTAAACAAAAGATCATCCTTTAATAGTTTTTCTCGATTTCTAATACACAACAGCTTGACCAGGAAACCGGAAAGATTTATATCTATAGCATACTTAAATATATTATGTTACTTGTTTAGTTTGTATTAACATGATGGACAGTTCTGCCTTTGTTTGCTAATAAACTTTGAAACTTTTATATATGTGTGTAATTTCCTCATTCCAATAAACATAAAGCATTTTCATCTTGATGTATAATAAGTTATTAAATCACACGTTTTGAAAGCGACAGTTGGTATCCTGTTTTATTTCATATACAAGGGAATTGATATTTCAAGCATATACTTTCGTTTCTTTGTTATCACTTCTATATGGTGGTATTATAATTATTTCGATATCTGGCATGTTTACCCGACTATTAAATGCCGAGGGACAGATGAAGTAAAACAGCATCTAAGTACGTTAAACAATTACATGGAAGTTAATACTGACATAGATAGACACTTCTATAATTAACAAGAGTTGCTGCAAGATGCAGCAGTTCGATGTTAGCGCGGGAATCAGCATTGTATTGCTAAATAAATACTGTTTGATTCGAAAAACACGAAACCCGTTACATATATACTATATAATTAATTGTTGTTCATCTACCCATGTGTTTCCTGGTTTTCTCACACAAGTACTTCTCACAAAAGTGTTTCCGAGCGACTGGCTGCTTTTCCACTTATACGTTAGTCCTTTGATGGAAGACGAATGACGCTTGTCGTATTGCCATTTGTCAAACATCGGAAAGAATGTTGGTCGAGCTGGGGTTCGAACTCACAACTCATGGATTGTCAGATCGCGCTGTTACCGACTGAGCTCGGCTATGATTTGTACAAAGAATAAAAACTTGACCATATAAATAGGCAAATAAACTAGAAAATCACTCTGAAGGTTTAAAATTGAAACTTTCAACTTTCTGATTGCCTTTTCTAGTTTTGACCTTCTGATTGATTTTTGTTATTTTTTTCTTTATTCTCCGTTTTTATTTGCGAAAACAAATATATCAGTATGATACACACTCTTTTAATATCAAATACCACAAGACATTATTTATGTCACGAACAATGTAACAAAAGCAGTTAACATTGAAATGTTCAAGTTATATCACACGAGTATAAAAAAAAATCCTCTCAGACAAATGCCACAACATGACATTATTTATGTCACATATAACATAAAGAAAGTACAAACAATGTTAAACAGTTCAACAGTCGATAGATGATGTGTTCTGTGACGGGTCGTCTATATCCTCTAGCTGTCTCGCGAAAGACCCAAGGGAGCCCCTAGACAAGTTAACGGGGGTTGGAGTAGACGACATTGTCTTGCCATACGTGGGTGCAGCCGTGTCCCAACTATGATCAGATTGAGTGCGACTACCATGACCAAGATTATACTGCTGTGAAACCATCGGTTGTAGCTGGTTATAACTTGGCGCATACTGCTGAACCGTTCGCGAACCCAGCCTGTTTGCTGGCAACCCAGACGATAAGGCTCTTTAGGAAAGCCAATTCAGACAGAACCCACCTCTCCATATCAGTGTTATTACGGGCACCATCACCAGACTTCTTCTGGATAAGCCGTCCTCATTGTCTTGTACAATTTATGAAGTAGTGCTTCTGAAAATATAAGTGAAAAAGATGGTAAGTATGATGCCAAATTTACTTACGATGTAGGACCAAAGACGAATGCTAATTGTTAACAATTTAATTACAGATAGGCAAGAAAAGTACATTTTGCCATTTCCCGATACCAAATCAACTGTATGCGGTCATATGAGTTCGGCTCAGGTGATACAAAAAACAATCTCCAGCCTGTGTGAAGCCGCTTATTTATAGCACATTAAACAATTTAGCACATATAACAGCAGATCATTTTAGTAACTTTCTACATACCAGGTAAATCCAATTTCACAGCAATCTCTGTCCACATAGCAGACTTCTTTTCCTTGTTTTTATATTCTTTCAGGCACTTATTGTACAAGATAGGATTGTCGTGTAACCACTCCACCAATTGCTCCTCTTGCCTGTCCGTAAAGTTATTATAAACTCGTATCCCTTTCGAGTTGATACATTGGATCACTCTATCATCAAATTCCATGTTCGGTTGTATCTCGTTCTCTCCCTCTGTCTCTGACAGATCTTTCAGAAGTGGTGTTGGTGGAGGGGGTGATGACTGGGGCTCAACTTCTAGATCCACGGACACCTTCTTTTTTACTGGCATTTTACCTTTCCTCTGTGTGGGCATGAGTGTGGAGTAACCTAAGTTTACAGGAGAACTGATGAAAATATGCGCACCCAAAATAAACACAACTTTCCAGAACTCGTAGAAATGTCGAATTAATGTCGTACATATGTTGCAGAGAGGTCATACAAACTCGCTACGTGTCGGGCTCATGTTGATCGTATTCATGTCTTTCTAACTCGCAGCTGTACTCGTAGCATGTCGAACGACTTTTTGCACGGCGAGAAGTGAAGACAAGTGACGACATGTCCTCCACATGTGTACGAGATTGGACGACATCCCATCAACATGTCTTCGACATCTGTACGACATGAACACTCGCACGACAACTTTAAACCGGTTAAAATACTTGCCGCTTTTTGCCGAGTACTGGGCGACATGAGGAGACACAAAAATACATCTACTCGACATGTACAGATATGTGTTCGAGTCCTACACGACAACCGAAGAGTTATGGCGAGTTATAACTCGTAGTAACTCGTTGCTCCAAATCGCCATAGTGTGACCTGGCCTTAAAGGATACGCGACAAAGAAATAACAATATTATCTTGGTAATTAAATATAACGTAGAAGTTTCTATAAGCATAGACACTTCTATAATAGATGAAACATATACTATTTTTAAATGTTGCTGGCAGCGTGACTTGCCTACTCAGTGCACATTATCATGTGTGCTTCCTGGTAAGTATATATTGTCATCGCATTGAAAGAAAAAAAGTAGTATATACATTAGACATCTATGTTTCATTATATTACTGGCAACGTGACATGCCTATATCAGAGAACATTAGAATGTGTATTTCCTGATACGTTACTAATGTCATCGAATTGGCGTTTATATATTGTAAGGACGAAATAGTAAAACAATAACGCATTGTAAAAGAGAATGAACCCAACAACCTCAACATTTATCAAATGACATCTTAGCATAAACATGTACAAATGTTTCCGAGGTGTAGTGGGTATCACATCCACTCAACACAGCAATGTCTTGAGTTCAATCCTCAGCGGAATCACATTTTCTACGTTTAAATATATACTAAACAAAAGAAAGACGCAACAACCTGTCAATCGACATAACATTTTAAATTTATTAAAGTGTTCGATAGTGTTAGTGTTAGTACCATATACACATCAAGCTCAGACTATTACGTGTTCAAGATAAACATATTCTTTGCACGAGCTGAAACGGCCGCAACTACGAGAGGGGTCAATAACAACAGGGTCATTGCGCAAACTGTCAGAAATTTACTCCGTGAAGTAGGTCAGTACAACCGACGTCCGTTAGTTGGTCCAACACTAACAGCAGGTAGACGACGACAAGCGAGGATGTCGTGGTTGTATCAACATCGGACGCGTGGCCACGGCAACGATGGAGGCAAGCTCAGTTCACAGACTAATCGATGTACCTTTAATGTAGTCTGGTTCCCGACTTACTTTACAAAAGTAATACGGGGAAGGAACTCCAGACTCCTTTACATAGTAATAAGGGGAAGAAACTCCAGACTATCTTTTATAGAGATCAGCGATTTTACAGACGGCCTGTAGAACAGTTCTTGAATGCATGTATACTGGCGCGTACCGATTCGGTACATTAGGGGTAATGGTGTGGGTGACATATGCCATGGACACACTATACACCTGGTCTTTCTTGAAGGCAATCCGACGGCAGATCGTTATCGTAACGTCATCTTGATACCTCATGTTGTCCCGTTTGTGCGACATCAAGTTATTTTTTAGCAGGAAAAAGTCCGCTGTCACGTGGCAAGAGCAAACAATAAATTCCTGGCGGCTAATCGTGTTGATGTTCTTCCATGGTCAGCATTTAGCCCAGATTAATCACCAAAGGAACATCTTTGTGATGAACTGAATAGGAAATTAACTGACTTTACATGTAAGACTTCTTCAAAAAACACACATTAAAAGCATCGGACGCTTCATGAAGAATTGGACAATATTGTACTTGCTACATTCAACAAAGCGATCAGATCTATGACATGCCGTGTGCGAGCAACCCTCGATGCAAGTGGGTGACACACCCGCTACTGAAGGTCTATTGGCTGTGTTAACGAGTTGCTGCACCCTTGCTGCAATAAAAGGTCATATGAACATACATTGAGAAAAGTATAAGCATAAACTATTTCGATTAGTGTACCAAATGAATTATCTACGTACACACCTAAATGGCATACGCCTCTAACGATTAATGAATTTTTTTATATACGACAATTGTGTTTGTTGCATTAGCATATATGTACTTTACTTATTCCAAAAAACATACATTTATTGTATGATTTGTTTTATCGTAATGTTTACTCTATCAATTAATTAGTTATTTAATAGCACGTTTTGAAATAGACTTTTATAACAGTTGGTATCAAGAACGCAATATAAAAAAGAAAATAAATTGAACAACCTCCGGCGGGACTCGAACCCGCAATCCCCGGCTTAGGAGGCCGATGCCTTATCCATTAGGCCACGGAGGCGATACTTTAATCAAATTAAGACAATGGAAATGACAACATTTTTATTTACGTAAACTGTTTCAGGTCATTTTGACAATATATATACAAAAAATACGATTAACACAGACATAAACAAGAAAAGGAAATACATTATGATACTCTTAATCGAAATTGACTAATCTTGTCTATTTTAAAGAGATAGTTATTGACGGGGAAGAGTAGCCATGTTATTGTCCGTAGTTTAAGAACTGATCACTTACGATTAAGAAGCTGATCATTTTTATGAAATCAACAATTGTGATTAAACAGTGATACTTGTTTTATCACAACATTATCAACACTGTAATCAATTAACAAAAGTATGCGGGTAATGTCCAACACGACCGTTACACATTTTTCGATAGTTAGTACATGTACAGTGTAGAAAGTTGAAGCGTTTGTGTAACAGTAAGTAGTAACAAAAGTAACTATCTGTCTGTCTGTCTGTCCGTTCAACCACTCGCGCCTCTCTCTCCCTTTATCTCTCTCCCTCTTTCTCGCATACTCTTTCTCTCTCTCTCATTCTCTCTCTCTCTCTGTCTCTTTCTCTCTCTTCTTCTACCTCTTTCACTGTAACTCTCTATATATCTGCCTAGCTCTGTATGTCTCTGTTTGTCTATTTCTCTGTCTCTCTCGCTCTGTCTCTGTCTCTGTCCCTCTTTCTCTCTCTCTCCCCCTTCCATCTCTCTCTTCTTCTCTCTCTCCCGTCATCCCTCTCTCTTCTTTCCCTCTGTCTCTGTCTCTCTTCCTTTGTCTCGCTCCTCTCTCTCTCTCACCTCTCTGTCTCTGTCTCTCTCTCTATGTCTCTCTCTGTCTCTGTCTCTGTCTCTCCTATCTCTGTCTGTCTCTGTCTCTCTCTCTGTCTCTCTCTCTCTGTCTCTCTTTTTCCTCTCTTTCTCTCTGTGTGTGTCTCTCTCTTTGTGTGTGTGTGTGTGTGTGTGTGTGTGTGTGTGTGTGTGTGTGTGTGATTACAATTTTTTTTCATGTGTACAACTATATGTATATGTAAAGTTTATATGAAGATTTGCAATGCGATTTGATTTACACTTAAGTTAATTAGTACTAGTGTGAGACCGGTATGTGAAAATATTCGAATGGGCCTTGACCTATTTTTTTAATATAGTGATCTAAGCCGAACCGATGGTATGGCTGGATAGAGAAGAGTTTCTTCCACCACCAAATGCCAAAACAACCTAGGATCGGGCTACTTTTAAACGTTTGCGAGACGGAACAAAAGTGGAATACGTACATTTGCGATCCGTTTGGGTATCACACTGGTGTATTTTCTCCTAATTGAGTGTTTGTATATATATATATGCTACTTTCCAAAATACTACAGGTTGGCGTGTTTCTTCTGCTCAAGGGTGTTTCGTGTCTGCAGTTATTCATGTGTCTTTGAATTTATGCCTATCTGAATGTCTTTATGTTTATGTATGTCCGTCTATCTGTCTATGTATATGTATGTCTATGTATGTCTATCATCGTGTGTCTATCATTGTGTATGTCTATTAGCATTTATGCATGTGTCCCTGAATGTATGTCTATCTGAGTATATGTCTATCTGTATTTATGTCTGAGTTTATGTATGTATGTCCGTCTATCTGTTGGTGTAGCTGTCAATCTGTCTGTATGAATGTATATAGGTATTTATGTCAATATGTATGTTTATCTATCTATCTATCTGTCTATGTATGTGTAAGTCTATTTGTGTATGTATGTCTGTCATCGTGTGTCTATCACTATGTATGTATGTATGTATGTATGTATGTATGTATGTATGTATGTATGTATGTATGTATGTATGTATATCTGCATTTATTTATGTGTCTTTGAATGTATGCCTATCTGAATGACTTTATGTTTATGTATGTCCGTCTATCTGTTGGTGTAAATGTGTTTGTATGTCTATTTGTCTATGTATGTCTATCATCATATACGTCTATCATCGTGTGTCTATCATTGTGTATGTCTATCAGCATGTATGCAGGTGTCCCTGAATGTATGTCTATCTGAGTATATGTCTATCTGTATTTATGTCTTTGAGTTTATGTATATATGTATGTCCGTCTATCTGTTGGTGTAGCTGTCAATCTGTCTGTATGAATGTATATACGTATGTATGTCAATATGTATGTTTATCTATCTATCTATCTATCTATCTATCTATCTATCTATCTATCTGTCTATGTATGTGTATGTGTATGTCTATTTGTGTATGTATGTCTATCACCGTGTATGTCTGTC
>JASEVX010000008.1:49098770-49132730 GCA_031761405.1 Serripes groenlandicus
GCCCTCCCCCTCTCTCTCTCTCTCTCTCTCTCTCTCTCTCTCTCTCTCTCTCTCTCTCTCTCTCTCTCTATCTCTCTCTCTCTCTCTCTCTCTCTCTCTCTCTCTCTCTCTCTCTCTCTCTCTCTCCCAGTTTGTTATCATAACATTAAAAACACCTGGTTGTTTACCGCAGTTCAATTTCATGTTTTGATCATGCAAGCAAATACAAATGTTATCTATAATTTTACCCGATACTGCACGTTTGTTATGTCAATACACATTGTTGACACGTTGCTAAGATGTAAAGGGGATAGTTACGTAAATGTAATAGACCTTCAAAGAAGGCTTAAATAACTTAAGGGCGGAAAATGAAGACGCTGGTAAGACTGTGCGGATGCATACGCTCTCACCCGAGTCCTCACTTTACGTATATAATTATGCAATAAGACCCCAAATCGTCTGACTCGGCTTACTTATGTTATCACATCTTCTTGAAGTGAGTTTGGCAACACTCTGAATGTATTGTGAATTGTGATAGCAAACAGTATTACAAATTTGAATGTGTGTGCAAGTATACTGTTGAAATAATGCAAAGGGTTAATCTCACCGAAAACGAAAGTAAATCTAGGTTTTCGGAAAATACAAATCAATATTCTGCATTTACGAAATATTAATATGACAGCCTAGTTTATTGTAGTTGGATAAGGTCAGTGCACACCTTCTTCTTCTTGTCACTAGTACTAGTTGAAATAACGCAAAGGGTCAATCTCACCGAAAACGAAAGTAAAACTGGGTTTTCAGAAAATACCAATATCGAAAATAAAATTTGACAGCCATTTTGTTTATTGCAGTTGGATAAGGTTAGTACATTTCTTCCTCTTACAATCTTACTTCTCCTTCATCTTCTTGTCACTAGTACTAGATTTACTATTATTTCTATTATTATCCTCCCTTACACATCAACTGTAGCGGAGCGGTCTGCGCGCGACATCTTAGCAAGTAGTCCCTGTTTCGATCCCTTTCCACTACGTTAGAATGCCCTGGGTAATATGCAGTTCTAAGTTTAGTGTAGTATTGGTTGTTAATAAATACATTTGACCCGTTCCACGAGAGAAAACCAACATTGTAGACTATTGCTTAGTAAAGTATCGACCCGGATCAGCTTAAGCATGCCGCGCAGGCTAACCCGGACAGACACTTTTTCGCCTTCTGCGGATTTTTTTGTTTCAGGAATCATTACTCTATACCTCCTTCCCACTGACACGGAATGTGTCGGCCCGGATTAGCCTGATCTTGGTCGATACATTACGCAGAGACCATAATGTTGGTTTTCTCGTTGAACGGCTCATTTTTAATAAGTGTATTGTTGTCGTATTATGGCTGAATTATTATTGAAAACGGCGTAAACCCCAAATGAGTCAATCAATCAAGTAATCGATAGTATCATCATCAGTATTAGTTTTGGTATTATACATGAGGTCGCTGCGTAGTGCATATTGTAGGTTTTACGTTTTTACCACATGCAGTTATGGTATTATACATGAAGTCGCTGCGTAGTGCATATTGTAGGTTTTACGTTTTACCACATGCAGTTATGGTATTATACATGAAGTCGCTGCGTAGTGCATTTTGTAGGTTTTACGTTTTACCACATGCAATTTTGGTATTATACATGAAGTCGCTGCGTAGTGCATATTGTAGGTTTTACGTTTTACCACATGCAGTTATGGTATTATACATGAAGTCGCTGCGTAGTGCATATTGTAGGTTTTACGTTTAACCACATGCAGTTATGGTATTATACATGAAGTCGCTGCGTAGTGCATATTGTAGGTTTTACGTTTAACCACATGCAGTTATGGTATTATACATGAAGTCGCTGCGTAGTGCATATTGTAGGTTTTACGTTTAACCACATGCAGTTATGGTATTATACATGAAGTCGCTGCGTAGTGCATATTGTAGGTTTTACGTTTAACCACATGCAGTTATGGTATTATACATGAAGTCGCTGCGTAGTGCATATTGTAGGTTTTACGTTTAACCACATGCAGTTATGGTTATACATGAAGTCGCTGCGTAGTGCATATTGTAGGTTTTACGTTTAACCACATGCAGTTATGGTATTATACATGAAGTCGCTGCGTAGTGCATATTGTAGGTTTTACGTTTAACCACATGCAGTTATGGTATTATACATGAAGTCGCTGCGTAGTGCATATTGTAGGTTTTTACGTTTTACCACATGCAGTTATGGTATTATACATGAAGTCGCTGCGTAGTGCATGTTGTAGGTTTTACGTTTAACCACATGCAGGCGCTATTTGACGTATTTGGAGCATAAGACGTTTCGAAATATTGTGGTAACAAGGAGACACTGATCAAAATTAATAAGCTCTCTTTTTCACCACAATGTTTAATTCTATGCAATACTAACACATTCGTGTAAAGAAATTGTTCAGATCAGCCCATTTATGAGGTTTTGGAGAAGAGTGGTGGATCCTTCTGAAAAGGGAGATTTGCGTCGTTATTAAATTGTCAAATGTTGTTTAAATGAAATAATATGTGATAGGAAATCGATACACAGGAACTTTAATGTATAAGTGATAGAAAATCGATACACAGGAACTTTAATTTATAAAGTGATAGAAAATCGATACACAGGAACTTTAATTTATAAGTGATAGAAAATCGATACATAGGAATTTTAATTTATAAGTGCAATAACATCCGTATGAATAATTTTTCTGGTGAAGATGATTTCGTATGACTTATTCAGCAATCACAGTTTGAAAACATTGTGAGAACAGGGGGAAATGTTCAACATCTTGTTTGCCGATCCTTTTGAAATCTCAACTTTGCATTGTTAATTGCCAAATTTATATGTGATATCAAATCAGTAGGCCTACACAGGAACTAAAATGTATAAGTTTAACTACATCCGCATGAATCATTTCTCTGGTGAAGATGACTTCGTATGATTCATGCAGCAAACACATTTTGTAAACATTGTGGAAACAGGAAAAGATGTTATGTGCTAGAGACATTTGTAACTTAGGCTGCGGAAGATGTATGATTTTAAGGCTTGGGAACGGGGTCTAATATATCGACACCAAACGGTTTTAACCCTTTCCCTCATATAGACGCTTTCTGACGCCTCTGCAGCAGACGGCTTTTTGAAAACATAGTGACAAAAGAAGAAATTGCTCATAATGAGCAATTTCTCCTTTTGCCACAATGTTTTACATTCTTAGTCATAGGTTATCCATTCAATTATAGAGATTTTCTATTTTTTGACAAAATATATTCAAAGTCGTCTGCTGCAGAATTTTCGTATGAGGGAAAGGGTTAAGGGGGCTACAGATGTTTATTGCATGTTTTAAGTGGTAAGGGTTTAACATATGATCGTAATATATCTGATTAAGATTAGTTATCAAGTCCTTTACCCACAATTAAGTAAAATTTGTCCGAAAATGACAACTTGCTCAATGATAAACGAGGAACAATGTGGATGAATATGCAAAGTTCAAAGTCTAGTTAGCTATAAAAAGTCCCATGCTTTTATGGATTGAGTGATTGAATATTGTCAGAGCTCTAGATAAGGAGCCTTTTTCTTGCTCTCAAATCCTTACTTGACCTTTAATACCTATGTTGTGGGTACTCAAAGGAATCGTCTCAGTGAGACGATTCTTTTGAGTACCCACAACATAGGTTTTTAATGAGTGCTAACAAAGATATCAGGGAAGAAAGACCCTGTTTACTCCTCCTTATCTAGTCCTCGCGTTGCTACCTATTCCGGTAACGGGACATGGCTTCATTTATATGAAGTAGAAAATAAACCTACGCGTTGTTTAATGTACACTGTGTAACGTTATATCATATGCATGTTTTATATACACCTATAAATACAAAATACGTTAACAAAGCTAATAAATAGGTGTATATGTACAGCAAATGAACGTAACATACATGTTTTACTTCTGTGAAAATCTTAATCCTATTTTCCAAAAATATATATTTTATTTGTACGGCATAATTCTATTATGTGCCCTATATAATATTTCAACACATTGATTACCCATTTCCTGCATACAACACATCTGCTGCAGACGCCCTTCGAAAACACATAGGCAGTCTTTACGAATGAATACAAGATTATTGAATATAGTTTAAAACATTGTGGCAAAACTTGCACCTTGTAGATCCTTCAAAATGCTTCTGTATGTAATATATGGGCCGAGCCCGTGGCAGCGACACGGGCTGTCAATCTAGGGGTTGTGAGTTCGAATCCCGGCTCGGCCAACTTTCTTTCCGACGATTGACAAAAGTCAATGCGTCATGCGTCATGTGTCATTCGTCTTCCACCAATGGGCTAAGTCTATGTGGAAAATCAGCCAGTTGCTTGGGAAGATTGTTGTGTGGAGTACTGGTGTGAGAAAACCAGGAAATGCATGAGTAGGTGAACTGGCCGCCGTGATATAACTGAGAAATTGTTAAAAACGGCGTTAAACCCAAATCAATCAATCAATCAATCAATCAATATACTATATGGCAAAGGGTTAATGTAAACAATTTAACGATCTGGATACCTTTAAGACTTTTAAAGATTCCAAATCTTAAATAACTGTGAACATATGAACATAAATTTAAAGATTAGGCTTGAGTTCCGACAACCATACTTTAGTGCTAAGTAATACTTTAACTCTTAAGTGAGTTTGGAACACATTCCGGCATTCATGTGTTACAACTTAAATCAACTTAATATATTTTTTATTTAAAAACAGGTAAATGACGATATTGACATAGTTACTGACCAACATTTACTTGTAAATAAATTAAATATTTAGGAATTCTTATTAGGAAAACAAAAAGGATGAACTACGCTCTTAAGTGTTTAAGCTTTACATAACGCTAAGTGTCATTGGTGGAATTGAGTCTTGGTGATATTGGCAAAGACAGTTTATAAACTCAACCGTTTAAAGTAAACTATTGGTTTATTATAGTGCAGAGAGGGCAATCTCCTATCGCAGAATGACCGTTCCTTGCACTCACTATCATCTCCGCAACAGGCTCAATGTCAAGATTATTGACGAAACATGATAACTGTATTTTAATGTAATAAACCGATAGTGTAAGAGAGTGAAGGGAGGGGGCAACGGTTAATGGATAATCGATATTGGCAATTTTAGTTTATAAACTTACTCAACCGTTTAAAGTAAAATATTGGTTTATTATAGTGTCATTGTATTGAAAGGGCTAATGCGACACCATAACACGTTTTTACCTCGCGATTCCCAACCTTTCTGCCAGGCAGCAGACATGCACCATTATATTTATTTAGCTGGAGGGTCACCAAACGGCCGTATTAGAATGGACCCCACTGTCGCCACTGGGATTCGAACATTCGACATTTATGTTTAAAGTCTCCCAAAGCGGATTCCCTTAGGACAATGTAATTCGGAACGGTATGTGAAACAAACAAGAGCACCACAGATCGATCGCCAACGCTTTTCGGTTTTTTATTGACTTTTTAAATCCCCAAAAGACTAATAATTATTAAAGCCCACAGAGGTCCAGATAAGAAGGGGTAAACAGCTCTTTTCCACACAATATCTCTCTTATTATCCAACCAAACCCTATGATGTGCGTACTCAAAAGAATCGTCTCAATAAGACGATTCTTTTGAGAACCCACGTCATAGGGTTATATTGTCAAAACAAGATTTTAGAACATGCAAAACGCCCACTTATCTAGAACTCTGAAGCCTGAGTTGTGTGATTTAGTACAGACATGCGTATTGTTTCAAAGATGCATAAAGCATTCTGACAAATAAGTAAAAAACGGATAAATGTTTTGTAATGTATCTGCAGAAGACGATTTCGAAAACATTGGAGTAAATACATGAAACCTCTCTAATAATGTAAGTAAAATTAATTATAAGAGGATAACACATTTTGGCAAAATAAGGAATTGTTCATTGTGAGCTATTTTTCCTTTTGTCGTTCTGTTTTCAACAGTCGTTTGCATCAGATGTTTCAAAAACGGGTACGTTTGATTGATATGAAAGATATTGAATCTTACAATTTCAAAAAAGGAAATGTCCAGTTTTGCATTTGTAAGAGTTCATGGTCAATTTTTAGGAATTGCAGGATAAAGCTCGCGCCTGGAGCAAGCGACGAAGAGTGACTAGCATAATCAGATGGGGGTGGATGGGACAGGCTTAACAAAATTAAAGGTTTAAGTTCATTTGCAAATTGCTCTTTGTATTTCAGATGTAGAAGATCCAGCCTAAACAGAAAACAATATGGATAATGAGTAAGTTCTAATCTAGGATACCCCTGTTGCTGGGGGACGCTCAATAAGAACTGCAGCCAAAGTCATACCCTTGCTTGAACCGTCATAGATGGCTAAATTGGTTTGAGGTCACAATCATGCATTATGCAAGAAAGAATTCACCAGCGAAAATGATAACAGTCATTTTGTACCAAATCGGGCCGGACAAAACCGGTGTTTAGCATTCTCTACTTTCACTTTCAAACAATCGAAAACACATTTCGTGTGCATCCTATACACATTTACAATGGATTTAAACTCAATGCCATATATGCAATGCATTCTGGTGATAGTATACACTCATTTCTATGCAAACAAAGTTTGTTTATGGACTATTTGGTGTTTGTAGATCAGCATGACAGCGGATGTATTTGGCGTAATTTGACCTTGAACGATTGGAGTCAGCAAAACTATTGAGCTGTAACAGGTGTGGTTGTATTAGTTTTATACCTTATATTATTTGTTTTATTTCGATGCAAATATATAAGGTGTAGGACCAATCCATCGCGATATCACCAGATCTGTTGAAATTCGTATAAAACCCAAAATAAAGAAATCAATCTAGGAATCTAAGAATGTGTATAATAACGAAGATTTGGCGTGAAACGGTTGTAACTAAAATTGGTATTTTACTTACCAAGGTAAATCACCTCGCCATAAAGTCTTTATAAGCGTTAAGTTATTTTTCTTGGTAAACAAAGGAAAATTAGGTGCAATTGCTCGTTCTGAGCAATGGCACCTAAACTACATTGCTTACAAAGTGGTCAAAATTTCCCCAAAACCAGGGTTTTCAACATAGGGCTTTAGTTACAACCGTTTCACGCCAACCCCTCGATATGTGTGTAGAGTTCAAACACAATGTCAACACTTACTGATAATAGTATCCTGATATCAGTCGTAAACCCTACCATTAGGAAGACCTTGTTTGAATGGTGTGTAATGCCGTTTTCAACAGTATTCTAGTTATATCACGCCATCACGTCCTGGGTAATTTACCAGTCCTACCTATATTATTTATTGCGGCACTGATTCATCACTCGTAAGGACATCTCTGTAACTTTGAGCACCAAGGTGGAAAGCCACAACAACTAGGTTATTGAACACTAACTAAAATTATAAAAAACAAATATCGAACTAACGTTGTTTCGTAGTATGTATTCAATACATTTACAATACAATACCAGAGGTATAGATAAAGGAAGTTAAATTGTATTTTCTCTACCATATATCTCTTATTACCTAACCAAACCCTATGTTGTGGGAACTCAAAAGAATCGTCTCAGTGAGACGAGTCTTTTGAGTACCCACATCATAGGGTTTGAAGTTGAATAAGCATTTTAGAATTATAAATACTTGGCTGTGCAATACAATACAATGCAATACCATACAATGCAATACAATACAAATACAAATACTTTATTGATGGTAGGCAATAAGCCCATAACAATGAGATATATTCAAGACAATATTACAAATTTACAAAAACTCTATCAGAGGAAATTATTGCTAATTTCCATGCTTTACATGCTTTACATGTATAACGACTTTTGAAGAATTCAGGCTCCAAAACTATAACAATTAAATCTGTGCTCAGAATTTGTGCTCAAGTATCTGATTGGTCAGAAGCAAATTCGTTCTCCAAATTGACCAATCAGAAGCCTTATCCGGAGCATGGAGTTAATTCCTGAGCACTGAGAAAGTTTTCAGAGTTTTATAATTCGGACCCTGGTGTTTAAAGTACTGTGTAAAAATGTTTTCAACATGGGACAGGTGAATGTGCAGGAAGAATAGATTCGAACTATAGGTTAGTCTGGCGCTTACACATCAAAGGTCAATATTTATTCCTTTAATTTAATTTTATTTTTTAAACGTTTACTTCTACCCATAAACCAACGGGCATATTGAACTGACAATGGAAATCATTTATTTATAGTGAAAATCCGCCTGAGCGGTTTGGTGCAGGGGGAGGGATGAGACCGCGTAGGGCACGACCATTTAGAGATGACAACAATTCTTCTTCTGATGAGGACGAATATCAAGGGCGTTATGTAGGAGGAGGGGTTGGAAGGCCTGACAATGTCAACCAACCACGAGGGAACAGGGGCGGAGCTTTAGGAGGCAGAGGTGCGGTTGGAAGAGGTGATATGTCTTTATCTTTCTTCATCCTGTTGTAGTCACTAGTCATTTTATACCTGTTGCGGTACAACGAAATTGTACACACTTGGTGAGACTATATGTAAGTGGCCCGGGTTGCTCAGACGGTACGGTACTCGTTCCCAGGTTCGAGTCAAAGACTAATATCTTAAACTAAAGGTAACTCTGCACAGATGATAGTATTTATTAGACTGCATTGTGCATAAATAAGAATCTAAGTGATTTTCTCTTTTTAAGTCTTCACTCAAAGCTTTTCATTTTCTCTGGATGTTTTTGAAGGTAGTGCATGTTGTAGTAAAAATAAACACTTCATACCAAAGACGACATGATTGATTTAATTAGAAACGTATTTGTTGTAAAGACGTTTGACAGCTTTAGGCGAAATTGTGTATTGATGCATCCATGTTAAGAGAACATATTAATGGTCATTGGGGTGACACAAAAGCGACCACAAAGCAAGGGTTTCCTCAGCAGTTACATCAAAGGCATGTCTAGATGTGAATGTGGACTATGAAGGGTCTGATCAGAAAGTGCGTTTGCACAGGCTAGTTTGAGTCTTCAATGTTCGCAAATGTTTGAAGACGCTCATCTCATGACGATTCAGTCTACCATTTCTTACTGAACACTTAGCAATAAAAGATAACGGGACAATTATAATTCTTTCCCTGATTACAAACTCGTGTACAACACACATCACTCTGTATGAAAGGAACAGAATGTCCTAGAGGACCAATGCCTCCCCTCTTATTGGTTCACTTAGATGGCGAGGCCATTTCTTTTTTGATGATGTTTTCAATGCAGAGTACTTATCTACCACCATATAACTGATATAAGATAAAAAGTTATCACATGTCTGACAGCAAGCATATAGCCTTTTCCAAATTAAAATATATTAAAAAAATACTAAAAAAACCAACAATCATAACATGTTTTTTCAAATATTCAAAAACTTTTTTCAAATAGGACGTTTAAATCTAACGGCTGTTTGAGAAGAAAATAATTATAATGTCTCCATAACGTGATTTGTGATAAACTGCATTTCTAAAATATACACTATGGTAATATATTGATATATGATTAATATATGCTATTCTATTCTATTCTGTTACTGAAAGATGGAAGAAGAGGAGCCCCTACTTTGATTGGGGACGGATTTGGTCAAAGAGAGAGATTTAGAATTGACGAAGGTGATGCAGGTGAAGAGTTTTTCTTTTGTGCAGAGCAATTACAAAGCAGTTACACATGTTTTTAGATCACCTGAACTCACGAAGTGCTCGATGTTAGCTTTTGTGATCACCCAATGTCCGCCCGTCGTCCGTTGAACGTCGTCCGATTAACGGCGTACGTATCACGTAGTTCGTTGTTCGTTAAAATATTCTTTTCTGAAACTACTTTTCCGATTACAAAACAATTTACCCTGATTATTTCCTAGGTTGCATTCATCAAAATAATTCAAAGTGTTTAGTTCCGAGTGTAACTTTGGTTATTGCAGCATCACACAAAGGTTATAAGATACAACTTTAAAAATCTTCTTGTCAAAAACAACTTACAAAATATAAAAAAATATTTGACACAAATGATCCTAGTCTTCACCATTACCAAGATTGTTTAAATTATACCGATCCGTTGACAATCATAGCCGACAAGGGACATTACTTGTTTTCCTTATATGTATATAGTTAAAACTTTAAAAATCGTCTGTCATGGTCCTCTTGTTAACATATGTGTGTGGGTTTATTCTGTTTTCTCAACAGCATTTCAATTACGAGAGACTATTAACATCATCTCTATTTGTCTAACCATTACTAGTCGAGGACATATCAATTTCCCAAGGAAACCTTATATGTATATAGTCAAAACTTTAAAAATCGTCCGTCATGGTCCTCTTGTTAAGATATGTTTGTGGGTTTATTCTGTTTTCTCAACAGCATTTCAATTACAAGAGACTATTAACATCATCTCTATTTGTCTAACCATTACTAGTCGAGGACATATCAATTTCACAAGGAAACTCCTTCATGACTGCCCCGATCAGGGATCGGAACGAGCTGAAACGACTTGTTCAATCCAAACGCAAGAGCGCAATTAGAGAGATTTACACTTTTCTTGATTTGAGCTCGTCAAATAAGCAAGATGCTTTGAAATCATCTGCTGTAAATACATCAAATATTATGTGCACTGTTTTCGATATGTTGGAATAAACCTAACTGGAATAACGTATTAAAGATACCTCAAACCATGGTAACATTTTCTTATACGACTTACTGAAACTTGCAGAAATACTTGGGCATCATTAGTTGAGCATGTTTTATGTGATAGTACTGGTTTGTTTGCATGGATATGAGACGGAAATGTGCCCATTCTTATAATGCTTAAAACAAATTCTACATGTTCAGCATAAACTCAGAGTTACAAAATATATTCTTTGGAAGAATTGTGTCCTGGTCAGAATTTAGTTTGCATTACTCTTGGCATAGACCTGTAACACCTATTTAAAGAGAACTCTTGTCTAGGTCATATCACCCATGCTATCGTAACTGGAGTCAACATTTTAGAATTTTGATGTATCTTTGAATATTTTCTATCAATGTTGTCTTTAAACAATCGTCATTATTTGCCTGCATGGATCTTCTTCATTTTCCTCCAATCATCACAAATATTTTGTTTTTGTCTTTAATCAGGTGGAGACAATAGAGGACTGAGAATCAGGGACAGAATGCAGGAGAGAAGAGAGGGAGTAGGGGCAGAAAGAGGGGGCTTCGGTAGGCGTGACAGGGGCGGGGCACGAGGAGGAGGTAGGGGTGCAGCTGGAGGCGGAGCAAGAGGGAAACGAAAAATCGATGTCCAATATTTACGAGAATTACAAGAGCGAGAGGATTCCGATGTGGCAATGACGCTTGCGCACACAGATTCGGGGTTTCGAGATGTTTTGAAAAATGCTGCGATGAACACTGGACGTGTTGGCCTGATTTTGAATATTTTAGCCAAGGCTTTCCGCTGCAACTCTGTATCCCAGTCGCTGAACATTCTGTTTACCATAATTAAAGAGACACGATTCTTCGATACGGCCATCAATTTCTTTTTAGACATGCAACTTGAAGACGCTATGGAAGACCAAGAATCCTTCAGACAACCTATTACAGATATGATTACGATCATGGAAGAGCTAATGGAGAAAAACCCAACTTGTATAACAGAATTTGTCGGTAAGTCCTTTATTTGTCAATGTAGAAATTCCGAAATGGTAAGTCATGTTCGCCCCAATGGAGCAATTCCCAAATGGTAAGTCATTTACGACTAAATGGAGCACGGTAAGTCATCTTCGACTTAGTCGAACAACTCTAAAATGGTAAGTCATTTAAGAGTAAATGGAAACAAATCTAAACATGTCTAACATTTTTAAACGAATTCGTTGGTAAACACGGACGACTTTTTGGTAAAAGAATGTAAATCATAGTTCGTTATTCAGTCAAGGAAGAGTAAATGGCGAAAACCCCAATTCGACTTAATAGAGAAACCCTTACTGGTTAGTCATGGAAGAGTAAATGGAGCCCTAAACACCATCTCTTACTTGATTAAACGAATTCGTTGGTAAACATGAAAGACTTACTAGTGAAAAATAGAATAAACAAGCTCCTTGTTCCGTCATGGAAGAGTTAATGAAGTAAAACATAACGTGTACTTGCTTTGTTGGTAATACATTGAGGTTAACGGAGAGAAATCCAATCTTTAATTCATGGAATGCGTCAAAGAGAATGGTAAATTCGCAAAACAGATGTTGTTGGTAAATTCTGGAAAGAGTTATGCAAACAAACACAATTTGTATATTAGAGTGTGTTGTTAAGTTCATGGAAGTTAATGGGGGGAAGCCCCAAATTGTATTACGCAATTTTTTTCTCAACCCTTTCAGCGCCGAATTGTTTAAAGTAAACTTTTCCATGTTCAAACTCGGACGACTCTATTTTCATGTTATAGGATTTTTGAAATATTTTTATAACTCACAGCCAAACAATGCAGATTTCAGGTGAGACAGCTCGTTACGAGCTGACTCACCTGAATCTGTATTGTTTGCAAAAAGCTCAATATTGCCTTTGGCGCTAAAAGAGTCATAGACAAGTGAATAAAGAATAAAATACGTGTATAGCAGAAAGTATTGGTTTGCCATTTAAAAGTGAATGGAGAAAATCAAACTTGTATAACAGCAGTTGTTGGTAAGTTGAGGAAAAAGAAATGGAGCTCGTTGATAAGGCATGGAAGCGCTTTTGGGAGAATCCGAACTTGTTTAACATTGTAAGTTGCTAGCTGAAGATAGGCTAATTTTCTTAGTGGAATTTGCTAGTAATCTAGTGTAAGAGAAACTGTTGGTAAGTCGTTGGAGTAATACAGGCAAAATTCACAACTTGTCAGACATAGTTCGTTGTTAAGTCATGGAATATGTAATGGAGAAAAATTATTTTGTATTTGTAAAACAACCAAATACTTGTAGGTAAGAAATGAAAGAGTAAATGGAGAAAAATCTCATTTTTTTTTTAAAGTCATGATATAGTTCTTGGAGTAAAACATATCTTTCATTTGCATGACATAATCAGTGGGTAAGTCATGAAACTAAATGAGAAAAATGACACACTTACTTTAACTTGTAATACATAAATTTGTAACATAAGTCACGAACGAGTTGATGGATAAAATCATTATATGAAATACAAGAGCACAGTTCAGATTAGGATGTTCTCACACAATATTGAGCTGCACTCAATTACAGACTGATCTGCGTCTATATTGTTCGCAATGCTGCTGGAAATTCGACATTCTGTAATTTAAATCGGCATTCAGTCTTGACTCTCACACCGGCACATCGGAGATTCAAACACGTACTTATACCAACAGTTTTCTCAATAATATTTAAAATTAGGAGGTTTGATTGTTTGGTGTTTAACGCCGCTTTCAACAATTCGTCAGTTATATGCTGGGATTTCCTGGGTAAGAACTACTGAACCATTTATCCTGAGACCAGCCAGTCAGTCGTAATGCTAACCCCGCAACCCTGAGCGCCAAGGAAGGAAGCCATAACTGTCAATTTTAAAGTCTTTGATAGGGCCAGATAGGAATCAAACCACCGGTGACACCCGCATTCAAGGCGGACGCTTTACCACTCCTAGGTGGTCAAATTTACACGAGTTAAGCTCTTTAATACAACACCACTGTAGTGCAAACACGTGTCTTTCTCTCACCTCGATGTTGATATGGATGGGTTGCAGCATAAATTAAATGAAGCTGTTTAAGTTATTTTGGTATATTCTAAACACACTTAGTTTGCATCATTTTTAAATTAAATCATTCAGTAAACTAATATGTTATCCAAGCACTTGAAATATGTTGAACTCGGATCAGTACAGCTTGAAATGTCCAACTGATATCTCATTTGAAACGATAAGGTTTTCTGTTATTTTATTCAAGTGTTAAAGAGTTTACAAATACTATAATCATAAGTATACACTTTTTCATTTTGCTTTCCTACTTCAGGAATCCATGCTGTTCTAAAAGAGGTCATTGATACACTTCGAAAGTCTTCAACAGTGATAAACGCTGATATTGATAAAAGGTTTAAGGAATTTACCGAACAACGGGACAAAAAATTGAAAAGACATAAACGACGGTAAGTTGATGATCATATAGAGGAACACATTATTGAGCTACGCCAATATACAAACCAAGATTCGGGATTATCCAAGCAAGGGGGATCTAGATCAGCCTGCGTCTCCCGTCTGATCACGATATGCTATGTCCATGAATTATTCGGACAATCATCATTGAGGTGTCCCTGGAGAACAAGTATGTTTAATATTCAAATATGTCATTAGATGTAACTCTTTGGATGCTTGAACCGCCAGTTGTTACGCTTGTGGGACCAATAAAGGGTCGGGCAAGTCGAAGCATCCGCGCCGACTGACAAATCATTATATTTTGGACTGCTTAATTCATCATTGTTATCTAGTATTGAATGTGCATTCTTCCAAAGTTCATTTTAAATTCATTCAACATTGGAAAGGTCCAACTGCAGGTTTAGGCAAAAGCCTATGAAGATCGACATTCGAAATTGTATTTAAATTCACTTGTTGTTGTCAACTGTAACCCAAACTAAATGAATGGTGCAAAACTCTTATTAATTGACTCAACATTTTTGAGTGCTCATGATTCTCCAGCAGAATCCACGCTTTCATAAAAGATAAGTTTTCAAGTCGGAGAGTGCAAATGACTTATCATTATGAATTTTCAGAAATAATAAGAACCTAATTTAGAAATAAATATTGTTGCACAGGGTGTTTTAGTGTGTTTATATATTTATCTTGTGAATCATAACAGCTCGGTAGCTCACTTACGTGTGTCAATGTAATGCAACTTTAACAAGTTTGTATTTTGTTTTGCTTATTTGCACAAACGTTTTTTCCTTGACGTAAGGGGTATTGCTCTATATACACATACCTTATTATGTTTATAGGACTGAAATTCCACCAACACCAGAGGATAAAGAACGTCAAAAAGACGTAGAGGGACCTCCAAATGATTTCAGAGATATAGAAATATTTCCACAAACAGCAGATATGGAGGTAAGAGACAAATACCATTTAACTGTATTCTTCTGGACTCATTATGTCCCCAATGCTGTTTGGAGACATATTGTGTTTGCATGTCTGTCCGCCTGTTGCCTTCCTTTTTTTGCGAGATAACCAACCCAAAAGCGACGCTCAGAAGTGCCGTGACATTCAAACCGGTTGTCGCTGATTATCACAGATCCACGGGTCTTCAAACTTCACATGATGATTGGTCAATAATGTACAGATTTTGAGAAAGGAACGTTAAAGGAGAAAACGCTTATTATAAAACATATGAGCCGTCCCGCGAGAAAACCAACGGTATGGCCTCTGCGTAATGTATCGACCCGGATCAGCCTGAACACTCCGCGCAGACTGATCCGGGCCGACACATTCCGTCTCAGGGAGATAGAGGTATAGAGTAATGTTTCCTGAAACAGAAAATCCACAGGAGGTGAAAAGTGTCTATCAGGGTTCGCCTGTGCGGCATGCTTAAGTTGATCCGGGATAATACTTTACGCAATGTTGGTTTTTCTCGCAGGACGGCTCAGTCATCTTATTAATCCGAATATGTTTAACTCTGTCTCCTATGGATGTAATAGTTAACGGTAGTGGTCATATAGTGTAAGAGAAAGTAGTATCATCTGAACCGATATATGAAATTATGTTAGATTTACCAATGGTAATTAACGATAACACTGACTGTATTTAAAAAATAACATTTATTCATGGTTTAAATGAAATACATTACATTCATTGACTTTCGAATAATTTAGAAAACAAATAACTACATACATATAATTATGTATATGTCAAGTATTGATTGATTTTGGTATATCGCCGTTTTCAAACAAAAAAAATCAATCATATCACGACATTCATTTCACCTTTCAATGCGTTTCCAGGATTCATCACACTAGTACTCTACACACCAGTATTTCCAGGCGACTGGAAACACATTGGCTGTGGTCAAACGTCGGACAGAATGTTTGCCGAGCTTGGTTTGGAGCTCACAACCCCTAGACTGGCAGCCCTCATCGCTACCCATGAGCTACCAGTAACGGATTTATCAGCACGCTTATTGTGTCAACCATTCCGATGATGCAGACAATTTAACCATCGTTTCTTCAGATGCTTTAAATTAAAGAGAGTCCCTACTCACATATCTTGTAGTATAAAATCCTTTAAGATAAAATAAAAAATGACTTATTTTTATGCCCCCCCGGAATCTCCGATTCGGGGGGCATATAGTTTTTGGCCTGTCTGTCTGCACTGCACGTCTGTCTGTCTGTCTGCACAAAAAAACCTTTAACCTTGACCACTACTTTTGAACCATAACGCTACCATATTTCACATGTGTATTCCTTGTGACATGACCTTTCTGTCAGTACCAACATTTTTGACCTTGCGACCTTGACCTTTGACCTAGATGTAGTTTTTGGCCTGTCTGCACGAAAAAACCTTTAACCTTGACCAATTCTTTTGAACCATAACAGGTACGGCTACCATATTTCACATGTGTATTCCTTGTGACATTACCTTTCTTTCAGTACCAAAATGTTTGACCTTGCGACCTTGACCTTTGACCTAGATGTTGCCATTCTCGAAAAAAACTTTAACCTTGGCCATTACTTTTGAACCATAATAGGTACGGCTACCATATTTCACATGTTTATTCCTTGTGACATGACCTTTCTGTCAGTACCAACATTTTTGACCTTGACCTTTGACCTAGATGTTGCCATTCTCGAAAAAAACTTTAACCTTGGCCATTACTTTTGAACCATAACAGATACGGCTACCATATTTCACATGTGTATTCCTTGTGACATGACCTTTCTGTCAGTACCAACATTTTTGACCTTGCGACCTTGACCTTTGACCTAGATGTAGTTTTTGGCCTGTCTGCACGAAAAAAACTTTAACCTTGACCACTACTTTTGAACCATAACAGGTACGGCTACCATATTTCACATGTGTATTCCTTGTGACATGACCTTTCTGTCAGTACCAACAATTTTGACCTTGCGACCTTGACCTTTGACCTAGATGTTGCCATTCTCGAAAAAAACTTTAACCTTGGCCATTACTTTTGAACCATAACAGGTACGGCTACCATATTTCACATGTGTATTCCTTGTGACATGACCTTTCTGTCAGTACCAACATTTTTGACCTTGCGACCTTGACCTTTGACCTAGATGTTGCCATTCTCGAAAAAAACTTTAACCTTGACCACTTCTTTTGAACCATAACAGGTACGGCTACCATATTTCACATGTGTATTCCTTGTGACATGACCTTTCTGTCAGTACCAACAATTTTGACCTTGCGACCTTGACCTTTGACCTAGATGTTGCCATTCTCGAAAAAAACTTTAACCTTGGCCATTACTTTGGAACCATAACAGATACGGCTACCATATTTCACATGTGTATTCCTTGTGACATGACCTTTCTGTCAGTACCAACATTTTTGACCTTGCGACCTTGACCTTTGACCTAGATGTTGCCATTCTCAATTTTGTTTTTAACCTTTCCCACTACTTTTGAACAATAACAGGTAAGGCTACCATATTTCACATGTGTATACCTTGCGACCTTGACCTTTGACCTAGATGTTGCCATTGGGGGGCATCAGTGTTTCACAAACACATCTTGTTTAATTCAACATTTGTTTAAGGCGATGTTTTATCAATTTTAGGTAACTGATGATAAATACCTTAGAGTAAACAAAACAAGGGGACAATACGAAGATCTCGAACACTATCTAGATGTTCAGTTTAGACTGCTTCGTGAAGATTTTGTTGCGCCACTTCGCGATGGCGTTAGCGACTACATACAAGCTGTAGTTACAACCGGCCACCAGAGAAAAGGAAGGAAAGCACAGGACATTCGAATCTATAACGATGTCAGAATCATTAGTCCACACTGCTCCGACGTCGGTATATGTCATGTGCTACAGTTTGACGTTAGCAAAATACAGATACGTTGGCAGTCAAGCAAGAGACTTATTTATGGTTCTCTTTTGTGTCTTTCTCACGACAATTTCCAGACCATATACTTCGCTACTGTAACACATAGAGATGTTGAGGAATTGCAGAGAGGACATGTCACTGTTCGTTTTGAACTAACACGTGCTGAAATTGCTGGTCTTTGGGACAAGTCGTTCACGATGGCAGAAACAACGGCTTATTTCGAGTCGTACAGGCACGTTCTTCTTGGTCTACAGAAAATTCGAGCAGGTGACCTTCCTTTTGAGAAATACATACTAAAATGCGATAAACAAGTACAGCCTCCTGCCTATGTACGTCGGACTCCTGGTGTAGCATTTGATCTTCGACCTCTCGTTGATGAAGATGTGGTCTTAATGGATGATACAAAACTTGAAAATCCAGGTCTTGAACAAGCTGGACAAAGAAATTACAATTTCAGTCAAAGATCGACAGTTGCTAGTAATGTCAACATACTAGATAGGAATACATGGCCCACTGCCGACCTCCTCCATTTAGATGCCTCTCAGTATGAAGCTATACACACGGCTCTTACTAATGAGTTCGTGATTGCTCAGGGACCACCCGGCACGGGGAAAACCTACATTGGTATGAAGATTGTGAAGGCTTTGTTACATAACAAGGACCTCTGGTCAGTCAATTCCGTGACAGGTGAAAGGGATCCACGACCTATGTTGATAGTGACTTATACAAATCATGCTCTTGACCAATTTCTAGAAGGTATAGTGCAATTCTACAAGGGAGATCTTATTAGAATCGGTAGTCGCAGCCAAAGTGAAGTATTGAAGCAGTACAATCTCCACAATTTTAGACAGAGATTTAGACACGAAAAGATGGTACCAGTGCAGATTTTTCAAGCTCGCCGGGAAGCTAGGAGTGAGATGGAGTCGCTCTATTCTAAGATAAATATAACTTCTAATAAAATTCAGATTGCTACATCACAGATCCTTCACGAAGATTTTTTAAATCCTTTTATCGGTGACGAAATGTACAGAAAACTAACGCAGCAATTTGAAATGTTGTTACAGGTGTACCCAGAGGCAAGGGAGGCTTTAAGAGGTTCTTCCGTCATCGTAGAATGGTTACAGCTCGGTAATTTAGCACCATTAGTTGAAATGGAAGGAAATAATCAAGCGGAAATGTTTGAAAATATTCCAAATGATCCAGATATTGATTTAATTGATGTTGAAAATGAAATTGATGCAATACAGGCAAATCGACAGTTAGATGATGGTGATGATGATGACGATCTGATAGATTCAATGGATGATGTATTAGGTAGTCGTGTGAGCAGAAAAGATGCTAACGAAATGAGAATACAGAGGGCTATCAGTGACCAGATGAAAGCCGTGGCATTAAAGGTAGAATCATTGGCTGAAAAACCAAGGTTTGTCACTGAAAATGACTGGCAATTTCAGAGGAAAGACAGAAAGAAATTAAAGAGACAAACTCAGAAACACTTGGCATCGAACAATATCATGACAGAAGAAGAAGCCCAACGAATTGGTGACTTATGGAGAATGCCTTTAGATCAGAAATGGAAACTGTATCGACTTTGGGTGAAAAAGTATTGTGACTTCCTTCGATCAGATATTCATGAAACTGAGGAAGAATATGAAGCGGCCGCCATCAGACACAAGGAGGCACTTATGCACGAAGATAAAGAGATAATGAAACACTCTACAGTCATTGGAATGACAACCACTGCTGCTGCAAGATATCAGTCTGTTCTCCAAGAGATTAGACCAAGAATTATTGTAGTAGAAGAGGCAGCAGAAGTGTTGGAGGCTCATATTATTACAACTCTCAGCCGCGGATGTGAGCATTTGATCCTAATTGGAGACCATAAACAGTTAAGACCAAACCCGACAGTTTATAAACTGGCGAAGGATTATAACCTTGATGTGTCTCTGTTTGAGAGAATGGTGACGAATGGTATAAGATGCGATACACTAGAATTGCAGCACAGAATGCGACCTAAAATTGCCGAACTCATGAAACACATATACAAAGGCCTCAAGAATCACGAGAGCGTTTTGGCATACGATGACATCAAGGGAGTATCTACAAATATGTATTTCATAGATCACAAGCGATGGGAGACAAATGACACAGATCTTAGGAGTCATTCAAATTTACATGAAGCGCAGTATTTAGTAGGACTGTGCAAATACCTTATATTACAGGGATACAAACCAAATCAAATAACGGTGCTGACATTGTATTCAGGGCAATTACATTGTCTGAGAAACTTGATGCCGAAAGACCAGTTTGAAGGTGTACGGGTAACAGTTGTAGACAGCTACCAAGGTGAGGAAAATGACATTATACTTCTGTCACTTGTAAGAAGCAATGACGATGGTACCATTGGTTTCCTGAAGACCGAAAACAGAATATGCGTTGCCCTTTCAAGAGCCAAAAAGGGCCTATATGTTATCGGTAACTTCGAACTTCTTGCTGCTCAATCAAAACTTTGGAATGAGATTGTTATAGATATGTCTCAGCAACAACTAGTTGGGGATAGATTGTTACTGCATTGCCAAAACCATGCAGATGAAATTGGCATTGAGGCGCGAGAAGCCAAAGATTTTGAGAAAGCGCCCGAGGGTGGCTGCAACCGAAAATGTGAATTTCGGTTGAAATGCGGCCATGTTTGTAAGATGTTCTGTCACATCTTAGACACAGAGCACAAGGACTATGAATGTTCGAAGCCATGTAATAAAACGTTATGTGAAAACGGACATCGCTGCAAGAGGAAATGCTACCAGGAATGCGGAGACTGTGATGTATTCATTGAAAAGAAGCTACCAAAATGCGGCCATACACAGTATGTTCCGTGTGGCCAAGACGCTTTCATTTTTACCTGTCAAGAGCCATGTAGCAAAATGCTTTCTTGTGGACACAAGTGTCAAGGCAAATGTGGAAATGCCTGCACAGACAAATGCAACTTTCTTGTTGAGAACAAATGGCCATGCGGACATACAGGCAAGGTAAAATGTCATCAGAAGAATACGGCGTTTTGTCCAAAAGCCTGTCCATCTGTCCTTGAATGTGAACATACCTGTACCGGGACATGTGGGACATGCTTTGAAGGACGCCTCCACAGAGCCTGTCATAACAACTGTTCGAGAATTTTGGTCTGCGGCCACGCGTGCCAAGATCAATGTAATTTATGCCCACCATGTACTAGGAAGTGTGAAAACCGATGCAAACACAGTAAGTGTGGAAGGCGATGCGGTGAGCAATGCGCACCGTGTATGGAACCATGTGAATGGAAATGTCCACACTACAAGTGTACGCAGCTATGTCATGAACCGTGTAATCGACCAAGATGTGACAAGCCGTGCACAAAAAGGATACAATGTGGCCATAAATGTATCGGGTTGTGTGGAGAACCATGTCCGAACGACTGCCGTGTTTGTCATAAAGAAAAGGTTACAGAAATCATTTTTGGAACTGAAGATGAGCCGGATGCTATGTTCGTTATGCTAGAAGACTGTCGAAACAGATGTATAATTGAGTATACGGCTATGGACCAATACATGGACATGAAATTAGCGAATGGTGAAATTCAGCTCAAATCATGTCCTAAATGTAAAGTTCCCATCAGGAATAATCGACGATATGGTACTATCATCAATAAGGCACTGATGGAAATAGAAGATGTTAAGAAACTAATACTGACCAACAGACGGAGAATTAGTGCTTTAGAAGATGACATCAGGGATGCTCTAATTGATGAACCTGAAGATACGAGACGGACTATGAAAAGACGATTGACAGCAATGGAACAACCGAGATCAGAACATGCACTGGCTGCGTTGAGAAACCAGATAACCTTTGTAAAATCTATTAGAGATCTTATCGAAGACTGGAGCAAACTTAAAGGAGTTGCCGTCGATGTTGAAAGAAAAAACGGTCTTTTAAACCTTGAACGGTTTCGAGAATGGGCCTTTGAGGAAAGGTCTACCATGACAAAACAAGAAACCAGTGACGCTGAACTTGAAATTGCAAGATCAAGAGATCATCTACACATTTTATTGTACCAGAAACAGCTCTCAGAAAGACGCAAAACGGTCGATGCAGGTTTCAGGAACCGTGTACGTGAAGCTGAACGTATTTTGACAAATGGTGGAAAATACACAGAAGAGAAGAAAGCAGACATACGTGTCATTATTAACAAGCTAAAGGCAATAGTTGGAGGTCTCGGAGTTTCTGAAGAGGAGAAGTTGATGATTGTGAAAGCGATGTCAGACATACAAAAGGGTCATTGGTTCCAATGCCCTCAAGGTAAATATTCACACTTGGTTGCATTTGATCTTTAAAGTTGCTGAACTGCAGAGTATAGATAGTATATATAGTCAAAGTTTAAAACTGTTTGAAATATCAGAATCATAATTCTGGGATAAAATTGGAGTAATAATTCCACTTTCCAGTACAATAAACATCTAAATATTGATCGTTTATGCTTCATTTTTACTGGGTAGACATAGTGTTAATCAGTATTACCATTTGATCTAGTATGTGTAGTTTACACTGTTCTTCTTAAACTGATAAGCTATTACAATGTGACGTCATTTTTGCATCGTCAGACAGCAATAATTGCTCCTTTCTTCACCCCTTTTAATAAATGGCACAGTCTACGCCTCTTGCAATGTCCTATCTCCGGGTGTTTACAGGAGTTTGATTGGTGGTCTAGTTTTTGCCAAACACTTCGACGAACCTGTTTTCAAAATCCAGTTTTGATAATGCTCCGGCTGTCGGCGATCTTAATACATTTTGAGAAAAGGTTCGTCGATGTGTTTGAAGAAACTAAACCACTTATCAAACTGCGTTGTAAAACGGAAAAAGGGCTCTGTAAGCGGCGTAGACTGCGCCATGTTAAATTATGAAGAAATAAAAAAGTTACCTTTGTTTTCACTTCTAAACCGAAGTAAAATATTGCTCTCCGCCGTAGCATTTGTGACGTAAAAGTCACGTGGTATACACACACTGTATTATAAATCTTTCATCCTCGAATTTTAACTATTGGTAATGACTTAGGTTTCGGGGATATTATTACCACTAATGCATTGTAGTCAGGATCAATACAGTCGGTGCTACTGGTAATGTACTCGGGCAGCGCCGTGATATTACTACAATACTACAATACTGTTGAAAACGGCGTTAACATTTTGTTAGATTACAAATCTCATAGACAAAAAACTTGATTAACATTTTCCCTCATTCATATCTACTTAGAAGTCCTTGAAGCAGACGACTTTTGAATGCATTGTTACAAAGGCTGAAATTGTTTTATTATGAGCAATTCCTCCTTTTGTCAAACTATTTACAACACTGTTCAATTATTAATGATACTTTTACAGAGATTTAAATTGTTAAGCCAAGATGTTTTGTAGTCTTCTGCTGCAGATCCGTTGTATGTTGGAAAGGGTTGATCGCATGCATAATATTTTCTTCACACAAATGACACCATTGATATCTCACAGCATAACTACGAGTGTGATTATGTCCCAATGCAGTAAACCTGACATCATGAATTTTCAGCAATCTCGGCCCTAGTTTAAAATGTAATACCATAACCTGTCCTCCATCTAGCTTCTTCAAAACAAAACATGAAACGCTGGCCTAAGAGCAATGAAACGCCGAATATAATGTTACAAGTTAATCCGGAATCCCAAGCACGTCCAAAGTTTGGTCCATTGCGATTTTGCGAACATGGACAAGTCTGATTATACTGCGTAGAGATGCAGGCGAATTAAAATACTCGCTGCTCGTAATGTTCCGGATGTCGGTTTTCGTGTGACGTTTCTCGTTCGTTTTCAGGTCACGTGTACGCTATTGGAGAATGTGGTGGTGCTACTGAGGTCGGCAGATGCCCGGAGTGCCAGTCCGAAATTGGGGGCGTAAGTCACCAGCTACGACCCGGTAACGAACACACTGCCGTCATGGATGATTCCGAATTCGCTGCATGGTCGGAACAGGCAAATCTCTTGAACTTTGACATTAATGATTTGATCTAGATAATATAATGAGGTCAACAATTGTTGGTGTCCTGCTTATACATTCAAGCTTAATACTTAGGTAGCATGTATTCTAAATGTATACTACAGATATGCATATTCCTGAAGGTTTCTTTGATATTTTAACGAATCGTGCAGATCCATATCAGAATTGGCGGAGGTGTACGTTGATCAGGATATACAATGGTTGCATATGCACCTTTGCATGTTTTCGTGTTGCCCATATCAAAGTCGTACTAAGTATGTTGTAGGCTGTTTACTTTGTAGAAAGTAGTCCCATTATAATTATGTTTAATTTGATCAAGAGACTTTCAAATTGCATGGTCATATACTCTGTTGCTGAAAGTCTAAAGGTACAGAGTCAACATTGTCTTGTTTGAAATGCTAGTTGGGGTGCATTTTGGTATACATGTACCTTACCTTAATAATCTCGGGATGTATAACAATGCTGTTCTTATATTGTCCGGGATAAATGGCGCATTTTGACAAGAATTACAGTGACACGTGCTTTTTAAACAACCTGATGATTTTTATGTTGAAGATATACTTTGGTCCCAAATGTTCGCTTTTTATCAAAACTATTTTAAATGTTTGTGAGTTAACTGATTACTTGACAATGTAATAATACTACATGTAATCCTGACCTTGTTCAAAAAGTATAAGAATTGCTTCTAACGATTTGGGGTCAAAATGAATCCGCAAATAGTATTAACTCAAGCAGGTTCGTGCATCCACACAGTAACACCAAAGTCCTCAAGGACTGCGTAGTTGTTAAACATACCTTAAATGCATATTCAGACAACAAAATGGAAGAGTTGTTCCACAAGATTTATGACAATATCTCTTCAAATGATGTACAAGCAGAATGACATCAGAAGGTTTAACACTGTTCAAAAGTTGTCTTGAAATATTAGAATCAAAATTCTGGAGTAGTAAGAGTAATAATTTCACTTTCCAGTACCATACACATCTAAATATTGATCGTATATGCTCTATTTTTGCTTGGTAGACATACACAGTAAGCCAAATTCTGTATGTGTTTATATTTTTCAATTGACAGTTTTTAAACATTTACTGCCAAAATAGTTTTGAACTACTTATTACTTACTTTGTTGTCACTATCAGCAATATTTGCAAAAGTTTCAACATTTCAAAATATTGATCTCCTTCATGAGTTCAGCCCCTTTAACGCTTTCACTACCGAACTTCATAAAGTCTTGAAAATTGGACCACTTCATTTTACGTCCAACAGATAAAATTAAATGTCTAAGTGGCAAATTTCAGTGAAGATTTCAGGAGAGCCAGCTCGTCAAGGGCTGCCTCACATGCATTTGCGTTGTTTGCAAAAGCCTTTAATTGCCTTTTCGCAGCGTAAGAGTTAAAAGGTTCTTATACATTTATGGAATATTTTTTTTTACATATTAAAGTTTTAAAGAGAACGAATATATGATCCAATATTAAACTGCACGAATGTGCCGGCTGATCTTAAATCATTTTTTTTCGCCAATGTTATTTGAATTTGTTTACGACTTACTTAAATGTTATTCAAAGTCGCGGTGTAGAGCGGGATAAGGGTTAAAATCAATAGAATTTGATGAACATACATGTACGGAAAAACATAACACCTTGGAACAAGTCTCAGGAACAAGTAATGCACCTGTTTAGTCTCTCTTCAAGGAAACATGCATTACACCATTTACAAGACAGACTCTGCGATTCAGCTAAGGAGTGGTGTACAGCTCTTTTCCCCCACAATATCCAACCAAACCCTATGGTGTGGGCCACACAAAAGAAACGGCTCAGTGATATGCTCCTTTTGAGTACCCACAACATAGGGTTGTTGGGTCAAATAAGGATTTTAGAACTTACAGAACATGCAGATTTTAACTTGACTGTTATCGGCTTTATGTTTTGTATATAGGACTGTATGTGCAGTTGTTTTTTTAATATTTGTTTATTAAGTATTGTTAATTTTAAGTATTGCTCTTTTATCAATTTGTTATTATCGTTTTAAAAGTTTATGTTAGAAGTGAACAGTTTTAATTGTATGATGATAAAATCAATTGTTTATTTCAATGTGTTATCTATATGTCTTTGTTTGTTTGGTGTTTTTGCCACCTTCAACACTTGTTCAGTTATATCAAGAATCATTGAATCATGCGTAATGTGAACCTCACAACTCTGAGCACCATTACCACCATTTTAAAGTATTTGGTAAATGTGTGACCCGGGCGGGGATCGAATCCGCGACTTCCCACATCTGAGGCGGACGCGTTACAACCATTCTCGGTACCTAGGCTATTCATAAAATATACATGTATGATATAATATATTTTATGAATAGCCTAGAGGTACCGAGGATGGTTACAACTACACCACAACTATTGAAAATACACGTATAATTAATAACTGTTTTTAGCTCACCAATGCACGAAGTGCAAGGTGAGCTTTTGTGATCGCTCACCGTCCGTCGTCCGTCGTCGTCGTCGTCGTCCGTCCGTTCACATTTTCCTACAAACGACTTCTCCTCCTACACCAATTAACCAAATTCAAAATAATTTTACAGGAATGTTCCTTGGGTATATTTCTTTCAAACTTGTTCAAAAAATTCGTTTTCCATGGAGAACTTTGGCTGCCACGGCAACAACAAAGGGGAAATTAACCAAAACTTAAAAACTTTTCTTGTCTGAAAGTAGAAGGCCCATGCCTTTGATATTTGGTATGTAGCATCATCTAGTGAACCTCTACCAAGATTGTTCAAATTATAGCCCTGGGGTCAAAAATGATCCCTCCCCGGGGTCACTTGTTTAACATAGACTCATATAGGGGAAAAACTTTAAAAATCTTCTTGTCTAAAAGTAGAAGGCCCATGCCTTTGATATTTGGTATGTAGTATTATCTAGTGAATCTCTACTAAGATTGTTCAAATTATAGCCCTGGGGTCAAAAATGACCCCTCCCCGGGGGTCACTTGTTTAACATAGACTCATATAGGGGAAACACTTTAAAAATCTTCTTGTCTAAAAGTAGAGGGCCCAGGCCTTTGATATTGGGTATGTAGCATCATCTAGTGAACCTTTACCAAGATTTTTAAACTATAGCCTTGGGGTCAAGATGACCCCTTCCCTGGGGTATTGTTTTACATAGACTCATATAGAGAAAAAACTTAAAAAATCTTCTTGTCTAAAAGTAGAGGCCCCAGGCCTTTGATATTTAGTATTTAGCATCATCTAGTAGACCTCTACCAAGATTGTTCAAATTATAGCCTTGGGGTCAAAAATGACCCCTCCCCGGGGGTCACTTGTTTAACATAGACTCATATAAGGGAAACACTTTAAAAATCTTCTTGTCTAAAAGTAAAAGGCCCATGCCTTTGATATTTGGTATGTAGCATCATCTAGTGAACTTCTACCAAGATTGTTCAAATTATAGCCCGGGGGTCACTTGTTTAACATAGACTCATATAGAGGAAAAACTTAAAAAAACTTCTAGTCTAAAAGTAGTGGACCTCTACCAAGATTGTTCAAATTATAGCCCTGGGGTCAAAAATGACCCCTCCGCGGGGGTCCCTTGTTTTTCATAGACTCATATAGGGGAAAGAACACTGAAAACTTTTTAAGTTTGATTAAATCAGGTGAGCGATATAGGACCATCATGGTCCTCTTGTTTCGATTGTCTCGGAATATATAAGAATTACGCCAAAACCGAGATGAACAGATCTGCTGCATCTCGCATCATGTCGTGTCAAGTAATCATAAAGATTGGGACAACATGTTCACAACATATAGGAATGTAACGTCTGTCTGTCCGTATAACATTCACTTGAGCCGTCCCGCGATAAAACCAACATTGTGGACTCTGCGTAAAGTATAGACCCGGATCAGCCTAAGTATGCCACGCAGGCTTACCTGGATATACACTTTTCGCCCCCTGTGGATTTTCTGTTTCAGGAATCATAACTCTATACCTCTATTCCCCTGAGACGGAAAGTGTCGCCCCGGATCAGTCTGCGCAGGCTGATCTGGGTCGATACATTACGCAGAGGCAATAATGTTGGTCATCTCGCGGGACGGCTAACTTACTGATAAACTCGCCAGCGACACATGCGCTCATTCGCACATTTATTGAAAAACAACAATTGGTTATAGCTCGGCTTTCAAATAAAATGGACACTAGGTAACATATCGCATGATTTAAGTGTCGTTTTTCAAGTCAATTCCAAATATACGTTATTCATCTGTGTATTTTATAAGAGTTTTACGCCGTGTTCAACATTCTTACAGTTATATCAGGGGGATAGTTTACTTAGTCATGATCCCTTTGTAAACAAACCTGTACTAGGCTGGGAAAATTGCCTTGTCTTCCGCCGAGACTATAGATTGAACCCCCGATGCCCAGTTCCCTATCCACGACGCTATCTGCTTGACCACGGTATGTACGTAATTCATTAGAGCGTGTTATGATTGTAGTCGATGTCAAATGCGTACTATTTATAAAGCCACATCACACAACCGCATGTCTGATTAACAGTTAAACGATTAGCCAATGTTTTCCGATTAGCGCTACCAAAAGGGAAACTTGCAACTGGGGATCGAACCAGGGACGCCCGGTTGTAAAATCCCCGATGCTAATTACTCGGCCATTGCGGATTAATCAGTACTGGCCTAGGAAATGTTTGTCTACATATAGAGTAGTCAACTGGTCGTGTTTCAACAGTTTATCTCTTAATACAAAACGAATTACTTTGTTATCGGTAAACAAATTGATATTTCAACATATATTACGCAGTTTTCCTACAGCTATGGGAACTATATCGACGTCACTGCAAACAGGAATCGAATGTTGGTCCCCGATGATTCAATGTAACAGTAATTAACATCTAAGTGGATTTCAAGGAACGAGCAAAGATTTTTTTTTAAAATGCTCTTTTGTTTTTAATTCTGAATAGTACTCATTGATGTTGTACAGAAACGTGATTTCACAATTGCTTAATGCACGAGCGATATAACAATATTACCAGTAGTCCAAGTACATGTATATAACACAGATCTGAATATAGATTTCACAATAAGAGTTTTTGTTGAAACCGATGAAAAACACATTTCACGTCGTAGAAATGGATTGGTCTTAAAAAGATCTGGCATGACGAAAGCTCGAACATTGGTCATCATTAATGGACTGGGAACACTCTACATACACCAAAGCTACACACACTCCGTATTCGAGACAGTACAGGGATTTGTCGGCTACATATAGGTAGCAAATCTATATAGATTCATGAATAAAACTAGATAAAGTATATGTAGTTAGATGTGTTGTCGACGTAGGGCTGTTGCGATATGTGTCATACAACGCCCTTTGTTGTTGCTTCATTGAAATTTGAGTAAATTAAAGCCGAGCTCGGGTTCAAACTCACGCCTGTTGAAATGATAGCCCTTGTCGCTGCCGAGGACACTTACTGGATTGTGCGTAATCATCTGCAACGAGGAACATTTTTGCTAGACGCAGCTTAACATGTGCCTAAATACAACAGATCTGCAGCAGTCGACTTTAAAACTAAATCTAAATGAAGTATATATATGTAGTTAAATGTGTTGTCGCGTAAAGCTGCTTCGATCTGTTTCATACAGTTTGGAATCAAACTCACGCCTGTTGGAATGATAGCCCGAGTCGCTTCGGATTGAGCTGCCGATTACGCAGACTGAACTGTGCGTATTCATATGCTAGGAGGTACATTTTTGGAATAGGGGATTTTCGCCCCTATCCCATTCCTAGCATGCTTTTCGAAAAGTCTATTTACGGCTGCAACCAAGCCGCACCATTGTCTTCCTCCGCGAAATTCGAGTTTCGATTGGTTTGCCATCTGGTTTACAATGATTTCATTGGTTCGACCGAATAACGAAAAACCGTCCGCTTGTATTACTGAGACAAAAGAGTTCCAACGAGTGAAATACACTCTGAACTATGATTGACCTCAATGTCAGTGTTGTTAGTCAACGTCGACCGTTCTGTGACCCTACTTGTCTACAATAGTCGCCTTAGAATACATATAGAGAAATTTGCAAATAACTGTCCATAAAATTATAATTATTGAAAGGAGTTGAAAGCCTTATGGCAGAATTAGAAATTGCCTACGATAAGCAATTTCTCCCTTGTTCACGATGTTTTCAAATGATGTCTACTGCACATGCGTCTGTAAGCGGAAAATGATTAAATTGTTTCCATGAAAGCGGCACCCTTTCCGTGATACTATAACAGTCGAATATTGAAAATATTGTGGAAAATGGAGCAATTTCTGACAATGAGCAATTCTTCTAACGCAATGCTTTCAAACACGTTTCAAATTAATTATTTTCCTATTTTAACAATTCACTACAGACATTCTTTTACTCTTTCCCTCTTCCGGACACATTTAAATAACATGCAAGAGATGAATGATACCGGGCAATTTTGCCTTACATCTAGGGGAAAAAATATAGTTGAAACCTTTGTGGAAAAGGGTCGCGATAAGCAATTTTTCTCTTATCACGATGTATTCCAGTGCCGTCTGCTGCACATGCGTCAAAAAGCTTTGAAACATGAATCAAGTTTGTTTTTCTATAATCTAGATAACACAAACTATTGCCAACATTTATTATTTTAACTTTTGCCCCTTTTAGACACATTTTGACTAACCTTACAGAAGAATGATAATCAGCAAGTTTGTCTTTTTCCAGTACTATTCAAAAATATACTTTCCTTAATTCAGTTCAATATTTTAACTTTAGTTATATGTTGTTTGCTGTATATTTAGTCTATGAGGTCAAGGGTTAGGAAGACTGTAAATAAACTTGTTATCACATAATTCGTCCAAAGAGAGAGCGTCCTACTGTGTATACATGCCATGACAAATATTGTACTAACGGTCTCACAGCTAATGTGGAATTGTTGTTAAAACAGGGCTCGTTTTGTGTTGAATATTCTCATATGTCACTGAAAAGGTATTTTTCCATCATTCCGTTTGTCGACTCAACTAGGAAATATAAATTTAATCTACACATAACAGATTATTAAATTTTAACATACACACGAGTTATGACCGCAAGGTCAATATTTATGTCAGAAGTGAGGCGCTTCTAGCGATTTTGGGATTTAAATTTTAATGTAATTGCGTTTGTGTAAATTGAAGACTCAACGTCCGTCAGCATGTAATCTAGTCCTAGATGTAACTGTTGACAAATGAAATAGAAATGTAGACTAAATAGGTTTTTGTCAATTAACCGTGTACGGACCCGTTTCGGAGATTCAATTAAACTGCAAAATGCTAGATGCGGCTTATATGTGACATCAAATACATTACAAATACGATAACATGTTACCCCTTTCATTAACACATATGTGTTTTGACGCACCGAACCAGTCTTCTGTAATCAGTACTTTATGTCTGCCTGAATGAGCATTCGTCCGTCCGTCATGGTTTGCATTTGTTGGTCAAAACGTTGTTTCTGTTTGGTAGATCCATTTCAAAGTGGTCACATGTACTTATACCGTGTGATCAGGTGAAGGGCAACATACTAGATACATAACTATGGTCTGGTTATTTTAGTTATCTCCATTATTCCTTATTTAGTTCAGCCATTGTCTCAAGTAATTTCCACAATCTCATTAAAATCATCTCCTATTAATGCTACGCATAGGATCTGAGGACAACCGATAGAGGGTCACGTTCAGACGACCTTTTCGCCAGCCAATCAGAACCTTGCTTTCACGTTTTTGAAAGTGAAAGTAAAAGTCTATATTTACCCAAAAATTCTATATTTAGCATGGGATTCCAATTTTCGCATAGTGATTTACACGCATGTATAGTTCTTATGACGACAGCATTATGGCTACAAATGCGGAAATGAGGCAAGACATTGATACAGTCTTTCCCTGACCATACAGCATCGAAAAGTGTTCTTTGTTCTGGTTTTAAATGGTCTATTTTAAATTTGCTCAACTTCGTCAATTGACGCCATTTTGAAGGTTAAGCCAAAGGTTTGTTGAAACGAGTCCTCTGATTGGTTAAAAAAATTAGATTGGTGGATCTAAATATAGCGGTATTGGAAATCCGATAAAACAGGAAGATGAATTCGAATGGATCGCCATCAGATCTTAATTTGGTCAGATCGTGTACTTTAGTCAGATTGGTAATTTCCATTGTATCCATTTTAAACTTGGTCCGTAGGTAACTTATGACATACATATGTGCAGTGCACCATAACCATAACATGAGCATGCTGTGTTTGGAGTGTGTATATTTTTCAATGTATCAATTTCAGACTTGGTGTATAGGAAAATTATGACCTACAGATGCGCAGTTAACAAGAAACATAACTCTAGCATGTTTTCGATTGTCTGTAAATTGTCAGCATGATTCCAATATACAGTGTGGATCTTTTGTGTATTCTTAACTGGAAATACTAAAGGGTCGTTGCTCGGTTGTTTGTCAATCTTTTGTCCTTCGTTATTTAATTTGTTTATACAAGAAACAGGCCAAACTTTGATAATTAGGTATTGGTTATTTGCGGGCAATCTATGTTGTTTCAACAATTTGTGTTTGGTTTGTGTAAAGGTAGACGATTCATTGTTTCAACAATGTTTGTCCATATATACTATGTCATATATTTTCACCTTATATATATGCCCCTATACCACAGTACTTTCAGCGCTTTGATTTCTGGACGCAACTAAACATTTAACCACATACAACACATCTGCAGCAGGCGACTTTGAAAATGGTCAATCAATATAAAAACTCTCATGGGTCAGGATAAATGGACCATTATTACTTGCAACTGACTCTGGAATCAACGTGTTATAAAGCCTAGTACTGGTATGTTTACCCAGGCATCTTGAATAAGTGAACTGTCGCCGTGATATAACTGAAATATTGTTGAAAGCGGCGTAAAACCCCAATAAATAAATAAATAAATAAATAACGTGTTATAAATTAAAACGTGTTGAAAGCGGCGTAAATACCATAAATACATTTGTAATTACATAAGGTTAAACACTTTACGGCAGAACTGCTCGTTCACCTTTTGGTTTAAATATTCGTCTGCTGCAAATGCGTTAACATGTTAAAATGCATCATCCGGTGGGAAAGGGTTTATTTACTCACACTTTACAATGCACAGTGCATCCTCTCAATAGAAAGATCCCACCGAGGCAAAGTAAAACAGCTGTTCTAGAGAGGTATCGTTTAGTAAAGGTTTATTTCTGAGGGGGGGGGAGGTCAGAAAACGTTTCCCTACAATGCAATTAAATGTTGGCAAGGGGAGGGTGGGGGGGGGGGGGGGGGGGGGGTGGATGTCAGAAAACGTTTCCCTACAATTCATTTAAATGTTGTCTGCTGTTATAAAGTTAAGGTTTCAACAGACGTATACATATGAGGTAAAGGGACTTAACTTTATCATAGGGTTTCAAATACCTCCTAAATAGCAGAAGCAGCATGGTATCGACAAATGCTTCCTTTTCCACAATATTTGTTCACCTCCTATTAAATTGTTTAAATGACAGCTTATGGAGGAAGACAGTATTGTTTCGTCAGCTTTTGGCCCAGTGCCAATACCGGGTTTTTCCGTTCGTCACTATGGGCTGATAAACACACACTGAATCGGAAAACGAAAGTGCATGCTGGAAATTCCGATTTTATACTCACAATAAATACTGACGTAATTTCATATCGCGGGTAAACATATTGTATCTTTAGGAAGCCGCAGCGTTAGTCATAGTAATAAAATCGTTGCAGTCTGAAAAAGGCGGAAGTGTTTTCGAATTCCTACAAAACTATCATTAAACATTGGGATATACAGGTTAGTTTCACGAATTCGTTAGATGATACT
>JASEVX010000008.1:49132930-49696979 GCA_031761405.1 Serripes groenlandicus
TTTCTCTCTTCTTTAGATTGTTAGGTTAGCCTAGAACAATTATTTGAAAAGCTATTAAGTACACGCCCGAGTACTATGAGTGTGTTTTAAGGAAATCCTAAACGAGCTTTAGAAATCGAACTGTTCATAAAATACTAAAGCAGAATTTGCTTTGATAAAGTACAACATTGAAGGATATTGATATTGATTTTTTTCCTTTAGATTAAAAGTGAAATGACACCTCGAAACATATAACAATCCAGATGGCACAAAGGAAGCTTTTTATACCCAGAGTTAAAATGAATAAGAAGTAAATTTTACATATTCAATAACATTGTGACAAATGTCACCAACCAGCCCTGTCTGTAATATTGACTCTGAGTTACTTCTGACGACATCTTACCCTACTTCCCTGTATACATGTACAGTCAAACATTTGCTTAACAGACCCCCTTGTTTAGCAATTCCCTGTCTATGGCAACCACACTTTTAATTCCAAATTACTCATTTCTGCATAAATGACCTTGTAATTAAAGACCACCTGTGAAAAACGACCAGATTGTTCTCTTCCCAGGGGTGGTCTTTAAACCAGATTGGATTAGACTTAACAAGATACCGGATACCTTGACGGGGTACATTATTTCTAGAGGAAAGCTCTAGGAAAATCAAACCTAACCCTTTCCCACATACAGACGCTTTCTGACGCCTCTGAAGCAGACGGACTTTTGAAAACATTGTTTCAACGAAGAAATTGCTCATAATGAGCAATTACTCCTATTGCCACAACGTTTTTTCCACTTTTAGTCATTGATTATCAATTCAGTTATAGAGATTTCCGATTTTTGACAAAATCGTCTGCTGCAGATGTTGTGTGTGAGGGAAAGGGGTTAACGCAGTCATTTCACGTGTGGAAAAAACACCTTCAGTGTTTTCATGCTAAGAATCTAAATATGTATTGCTGTACAGAGTTTGTTCAATCCTGCAATGGCTAATCCGCGACCATAATACGCAGATGCCGCTGGCTGATCTGTATCTACACTGGACGAAATGCGGTACGGATAGTCTTTGCCATAGCGCCGCTCATTTAAAGACGGGATGCATGCAGTGGGCAAGACGGGTCTTGTTGTTACCCTTTGTTTTATATATCACATAAATTAGGAAAGGGAGTTAAACCCAGGCGGCTACGATTGCTCTCTAACCCTTTCCTCATATAGACGCTTTCTAACTCCTCTGCAGCAGACGGATCTTTGAAAACATACATAGGTTATCCAATCAATTATAGAGATTTTTTTTATTTTTTTGACAAAATATGTTCAAGTCATCTGCTTGCATAATTGTCGTATGAGGGAAAGGGTAAAGTCGATCAATTCCGTGATGTAGTGCATCGGATTTGGGAGCGGTGTTCGATACACCCTCCTCCTCCCCCCCCCCAAAAAAAAAAACAATAGGTCAAACCAAAGTCTTAACAAAGTGTAGTATTGGCTTCCCTACTTGGCTAACATTACGACCGCAGCATCGGTGTCGGGATAATTAAAACCGATAGTACTAAGTAAATTACCCATGAAATACTGTTGAACACGGCTTAAAACACTATTCAAACAAATCCCGCTGAAGTTTAATTAAACGTAGGAATCTCCAAATAGAAGATCGATAGTGGAAAGAATTTGCTTAGAAACACAGGCTCACTTCATGTGTTACTGTTTGCAAATGAAATCAAATGAAATCCGCTATCAAATTTACACGTCACAATTTACTTTACTTATCAGCTTTTTATTGTCTCTTTATAGATATTAAAAGTTCACGCCATAACATGATCGTCCTTTCCCAAATACAGACACCTGGCGCCTCTGCAGTATCAAACGCATTTTGAAAACATTGTGACAAAAGGAGAAATTGCTCATTGTTTATGATGAGCAATTTCACCTTTGGCCACAATGTTATAAACTATATTCATTAACAAAAAAATAATAAGAGAGTTTTCGTTTTTTCTTCCTATACCTTTTCAAACTCATCTGCAGCAGATTTGCTGATTTTTGGGAAAGGGTAAAGGGGGTCGTAGTTTATCTTGCTAAAAAGAAAAGAATATAATCTATTGTTGACATCAATTGACCCCATACAATGAATACATGAACGCAATGATTAAAATTAGCTAATGCCATACTTCCTTTGTATTGACTGATTTTTGTCTTTCAAATGATATATATAATGTGCAAATTAGTTTACCTCTGGCATGTGAATACATCATGCTAACCACTACACCCGACAATATGTAGACAAGGTTCATGTGTTAAAAGTAAAACGAATAATTCCGAAAATATGTTTGAACATACCTGTTTCAATTGCTGTTGGACGAGTTTTGTATTAACATGTCCTCTGTCAGTTCATCTAAACATCATATAAAAACTAATTTCATTTAGTACAAATATACATGTTTATCCCTTCAGTGAATATTAGTAATTGAAGTTATGTTTTGTAAGTAAGTCCGCCTCATGATTGCATGATGTTTTACGCCGTTTTCAGCCATGTTCAGTTATATAAAGGTGTTGCCTTGGTAAGATACATGTACCAGTACTACTGGTCAATTTATCCGGACAACAGCGAGTCAGTCGTAATGCTAACTCCACAATAGATCCTGAGCGTCAAGGAGGCACATTCATTACTATCATTTTCAAAGTCTGTGTCTGATACTGCCGAACCACAGGTAGCTCTGTCGCTACCAAAACAATTAAACGTTTTTGCAAACAATGCAAAATCAGAAGATACAGCTCGTTACAAGCTGTCTCTCCTGAAAGCTGCATTGTTTGCCATTTAGACAATACATTTGACCAAACAACACGGAAGAGTCGACTTTGTGAAATTCGGCAGTAAAAGAGTTAAAATAACGATAAAGGTTAGGTAAATAAACACGTTAGATAAGAGACGTGTCTAGCGATTTGGGGTCTTAAAGACGCGTTCTTTTGCCATCTTTCAAAGTTATATCGGCATGCTAGAACTGGGACAAGACAAATTTTGATGCAAGCATCAAAGACGCCGCTTATGATTTTGAAGCATAAGTTAAAGGAAGCAGATGCAGCTCAGTACATACGTTATTTACAATAATCTGTGCAAACAGCCAGGATCTTAATATTTTAAACAAGAAGGCCAAATTTCCCTTTATTTTAAACAAGAAAGTCAAGATGTACCTAAATTGCTCATCATAGTCTATACTAAAAGGTTATCAAGAGCAGAAAGGGTCAATTTTGTCGTAAGGTTTGAAGTTTTATATGCTAAGATCTACGTGATATTCAGCATGTGAAGTTTAGTCGTGGAGTGACAAGTTTAGTCCTGAAACCAGTTGGTTTACAGTTGGCTTAACATTGACTGCAACTATAATGTATCATAGAAGCTGAAGTTTCTTAATTTTTACCAATAAACTGTTTTAAATCTGCTCTAGATCAATTAGATAAAAAAAACACATTAATGGATATTAACTTAAGGTTTAATACCTCTAGTTATAAGTGAAGTGTGAGACAAGCTTTGGAAGAAGTAGGGGAAGTCTATTCTCCTTCCAGTTGATCAGAGGTATGATAACACAAACGGGAGTATATAAACAACAAATGCAAAGTCATTTTAACAAGTTTAAAGATATTGATTATTGAAATTGAGCATTTATGAAATTAAAAAAGTTCACATGTATAGTCGACATATACATGTAGCAAGAATACAATGGTCTGAATGATCAAACTGTATTGGGAGGAACGTTTTAAGTTCAGAAATACAACAGAATTTTATATTGAGGGCCGTAAACCAAACTATTAAAAAAACCGTGGCCTAGGAAGTATGGGAAATGTAAACCTTATTTCTGAGTTTTGATGAATCGGTTCGTTAGACCCGTAAACCAATTTATTAAAAAAGTGTAGCCTATGGGGTTTGGGAAAAGTTATTAAATCCCCATTAAATGTGTCTTAAGTTTTGCTTTGGTCTTCACTGTACGCAGATGGACCAGAACCATGAATCGCTAGACGATGCTCATATACATTGTTTAAATACCACCCATATGAAAAATACAACCTGTGGTCTTTGTTCGCAGGTGGTCTTTAATTGACGGTAATACTTGTACAATATTGAAGGCATGTTCATTACGTTATGTTATCATGTGTATGTCAACTTGATTACTGTATTACATCACAAATTCAATCGAGCAATACTAAACGAAAATGACCCCTGTACATATAAATTGTAAACAGGTAAGATTTTAAGCAAACTCTCAATGTTATTCTTGTTCTATGCTGGACATAGCTTCATGACAGTCGGTTTCGGGTGATTTGATCCAGTAACATGTATTTTCAGGGGAAACCCAAGAGTGCGGGGCCGTGGTGCTATCAGAGGCGGGGCACCATTACGCCCGGAACGACAACGTAGAAATGCCGACAACGATGTGCAAAGGCGCCTACGAGTTGACCGACTACGACTGGGAAATCGTGATATCCAAGACCAGGCAATAGAAGATGACGAAATCGAGAGGGATGGGCGTCGTCGAAACCAACAAAATCGACATCGTGAGGCTGAACCTCAATTAGAACGAGGCGAAGAGAATGCTGAAGGTAGGAATCGCAGAGACGCCAATAGAAATAGACATGGGAGAGGTAATAATCGAATCCAACGCAATCAGCAACCAAACAATAACATAGAACCTAACAATGCACCGGTCGGTATATACATGCGTGCAAACAGAGGTGGTCAAAGAAGGGGAATCGGTGGAAATCAAGGCAATCGACAGCCACAAGGAGAACCGGTATTATATGGTCAAGAACGTGATAACCAAGAGGAATTGCAAAGAGGAATACTTGGAAATGGACCGGGAAGGGGGAACCGACACCCCCGTGGAATGGGACGACAAGGAGAACGAGGGCATGGTGATGGACGTGGTCGTGCAAATGGACGCCGGTTTGGAACAGGTGGACGCCCTATAAGACGAATGACAGCAAGACATTTGCGAGAATTGCAAAACCAAGAACCAAGCGTAATAGCCTTGACTTTAGCTAATTCTGACAATGGCTTTAAAGAAGCTTTGGGTAGTTGCCCGATACCCTTGCTTCTAGATGTAATCGCAAAAGCATTTACGTGTCACTCAACCAAGGGAGCTTTGAATTCGATTTACATCACCATTAAAGAAAAGGGATTCTTCAATTCGATAATAGGATATTTCATGGCTATGAGCAATGAAGAATCAGAAGCGCAGCGAGAAGAATTTAAACAACCAATAGCAGACATGATTACAATAATGGAAGAACTAATTGTTAAAAATCCCAACAGTATGACAGAATTCGTAGGTAAATAGTTCTCATAAGATTTTTCTTTTAATTTGTTTGTTTGTTTTATGGGTGTTTTACGCCATTTTCAACATTATTTCAGTTATTTCACGTCGACAGTTCACTTATTCATGATCCCTAGGTAGGAAAATCAATACTAAGCTAGTAAATGTGCCTTGCTCACGGGAACTCCACCATAACTACATTGCCGCGGCTGGGGATCGAACCCGGGACGCCCTCTTCCAAAATCTCCAACGCTTGACACTAGGTCACGGAGGATTAATGTTTTCTGTTTAAAGTACCTGATCGAACCTACTGCGAACACTACTAAATTAGACACCGATTCATGCTACAGGGTTACGTGTTAAACAAAGAATAAAAGTGGCATGTAGAAATATGTCGGAACCACAAGAGTATAGTCAGTCAAATCGATATGTGTGAAATCAATAAATCAATTAGTTATGCCAATGTCCAGTGGCAATAAGTATGCCTAGAACATGAGTCAAGTTGAACTAGTGTTATTGTCAAACTGCCATCAAACTCATTTCAATATTTACAAGTGTGAGAAAGTTTTCAACATAATTTCAGTTACATAACGGCGGAAATTTACTTATTCATGGTAAATACACCGTACTAAACCGCCGTGACTAAAGCAGTGACTATCATCCATGCGATTTAAAAGACAATTAAACAAAACCAATTATATCAGAATAATGGAGGACAACATTGCATTGAGGGAGCACACTTTTAGCCCTCGGTCAAATTTCGCAGGAGCCCAATAAGTCACCCGACACATGTGCCCCTGGAATCTCTACCCTCGGTCAAACTTTTGTCAAGATCCCAATCAACAACTTGACGCATGGGTCCCTGGTATCACTGCCCAAGGTCAAATTCTGTCACGAGCCCAATTAACCACTCAATACATGGGGCCCTGGTATCACTGTATGCCTTTAAAACGGGTTTAGGTATATGTAGAGTTATATGAATCAGACCCATTGTACTCATACATCTTTACATTTTTGTGGAAAAAAGAAAGAATTATCTAGTGCATGTACTTCCCTTAGACCTGTACCGTCTGTTTTTAATTGTAATACAAATATGATTCGCTCTGACAGAGTCGATGATACTTTCTAGGCAGTCAATTATCATCGAATCCATTACTGCCTTAACGGATATGCAGCAAGGTTGGGGACATGTACGTGGCAAAGAACAATAAATGAGTACGATTTCTTTACCAGTGCGTTAATAAGGAAATTGATGACATGTTCCCAGTTTATTAATATTTTCCATTTTAAATGATGAAAAAAGTATGTTATCGAAACGTTTAACAGTTTGCTTTACACATTAATTAGCCATCTGTGTTGGGTTGCAAATATAAACATTCTAAAGCCTGGTCTATTATTTGCTAGCGATGATAGTGATTTTGTTTTTTTCTTTTTTGGCCAGGTATTCACACTGTGCTTCAAATGGTGATTGATGCTCTGAGTGTCAAGTCAAACGTCATAGACGACGAACTGGTGGAACGATTTAAAGAGTTCACTGAACTCAGAGACAGACGCCTTAACCAGTCTATGAGGTATGTGCTAAAGAGTGATTAACCAAAAAGAAGCTGAAACTATACATTTAATCGCAAAAGTGAGCAATTGTAAATTGTCTACTTTTCACTGTCCGTCGGACTAAAGTTAAAAATAATCTGCTGCAGTTTATTTCAGCTCTGAGCTATCAATAACAACCAAAGCGAAATTCCACTCGTTGATCATCTACACTATAAGAAAACCGACCGCCACGAATTTCGCGACACGGCCATGATGCATATGTTTACTTGTCCTCTCCTTTAGATACGATTTGCCCGATTTGTCATTCGCCATGGTCCTGCAAAATTAGCAAACATATTTGAAATGATTCTGTTTACATTAAAGGTGTCTGATTAGTTGCAATAATTGTTTTTTGAAGTGTGTTTGCTCGATAAGGGTTTACGCCGTTTTAACAGTTTTTCAATAATATCACAACCCATTCACAGTGTTCAACATCGCAGGTTGACTGACAAGTACTAGACTAGAAATACGCGCTGTCCGTGTGCACTTAAGCATGACCGTCATGCGAAGGAATCGAACCAAGGAATCCCGGTATCAGAGTACCAACGCTTACCCTAATCTACAATGCGGGATGATTACTTTAAGCAAATATATATCTCACACAGGATATATGTATAGGACATTCTTGCAAGCTTGATTGAATTACCAACATAACTAGATTTCTATGAGTGCCTACGGAATTCGTTTACTATAGCAATTGACTCTGACGAGCCCCTTGCTAAAAACTATATTGGTTACGTTTGGCGCAAAGTTGACTGATAATTATTTGATAAAAGGCGAACAGGGTAAACGAATACTCAACAATTTATTTGTGCAAATTGATTTCATTCAAATACGAACCCTTAAAACGAACTGCATTTAACAAGATACAAGTGAGTTATCAAAATGTATTAACTCGTTCAGAGCCGAATTGTTTAAAGTAGACTTCCATATCTCATTTACTAAGAGTTTGGACACATTTTGATAACTAACAGACAAACAGTGAATTTAGGTGGGACAGCTCGTTACCAGCTGACTCACCTGAATATGTATTGTTTGCAGAAAACTCAATATTGCCATTGGCGCTGAAAGAGTTAATACAAATGTTTACATTCCGTACATTCCGTACCTGTGTGTGATGATATGAAACTTTTTTCCCCTGAAAAGGTCCAATGTGAGGAACACATTTGAAGACAGAGAAAGAGAGTTTGATAAAAGAGGACCTCCTGATGACTTCCGAGAAATTGAGATTTTTCCACAAACCGCAGATATGCAGGTAAACGAGCTAGATATACATGATATTTGAACAAAAACACAATTGGGGGTTTCTTCTGACTGTTTGAACAAATGCATCGACCAAAATTGCCCAACCCTTTCACACAGTAAGACGCTTTCTGAAGACCCTGCAGCAGACGACTTTTTAAAACATAATGACATAGTAAGTCGTCAGCTTCAAATGTGTCGTATTGGTAAAGACCCTCTCCACTGCAAAATCGGATATCGCAAGACCCTAAACTTGGATATTTTTTTTTTAAATCAAACCTTCTCCTTTTTCTCAGGCCTGATTTGAAAATTATCTTGCAGACTTAAATGATGACTGCTACTTAACCTGAGGTAAAGTGTGAAGACAGGCTTAACAGGAATTGAGTTAAATAAAGCTCTACATTGCATCTCTCTCTAGACCACACAATTTTTAAAATAATGCCACTTGAATTGTTCTAAAGTGATTGGCAAGCCGTTTAGCCTCAAAGCACATAGTGATTGCCAGAGCTATAAAGACATTTCTTTAAACGTTATCACCTACACCACAGGGTCACATTTTGAATTACATTATAACTGAAAACACATATGTCTAAGGTGACCGTCTAACGCTATCTTAAACGGTGCTACACCGCTGGTTAAGACGGTTACAAGGCATTGAAACTATTTCAATGACAGCTTTTACATGAGAGGATCAATTGGAGACGCCGGTCAGTTATCTCCCTTTAATACTCTCTACATCTAGCTAGGTCCTATCATTTGGTTTCCTCGGTTTTTATCATTGGTTTCTTTGCACTGGATGGTGCACTTATAATTGCATTTTCTTGGCAAACTGTTATTAGATTGACTAGTAATTCCACATTTGTTTTCTTTGAACACTGCTATGTAAATTTTCTCTTTTGAATCATCACTTTAATTAACACATTTATGATTAATGTGTAATTGCAATATCTCATTGCAAAATAGCGATAAAGACAAAGGATACCAACTAAAAGGACCTACCAACTATTTGGTCTTCCTTGGTCTTTATCTGACAAGGGAGATAATATAATTATCATTACTGTCACTCATAGTGGCGTTATATTTCACAATTAATTTTGAATGATCATCTACATAAAATACATGAATTGTTTCGCTCTGTTTACACACGATTACTGTCATTGTTAAGAATGAAAGATCTTTAAAAGACAATATTGTCTAAACCACTGGCACAGTTTCAAAATTAGTTGACTAAACACCTATTATAGCATATAATCTATGTTTTACGCCCGCTTAAGGGATACAGAAACATTGCAAAAACCGGGCGTAAACGGCGAGAAAACGTGTATAAACAAAGCGATTCTCGCGCGTACGTGCCGTTTCAGACCGGTTAGATGTTTTACATATGCATTACCCGGGCACCGTTAGTAAACAAAACATGGACGCTCCATCTCCCCTAGAATAGGAGCAATTGTTGGGTTAACAATAACATCAGCTTCTTTAACTCGATAATCGGTAACATGCAATAGACTCACAGTTAAAGAGCATAACATAATCAAAACCCACTCGAGTCAGCGATGGCCACCTTGATGTAGGACCGGTTCGTGGATATATAAAACATAACTTGTTTACTTTATGACGTCACATGTGTCAATCCTTATCGCGTCATGTTCAACGGCGGTTATCGTACAACTGAACGTTACAGCGGACTATATGTTTGATGTTTACTCTTATTTTATGCAATAATAGCGAAAATACACATTTTCTCAGGCGTGAACATCTGCGGACGCCCTTAAAATGTGTTTATGCCCTCGTGCTTCGCACTCGGGCATAAACAAATTTTGCGGGCGTCCGCAGATGTTCACGCCCTGGAAAATGTGTATTATCCCTATATTCTGCTCTAATGCAAAACTTGATTGGTCGAAGTAAGACTAAAACAAAATAATAGTAATAATAACAATTTCCTTTTCAAACCTATGGCCCTATTTAATTAGACGAGGAATGATTAAAATAATTTGAAGCTCAATGAATACATTAATTTTATTTCATGGCGAATGTATTCGTATTTATTCAGCTAAATAATCGTGTTCAAATACTTATACATCATCAACGTATACGTATTATGGTTTAAAGCTAAATATATCCGGTTATCGTGATCCAAAATGTCCATTTGTTATATCAGATGAAAAGGTGACTGCGAGTATGTTCACGATAACTTCGCTCAATACTGTTTTAAATGTTACTTGCAGTCATGTATATCATGTTGAGTCTGTCCTGAGATTATTTTCATCAATTAATAAATAAAAACTGTAACCTAATGTACCTTGTTTCAGATCACTGACGATCACTATCTGAGGGCAAACAAAATTAAAGGAAAGTACGACGATTTAGACCACTACCTAGATGTACAGTTTAGATTATTGCGGGAAGATTTCGTTTCACCTCTGAGAGATGGAATCGCTGAGTATATTGAATCAACGAATACTCGTGGGTTGGCAAATAAAAGGCTGCAAGACGTCCGAATCTACAACAGCGTAAGAATTATCGCCCCTTATTGCCTAGAGAGTGGAATTTGCTACACATTGCAGTTTGATGTGAGTCAATTACGAGTACGATGGCAGTCTAGTAAAAGACTCATATATGGATCACTGTTATGTCTTTCGCCAGATGTCTTTGAAACGTTATATTTTGCAACTGTTGTCAATAGAGATGTGAAGGACTTGGAGCAAGGCATCATCCAAGTCCGTTTTGAAACCGATCATACGACTGTAAAGACACTTCTTGAAATAACTTTTACAATGGCAGAGACAACTGCCTATTTCGAGTCATACAGACATAACTTGGTTGGTCTTCAGACCATCGGAGATGGAGATTTGCCGTTTGAAAACTATATTACACAATGTGATAATGACGTAAAACCACCTGCCTATGTTAGGCTAAATCAAGAAGAGACGATAGATCTACGACCCCTAGTTGACGATGATTATGTAATCATTGATGATACAAGACTAAGAAATCTCGGTGATGAAGTCGTAGGACGAAGAAATCACTCATTCAGTGAAAAGTCAAAACCAGCCAAGGATGTGTCTATCTTGAAAAGAGAGACATGGCCTCCGGCTGATCTCATGCATTTGGATGAGTCACAGTATGAGGCTATACACACGGCCTTGACAAAAGAGTTTGTCATAACTCAAGGGCCCCCGGGCACTGGCAAAACATACATAGGGTTGAAGATCGTAAAGGCTTTACTACATAATAAGACTTTGTGGAGTAGGAATGCCCTAACCGGAGAAAAAGATTTGAAACCAATGCTGATCGTATGTTATACTAACCATGCGCTGGATCAATTTCTAGAGGGCATATTGAAGTTTTACAAAGGAGACATTTTGCGGGTTGGAGGAAGGAGCAACAGTGAAATTCTAAAATCTGTCAATCTGCAAAGCTTTCGACAGAAGTTTAGACATGCACGATCTATCCCTGAACACATATTTCGTGCTAGACGTGAGTCTCGATCTGAAATGGATGACTTATACGCAAAGATAAATGCAGCAAGCTCAAAGATCCAAATAGCTTCAACACAGATTCTCCATGAAGACTTTTTACAACCTTATATTGGTCATCATCAGTATATCCTTCTATACAATCAGTTTCAAAATATGCTGCTTGAAGCAGGATTTATTTTGGACAGAAATGTGTCAATAATAGTTGAATGGCTAGGGCTTGGAAGTTTGGCAGCTTTGATTGAATTGACTCAAGATCAGGCGGCACAAATGCCTGTAAATAATAACGAAATACACCACCGTGATGACGATGAGTTCATTGATGTCGAAGATGAAATAGATGCTTTACAAGCCCAAAGACAGCTCAATGACGGATCAGAAAGTGAAGACGACGACGAAGGCATTTTGGCAAAGAATACTGTTAACCTATTTGAAACAAGAAGGGAAGTCAATGAACGTAAAATAAGGCGAGCAGCACAAGAACAGATGAAAGCGGTCGCTCTTAATGTTGATAAAATAGGCTACACTGATGGAGAAATTCCTGCAGACGCAGACGCTGGTGAATGGAAAGTGCAAAGAAATGCAAAAAAGAAGTTAAAGAAAAAGACTCAGAAGAATTTGGCGTCGGCAGAGATCATGACAGAGGAGGAGGCAAATGCTTTAACGGATCTGTGGCGCATGACATTGCATGACAAGTGGCGTTTATACCGCCACTGGATTAAGACGTACACAGACACGCTATGGAAGGAAATCGAGTCACAGGAAATTAGGTACGAAGAAGCTGCCACAAGATATAAGGAGGCTCAAATGCAGGAGGACAAGGAAATCATGAGACATTCGACGGTAATAGGTATGACAACAACAGGTGCCGCCAGATACCGATCCATTTTACAAGAAATTAACCCACGGATTATAGTAGTTGAAGAAGCAGCCGAAGTGTTAGAAGCGCATATTGTAACAACGCTGAGTAAGGGTTGTGAACATGTGATCTTGATAGGTGACCATAAGCAACTAAAACCAAACCCTACCGTGTACAAACTGGCAAAACAATACAATTTGGATGTTTCTCTGTTCGAGAGAATGGTTTCAAACGGAGTAAGATGTGATTGCCTTGCCTTACAACACCGAATGCGCCCAGAAATTGCAGAACTGATGAAACATATTTATGATGGTTTAGGGAACCACGAGGACGTTTTGACATATGACGCGATAAAAGGTATATCATGCAACACTTTTTTTATCAATCATAACTACCCAGAGTCGAGCGACCAGGATTTAAGAAGCCATTCAAATATCCATGAGGCAGGCTACATTGCCAGTTTGTGTAGATATCTACTGTTACAGGGTTATGAACCAACGCAAATTACTGTTCTTACTACGTACTCTGGCCAGTTGTTCTGTCTGAAAAAAATGATGCCACGTGCCCAATTTGAAGGTGTTAAAGTCACTGTCGTCGATAATTACCAAGGTGAAGAAAACGATATAATTCTACTTTCTCTTGTACGTAGCAATGCAAATGGTAGCATTGGTTTCCTGAAAGTCAGCAACCGTGTATGTGTGGCATTATCAAGGGCAAAGAAGGGATTCTTCGTGATTGGCAACTTTGACTTGCTTGCGGCTCAATCTGAACTGTGGAAGGATATTAAACTGGATATGGAAAAGAAAGGTCGCATTGGCGATGGCTTATCACTCTATTGTCAAAATCATCCGGATATGGATGGTATTTTTGCCAAAGAACCAAAGGATTTTGACAAAGCTCCAGAAGGCGGATGCAATAGAAACTGTGAATACAGATTGGAATGTGGGCATGTCTGTGGTATGTATTGTCATGTCATTGACCAGGAACATTCTAATTACCAATGCCTACAAAAATGCAATAAGGTACTTTGTGAAGACGGGCACCGCTGTCGAAAAAGATGCTATCAGAAATGTGGCAAATGTACCACGTTAGTTGAAAAGATGTTGCCGAAGTGCGGTCATAAACAAAATGTACCATGTCATCAAAATGCTTCTACATTTGTTTGTGAGATACCATGTATCAAACCACTAGCATGCAGACACAAATGTCAGTCATGGTGCGGTAAAGCTTGTACGACAAAATGTATGTACCCCGTAAAGAAAACGTGGGCTTGTGGACATTCTGGTGAAGTTAAATGTTTTGAAGTTGAGACGGCTGTTTGTCCAGAACCATGTAACAGTGTTCTTAGCTGTGAACACATTTGTTTTGGAACATGTGGATCATGCTTCAATGGAAGACTCCATAGACCCTGTAAGAATGCTTGCAAACGCGTCCTTGTCTGTGGACACGAATGTAAAGACAAGTGTAACCTTTGCCCACCGTGTACACAAGTATGTCTAAATAGGTGTAAACACAGTAAATGCAGCAAATCGTGTGGAGAACTCTGTGCACCATGCATGATGCCCTGTGAATGGGAATGTGCACATTATAAATGTGAGCGTCTTTGCCATGAGCCATGCGATAGGGAAAGATGTAACGAACCATGTAAAGAAATTCTAACATGCGGTCATAAATGCATAGGCCTATGCGGTGAGCCGTGTCCAAATGATTGCCGTGAATGCGATAGGGAGAAAGTTACAACGATATTCTTCGGAGATGAAGACGAAGACGACGCAATGTTCGTACTTCTAGAGGACTGTAAAAATAAATGCATCATTGAGTATAAGGCAATGGATACATATATGGACACAAAGGTTGAGCAAGGAGAAATAAAACTGAAAGGCTGCCCAAGATGCAATACACCAATTCGAAGAAATCTAAGATATGGATCTACTATAAAGAAAACATTAACAGAGATTGAGGAGGTTAAGGATAAAGTCCTATCAAGTAAAGACAGACTCACACTTCTTGAAGACAATATTAAGATCCAACTCGTAGACTTGCAGGTCATTGTGAAGAGGGAACTTAGGGGTCGACTTAAATTTATGCGAGAACCAAAATCAGAAAATGCTTTAGTTGCACTGAAAAATCAAGTAGCTTTCTTGAAAGCAATTCAAAATTTAGAGATGGATTGGGAGAAAGTTTCAGATATAACGCTAACAAAGGAAAAAGGAAAATGCCTGAATAATTTACACAGACTACATGACTGGTCCATTGAAATTCGGTCATGCATGACTCAGCAAGAACTAGATGATGTACAATTCGAGTTAGCAAGATCCGACGCCCATTTCAAGCTCTTGTATTATCTGCAGCAAATTATAAAACAAGGTAAACTTCTTGAAAAGGACTTAAATGTCAAGGTCAAGGAAGCTGAAACTGTGTTATCTATGCTAGGAAAATACACCTTACCACGCCAGACGATCGTTAAAGCTTGTCTTGCCGAATTGAAGAAACAGATCAGCGGCATTGGTGTAACCGAAGAGGAGAGGATCCAGATCGTCACAGCTTTAGCACTTCCAAAGGGACATTGGTATAAATGCCCTAATGGTGAGTTTGCCCACTACTTATTTTGTTAGACACACTATCTTTACAAATGTATTCCGAAATTATAATATATTTTCTTTAGATTGATGGATGTCATTTCCCAGAAAATCATATGAGCCACGCCTCAGTTAGAATTATACCACGCTTTAGCAAGAATAGGTCTACTTTCGGATAATAAATGTAACATTAATGTGGCAGGTGAACTGTTCATATTTCGCGGAAAACCGCATTTGTAACGAAGCTATGAAATTTAAATATGACTGAAATTCAATCAGAACTGATCTCCGATGTGAAGTGGTTAGAGCTTTCGCATAGGGAGTGGGGTCCATGGTTCGATACCCGGTTGTGTCATACTTAATACTTTCAAAGAGGTAATAATGGAATGATTTCCCTCCTTGGCATCCAGGTTTGCGAGAATATAATTACCACTAATGCGTCAGTGTCAGAATATGTACTACTGGTAGTATTGATAATTACTCCAGGAAAAAAGTTTATATAACTGAAGTACTGTTGAAAGTTGCGTAAAACACCAAGGAAGCAATAGAAGACAAAGACTGTCATTGAATATCCTCTTACAGACTTTTTTGGCACTTCTTAATTAATTAAAATGACATGTTTCGAAGTCGTCTGCAGCAGAATTATCCTATGTGGGAAAGGTACTGATTGTAAGATTTGAGAACATGAAATAAGGAATATCCTGTGTGTAGTTATCCAACTTGTTTCCTTATGTACTAGGTCACGTATACGCCATTGGTGACTGTGGTGGCGCTACTGTCGAAGGCAAGTGCCCAGAATGCAAGTCGACAATCGGAGGTAGCGGGCATCAACTACGGAGTGACAACCAACTTGCTGGAGAAATGGACGGTGCCGACCACGCGGCATGGTCCGAACAAGCAAACCTGGGAAACTACGGTTTCGATGCCAGATTTTAATTATGGAACTGAAGAAATGTTATCATGGATTGAGTTAGAACGAAATTATCTCAACTCCTGGTGAAGTTTCATCTGAAACATATAGACTTTTATTAGACTATTTTAAGGTTTTGGTACATAGTTGTACATACGGTTTTACACAGCTTAGAATAGGCTGTTATCATTTATTCGCAAATATATTACTTAGCTCAAAATATTAAGTTTCGGCATTCCGAACGAAGGCTCCAAAGCTATATAAGCTTACTCTATGCTCAGTATCTGATTGGTCAGAAGCAAATTCATTCTCGAATTTAACCAATCAGAAGTTGTTTAAGTGTTGGGAACATGTTTAAAATATGTTAGTGCCTTGACCAGCTTACGATGAATATTCAATGGCGACGACTCGCCGGAATTCAGTGTGGTCGAGTGGTTAGCGTCGGGTATTTCGAAACCGGGTGTCCCGGGTTCGATCCCCAGTCGCGGCACTACGGTCATGGTGGAGTGCCCTTGGGCAAGGCACATTTCCTAGCCTAGTACTGGTTGTTTACCCAGGGATCATGAATAATTAAATTTAATTGCGCGCTAAATGACCTTAGCTGTCGATGCGCCATAAAACAATATACATTCATGCGACGACAATCGGTCACAAAATGTGGTCGATGTTTTAATTATTATTCAAGATATAAGTTTGTGGGTTGAAACATTTAAGATACCGTTGATGTGCCGTTAATTTGAAATAATATGTTTAATTGTACGCTTTGAACACACTTGCGGTTGAATTGTAAGAGTTTAAGTATAACCTGATGTACACTATTGATACAGTGTTGAAAACATCAATCAGAAAAAGTGTAATTTTTCCATTGATTATCTTCTCCTTTCTCCATAATATTTTCAAAAGTCGTCTGCTGTAAAAGCAGCGAATATTGACTGTATTGCGAAACAGCTAAGACATGTCGCGGTTTAAAGCCCAAGTTAAATTATCGATACATCGCATGATTTTGGAGTGTTTATTTGTTAGTTACTCACATGCCATATGTCACGCGGTTTAGAAACAATTGTATAATAGATATATTGATATACTGGTTGAAGGATAATGGCGCCATAAGTCAATTATCGGAACTAATGAGTGTTCATTTTCTGGTGATTATAGCCAGGACCAGAAATTGAGCTTTATCTAGGAACATATCATGTGATATACATTAGGATATATAGCCCTACATAGTATATTCATTGTGTTAAGTCGAGTGCTGGTAGCTCAGTCGGTAACGACGCGGGCTGTCAAACCAGGGGTTGTGCGTTCGAATCCCGGCTCGGCCAGCTTTCTTTCCGACGTTTGACAAAAGTGATTGCGACATGCGTCATTCGTCTTTCACCAATGGGCTAAGTCTATGTGGAAAAGTAGCCAGTTGCTTGGAAAGATTGTTTTGTGGAGTACTGGTGAGAGAAAACCAGGAAACACATGAATAGGTGAACTGGCCGCCGTGATAAGACTGAGAAATTGTTAAAAACGGCGTTAAACCCCAATCAATCAATCAATCAATCAATCATTGTGTTAAATACATATATGAGCCAGTGTATGAGAAAATGTACTCATTGGCTGTTACGAACTGTGTATATCAAGATCAGGCTGTGTATCCGCACAGTCAGATCGAGATATATATACTGTTCACAGGGTACTTAAAAATATTGTGAAAATATAAATTAATTTAACCGGTCATTGATAAAAGGTATAAGTTGGCATTTGTGAACAGTATAAATTCACATCAGCATGTGCAGTCTGGTCACTATCTCCACTGTATATTACGAACACAGTTGTGAACAGTATACATTCATATCAGTATGTGCAGTCTGATCACTATCTCCGTTGTATATTACGTACACATTTGTGAACAGTATAAATTCATATCAGTATGTGCAGTCTGATCACTATCTCCACTGTATATTACGTACACAAGCATGTGAAAAGCTTCTTTCAACTTGTGTAGATTCTGATCAGACGGACCTTATGTAAAGGCTCATCCGAAGCTACACCTTTCAGGAAAAGCCAACGCTGTTCCTTTACCGACGGTCAAACTCAACTAGTTAACTCGTTCACCTCCGAATTTCACAAAATGGACTCTTCCTTGTTGGAAATTGGACCACACTATTGTTCGGCCACCAGGAAACGTGGAAAAATTCAATGTCTAAGTGGCAAATAATGCATATTCCAGGAGAGACAGCTCGTTATGAGCTGTCTCACCTGAATCTGCATTCGTTGCAAAAGCCTTTAATTGTCATTGGCAGCTAAAGGGTTACTGCATACCTTTGGTTATTTATAGATTTAGTTGTTATTATGTTTAACATTTATAGGTAATTATAAATACGTATAATGATTACAGTTCTTTTGTATTATTTGCGCATACTTGTTTGTAATTTACTTTAGCCAAATATGCCTGAATGTAATACAAGTATTATTTGGATTCATAATGTTCAAACTATAAGGGGTTGTTTACATTTTAGTTTTCAACTCTTATTACATGAAAATGTAGTACGCCGATTTGGAGCATGGTAACGTCTACGTTGGGAAATGCGGCGCTGAAAGAGTTAATATCGTAACATCCACCTGATATCAGTGTTTACAATTGATTTGATTCGAAGCATTTTCAATCTAGACATGAGCCATCCCGTAAGAAAACTAACATGCGCAGTCCTCGCAGGCTAATATGGGCCGACACATTCCGTATCAGCGGGATAGAGGTATAGAGAAATGATTCCTGAAACAGAAAACCTACGGGAGACGAAAAGTGTCTGTCCTGGTTGGCCCGCGCGAGAAACATAGGCTGATCCGGATCGATACTTTACGCAGAGTCCACAATGTTGGTTTTCTCGCGGGACGGCTCATATGTAAAAGTCTGCTTGTCCAGTAGAGTAGAAATGTTGAGAGAAATTGATAACTTGCATTTTAACTAATGATTTAACGTTGATGGAAAACGTTATCTTAACCAAACATTCGCATCATTGCATATACAATAAGATGAGTGTGTATACACAGACCTAAATTGTCCAGATTAGCCTGCAGCCCGAATAATTATTTTAAAACGTGTTGAAGGAGAAATTGCTCACTATGTGCCACCTCTCCTTTTGTCACATTTTTTTTCAAAAAACGTCTACTGCAGAGGCCTTAAAAATATTCTGTATGTGACAGATGGTTAAATGGCATAAAATGCAAAGCTTGATAGAGTGGTATTAACATGTATGCAGTGCCAGTATTTAACCCTTTCCCAAATACAGCTAATCTGCAGCAGACAAAATATCTTGGTAACATATGGCAAAATAACTTTTGATAATATTATTATTATTGAACAGAGTCATATTGAGCAATTTATCCTTTTACAACATTTTTTTTCAAGCGTTGCCTGTTACAGAGGCCGAGCCCCGGTAGTTCAGTCGGTAGCGACGCGGACTGTCAATCCAGGGGTTGTGAGTTCGAATCCCGGCTCGGCCAACTTTCTTTCCGACGATTGACAAAAGTCAATGCGACATGCGTCATTCGTCTTCCACCAATGGGCTATTGTCTATGTGGAAAAGCAGCCAGTTGCTTGAGATGGAGTACTGGTGTGAGAAAACCAGGAAATGCATGAGTAGATGAACTGGCCGCCGTGATATAACTGAGAAATTGTTAAACACGGCGTTAAACCCCAATCAATCAATCAATCTGTTACAGAGGTGTCAATATTCGTCTGTATGAGGGAACGGGTTAACTTGTGTGTGGAAGGCAAAGCGTGACAATGTGGAGGAAATGTATGTGTGCAGTGGTGCCATCTCTAATGAGTCATTCCAATTAATAATATGCCCGGATGTTAACCTCCATATATAATTGTAGATATGTAATATGTGTGTGCAAAATAAAAACAATAGTTGTATTGACATCGTTTATTTTGTATTTAAAACAACGCTGAGCGACGAATGAAAAATTTAGTTTCGAGTGAACCATTCATTCGTTAAAACATTCGCCATCTTATAGAACATAATCATAAGCAGAAGAAGAGTGTGCATACACAGAACTAGGTTGTCCAGATTAGGCTGCATCACGGACCTTACCTCCATGCTGTCTGGTTAGAATCGTCCATGTTTGTTAGATTGTCGCTGAGCCCCGGTTGTCCAGTCGGTAGCAACGCGGACTGTCATTCCAGGGATTATAAGTTCAGTTTCAAGCTCGGCCAATATTCTTTTCGACATTTGACAGACGTCCTTTCATTCGCCTTCCACCAATGGGCTTACAGCAGCCAGTTGCCTTGGAAGTAATAAGGTGTGGAGTAATGGTATGATAAAGCTAGGAAACTAATGCGTTGATGAACTGGCCGCCGTGATATGACTGGTAAATTGATCAAAACATCGTTTAGCCCAAATCAATCAATCTGCAATTCCATTAATGGGCTAGCAGCAGCCAGTTGACTTGGAAAGAATAGTGTGTGGAGTAATAGTGTGATAAAGCTAGACTGAACTGGCCGCCGTGATATGACTGGTTTATTGTTCAAAACGGCGTTAAGCCCAAACAAAACAATCCACCATTCACTATGTAGTCCGGCAAGCACCGCACCCTACATTGAAACCTCCAGATAACATCTAGACGGATTAAGAGACTGTGCTTTCATATGTATGCACAGGTTTACCCGAATCTTCACTATATCGAGGGCTTGGCGTGAAACGATTGTAACTAAAAACCTATTTTGAAACCCTGGTTTAGGGGCAATTTTGACCATTTTGTGAACAATGCAAATTTAGGTGCCATTGCTCAGACCGAGCAATGGTACCTAAATTTCCATTGTTTACCAAGAAAAATGATTTAATGCTTATAAAGACTTTATGGCGAGGTGATTAACCTTGTTAAAAAAATACCAATTTGAGGTACAACCGGTTCACGCCAAGCCCTCGGTATACTGATTCTATAACAATATATCCGAATCGCCAGACGCGGATAACATATAGTACAGTGAATAACAAAGACCGCCGTCTAGTTCTTACTAATCAATGCATTTATGACAGCCTCGGTGGTTGAGTGTTTCATTTGTCCTGACACCAACCAGCCAGTCAGTCGTAATGATAACCCCGTAGCCCTAAGCGCTAAGGAAGGCAGCCATTACTACCAGTTTAAAAGTATTTGGTTTGACCCGACCGGGGATCGAACACGTGACTTCCCGCACTCACCATTTTTTATGGACAGACTCCATTATACCAATATTATGAGAGCCTCCGTTTAACATTTGCACGTCTAAATATAAACCGTACGCGGGCTGTCAATGCATGGGGTTGTGAGTTTGAACCCGAGCTCAGCTTACATTATTTCCGACCTAAGACAAAAATCACTGTGATAATCGCCATACAATGGGGTAACAGTCTATGTGGAAAAGTAGCTCCTTGGAAATAATGTTGTATGGAAAACTGTTGAGAGAAAGCCAGGAAACACATGAGTAGGTGAACTGGCCGCCGTGATATGACTGACAAAATGTTGGAACAGCGTTTAAACCAAATCAATCAATCAATAGACATTCTTTCCGACGCTTGACAAAAGTCACTGTGACAAGCAGCATTCGTCTTCTACAAATGGGGTAACAGTTTGTGTGGAAAAGTAGCCAGTTCCTTGGAAATAATATTGTATAGAATACTGGTTTAAGACAAATTGTTGTAACGGCGTTTGACCCCAATAAATAAATAAATCAATCAATCAATCAGTACGCACGTCTATAATAAATTGATGCTTGGCATTTCTTAAACACCTTTAATAGTCATTTTGCGTCTGCCGTGGGTAAAAGAGCAAACTAAGAATGCGTGTTTCGGGATTGAAACTCCAAACACAACTGTAAATATGATTTTTGTTTGTATGGTGTTTAACGCCGCTTTCAACATTGTTTTCATTTATATCACGGCGTTTCCTTTGGTAAGTTACCAGTACTACTGCCATTCTGAGCAATGGCACCTAAAATTGCATTGTTTACAAAGGGGTCAAAATTGCCCCTAAACCAGTGTTTTTGAAATAGGTTTTTAGTTACAACCGTTTCACGCCAAGCCCTCGATATTATCTGTCGTAGGTCTACAACGAGAACTATAAATAAATATGACTTGATGTCCATGAACAATCATTTGATTTAGTCCCGCGAGAAAACCAACATTATGGCATCTGCGTAATGTATCGACCGAAATCAGCCTGAACAGACTGATCCGGGCCGACACATTCCGTCTCAGAGGGGAAAGAGGTATAGAGTAATGATTCCTGAAACAGAAATCCACAGGAGGCGAAAAGTGTCTATCCGGGTAAGCCCTTGCGGCATGCTTAGGCTGATCCTGGTCGATACTTTACGCAGAGTCCACAATGGTGGTTTTCTCGCGGTACGGCTTATTTGATGTTAGAAGTACTAGCAAGATGATATAACAGCCTTGCAAACCAAAACAAACACGACCAAAAATGATATTTATTCACAATACATATTAATGACCCTACCCATTAGAAAAGGTATTAGTTGTATTTTGTGAAAAGTATAGATCAAGTTCAGCCTGTGCATCAACACAGTCTGATCAGGATCTGCAGCGTTCACAAATTACTTACGTAAACGTGTAAGAATATTCCTGTTAGATTGTGTAGATTATGATATGACTGCGCAGACCGACAAGCTGATCTGAACGTTCATTGTTCAGAAATGACAATGTGTACCTTCTCTCAAGCACTAGCCAAACTAAAAGGTTATCAAATTTCATTTCAAAACGCTTATCAGAATGTATATGTCACTCAAACAAAGTGCAAACATATATCAGGTACGTTAACACTTCCAGCGCCGAATTGTTTAAAGTAGACTCTTCCATATTTAAAATCGGGCGTATCCATTTCTCATGTTATGAAAGTTTGGACTATTCTGATAACTAAAAGGCAAACAATGCTGATTTCAGGTGAGACAGCGCGTTACGAGCTGACTCACTAGAATCAGTATTGTTTGCAAAAACAACAATATTGCCTTTTGGCGCTGAAAGAGTTAAATAGTTGATGTACACGAATGGGGAAGTCCAGAACGCATGAATGTATATGTTCCCTCTTATCTTTCTTCCCTACAACTTGGGTTGTGAGTTCGAATCCCGGCTCGGCCAACTTTCTTTCCGACGATTGACAAAAGTCAATGCGACATGCGCCATTCGTCTTCCACCGCCGAGATATAACCGAGAAACTGTTGGAAACGGCGTTAAACCCCAATCAATCAATCAATCAATCCCTACAACTTGTGATAATCGTGTATTTCAAGTTTCATTACATATTCTTAACACTTTAGTTTACTCCAATTACTTCATATGGCATACTGACGAACCAACCAACCAATCAACCGACACTGTATTTACGATTTGCCACCAAACATGTGCTAGCGGTCACTTCTCTTAAGCAGCCAACTTGTATTAAGCAACCACTTCAAAGCGACTGAAATCCAGATGGCACGAACAAAAAAAAAAAATCGAATTCGCCCAGGGTAGAAAATGTATCGTTTTGTATCAATAAAGTGAACTTGAGTCGTTTTCAATTGTCCCGATGAAGGGGTTTCCTATTTAAAAATACTTACCCCGTTACTGACAGGGTAGAATTTGCGATGGAAAAAGTATCAAAAACAAGAAAATCTCACCGATTATAGGGGTATATATCAGTTATCATATGTTAATGCCCCAAATACAAAAATAACACGTATTTTCTTAAAATTGGATTTTTTTTTCGACAGTTGGGTATCTGGAGTTCAATCGCTTTAAGAAGTGCTCAGCCACCTAAGATTTGACTCTCCCCTGAGTGGCAGCGTGACTTGAGCCGCCTCGCGAGAAAACCAACATTATGGCCTCTGCGTAATGTATCGTCCCAGATCAGCCTGCGCAGTCCGCGCAGACTGATCCGGGCCGACACATTCCGTCTCAGAGAGGTATAGAGTAATGATTCCTGAAACAGAAAAAACACAGGAGTCGAAAAGTGTTTATCCGGGTTCGCCTACGCGGCATGCTTAGGCTGATTCGGGTCGATAATTTACGCAAAATGTTGGTTTTTCTCGCGGGACTGCTCATTTTATATTCGAAAACCTTCATTCGTGGAGTTAAAGTAATTGTTTATTTAAACAATGTGTAACGCCGCTTTCAACATACTTGCAGTCACATCACGGCTTTTCCTATGTAAGTTGCCAGTACGTACTACATGTATCGTGACGCCGATGAATCAGCTGTAATGCCTTCCACTTTTGAATCGAGAGTTTGTAGCAAAGGTATTACAATTTGATTGTGTGAACTGTGTGATATATACGAATTTGAACGACAGTGTGCATTGTTTATTTCTATGAAACTAAGACAAGCCCTGCGTTCATTGAAACGATGTGTTAGCTCACGCTTGCCAATCCATCAAACTATTTCACTAAACGCAGTCGAAGTGCATTTTTCATTTTGAAATATTGTCAAAAAAAGCAGAATCATTCCCATTGCTTACAGCTTGTTTGGACGGTACCACTGAGTTACCGTCGATTGTAGTATGGCATTTTGAAAAGCATACATATTTTGGCTCTCCGATTTCAAACAGAAATACAAAGAAAACCCGGGAACTAGCCTCCAAGAGTCTCTACACCTAACACCACCCATTAAAGAAGTACCAAACATCCGTCAAGATATCAGAATTTTGAAGAATAACATTGAAAACGCAGGTGGGATAGGTTTAACTAGTTGCTTGGAAAGACTGTTGTGTGGATTACTGGTGTGAGAAATGCAGGAAACACATGAGTAGGTGAAGTGGCCGCCGCTGTATGACTGAAAAATTGTTGAAAATAGGATTAAACTTCATTTATATATCCACATGCAATATTTGAATGCGTACACTTTGTTTACAGTTTTGCAGCCAATATATATCTAAATATATATTCATGGGTCAGAGTATAACAAAGTAAATAGTCATTAAACAATCGATCAAGCTTTTCTTTAGTCAGATATAACAGTAATTTAAACCTTGGACCCGTACCCTATTGCTATTGTGCACGATTTAACCCTTTTACACATACCACCACACTGCAGCTGTATACGACTTTGAAAACATCCAGACAAACAAACAGATGGAAATTCACTTTTAATAAAGTATTGAATATTGTGGTAAATAGAGTTATTGCTCGCTTCTCCTTTAGTCAGGATATTTTAAAATGTCTTCGGCTGCAAATGCGTCAAAATGCATGTGGGATAGGTTTGATTTCTGTATAGGAGATGTTGATTGACCCTTTCCAACATACAACAAGTCTACAACAGACGACTTTGAAAACATCTAGGTAAGATATACAAATCTCTATAATTGAAAGTATTATTATTGAAAAGAATAATAACCATTGTGGCAAAAGGAGAAATTGTTCGGATTATCCCGATTGTTTTAAATGTAGTCTGTTGCATATGCGTCAAAATGCACGCTGAACATATTTAAACCCTTACCGTTATCAGCAAAAAAAACAAAATGGTTTTACCTATAAATAGTATGGCGATTACATAAGCGCTTCACTGTATATAAGATCCACTAATAATTGATCGGTTTATTACTGAATGGCATATTGCAAAATATTTCTGCAGACTTGTCAAAAAAGCATATGAACATTGCCCTGTATCTTCAAGTAGTGTTATTACATAGCATTTTGGTTATAGCAATCTTGTCCACCATTCATATGTTCAACAGGTGACCAGCATTTTACACTCATACCAGTGGCACCGTCCAACAGCATCTTCAGTGCGTGTATTGAGTAATTATCGTCTACGCAGTTGTCCAAAAACTGGCTATGGAGAATATATAAGATAGTGTGTTGACGTCAACATTGGCTCCCAGCCAAAATCGGAAATTTTCAAGTATAAACTTCCCGTAGATAAGCGAATGCAATGCGAAACCAAAAGTAATTTTTTTCCGAAAATTCAATATCAATCCATATACATATTGACGAACATCCCATACGTTATCGTAATATGTACATTTTGAATAATTTCGGTACTAGATAGATCGGAAAGAAGCTTCTCAACAAAGACGGCATATATCGTCGAACACCAATACACCGATATACGATGATACGGTAAGATTTAACATTGTCTGCCTTTCGATCTGTTTATCTCTTACTTTCTGTCATTCGTGTTAAATTGTTGCTTTATGCCGCTTTCAAAAATATTTCTGTAGTTAATTAGCGCGTTGCCTTTGTAAGTTACCAGTACTACCAATTGTCATAACAAAGGCGTGTCAGTCTTAGTGCGACTGAACTCCAGATACCCAACTGTCGGAAAAAAAAAAAATTCCAATTTTAAGAAAATAAGTGTTATTTTTGTATAAATTTGGGGCATTGAAATATGATAACTGACATATTACATACCCCTATAATCGGTGAGATTTTATTGTTTTCGATATTTTTTCCATCGCAAATTCTACCCTGTCAGTAACGGGGTAAGTATTTTTAAATAGGAAACCCCTTCATCGGGACAATTGAAAACGACTCAAGTTCACTTTATTGATAAAAAACGATACATTTTCTACCCTGGTTTTACTTGGATAACATAAAGAATAAATTTAAGGGCGAATTCGATTTTTTTTTTTTTTTTTTTCGGGCATTCTGGATTTCAATCGCTTTAATGCTTCCACAATCCTGACGTTTCCATTTAATAACTAATACCACGCTATCAAGTATTTTCATAGCCGTCCAAGTCGGTATTGAAGTTCGCAAGAATGATACGGATGCAGCCGACTAGTTTAGTCTAGATTCAGCTTTATTTATTGTACACTGATTGTGAAACAGGCTTTTAGGTTTAATTATTCACGCTTGATGTATGCTTCATACAAAAATAACCTGTACTCGAGCGTTTTGTGTGGGGAAATCCAAAACGCAGAACACACTCAGCAGGGGATTTGAACCCCGGACCTTAGGAGAAACCAACCCTCTACCCACTGCACCCCTACCTTGGAAGCTTTATTTATCGATTGATTGGAGTTTAACGCCGTGTTCAACAATTGTTAGTTCTATCACGGCGGCCAGCTCACCTGCTCATGTGTGTCCTGGCTTTCTCACAACAGTACCCAACACAATATTATTTCCATGCAACTGGCTGCTCTTCAACATTGACTGTTAGCCGATTGGTGGAAGACGAATGACGCTTGTCACATTGACTTTTGTCAAACGTCGGAAAGAATGTCGGCCGTGTTGGGGTTCAAACTAACGACCCCTTGATTGAGAGCTCGCGTCACCACCGACTAAGCTACTGGGGCTTGAAAGCGCACTCATAGCAAAACCGACACGACTGTCTGTAACTATTTGACATGAAAGGGCTGAATTTTTTCAGATTTCTCCATACCGACTTTGTTGAAGGAATGTTACTTATTGATTGAGGACATCGGACCTACTCGATGGCATTGATTGTTATATTAATCATTTGACTTCCGGATCTGATTTTGTGTAAGAATCTGATAAGGAAAAATAAAGATAACATGTAAGTGTAAAACACTGTGGGAAAGGGTTAACATGTCCTTGTTTAGTAAGTTATCATTATTGTGATCCCCGTTAGCTCAGTCGGTAGCGACGCGGGCTTTCAATCCAGGGGTTGTGAGTTCGAATCCCGGCTCGGCCAACTTTCTTTCCGACGATTGACTAAAGTCAATGCGTCATTCGTCTTCCACCAATGGGCTAAGTCTATGTGGAAAAGCAGCCAGTTGCTTGGGAAGATTGTTGTGTGGAGTACTGGTGTGAGAAAACCAGGAAATGCATGAGTAGGTTAACTGGCCGCCGTGATATAACAGAGAAATTGTTAAAAACGGCGTTAAACCCCAATCAATCAATCAATCAATCAGTCATTCTTGTGAACGTTTAAACCTAAGTTGTCTGCTACATCTACGGAAAAGTTTATCTGTGTGAAATAAATACAATGCAATAATTGCAGTAGTACGTCACAATTGAAACTGTTCATATGTTAAACTCTGTAAATCTTTCGATGTCTATTGTATTTGCGTGAACCTTTTTTTCGACATGTTTCAGAGGAACAGCTTAATGATGCCTCACAACAAATAGCAATTCAAATGGCGCAAAGGTAAGGTTATACAATTACTTCGCAATAACTCGAACATGGGCTGATTCGAACATTCGATAATTCGAATTTACGTTTTACTCGAATATGTGATAATTCGAATTTATTGTTTAACTCGAATATGTGATAATTCGAATGTATTGTTTAACTCGAATACGTGATAATTCGAATATATCATTGAACTCAAACATTCCCTAATTCGAATATATATCGTTTGAATCGAACTTGTGCTAATTCGGATATTTTGATTTAACTCTAACCAACTTCTGGGACGGAACTTGTCTCTTGAAATAACCATAGCAACAGTTCGGATATATCAGATGAGCATTAAGAACCGCTCCTGGATGGGTTTTTTGTGGCGATTGGTTTGACAATCGCCACAATGCTAACACAAAAACAACAACAATGAACATATTTACATAGTCAGTTTTGACCAGCCCGTTGACTTGTTACGTAATTCTGCAAACCAATTAACCTATAAATACCTGGTACCGTATTCACTAATTATATTTTCGGACTAAACCTAAATAGCCTCTTATTACATTTATTCCGTATTCACCAACCTGACTCAAATGAAAAGCGACCTAAAAACGGGATGCGGAAATTTTATCAATGACGCAGTAGGAAACATCTAGAAATTCCAAAATGTTCTATAAATAGCTAGCCAGACTGGTCATGCATTGTTTATAAATCTCAATATTATAAACGCTTTATTTTGTTGTTACAATAAATGAAAGCGTCTAAATGATAAGACTGATTTTCAAAAGTTTAAAGGACACGGTGTCAGTGTACAAGTTAGACACGTTCGAGTGCAACCTCTGTACGTTCTAACGTCAATTAGCAATCAATGCTGAAATTGTAGCCTAATTGAGTTGGAGATCGAGCATTATCATATATGCCTATATATATTGAAAAGCGCAAGGCCTACACCGAGATACTGCTTGTTACTTTGCAGGATTTTCTACACGATCGCCACTACTGTGCCATCGGCGCTTTGATTTAATCTGAATTTTATCAATCGCTTGATTTTCATTATGAGCATTTAAGTATAAATGAATTACGTAGTTGAACAAACACAGAATGATAAAGCTTAAATCGGGACCGAGATAACACAATTAATTTAATCGATTTAACTTTCGACTTCGAGTTATCACGAGCACATTGTATTTAAGGTCAGGTGATTCGTTTTATCGTTTCAACCATTTCCCAGATGTAGACGCTTCCTGACGCCTCTGCAAAAGACGACCTCTGAAAACATTGTGGCAAATGAAGAAATTGCTAATTATTAGCAATTTCTCTTTTTGCCACATTGTTTTCAACTCTCTTCAACAATAAAATTTTCAATTTTAGAGGTTTCCCTCAAAGGCTTCCAGAAGTCGTCTCATGCTTCCCCTGTTGAGGAATCCGCCGTGGCCGAGTGGTAAGCGTCACGGGTTTGATCCCCAGTCGCGGCGGTCAATGTGGTGTGCCCTAGGGCAATGCACATTTTCGAGCATAGTAATGATTTGTTTACAAAGGGATCATGAATAAGTGAACTGTCGCCGTGACTTATATAATTTAAGTAATGTTCAAAATATTAAACACCAATACAACAACGAAAAAATCCCTTGTTGATGTTTGTTACTGGCGCGGTAGATAAACGTGTATTGATTATATACGAATTGATTCATGACTTCGTAATCATTATCGACCGCCTCGGTGGTGTATTGATAGAGCGTCCGCCTCTGTGCGGAAGGTCGCTGGTTCGATCCCCGGTCCGGTCATACATTGAAGGACTTTAAACTGGTAATGGCTGTTACCCTTTGCGCTCAGGGTTCCGGGGTTAGTTTTTCGAATGACTGACCGGTGTAAGGATAAATGGACCAGCAACACTGGTAGCTTACCCGGAAAACGCCGTGATATAACTGAAACAATGTTGAAAGCGGCGTATAACACCGAACAATCGGTCATAATAATTATTAGTTATTTTTGCTTCCTTTGTTATTATCACCTTTTTTATTGTTAAATAATGATGCATAAATGGCGAACAATATTAACCAACAGTGAACCGCACGAATGTGCCAACAGACCACTGGCACCAGAGTCACAAACTTATGTAATGTTGTTTCTTTTTAACATTGTCTTTTTCCAAAGTATTACGATTGTAGCGTTTTGTTGTTGTTTATTTTGCCCTTTCGATGCACGCTAAGGATTACTCTGGTATTATTGTATAATACAACCAATCAGTAAATGTGACTTTTGTTACAGTCTACCACTACAACCGGATTTACGATTGACAAATACCGAAAATGACGACCATGGCCGCGATGAAAATGGAAGATTCCGACAGGGAGATCAACAAAATACTGAACAACCTCCACCTGAACAGCCAAAAGAACAACACATTAGAAATGCAGAGACCGACCGAAGCTGGCGCGAACAAAAATACGACTACAATGTAGGCTTCCATATTAACGATCAAACTAGACAGATTGACGGAGACCCCTTAAAAGAGCGACGTGACGGAAATGTCGAAGATGTTGGTGAATTGCGCGAAAGAGTTAGAGAAATGAAACACATCCAACGGAACACGATATCGGAAAGGAAACGACATGAACAAAAGGAATCAAATGCTACCAATGTCACTGTACAGCGGCGTGACTACAGCGGTTGGCAGAAACAGGGCATTCGAGAACCTGAAGGCAGTCGGCAGCCAAAAAAAGAACCTGACAATGAAAGAAACCGTCACATCGAACGAAATCCCCAACGTGATAAGGAAACACATCTACAACAACAACGACGCGATTCCGATATCAATAAAAAGGCTCGATACAACAGTGGCCGGCCAAGAAGGAACACTCTTTTTGTAAATCGACAGTCACAAAAAGTGTCTGATAAAGCAAGATACGGTAACACCGAACGAAAACGGCAACCAAAGATGGAACTACAGCAACAAATAGAACCAAACGATACACGTGGCAGTGAGCAGCGACTTGAACACAAAGGTTGGCACAAACAGGGCATTCGTAAACCTCTTGGAAATCGACAAAAAGAACATGAAACAGAAAGAAACCGTCACATCGAACGAAATTCCCAACGGGATGGGGAATCACATCTTCAAAAACCTCTTGGAAATCGACAGCCACACAAAGGATCTGAAAAAGAAAACAACAGTCAGATCGCACAAAATTCCAAACGGGTTAGGGAATCACAGCTACAACTACAGCAACGCGATTCCGATACCAATGAACAGCCACTAGACAACAGCTGCAGGCAAAGAAGTGGCAATCTGGAACGTCAAGGAAATCGGCAGTCACAAAAAGAACATGAACAAGAAAGAAACAGTCACATCGAACGAAATTCCCAACGGGATACGCAATCACAGCTACAACTACAGCAACGCGATTCCAGTAGCAATGCACAGTCGCGATATAACAGTGGCCGGCCAAGAATGAACACTCATGGACTTCAGGGAAAACCAAACTATACAAATGCCAGTGTAAAGCGGCAGGAACACAGTGGTTGGCAAAAAGGGGGCATCCGAAAACCTCTTGGAAGTCGACAGCCACACAAAGAACCTGAAAAAGAAAGAAACAGTCAGATCGCACAAAATTCCAAACGGGTTAGGGAATCACAGCTACAACTACAGCAACGCGATTCTGATACCAATGAACAGCCTCGAGACAACAGCTGCAGGCAAAGAAGTGACAATCTGGAACGTCAAGGAAATCGGCAGTCACAAAAAGAGGCTGATAAGGAAAGATACGATAACATTCAACGAAAAAGGCAACCGGAGATGGAACTAGAGCAACAAATACAACCAAACGATACACATGGCAGTGTACAGCGGCGTGAACACAAAGGTTGGCAAAAACAGGGCATTAGTGAACCTCTTGGAAAGCGACAGCCACAAAAAGAACCTGAAAAAGCAAGAAATATACAGCCTCGATACAACAGTGGCTGGCCAAGAAGGACCACTCATGAATTTCAAGAAAAACCAAACGATACAAATGCCAGTGTACAGCGACGGGAACACATTGGTTGGCAGAAACGAGGCATTCGAAAACCTCTTGGAAATCGACAGCCACACAAAGAAAAAGAAAGGAACAGTGAGATCGAACAAAATGCCAAACGGGTTAGGGAATCACAGCTACAACTACAGCATCCAGATTCCAATACTAATGAACAGCCTCGAGACAGCAGCGGCCGGCAAAGAAGTGGCAATCGTGAACATGAAGACAATCGGCAGCCACAAAAAGAAATTGAAAATGAAAGAACCCGTCACATCAAACGAAATCCCCAACGTGATAGGGAAAGACTTCTACAACAACAACGACGCGATTGCGATATCAATAAAAAGCCTCGATACAACAGTGGTCAGCCAAGAAGGAACACTTTATATCGACAGCCACTAACAGAACACGAAAAGAAAAACGACGGTCACATCGAACAAAAACCCCAACGTGATAGGGAATCACAGCAACAATTTCAACGATTTAGTTTAAATGTCAATGTACAACCTATCGACATTAGTGGTAGACAAAGAAGTGACAATCGACAGACACTAAAAGAAGTTGAAAGAAACAGTCATTACGAACAAAATCCGCAACGGGTCAGGGAATCACTGCTACAACTACACCGACCCGAGTCCAATGCCGATTTGAAGCCTTCTGACAACAGTGGGAGACAAATAATGGATAATCTACAGCCACAAAAAGAAGTTGTAGTAGAAGGAAAAGAAGAAGACAACGAAGAAAAAGTACGACGGCGAATAAACGGTAACATTAAAAGTATAGGTCAACCTGGTAAAGGTCCGACACGGGAAAATTGTCATGATGCCGGCGTTGGTGCTGGCCGAGGGCAATGTCTCCGGACAGGAAAAGGCTTTAGGGGCAGAATGACTGCCGGAAACATTCATGAATTTCAAAATCTAGAACCAAGCGAAATAGCGTTGACCCTAGCCAATTCACATAATGGCTTTAAGGAAGCCTTAGATACATGTCCGATACCGTTGCTTCTAGATGTTATTGCAAAAGCATTTACGTGTCACTCTACAAATGAAACTTTGAATAATGTTTACATCGCCATTAAAGAGAAAGGATTCTTCAATTCACTTGTTGGATATTTTATGACTATGATCAATGCAATTTCGGAAGAGAAGACTAAAGAATTTAAACAACCGATTGCAGACATGATTACAATTATGGAGGAAATTATTGTGAAAAATCCCACCTCCATACCAGAATTCGTAGGTAAGCATTTCACACTCAATTTAAAAATCGGTGTTCTTTATCAAATCTACTACGAACAGTTTAACTTTCACACACTATACCACATCGGTAGTGGTAGAGCGTCCGCCTTGGGTACGGGAGGCCGAGGTCCGTGCATCAATTTTTTTTTATTATACCAAAGCATTTTGAATGTTAGTAATTGTACTTCATCCTTTGCACTCAGGACGATTGTGGCGTCAGATGTTACGATTGACTCACTTGTTTCAGTATGAATGGACTAGTACTACTGGTAACATGTCAAGTAATCACTGTCCTATAACTGAAAAATAGTTAAATTCGTTTAAGAAAACCATACAGACAAATAGGCAATGAAAATAAACATCATTCAGCGATAATCTCTTTTCATTATTAACCAAACGTATCCATACTTCGCAGTTAGATAATATATGTAATTACCATCATCTCCCGGAGAACCGACCGATCTCAATCTGCTAATTCGACAAAATGACGTCTTCTCGAACGGAATATCAATAAATCTAAAATTATTGAAATAATCTATTCCACAATGTACATATATGTGAATTGCATGTTTTTACAGCATAAATTCTTTGATGGTTCTTTATTTAAAGCGACGTTACTACGGCCTTCACAAGTCGCGAGTGTGTCAGTGATAAATAATTCTATTTCTTTCATATATTGTATCAGGTATTCACACTGTGCTTCAAATGGTGATTGATGCTCTGAGTGGCAAGTCAAACATCATAGACGACGACCTGGTGGAACGATTCAGAGAATTCACTGAACTCAGAGACAAACGCCTTAAACACTCAGCGAGGTAAGTGTTATAGAATAAAACGAACAATTAAAGAGGCGCCGCCGATTATATATTATATGAGTTTATAAAGCTATTGATTCCATCTGCCTTGTGAACGATGAGAAATAGAATGCATAGCGTTCGAAAAGCATACAATTTATGAATATAAATATTGAATTAAACAATCTAAAAGATCTTTAACACAGTCAAATTAATTGACAATTAAACGATTAAAAGCAACATTTCCAAACTAGGACTAGAACTCCCGTTTTTCAAAGTTGATTGTTAGAATGTAAAATTAAATTCATTCAGCCAGGCACGACGTTGAATGTATTTAATTTTCATTTAATTTAAGTATCAAACATTCCATCGTTAACAGGGCCAATTTTGGAAACAAATATGACGCTAGGGATAAAGAGTTGGATGCCAAGGGACCACCAGATGACTTCCGAGAGATTAAAGTTTTACCACAAACTTCGGATATGCAGGTAATATAGGCTTTTATCGCGATAATGGGACCCGAAATAATACGAAAAGCCTCCATGCAAGTTTGTGTTGAATCGAACAATGATCAGAAATATTTATCAAACTAAGTCAATGGAATTTATATGCTAATTTATCTGTTATTACGTGTTTATCTCACATGAACGCAATGTAATTAAAAAAAGGTATTTTGATCACCCTGCGTCCGTCGTCCGTTCGTCGTCAATCGTCTTCCAGAATTTCTTTAAATGCCATATATCCATGTATTCAAAGGCCAACTCCATCTTCAATCACATGACTCAGGTTCCTCATGATGTCCTTTATCCTGAATCTCTGTTACAATGGCAACAGAAAACAGTAAATGGTGAACAATTTAAGATGTGTATTTCTCTGAAAGTGTCTTCTTATTTTTATCTCAACTGAGGACCACCAAAGGCTGAAGGTAAGTTATTGCGATCGCCTTGTGTCCGTTGTCTATCGTTCGTCAGTCGTCAATAATGTTATTGTTAACACTCTAGATACCACCTTTGTTATTTAAGCTTCAAAAAACCTATTCAGTTTGTATATCTTGCCGATATCAAGGCCAAAATCTAATATAGGTCTTGGTAAATGCCTAGAAACAGATGATGTCAAGGTCATGTTTGTTGTACATTACAAGCAAAAAATAAATAAAAACAAACATAAATATCAATTGTCTGTGTTAAATGTTAAAGTGGTCGCTACATAGCCTGTATGTACAACGATAGTGCAATGTCCTCTACTACATGCGGGAAGCCTCTAGAGGTGGGTGTCTCCCTAGCAGCAAGTATAGGGTATAGGCGACCTAACTCCAAAATTCAGTCCTAAAGTTGTCAAAGGAAAACATCTCGGCATCAACATGAAGTAATTGCGTCTATTGTATTTTGTATTCACTATTAAGACGAAAGTCACTTTTATAATGTGTTATATGTGTATGTCACTTACCTGTTTGTTATAATGATGATGTGTATTGCATTTGGCCCGTTGGCCATATCACGAATAAAGATGTTTGAGTTTGAGTTTGAGTTTGAATCCCGTGTACATCCATCTGTTACATGTCATTCAGCAACTAACTGGGTTTTAAGTAACTCCATAATGACTTGGTGCACACTTATGGACAAAACAAGAAAATATCCATGACAACAGTCGAGAAATGTTGATAAATTGCGAAATTATATATTTACAGTTACTCATAAACATCTAATTAAGGTCAGAGTTAGGGTTTTATTATTGTGTGGTAATATTTAAGCCAAATTGATGATTCGGAAAGTTTACCCAGATGGAAATTGTCTTCAGTAGTTAGCTATTTGATGTTAAAATGGATACGTCTGCAATATTCAAAGTCACGTTAAACGTAAAATATGTTGGATATGACATGTTTCCACATTTCGCCTGACGTGATCCATTGATTTAGTATTTGTTCTTCTTCGATGAACAGTATGTTTAAATATATTTACATCTAAGGTTTAAAATGCACAACTTGTTACAGATCACGGGCGATCACTTTTTGAGGGCAAACAAGGTTAAAGGAAAGTACAATGATTTAGATCACTATTTAGATGTACAGTTCAGATTGTTGCGGGAAGATTTTGTTGCACCTTTGAGGGATGGGATCGCTGAGTTTGTTCGATCATTGACTGAACTTGGAAAGGCAAAAAAGGGACTTCAAGACGTCCGTATTTACTACAACGTAAGAATTCGAGCCCCTTGTTACTCAGATAGTGGAATTGGCTATACATTGCGGTTTGATGTAGGCCGATTACAAGTGGAATGGCAGTCCAGTAAAAGACTCATATTCGGGACCTTGGTATGCCTGTCTCCAGATGCATTTCAAACGTTATACTTTGCAACTGTAGTCAATAGAGATGATTTGTTGATCCATTTCGGTATAATTCAAATTCAAGTCCGCTTTGAAACCGATCATGCCACTGTAAAAACACTAATTGGTAATACGTTTATAATGGCGGAAACATCAGCCTATTTCGAATCGTATAGACATAACCTAGTTAGTCTTCAGAATATCAGAGATGGAGATTTGCCATTTCAAAGTTACATAACAAACTGTGAAAATGAGGTTAGGCCGCCTGCTTATGTGAGACGCGACCAGGACGTCAAGATAGATCTACGACCATTAGTTGACGAGGAATATTTAATTATGGATGACAAGAGACTCACAAGTCTTGGTAAAACAATTGTAAGCCGTACAGAGCATACATTCAGTGAAAAATCAAAGCCAGCCAAAGATGTGTCCTTGTTGAAAAGAGAAACATGGCCTTCACATGATATCATGCATTTGGATGAGTCTCAGTACGAGGCCATTCACACGGCATTGACTAGAGAGTTTGTCATAACTCAGGGTCCCCCAGGCACAGGTAAAACGTACATAGGTCTGAAGATCGTAAAAGCGTTGCTGCACAACAGGAATTTGTGGAATAAAAATCCTGTAACTGGAAGAAAAGATATCAGACCTATGTTAATAGTATGTTACACGAACCATGCACTAGACCAATTTTTGGAGGGCATAATGAAATGTTATAAGGGAGACATCCTGAGAGTTGGAGGAGGGAGCAAAAGTGAAATTCTTAAGTCTGTCAATTTGAAGGAATTTAGACAAAAGTTTAGGATTGCACGGTCTATCCCCGTTCGTATACGTCAAGCTAGACAAAATTCAAGAACACAAATGGCTTCCTTGGAAAAAAAGATAAGAGAGATCACTTTGAAAGAGAAAATAGCTTCAACACATATTCTCCATGAAGATTATCTGCAACAGTATATTGGCCAACGGCATTGTTTGCTTCTTAAATCCCAATTTAAAAGCATACTTATTGGCGCAAAAATATTCAAGAAATGGAAGACGTCAATAATTGTGGAATGGCTTGAGCTTGGATCATCTGCTCCTTTAGTTAGACGGATAGGTGCACAGGTAGTGAATGATGCTGCTCCATTAGTTAAACGATTTGGTGAGCATGTAATGAATGAAAATGGACAACGGCAATTCTTTGGTGATGTCTTCGATGATTTGAAAGATACAATATATGTTATGCAACGATATCTTAGATATATAACTAAACGTGAAGATGACGAAGATGAAGCTTATTCGAAATTTATTTCGAGAACAGAGACGGAACTGCTCAAAGCGAAAGCTTTGTGTGTAGACAGTATAAGAGAAATGCCAGACGATAAAAGCAATGCTGATTGGGAATTACAGAGAAATGCGAAGAAAACGCGGAAGAGAAATACGCAAAAGAACTTGGCATCGACAGATATGATGACCGAGGATGAAGTCAATTTAACCACCAAATTGTGGAGTTTATCCTTGACAGACAAATGGCGGTTGTACCGCTTCTGGATTAAACAATATACAGACCATATGCGTCAGCAACTCGAGGAAAGTGAGCATGAGTTTGAAGTAGCAGCAACATGCCATAAACGGGCTGTGATGCAGGAAGATCAAGAAATTATGCGTCATTCGACAGTCATAGGTATGACAACTACTTGCGCCGCAAGGTACCAGCCCGTTTTACAAGAAATAAATCCACGCATTATCGTTGTAGAAGAAGCAGCAGAAGTTCTTGAGGCTCATATTGTAACAACACTGAGTAAGGGCTGTGAACATTTGATCATGATCGGAGATCACAAACAACTCAAACCCAATCCGACGGTTTACACCCTTGCTAAAGATTACAATTTAGATGTGTCTCTTTTTGAGAGAATGGTATCAAATGGGGTAAGGTGTGATTGTCTTACACTACAGCACAGGATGCGTCCAGAAATTGCAGAGCTCATAAAACATATTTATCCCCGTTTACAAAATCACACTGACGTTCAGAAATACGAATCAATAAAAGGCGTATCATGCAATATGTTCTTTATCAATCATACCTACCAAGAGTCGGATGCTGGGGATTTGAGGAGTCATTCAAACATCCACGAAGCGAGCTACATTGCCAGTTTATGTAGATATCTCATGTTACAGGGTTATGAACCGAATCAGATCACAGTTCTTACTACATATTCGGGTCAGTTGTTATGCCTCAAGGGGATGATGCCCAAAAACATATTTGAGGGAGTTCAGATCACTGTTGTAGATAACTATCAAGGAGAAGAGAACGATATTATTCTACTGTCTCTAGTACGTAGTAATAAGGAAGGAAGTATTGGCTTTTTGAAAGTCAGCAACCGTGTATGTGTTGCGTTATCTAGGGCTAAAAAAGCATTCTATGTCATTGGCAACTTTAACTTACTTGCAGATAAATCTGAACTATGGAAGAAAATCAAATTGGACATTGAAAAGAAGGGTCACATCGGAGATGGACTGGCACTGTATTGTCAGAATCATCCTGATATGGACGGAATAATTGCTAGACAGGCCAGTGATTTTTCCAAAGCCCCAGAGGGTGGTTGTAACAAAAAATGTGAGTACAGGCTAAACTGTGGTCACGTGTGTGGTATGTACTGCCACATACTTGATAAAGAACACGTTAGGTACAAATGCATGGAAGATTGTCACAATATTCTTTGTGAAAATGAGCATCGATGTCCAAAGAAATGCTATGAGGAATGCGGCAAATGCAATGTTCCAATTGAGAAAATAATACCAGAATGTGGGCACAAGCAATACATTCCCTGCCATCAAGACCCGTCGAAATTTGATTGTCCAGAACCATGTATCAAACTACTAACATGCAAACATCAGTGTGCATCTAGATGTGGTCTAGCATGTACAAAAGATTGCCTTAATTATGTCAAGAAAAAGTGGCCTTGTGAACACGTAGGCGAAGTCAGATGTTTCAAAGCAGCAATCATGTTATGTCCTGAACCTTGTGACAGTGAACTTACATGTAAACATATGTGCCTTGGTACCTGCGGGACATGCTTTGAAGGACGACTTCATAGAACATGTAAAGACGCATGCAATCGCACCCTTCTATGTGGACACGAATGTAAGGACATGTGTAACATGTGTCCTCCATGCACGGAAAAGTGCAACAACATGTGTAACCACAGCAAGTGTAGCAAATCGTGTGGTGAGATATGTGTCCAATGCAAGATGCCTTGCGAATGGATATGTAAACATTATAAATGCAGTCGTCTTTGCTCAGAGCCATGCGATCGTCCAAGATGCAACGAAGCGTGCAAAAAATGTCTACCATGTGGACATGCATGTATAGGTCTGTGCGGGGAACCATGTCCAAGCGAATGTCGTCAATGCGACAAAGATAAAGTTGCAATGATATTGTTTGGTGAAGAAGATGGAGAAAATGCAAGATTTGTGGTCCTTCAAGATTGTGGAAACCGATGCATCATTGAATACAAGGCAATGGACAAATTCATGGACACAACGGACGTAGAGGGAGAAATAAAACTTAAATCCTGTCCAAAATGTAACACGCCTATAAGGAGAAATGTGAGATACGGATCTATGATAAAGAAAACTCTACAAGAACTTGAAGAGGTAAAATACAAGATCATTACAAACAGGAAAAGACTTATTCTCCTCGAAGATAATATAAAACTCGATAGTGTAAGTTTACAAGATGCTACAAGCAAGTGTATTATGGCGAGGCTTGAAGGTATGCCAGAACCAAAATCCGAAAACACCCTGGTTGCATTGAATAATCAGATAACTATCTTAAAAACCATTGAAGTATTACAAAAGAAATGGATGAAAGTAAGTGAAAAGCGTAAAGGCTCAGAAAACTTGCACAAGCTGCATATGTGGACCATTGAATTGAGATCATGTATGAGTCAACAAGAAATAGAGGACGCCCAATTAGAGTTATCTAGGTCGAACGATCATTTAAAGATCCAGTATTTTCAGCTGTTATTTCGAAATGAAAGGAAGATGCTTCGCAGAGAATTAAATGCCAACATCAAACATGCGAAATGTATTTTAACTAAGCGAGGAAGATATACAGAGCTACATCAGAATGTTGTGCGAGCGTGTATTACAGAACTGAAGAAAGAATCCAGTTCCACTGATGTTACGGAGGAGGAAATAATTCAGATAGTCACAGCTACAGCCTTCCGCAAAAGTCACTGGTTTAAGTGCAAAAATGGTGAGTTTTTCTACACGTCTTCTGAGCAGAATCTTGCGGAGTTTGGATATCTGCTCGTACGTTTAGTACTCACGACATCACTTGAAATGCCAATGTATTCTGTTAGTTTACTTTTGAAATGTGTCAACAATTTAGGCATGTAGATGCAAATCCAAAGGATTTAGCACAAACAAAAAATATGCATACGTATTTGAGTCCTGTATCCAAAAAAAAATAAACATTACTCATCATAATGTATGGTCATAGCTATTCATGATTTTTTATTTTTTTAACCTTTATATTAAATATGCGAATACGTTTAATGCAGGCGAAAATGTAATATTAACTGTTGATATCCACGACGTTACTCAATGTGATTGTATCTTTCTAACTAGGTCATGTTTACACCATTGGTGACTGTGACAGACCTACCGAAGAAAGCAAGTGTCTGGAATGCAAATACTCATATGCACTCGGCGATGACAACAATGTGGAAAGACATATGGACGGTGCACGCTTCGCAGCATGGTCAGAACAAAGAAAGTTGGCTAACTACGTGTATACTATTCAATTGTAAGGTTGATGCTTTTTTTAATTTGTTTCATAGTTCGCGTTACTTGGGTCGTGACTTTTATGTTTTAGAAAATCGTATATTTACTGAAGTATACAGTGGATTTGTTTTTTGTTTGACTCCGATTTTGGTTTTATTACGGCGTTTCCGCGGCAAATTATTAGTAATACTGGTTCATTTATCATACCACCTGTGAGTTGTGATGCTAATCAAACCAATTTCCACATTGTACGACCCGGCCGCATGGTATTTTTAAATAATGTGTAATCATCTTTTTTCACGAAAATGTTTTGGCAAAACGTGGCAGTTATACATGTATGCCACTATATTTTTTCAATTTTATATGAGAATGAATTATGTATTTAAAACTTCAAATCGTATACGTTGTTTGATGTTGAAGATGACAAAACATATTACATTAATGTAAAGTTGCGTAAAATTGCATAAATCATCAAAATAGCATTAAAAACAAAATTCATAATCATCAATAATTGAAAAAAATAAATCTGTAAAATGGAGATGGAGACAGATGATTTGTTGATCTGAGATACCTGACACGTTATATATCATTATCACGCTATGACGTGAGAAAGAGGAGCTTATTGATTGAGTGAAACCAGTCAGACGACACAGCCACTATGTATACATGTATATCTCAGAACAACCAAATCCGCCCTACTCAATGGAAACCACTGAACATAAAAAAGGCCTGTCAACCGTACCACAAATATTTTCATGTAGGCATAAAATACATATATTGTATAAGCATATATCATATATGTAAATATGTATATAGATTTTGATTCTTTCGTTATGCATCCTTTTTTTAGATAATACACTGTCTCAAAATCATGTATTATGCAATTATTTAATTATTTCATTGTTGATATATGATACTTATAATTGGAGCAAATGTTTAGTTATGAATTTAAAGCTGTCTAGAACCATAAGTTTTTCGTTTTGTAGAATGAAAAAATTCTTTAAACTTAACTATTTAATGGCAATTAACGAAAAGAATCGTAAACATATTGAAATATATTTCGGACCAATGTAGATGCGGTACCTTTGTGAATATTCGTATTATTCAGTCTCATTTTAACCCTTTCCCTCATACATCAGCGGCAGACGACTTTGAATACATCAAGGCCAGAATACAAAAGATCTCTATTGATTAAAGTATAGTTGTTGAATAGATTTGAAAATTGGCAATGTCTCTTTTTATCACAGTAATTTCAAAAGTCGTAAACTGTAGATACGTCAGAAAGCGTATGTTTGTTGTGAGAAAAGTATATGCGGGTTACCCGATTACTGCCGATGAACGGAACGAACTCATGCAAAGGAACATGTACATAATCTTCCTATTTACAAGTACAGTGATCCGAAAAATGTATTATTGTGTCCGCGGTCAATTTTTTTTTTTCAAAACGTCAAGACGAAACTTACTTTCAACATATTATGAAACATTTTTTCTTTTAATTCCTTAGCGATGTTAGTCCCACACTTTATATTTACATCGAGATAAAAACAAATATTTAAGGTGTAAAGAAAATACCACTCCACCTGCTGGAGCACAAGAGTTGCATTGACTCCAATCGTTCAGACCCAATTAGCCGACTCTTACGGCTCATCCGAGGGTCAGACTGTGGCTGCGATATTCATTGAGTGTCCCCCAGCCGGAGTGGCTATTCCATAGCGAATTATATTAGGTCTTAATGAAGGTGATTCTGTTTAAAGTGTCAACTTTGGGTCATTGTGTGGTTCACCGCGGTGCGGTTGAAACATATCCGAAAAGACCGAAAAATGCCAAATATAATATGAAACGAATGAATTGAAATGCATTTTTTCCGCGATAACGTTTCAATATTAAAACCTGAAATTGTAACTCGATTGAATATGTTTTGTTACCCTAGTTGATTAGATATATGCCGTTCCACAGGAGAACCAACATTATGGATTCTGCGTGATGTATCGACTAAGCTCATCCTTCGCATTCCGCGCAGGCTAATCTTGGAAGACACATTCCGTCTTAGAGGGGTAGATGTATAGAGTAATGATTGCTGAAACAGAAAATCTACATGAGACAAAAAGTGTCCGTCCGGGTTAACCTGTGCGGCATGCATAGGCTAATCCGGGTCGATACTTTACGCAGAGTCCATAGTGTTGTTTTTCTCGTGGAACGTCTCATATAGTTTGATTTATGTTATACATGTACGGGTACTTTTTGCCCATTGAATTGTACTTGCCATGCCCGATTACGATTCAACCTTGTCCAACATTTAGACGCTTTCTGGCGCCTCTGCAGCAGACGACTTTTGAAAACATTGTGGCTAAGGGAGAAACTGTCATAATAAAATAATTTAACTCTCATTTATAGAGATATTTCATATGTTGTCAATATGTTTTCAAAGTCGTCTGCTGCCGATTTGTTGTATATCGGATTGGGTTATAAACACTGTATTTATCCAGTAAACTGGTTCACTATCATTGTTTTTGTTTGAAATTGTACAACTTAATATTGATAATAGTTTTAATTATAAATATTGCTCGAAATAAATTCACTGAAATGTACATACAATATATGTTGTTTTTACTAATTTGCGACAATTTCGCCCTTAAACCCGTACCTTAATAAAGAACACTGCTGATGGTTTAGCAACAAATGACTTTCAGCAGTTTACATAAGATGTATTGATTGGTTGTTTGGTGTTTTAGGCCGCTCTCAACAATTGTTTCAGTTAAATCATGGCGTTTGCGGTCCGGGTAAGTTTCCAGTGCTATTTGTCCTTTGATCCTGACATCAGCCAGTCAGTCGTAACGAGACCACGCAACCATGGGCTCCGAGGAGGGAAGCCATTACTTCCATTTGTTTAAAAGTTTTTGGTATGACCCGGTCGGGGATCGAAGCACGACCGCCCGCACCCGATGCGGACGCTTTACCACTATACAACAGAAGCAGTATAAATAGACAGCCATTCCTACCAATTGTGATAAAGTCTTTGGTATGACCCAGTCGGGGATTGAACCCACGACCTCCCACATCCGAGGCGGTAGTTTACATAATATGAAGAGGCGGTAAGTTCTATTCATATGGGCCTTTCGCGCGAAAATGAATGATTTGGAATCAAATCATAGTTTACACAAGTCGACAGAAGCTTCTTACTAGCCTGTGTAAGTAATGTGTGAACGTAAGATCTCGATCAGACTGTGTGGATGCACATGCTGGTCTAGATCTACATTGACCACACAAAACAGACGTTTTCCTTTGCATGTGGTTCATTGATTAGTGTTTAACGCCGTATTTCAACAGTTTCACAGTCGTATCACAGCGGCTAGTTCACCTACTCGTGTGTATTTTGGCTTTTTCACACCAGTACTCCACACAACATACTTTCCAAGAAACTGGATGCTTTTCCACATAGACTGTTAGCCCACTGATATAAGTCGAACGACGCTTGTCATAGTGACTGTTGTCAAACGTCGGAAAAAATAATTACCGAGCTGTGGTTCGAACTCACAACCCCTTGACTGACAGTCAGCGTCGCTACCGACTGAGCTGCCGGGGCTCGGTACATGTTCATACGGACGCTATCCATGCATGCTGCTTGAAGAGCCGACTTGTACCTTTCCCACGGACGGACTCATATAGGAATATAACTGAAGCGTGTGTGAGGTCGAATTTATAGCGGACACAAACGCTTGAGGAGAATAGCGTTTTTCTCGTTCCGGTACGTCGAACAACATTCTTTGTTGGTATGAATAATTTGGAATCAAATCATAGTCTACACAAGTCGACAGAAGCTTCTTACTAGCCTGTGTTAGTAATGTGTGAACGTAAGATCTCGATCAGACTGTGTGGATGCACATGCTGGTCTAGATCTACATTGACCACACAAAACAGACGTTTTCCTTTGCATGTGGTTCATTGAGTAGTGTTTAACGCCGTATTTCAACAGTTTCACAGTCGTATCACAGCGGCTAGTTCACCTTCTCGTGTGTCTCTTGGCTTTCTCACACCAGTACTCCACGCATCATACTTTCCATGCTTTTCCACATAGACTGTTAGCCCACTGATATAAGTCGAATGACGCTTGTCATAGTGACTGTTGTCAAACGTCGGAAAAAATAATTACCGAGCTGTGGTTCGAACTCACAAGCCCTTGATTGACAGTCAGCGTCGCTACCGACTGAGCTGCCGGGGCTCGGTACATGTTCATACGGACGTTATTCATTCATGCTGCTAGAAGAGCCGACTTGTACCTTTCCCACGGACGGAATCATATAGGAATATAACTGAAGCGTGTGTGAGGTCGAATTTATGGCGGACACAAACACTTGAGGAGAATAGCGTTTTTCTCGTTCCGGTACGTCTAGCAACATTCTTTGTCGGTCCGTTGGTGAGTGGCGAGTGTCGCTAGTGACAATACCATCTACTAATGAAGTTGGTAATTTCGATTGCACATGCCCTTTGGGAATATCTCTACACCATGTCGCTTTCTTATAACAAACTAACTATTTGTTTATAGTGACAACTTATTTCTAGAAAAACGTTTGTATGGTGTTTACACCGCTTTCAACAATACTGGACTAGGAGACAACAACCCTAGGCGCCTGAGACGAAAAGCCATTACTATCATTTTTAAATTCTGAAAAGGGTTTGACGTTTAAAAGGAGTATAAATTTAATATGTTTTCCTTTCAAGTGATCTATTGCAGTTGTAACTAGTAAACATACATACATAAACGCAGGCATTTTAACGTCTCTAGTTTCGGTTTCGGGATACAATTCAAAAGTTAATTTACCCTTTTCCACTCAAAGACGAATCTTGACGCATTTACAAAAGACAGCTCTTTGAAGACATTATGGCCAGAGGAGAAATGTTCTATTTTCCATTTGCCATATGTGCATGCTATCAACAATAATATCTCATTTGCAGAGAAGTTCTTATATTTTGCCTAGCTGTTTTCAAAGTGATCTGCTGTATATTTATTTTGCGTGGGAATATTCATGAATAACGATTGGAAAAATGTATATAATGGATTAAATGTTTCTAGAAAAATAAAGGTCGTTAAAAAGAGTATATCTTAGAACTAAATAAGTACGAATACCATTCATATGGTCAACAAGTTTTACACTAATACCAGTGGTACCGTCCATCAGCATCTTCAGTGCTTTTATCGAATAATGATGCTTTCTTCTACGCAGTTGTCCAAAACCTGTCAATGGGGGAACATATAAGATATTGTGTTGACGTCAACATTGGCTCCCAGCCAAAATCGTTTTTTTTTTTAAATAGATAAGCGAATAAAATTGGAAAACGAAATAACAATTTTCCGAAAATTCAATAGCGAACACATAAATATTGACGCCGTTTCACACTGCGGGTAGACGAATATTCCATACACTGTCGTAATATGTTCATTTGGAAGACCATTTCAGTACTAGAAAGAACGGGAAGAGATTTCTGAACATAGACGGAAGATATCATCGAACACCAATACACCGATATACGATGTTACGGTACGATTTAACATTGTCAGCTTTTCGATCTCTGTTTATCTCTTACTTAATGTCGTTCGTGTTTGAATGCTGTTTTATGCCGTTTTCAAACGAAATGTTCAGTTAATAACGGTGTTGCCTTTGTAATGTAAGTTACCAGTACTTCCATTCGTCATAACAAACTGGTGTCAGTCGTAATGCTTCCCACAATCCTGACGTGTTGTCAGGACTTCCATTTAATGAATAATGCGACGATATTAAGTATATTCATAGCCATTCAAGTCTGTATCAAAGATCGCTATTATGATACATGTATGTATACTCGTTATTATGTATTATAATCATTGGTTTAAATGTGCAGCGCACTAGTTTAGTTTAGAGTTATCTTTATTTTTTTACAATGATTGTGAAACTGGCTCTTTAACAGCTTATTTATGCTTAATGAGTGCCTCCTACAAAAATAATCTGTACTCGCGCTTTACCTTGGAAGCTTAATTTATCGATTAATTATAGTTGAACGCCATTTTCAAGATTGTTAAGTCCTATCACGGCGGCCAGTTCACCTACTCATGTGTTATCTGGCCATCTCACACCAGTACTTCACACATTATTTTCAAGCAACTGGCTGTTTTTCCACATAAGGCTGTTAGCCCATTGATGAAATTTGAATGACGACTGTCACATTGAATTTTGTCAAACGTTGGATAGAATGTTAGCCGAGCTTGGGTTCGAACTCACAACCCCTGGATTGACAGCCCGCGTCACTATCGACTAAGCAATACCGACACGATTGTCTGTGATTTATTTGATATGATAGGGCTGGATTTTATTCAGATTTCTTCATTTCGACTACGTTGTAGGAATGTTTTAATCATGGATGTGGGAAATCAGTCGTACTCGGTGGCTTCGATTGTTATAATACAATTGTTCTGTGAGAAAATAGAAACCAATAGCATTGCAGTAGTACTTCACAATTGAAACTGTTCTTATTTCTGTCAATCTTTCGATGTCTGTTATATTGGCGTGAAACTTTTTTCGACATGTTTCAGAAGAACGGTTCAATGACGCCTGTCAACGAATAGCAATTCAAATGGCGCAAAGGTAAGGTTATACAGTGAATTCGCAATAACTCGAACATGAGCTTATTCGAATACATCATTTAACTCGAATATATAATAATACTTGAACATTCGCTAATTTCTTTTTTCTTATTCGTATAATTTAACTCTAACAACTGGTAATTCGAATGTATCATTTAACTGAAACATTCGCCAATTTGAATATATCGTTTAACCAAAACATGAGCTAATTCGAATACATTGTTTAATTCGAGCACTCGCTAATTTGATTACATTTTTAACTCGAACAATCGCTTATTTGAATATATTGTTTAACTCGAACACTCGCTTATTCGAATATATTGTTTAACTCGAACATTAACTAAATTGAATATTTTGTTTAAATATAAAACACGCAAATTCGAATATTTTTTTAACTCGAACACTCGCTAATTCGAATATATTGTTTAACTCGAACATTGGCTAAATCGAATACATTGCATAAATCGAACACTCGCTAATTCAATATATTGTTTAACTCGAACCTAATCTAAATCGAATATTTTGTTTAAATCCAAAGCTGAATCGGATATATTGTTTAACTCGAATATTAACTAAATAGAATGTATTGTTTCACTCGAACACTCGCTAATTCGGATATATATTTGATCTCGAACACTCTCTAATTCGAATATATTGTTTAACTCGAACATTAGCTAAATCGAATATATTGTTTAACTCGAACATTAGCTAAATCTAATACATTATCTAACTCGAACACTCACTCATTTGAATATATTTGTTAAGTCGATCACTCGCTAATTTGAATATATTGTTTAACTCGAACATTAGCTAAATCGAATATATCGTTTAACTCGAACCTAAGCTGAATACAATATATTGTTTAACTCGAACACTCGCTTATTCTAATATATTGTTTAACTCGAACATTACCTAAATCGAATTTATTGTTTAACTCAAACATTAGCTAAATCGAATATGTTGTTTAACTCGAACATGAGCTAAATCGAATAAATTACTAAAAACGAGCTGTCTCTTGAAATTAACACGGCAACAGTTCTGATTAAAAACTGCTGCCTTGTTGTTGTCTCAATCTGAATTCATCATTAACTCTTATTGACATAATAAACATTTAAGTATAAATGAGTTACGTACATGTAGTTGAAAAAACCTAAATTTATAAATCATAAATGGAGAGATAACTCGAACATATCGATAAAACAGATTAATTTTCTCGATATAACTTCAGATTTCGAGTCATCATGAGTACAGTGTATTTGAGGTCAGGTTACCAATTTAACCCTTTCCAACAAATAGATGCTTCCTGACGCCTCTTTAACAGACAACCTTTGAAAACATTGTGGCAGAAAAAAAAATTCTCATCATGATAAATTTCTCCTATTGTCACATTATTTTCAAATCTTTTAAATGAATTACATGTTCAATTTTAGAGGTCTTAGTAAAAGTTTTACCCGGATGATATTTGCAGGAGATTTGTAGTATGTGGGAAAGGGTTACTATTAAATATCACTCTTATCTACATTCAATAATCACATAGATAAAACATGTTTCACTCGTGTTCTCTACATTCCCCACAGTACATACATGTTAGTTTACAGCATTGATCCTTGTCATACAGGAAAAGGCTTCCAGTAGTTGTTTAATGCTTCCCTTGTTGAGGAATCTGCCGTGGCCGATTTTCCTTATATCAATACATGTTCTATAGCACGACATAGACTTCAGATTGTATAACTTGATAACCAAATATGGAATACACATGATACATAATGAATAGAACTCAGAGTCACGTCTTTGCTTCATCATATTATATTTCAATTGGTTAAGTACAAGTCGAGGTATCCGACAAAATCTGATCCCATTAAATGACGTGACTAAGATACAATATACAGGTACTTCTTCATTTATTTAAGGGGAGACACACGTAAGTGTGACTTGATCTATAGTCGACTACTACAATCAGATTCACGATTAACAAATACCGAAAACGACGGTCATGGCCGTGATGAAAATGGCAAATTAGGACGGGGAGATCACCAACATGCTGAACAACGTCCACTTGAACAGCCAAAAGAACAATGCATTAAAAATACAGAGACCGACCGAAGTTGGCGCGAACAAGAATACGACTACGATGTAGACTTCCACATTACCCGTCAAACCACACAGATTGACGGAGACCCGTTAAAAGAGCGACGTGACGGAAATGCCGAAAGTGATTGTGAATTGCGCAAAAGAGTTAGAGAAAACAGACACATTCATCGAAATTCGATATCTGATTTGGAACAACAACAACAAATAGAACCAAACGTTACCAATGCCAGTGTACAGCGGAATGACAACAGAGATTGGAGAAAACAGGACATTCGGGGACCTCCACCTGAACAGCCAAATGAACAATACATTAGAAATGCAGAGACCGACCGATGTTGGCGCGAACAAGAATACGACTATTATGAAGGCTTCCATACTAACCATCAAACAAGACAGATTGACGGAGACCCGTTAAAAGAGCGACGTGACGGAAATGCCGAAAGTGAAGGTGAATTGCGCGAAAAGGTTAGACAAAATAAACACATCCAACGAATTTCGATTTCTGAGTTGGAACAACAAAAAAAAAACACACCAAACGTTACTAATGCCAGTGTACATAGGAGTGACAAGAGAGATTGGCGAAAACAAGGCATTCGAGAACCCGAAGGCAATCGGCAGCCACCAAATGAACTTAGAAGGAACACTCGTGAATTACAAGGAAATCGACTGTCACAAAATGAGGCTTATAACATCGAACGGGAACATTTGCATGGTGGCGGCGTTGTAGCTGGCCGAGGGCAAGGTCTCCGGACAGGAAAAGGCTTTAGGGGCAGAATTACTGCCAGAAACATTCAGGAATTGCAAAACCTAGAACCAAGCGAAATAGCGTTAACCTTAGCCAATTCACCTAATGACTTTAAGGTAGCCTTAGATACATGTCCGATACCGTTGCTTCTTGATATTATTGCAAAAGCATTTACGTGTCAATCTACAAATGAATCTTTGAATACTGTTTTCATCGCCATTAAAGAGAAAGGATTCTTCAATTCACTTGTTGGATACTTCATGGCTATGATCAATGACATTTCGGAAGAGAAGACAACAGAATTTAAACAACCGATTGCAGACATGATAACAATTATGGAGGAACTGATTGGGAAAAATCCCACCTGCATACCAGAATTCGTAGGTATGTATTTCTCACTCAGCTTAAAAATCGGTATTAATTATCAAATATAATAAGAACAGTTTAACTTTGACATAATCTACTGCCTCGGCATGTGTAGTGGTTAAGCGTCCGCCTTGGGTTTCAGAAGTCGCGTTCCGAGCATCGATCTTTTTTATACCAAAGAATTTTAAATGTTAGTAATGGTGTTCCCTCCTTTGCGCTCAGGATGATTGTGGCGTCAGCATTACGATTCACTCGCTGGTTTAAGTATTCATGGACCAGTACTACTGGTAACATATCCAGGAATCACTGCTGTAACTGAAAACAAAAATAATTCGTCTTAGAAAACCATACATACAAATAAACAGTTGACATCATTCAGCGATAAACTCTATTCAATAATAACCAAAAGTATCCATTATATACTTACAATAATCTTCCGGAGAACCGACTGCTCTCAATATGCACATTCGAAAACATTACTTCTTCTCGAATGAAATATCAATCAGTCTGAAAAGATTGAATTTTTTAATACACAACATATATGAAAGATACATGCGTGTACAGCATATACTATCGGTGGTTCTTTATTGAAAACGACGTTACTACGGTACTAAGTCGCTAGTATGTCAGTGATAAATAATACTATTAGTTCATATATTGTATCAGGTATTCACACTATGCTTCAAATGGTGATTGATGCTCTGAGTGTCAAGTCAAACATCATAGACGACGACCTGGTGGAACGATTTAGAGAATTCACTGAACTCAGAGACAAACGCCTTAAACAGTCTATGAGGTAAGTGTTAGAAAATAAAACGAAACATTAAAAGGGTGAAGTCGATTATAAATAATATGAGTTTATATAGCTATTGATTCCATCTGCCTTGTGAATGTTGAGAAATGGAATGCATAGCGTTCTAAAAGCTATCAATATCAACATTGAATTTAACAATCTTAAAAATCTAAAACACAATCAGTTTAATTGACAATTAAACAATTAAAAGCAATATTTCAACACTAGGACTAGAACTCTCGTTGTTGAAAGTTGATAGTTGGAATGTGAAATTAAATTCATTCAGGCAGGCACGAACTTAAGTGTATGTAATTTTCATTTATGTTAAGTATCAAACATTTCATCGTTAACAGGTCAAACGTAGTGGTGAACAAATACGAAGCTAGAGATAAGGAGTTGGATGCCAAAGGACCACCAAATGACTTTCGAGAGATTAAGGTTTTACCACAAACTTCGGATATGCAGGTAAAATAGGCCTTTATCGTGATAACGTAACCCGGAATGAGTTATCAAAATAATAATAAATGCAAGTTTCTCTTGAACTGAAAAATTATCAGAAGTATTTATCAAAGTAAGTCATGGGATTTTCTTACTATGCGTATGGATTTGTTATTATGTTTTAAGCTAACATGAACAAGTTAAATAGCGTATTCTGTCCACTCTTCGTTCGTTGTCCGTCCGTCGTAATTTCTTTTATTGCCACATACATGTACCCCTGTTTTCAATGGCCAACTCCGTCTTCGATTACACGACTAAGGTTCCTCAGGAAGCTGTATCTAGAACACGTGTTACAATGGCAACGAAAAACAGAAAATGGTGAACAATGTAAGATTATTATATCTCTGAAAGTTGTTTTCCGGTTTTTTCTCAACTGAGCGCTAAAGGTATAGTTACTTATACGTTCTCGCATTCAGTTCAGAATCAGGGTTTTATTGTTTTGTGATACTACTCAAGAAGCAGAATTTATGACTCGAAAATTTAACCCAGATTGCAACTGTCTTCCGTATTTGCTGTTACAATGGATACGTCTGCAATATTTAAAGTCAAGTTTACCGTTTAATATGTTGAATTAATAAGTTAAGATTTCGCCTGACGCGATCCATTCATTTAGCACTTAGTTTTTTCTTTGATTAGCAATATGTGTACATATGTTACAACTAATGTCTATGTGCACAACTTGTTACAGATGACTGACGATCACTATCTGAGGGCAAACAAGGTTAAAGGAAAGTACAATGATTTAGATCACTATTTAGATGTACAGTTCAGATTGTTGCGGGAAGATTTTGTTGCACCTTTGAGGGATGGGGTCGCTGAGTTCGTTCGAACATTGACTGAACATGGAAAGGCAAAGAAAGGGTCTCAAGACGTCCGCATTTACAACAAAGTAAGAATTATAGCCCCTTATTACTTAGATAGTGGAATTGGATATACACTGATGTTTGATATAAGCCGGTTGCAAGTGGAATGGCAGTCCAGTAAAAGACTCATATTCGGTACCCTGTTATGCCTGTCTCCAGATGCCTTTAACACGTTATACTTTGCAACTGTAGTCAACAGAGATGATTGGATGATCCGTTTTGGCATAATTCAAGTGTGCTTTGAAATCGATCATGCCACTGTAAAAACGCTTTTCGGTAATACGTTTATAATGGCGGAAACATCAGCCTATTTCGAATCGTATAGACATAATCTAGTTGGTCTTCAGAATATCAGAGATGGAGATTTGCCATTTGAAAATTACATTACAAACTGTGAAAATGATGTTATGCCACCTGCTTATGTGAGACGCGACCACAACGTCCACATAGATCTACGACCATTAGTTGACGAGGAATATGTAATTACGGATGACAAGAGACTCATACAACATGGTATAACATTTCTAAGCCGTAAAGATCATACATTCAGTGAAAAGTCAAAGCCAGCCAAGGACGTGTCCTTGTTGAAAAGAGAGACATGGCCTTCACATGATCTCTTGCATTTGGATGAGTCTCAGTACGAAGCTATTCACACGGCATTGACTAGAGAATTTGTCATAATTCAGGGTCCCCCAGGCACAGGTAAAACATACATAGGGCTAAAGATCGTAAAGGCGTTGCTGCACAACCGGAGTATGTTACACGAACCATGCACTAGACCAATTTCTGGAGGGCATAATGAAGTTTTATAAGGGAGACATTCTGAGAGTTGGAGGAGGGAGCAAAAGTGAAATTCTTAAGTCTGTCAATTTGAAGGAATTTAGACGACAGTTCAGGATTTCACGGTCTATCCCCGAGCGTATACGTCAAGCTAGATACGAGTCTAGAATACAAATGGGTTCCTTGAAAGAAAAGATCAGAGAAATAAGTTTAAAAGAGCAAAATGCTTCAACACATATTCTCCATGAAGATTATCTCCAACAGTATATTGGCCAACGGCATTATATGCTTCTACATTCGCAATTTAAAAGCATACTTATTGGCGCAGAAATATTCATGCAATAGAAAACGTCAATTATTGTCGAATGGCTTGAGCTTGGATCATCTGCTCCATTAGTTAGACGAGTTGGTGAGCAGGTAGTGAATGAAAATGGTGATGTTTTTGATGATTTGAAAAATACAATGCATGTTATGCACCGATATCTTCAAGATATAACTAAAAGTGAAGATGATGAAGATGAAGCTTATTCGGTATACACATGTTTTTCGAGAACGGATAAAGAACTGCTCATAGCAAAAGCACTTTGTGTAAACAATATAGGAGAAATGCCAGACGACGACAGCAATGATGACTGGGAATTACAGAGACATTTAAAGAAATCGCGGAAAAGAAATACGCAAAAGAACTTGGCATCGACCGAGGATGAAGCGAATTTAATCACCGAATTGTGGCGTTTATCCTTGTCAGACAAATGGCGGTTGTATCGCTTCTGGATCAAACAATATACAGACCATATGTGTCAACAAATCGAGGTAAGTGAGAATGAGTACGAAGTAGCAGCAACACGCTATAAAAGGGCTGGGATGCAGGAAGATCAGGAAATTATGCGTCGTTCGACAGTCATAGGTATGACAACTACTTGTGCCGCCAGGTACCAACCCGTTTTAAAAGAAATAAATCCACGCATTATCGTTGTGGAAGAAGCGGCAGAAGTTCTGGAGGCTCATATTGTAACAACACTAACTAAGGGCTGTGAACATTTGATCATGATCGGAGATCACAAACAACTCAAACCCAATCCGACTGTTTACACCCTTGCTAAAGATTATAATTTAGATGTGTCGCTTTTTGAGAGAATGGTATCAAATGGGGTAAGGTGTGATTGCCTTACACTGCAGCACAGGATGCGTCCAGAAATTGCAGAGCTCATGAAACATATTTATCCGCGTTTAGAAAACCACACCGACGTTCAGAAATACGAATCATTGAAAGGCGTAGCCTGCAATATGTTCTTTATCAATCATACCTACCACGAGTCGGATGCTGGGGATTTGAGAAGTCATTCAAACATCCACGAAGCAAGATACATTGCCAGTTTATGTAGATATCTCATGTTACAGGGTTATGAACCGAAGCAGATCACAGTTCTTACTACGTATTCTGGTCAGTTATTGTGCCTCAAAGGGATGATGCCCAAAAACATATTTGAAGGCGTTCAGATCACTGTTGTAGATAACTATCAAGGGGAAGAGAACGATATTATTCTACTGTCTCTAGTGCGTAGTAATAAGGAAGGAAGTATTGGCTTTTTGAAAGTCAGCAACCGCGTATGTGTTGCGTTATCTAGGGCTAAAAAAGCATTCTATGTAATTGGCAACTTTAACTTACTTGCAGATAAATCTGAACTATGGAATAAAATCAAATTGGACATTGAAAAGAAAGGTCACATCGGAGATGGACTGGCACTGTATTGTCAGAATCATCCTGATATGGACGGAATAATTGCTAGACAGGCCAGTGATTTTTCCCAAGCCCCAGAGGGTGGTTGTAACAAGAAATGTGAGTACAGGCTAAACTGTGGTCACGTTTGTGGTATGTACTGCCACATACTCGACCAAGAACACGTTAGGTACAATTGCATGGAAGATTGCCACAACATACTTTGTGAAAATGGGCATCGATGTCAAAAGAAGTGCTACGAGGATTGCGGCAAATGCAATGTTAAAATTGAGAAGATTATACCAGAATGTGGGCACAAGCAATACATTCCCTGCCATCAAGAACCGTCGACATTTGTTTGTTCGGAACCATGTATCAAAATACTAGCATGCGAACATCAGTGTTCATCTACATGTGGTCTAGCATGTAGAAAAGATTGCCTTAATTATGTAAAAAAAAAGTGGCCCTATGGACACGTAGGCGAAGCCAGATGTTTCGAAGCAGCCATCATTTCATGTCCTGAACCTTGTGACAGTGAACTTAGATGTAAACATATGTGCCTTGGTACCTGTGGGTCCTGCTTCGAAGGACGACTTCATAGAACATGTAAGAACGCATGCAATCGCATCCTTCTATGTGGACACGAATGTAAGGACATGTGTAACATTTGTCCTCCATGCACGGAAAAGTGCAACAACATGTGTAACCATAGCAAGTGTAGAAAATCGTGTGGTGAATTATGTGTCCAATGCAAGATGCCTTGCGAATGGATATGTAAACATTATAAATGCGGTCGTCTTTGCTCTGAGCCATGCGATCGTCCAAGATGCAACGAACCGTGCGAAAAATATCTACCATGTAGACATGCATGTATAGGTCTGTGCGGGGAACCATGTCCAAACGAATGTCGTCAATGCGACAAAGATAAAGTCGCAACGATATTGTTTGGTGAAGAAGATGCAGAAAATGCAAGATTTGTTTTCCTTCAAGATTGTGGAAACCGATGCATCATTGAATACAAGGCAATGGACAAATTCATGGACACAACGGACGTGGAGGGAGAAATAAAACTTAAATCCTGTCCAAAATGTAACACGCCTATAAGGAGAAATGTGAGATACGGATCATTGATAAAGAAAACACTACAAGAACTTGAAGAGGTAAAATACAAGATCGTTACAAACAGGAAAAGGCTTATTCTCCTCGAAGATAAAATAAAACTCGATAGTGTAAGTTTACAATATGCTACAAGAGACTGTATTATGGCGAGGCTTGAAGATATGCCAGAACCAAAATCAGAAAACACCCTGGTTGCATTGAATAATCAGATAACTATCTTAAAAAACATTGAAGCATTAGAAAAGAAATGGATGAAAGTAAATGAGAAGCGGAAAGGCTCAGATACCTTGCACAATCTGTACACATGGACCATTGAATTTAATCGTGTATGACTCAACAAGAAATAGAGGACGCCCAATTAGAGTTATCTAGGTCGAAAGATCATTTCAAAATCCAGTATTTTCAGCTGTTAATTTGGAAGAAAAGAAAGATGCTTCGTACAGAATTAAATGCCAACTTCAAACGCTCGAAATGTATTTTAACTAATCGAGGAAGATATACAGAACTACATCAGAATGTTGTGCGAGCATGTATTACAGAACTGAAGAAAGAATCCAGTTCCACTGGTGTTTCAGAGGAGGAAAGAATTCCGATTGTCACAGATGCAGCCTTCCGCAAAAGTCACTTTGTCTACACGTCTTCTTAGCGGAATCTTGCGGAGTTGGGATATTAGCTCGTTAATTTAGTGCTGACGAATTCACTTATAACGTGAATTTATTCAGTTTGTTTACTTTTAAAATATGTCTACCATTTTGGCATTTAGATGCAAATGCAACATGATTCATCACACACAGGAAATGTGAATACGTATTTGAAGATTGTATCCCAAGATCAAGCATTCGTCTTCATAATGTAGGACCACAACTAATCGTTATTTCTGTTTCTATTTGACCTTTGTATTAAGTATGCGGGTACTTTCAAAACAGTATAAAATGTAATATCAAGTGTTGATATCCACTCAATGCAATTTTATCTTTCTAACTAGGTCATGTTAACACCATTGGTGACTGTGACGGAGTTACCGAAGAAAGCAAGTGTCTGAAATGCAAATGCTCATATGCAATCGGCGATGACAACACAATGGCCGGACAGATGAACGGTGCACGCTACGCAGCAGAACAAAGAAAGTTGGCTAACTACGTGTATTATATTCCGTTTTAAGGTTGATGCTTTTCTTAATTTGTTTCATAGTTCGCGATACTTTAAAATGTGTTGTGACTTAAATGTAGCAAATCGTATATTTACTGAAGTGTACAGTGGATTTGTTTGTTGTTTTACTCCGATTTCGGTTTTATTACGGCGTTTCGGCGGTAAATTATCAGTAATACTTGTTGATTTATCATAGCACCTGTGAGTTGTGATGCTAAAGCCTGAGCACCCATATTTACTTTGTATGACCCGATCGCAGGGTATTTTTTAAATAATGTGAAGTCCTTAGTTTTCACGAAAACGTTTTGGCAAAGGGTGGGAGTTATATGCCACTATACTTTTTCAATTATATATGAGAATGAATTATGAATTTAAAACTTAAAATCGTATACGTATTCTGACATTGACGATGACAAAAACATATTTCATTAATGTAAAGTTATGTAAAATTCCATAAATTATCAAAATAGCATTAAAAACAAAAGTCATAATCATCAATTATTGAAAAAATGTCTGTCAAATGGGAATGAAGACAGCTGTACGGTTGATCTGAGGTACCTGACATGTAATATATCATTATCATTCTATAACATGAAAAAGGGGAGCTTACTGATTGACTGAAACCAGTCACATGACACAGCCACAATGCATATAGCTCAGAAGAACCAAATCCGCCCTACTCAATGGAAACCACTGAACTTAAACAATGGCGTTTCAAAAAAAATAGAAAAAAATTCATGATGGCATAAAATACATAAATTATATCACCATACGTCATATATGTAAATATATATATTGATTTTGACTTTGTGTTATGTATCCTATTTTAGAGCAATACACTGTCTCAAAATCAGGTAATATGCAATTATTTAATTATTTCATTGTTAATGTTTGATACTTATGATTATAATAAATGTTTAGTTTATGAATTTAAAGCTGTCTATAACAATAATGTCTTCGTTTTGTAGAATTAAAACATTGTTTAAAGTTAACTATTGATAGCAATTAACGAAAAGTATCGTAAACATATTGAAATATTTTTTCGGACCAATGTAGTCTCAATGTAATCCTTTCCCACATACAAGAAATCAGTAGCAGACGACTTTGAATCCATCAAGGCAACAATATAACACACCAAAACAAAATAATTAAAAGTATAGTTGTTGAATATATTTGAAAATTGGCAATGTCTCTTTTGGGCTGAGTAATTTTAAAAGTCGTAAACTGTAGATGTGTCAGAAAGCGTATGTTTGTGGGAAAAGGTTAATGCGGGTAACCCGATTTCTACCGATGATCGGAACGAACTCACGCGAAGGAACATGTACTCTTTCTATTTACGAGCACAGTCATCCGAAAAATGTATTATTGTGTCCGCGGTCAATTACTTTTTCAAAACGTCAAAATGAAACTTACTTTCAACAAATCATCAAACACTTATTTGTTTAATTCCTTAGCGATTGGGTTGATTGTTTTGTGTTTTATGCCACTTTCAACAGCTAATGTCATATTGTGACCGACGGCTCATCCGAGGGTCAGACTGTGGCTGCGATATTTAACGAGTTTCTCCCAGTCACAGTGGCTATTCTATAGCGAATTGCATTAGCTGTTCATGAAGGTGATGCTGTTTAAAGTGTCAACTGAGAGGTCATTATGTGTTTCACCGCGGCGCGGTTGAAACATATTCGAAAAGACAAAAAAACTCCAAAAATAATATGAAACGAATGAATTGAAATGCATTTTTTCCCCGATGATTTTAAATATTAAAACCTGAAACTGTAACTGGATTGAATATGATTTGTTACCCTTGTTGATTAGATATGAGCCGTTCCACGAGAAAACCAACATTGCGGAGTCTGCGTAATGTATCGACCCAGATCAGCCTGTGCATTTCACGAAGCTAATCCGGGCCGACACGTTCCGTCTAATATGGGTATGAGTATAGAGTAATGATTCAGTAAAAATGAAAATATACAGGAGGTGCTAAGTGTCTGTCCTGGTTAGCCTTGGCGGCATGCTTAGGCTGATGCGGGTCGATACTTTACACACAATGTTGGTTTTCTCGTGGAACGGCTTATATACTTTGATTGTTGTTATACATGTAAGTGTGCTTATTGCACATTAAACTGTACTTGTCATGACCGATTCCTAGTAAACCTTGTCCCATATATAGACGCTTTCTGATAACTCTGTAGCATTTATAGAGGTATTTCATATTTGTGTTAATAAGTTTTCAAAGTAATCTGCTGCAGATTTGTTGTATGAGGGAGTGGGTCGAGAACACTGTATTAGTCCAGAGAACTGGTTCACTATTAATTTTTATTGTCTGAAATTATACAACTAAATATTGATAATAATTGTCATTATGTTTATTGATCGAAATGATGCCACTAAAAATGTATATAAAATATTTGTTGTTTTTACTGATTTGCGACAATTTCGCCCTTTCAGCAGTTTACATAAGATGTATTGATAGGGTTGTTTGGTGTTTTACGCCGCTTTCAACAATTTTTCAATTAGATCACGGCGTTTCCGGGCCAGGTAAGTTTCCAGGACTACTTGTCCTTTTATCCTGTTATCAGCCAGTCAGTCGTAATGCACCCGAGGAGGACGCTCTACCAGTATACAACAGAGGCGGTGTAAACAGACAGCCATTCCTAAGATTATTTTTAAAGTCTTTGGTATAACCCGTTCGGGGATTGAACCCACGATCTCCCACACCCGAGGCCGTAGTTAACATAAGTTGGAATCTCATTTCAGTATAGTCTATACAAGTTGCCGGAAGCTTTTCACAAGCCTGTGTAAGTAATGTGTTAACGTTGTAGATCTCGATCAGACTGTGTGGATGCACACTCGCTGGTCCGGATCTACATTGACCACAAAAACAGACGTGTTCCTTTGCAATTAGTGTGAGGAATCCGCTGTGGTCGAGTGGTTAGCGTCGGGGATTTCGAAACCGGGTGTCCCGGGTTCGATCCCCAGTCGCGGCACTGCGGTCATGGTAGAGTGCCCTTGGGCAAGGCACATTTTCTAGCCTAGTACTGGTTTGTTTACCCAGGGATCATGAATAATTAAATTTAATTGCGCGCTAAATGACCTTAGCTGTCGATGCGCCATAAAACAATATACATTCATTGCAATTAGTGTTGCAAAATATCCCGATAATCCTTCAAAACATCATAAGACATCCTCCGCGGTCGAGTGGTTAGCGTCAGGTGGTAGTTTACATTGGTTTGAATCATATGAGCCGTTCGCGCGTAAATGTATAGGTTGGAATCACATCATAGTCTACACACGTTGACAGAAGCTTCTTACAAGCCTGTGTAAGTAATGTGTGAACGTTGTAGATCTCGATCAGACTGTGTGGATGCACTCGCCGGTCTAGATCTACATTGACTACAACAACAGACGTGTTCCTTTGCATGTGGTTGATTGATTGGTGTTTTACGCCGTTTATCAACAGTTGTTCAGTCATATCACGGCGGCTAGTTCTACACCGCATGTGTATTTTGACTTTCTCACACCAGTACTCCACACAACATACTTTCCAAGCAACCGGCTCCTTTTCAACAGATACTGTAAGCCCTTTAGTGCAAGTCGAATGACGTTTTGTCAAACGTCGGAAAGAATGTTGGCCGAGCTCGGGTTCCAACTCTCAACCCATGGATTAACAGACCGCGTCTCTTTGGACTGATCTGCCGGTGCTCGGTACCTTTTCATACAGACGGGATCCATTCATGCTATTAGAAGAGTCGACTTGTACTTTTTCCACGGTCGGACTTATAGAGGAAAACAACTGAAGCGTGTGTGAGGTCGAATTACGAGTTCTTGTTCCGGTTCGTCGAACAACATTATTGGTCAGCCCATCGGTGGAAGGCGTGTGTCGCTGGTGATAATATTGACTATTAATCAAGTTGGGAATTTCGAATGCACATGACCTTTGGGAATATTTCTAAACCATATCGCTAACTTAAAGCCAACTAACTATTTGTGTAAAGTGACAACTTATTCATTGAAAAGTGTTTATGCCGCTTTCAACAAGTCAAAGAGACAGAGCTAGGAGAGACAACAATCCTAAGCGCCCAGGAAGGAAAGTCATAACTATCATTTTTGTGGCGATTGGTTTGACAATCGCCACAATGCTAACAGAAACAACAACAACAACGAACAATATTTACATAGTCGGTTTTGAAAAATCGGTTGATATTTATTATAAACTAATTTACTCACATCCGTTATAGTTCCATCATACGCGATTAATAATAATTATGTCAGTGCTACTTTGGTACCGGATTGTTACTAATATTCGAGTTTTATCGAGACATTATCTACATAGAGTTAAAATATGTAAATATTATCTTCGTCATGATTTGGCAGATAATAAATATCATTGCGCGTTCTGCCTTGCAAATAACGGCAGATAACTCGGATGATACTCAAATTTGGAAATTCCAAAATGTTCTATAAATAGCTCGCGTAACTGGTGTTCTTAAATCTCAATATTATAAACGCTTCATTTTGTAGTTGTTTACATATATGAAAGCGTCTAGATGATAAGACTGGTTTACAAAGGTTTAAAGGACACACGATGTCAGTGTGTACACACGTTATATATATAATACACGTCTGCACGTTCTAGAGTCAATTAGCAATCAATGCTGAAAGTGTAGCCTTATTTAGTTTGGAGATCGAGCATTATAATATATGCCTATATTTTTATAAATTGAACAGTTTGGCAAATAGTGAAATTGTGCTTTTTGTGCATGTTTTGTGTTTGCTATTGCACTCAAATTTTTCGAAACAGTTTAACAACCTCAAAGACATATAAATACACTGTGTTTATGTCTCTGACAACCCTCAATCATGCAATGTGAAGGGACTTAATTAAACAGACCTGTTTAATATCGGACATCATTGAAACAAATACCAAACTAATGGATACTGTTTTCTCTCCTTCTTGATAATTTTGTCATTTGTAAAGTGTACACAATATTTTATCTTAATATGGCCTAGCGACCTGGTGATGAACATGTGATTACCCGAACAATTTAGATTACAAATAGCCATTCTAATGAGCTAAAACGGTAGCTAGTCTATCGAGTACCTACTAGATTTTTCATAAATTTGGAATGGCCTAATTTTAACACATCATGACCAGTTTCAGAACGTAATTAAACAATCACCAAGACAACATTCTGGCAAACTAACATTATTCTACTGTCAAAAGATGCAGGGTTGATACATTCTCAAATTGACCCGCACCAGAGTGCACTATTATTGAAAAGCGCAAGCCCTACACCAATATACGATCGCCACTACAGTGCCATTGGCGCTTTGATTAAATTCTGGAAAAGGGTTTGACGTTTAAAAGGAGTATAAGTTAGATATGTTTTCCATCAAGTGATCTATTTCGTTTTGCACTTGTCACTAGAACACTTTAATACAATTAATCACAGCCCCCTGATAACGACGCTGGTATTTCAATATATCTAGTTTCTGTTTCGGGGATTAAACTCGGAAGTTAATTCACCCTTTTCCACATCAAGACGAATATTGACGCATTTGCAAAAGACAGCCCTTTGAAAAAATTGTGGCCAAAGGAGAAATTTTCAATTTTCACTTCACCATATGTGCATGCTACCATCAATCATTATCTTTTTCACAGAGGAGTTCTTTAGTTTTGCCTAGCCGTTTTCAAAGCGGTCTGCTGTATATATAAACTTGGGAATATTCATGCGGAATAACGAATGGTTGAATGTATATTGTATGGACTAAAGGTTTCAGGAAAAGAAATGAACGTTAAACAAAAGATCATATCTTAACATTTTATATAAAGTTATTATGGACTCTGCGTAATGTATCTACCCAGATCAGTCCGCGCAGACTAATCCGGATTGACACATTCCATCTCAGGGGGATAGAGGTATAGACTAATGATTCATGAAACAGAAAATCCACAGGAGGCGGACTGTATGTCCGGTTTGGGATGTGTGGCATGCTTAGGCTGATCCGTGTCCACAATGTCGGTTTTCTCGTGGAACGGCTCATATATAAACGAGGCGTACAAAACACCAACTGTAGCATATACAATATAGGCGGGAGAATCAAATAAAGCAACTGAAAAAGTATAAATACCCAAATGAAGTCCTTTTAATTCTTAAACTTATTTATGATTTCCTCTATGAATGTACACAATTTACGATATTTCACAAAATTCGAAGTGTTGGTATTCATAATACATTTGAACACATGGATGTTCGGACGTTTGAAAAAAACATTAACAATAACTATTTTCCTCTCCGAATTAATGGAGTTGCATTCTAATAAGTAATGAAACTCGTCCCCAATTGAGTTATTAAGGTTACACAAAGGACATTGTTTAGACTGGGAATTATTTCTGCTCCTGCTTAATATTTCAACTGGCAATCGGCTATTTCTAGTTCGGAATTATATAATACATTTCAAACACATATGGGATGTATTTATCAAATATGTTTAAAAAACAAACGCGTTTTTGAATATTTTAATATTCTGTACTTTTGATATTTATTTGAAGTGTTCAACGTTGAGAGCCATCAGAAATGCAGGAGTCTATCAATAATATTACATAAACTTGTTAAAAGTTAAAAAGGAATAGCATTCTAATAAGTAATGAAACTCTTCCCCAATTGAGTTATAAGGTTACACAAAGGACATTGTTTAAACTGGATGCAGGAGTCCATCGGTAATAGTACATTACCTTGTTAAAAGTTATAAAGGAATTGCATTCTAATAAGTAATGAAACTCTTCCCCAATTGATTTATAATGTTACACAAAGGACATTGTTTAAACTGAATGCAGGAGTTATTTGGTAATAGTACATTACCTTGTTAAAAGTTATAAAGGAATTGCATTATAATAAGTAATGAAACTCTTCCCCAATTGAATTATTAAGGTTACCCAAAGGACATTATTTAAACTGGATGCAGGAGTGCATCGGTAATAGTACATAGTACATAACTTTGTTCATAGTTATAAAGGAATTGCATTCTAATAAGTAATAAAACTCTTCTCCAATTAAGTTATTAGGTTACTCAACGGACACTGTTTAAACTGGATGCAGGAGTCCATCGGTAATAGTACATAACATTGTTAAAAGTTATAAAGGTATTGCATTCTAATAACCAATGAAACTCGTCCCCAATTGAGTAATTAGGTTACACAAAATACATTGTTTAAACTGTGTGCAGGAGACCATCGCTAATAGTACATAACCTTGTTAAAAGTTATAAAGAAATTGCATTCTAATAAGTAATTAATCTCGTCCCCAATTGAGTTATAAGGTTATATACAGGCCGTACACCCTTTTGTATATAATTCCTGTTCAATGTAGTACCGAGCGTACTTTGATTCTGTAATGACTTTCGTTTTAGTTTCATGTTTTATGATATTAAAAGGATAATTTAATATATAAAGCAGTATATATTAAAGTGTGTTATCGAAGGTGTGGTCTCGTTTCCATCTTTAGAATACGTTTCAGTCAAAGCCCGTATAGAACGTTTTATAAGAATAATATAAATAGTGCATATTTCTCAACCGAAGAAGGATCCGCTTCGCTATCGCTATTAACGAAATACTGCAATTTCTCTAGCAATTCGTTAAACGTCTGTTAGACGTATACAGACCACGCTACCAGAAGAGTATCAGCTGAAACATCCTACACCGGTTGAACAGCTCGAATCTACATCCGTGGTTCGGCATCGGTTCAGCACTAGGACATTTCACACAGGGTGCTAAGAGTTTGTCAGCGAAAGGGTTTACACAAAAATAGCAAATCAAAGGTAAACTATAATTCACTTGTTTACTTCGGCTGTTTCACCAATTTGTATATAACGTTTACTTGTGTCATGAACGGCCTGTTTCCCCTTATCTACTCGGTATGGCTATAAAGACACATTACGTCATCAGGCGCGGCTCGCTAAATCTCGCTAAATCTCGTATGACACATGCACCAATACTGATAGCTAAATATCGCTAAATCTCGTATGACACATGCACCAAATACTGATAGCGGCGGGTGTGTGCAAAACATAATACAATTTGAAACCCGTGCATGTGAAAAGGATACAAGATGACTTTTGTGAACAGTGAACACATCCAGATCTACATTGTTCACATATGGTGCTAAGACTTAGAGTTGGTTCGGAAGAGAAGGTTCCAAACAGACGCTTTGTTGGATTCCAGAGCAGATACGCTGGACAGATAGGTTCAACACCGTTCCAGAGCCCATACGCTGAACAGATAGGTTCAACACCGTTCCAGAGCCCATACGCTGAACAGATACGTTCAACATCAACATCGTTCCAGAGCCCATACGCTGAACAGATAGGTTCAACACCGTTACAGACAGTTGAAACAACATACCAAAGGCAGTTTGAGTCGAGACCATAGAGTTGATACTTCGTCAAAGATCAACAGAGGCCAGGTAACCCGAAGAACATTCTATGTATCGTCCACATTGTACACAGTCTCGGTTAAGACATTGTCACCTGCCTGCGAAACAACCCGAAAAACGTCAACTTATCTCTTGACCTTGTTAAAAGTTATAGATTGTAAATAATGAGACACATTACACGCACACTCGATCAACCAATTGAGAAGGCGTACCAGAGGGAATGCGAGGTCACTAATCAACCAATTGAGAAGGCGTACCAGAGGAAATGCGAATTCACTAATCAACCAATTGAGAAGGCGTACCAGAGGACATGCGAGGTCACTGATCAACCAATTGAGAAGGCGTACCAGAGGGAATGCGATGTCACTGATCTACCAATTGAGAAGGCGTACCAGAGGGAATGCGAGGTCACTAATCAACCAATTGAGAAGGCGTACCAGAGGACATGCGAGGTCACTGATCAACCAATTGAGAAGGCGTACCAGAGGGAATGCGAGGTCACTGATTTACCAATTGAGAAGGCGTACCAGAGGGAATGCGAAGTCACTAATCAACCAATTGAGAAGGCGTACCAGAGGGAATGCGAAGTCACTGATCAACCGATTGAGAAGGCGTACCAGAGGGAATGCGAGGTCACTGATATCAACCAATTGAAAAGGCGTACCAGAGGGAATGCGAAGTCACTGATCAACCAATTGAGAAGGCGTACCAGAGGAAATGCGAAGTCATTAATCAACCAATTGAGAAAACATACCAGAGGAAATGCGAAGTCACTAATTATCCCTCATAAAGACGCTTTCTGACGCCTCTGCAGCAGACGTCTTTTGAAAACATTGTGAACAACGAGCAATTTCTCCATTTGCCACAATGTTTCCATTTTTTCAGTCATTACACTTGCAATTGTTCAATGATATCAGAACAGAATGTTTATTTTAACATATGCGAAGTACAAAGTCAATGACAAACATAAATAGATATACAAAATATACACTCACGTGGGTTTAAAATGGAGGAAAAAAAGAAAATGTAATAACAAATATTATCGAATGAAAAAGTGAAAAGCTAGATATTTTCCAAAAAGAACTTTGAAACAGATATAACATTTTAGTACTCAAAACAGAGCCCCGTCCATGGGAAAAGGTTTCAGTTAGTTTTTGTGAACAGTCGAATTTAGATCAGCCAGTCAGATCAAGATTTCCAATGTTCACATATGGATTACATACGCTTGCCAAAAGCTTCTGCCAACTTGTGTAAATTACGATATGTGTGTGCAGACGAACCTACTTAGCCCTTTCCCATATACAACAAATCTGCAGCAGACGACTTCAAAAAGATTTAGTAAAAAATATAGATACTCTCTATAAAGGAAAAGTTGGTATAATTACTGAGAAAAGTTAAAAAGGTTGTGTCTAAAGGAGAAATTTAAGCAATTTCTCCTTTTGTCACACTGTTTTAAAAAGTCGTCTGCAGCAGAGAGCGTCAGAAAGCGTCTACATGTGATGAATGATTAATTCCAGTAGTTAATCTTCGATTACTGTTTCTGTAAATTTACCCGTTAACCCGATACACTTTACAACAATTCATGAGAAATCAACCGTGATCGTTTGGTAGACGTCGGGGATGTGAAACCGGGCGTCCCATGTTTGATCCCTAGTCGCGGCGTTCATGGTGATGTGCCCTTATGGCAAGGTACATTTCCTACCTTAGTACTTGTTTGTTTACCCAGGGATCATGAATAAGTGATCTGTCGCCTTGATATAACTAAAATAGTGTTGAAAACGGCGTAAAACCCATTAGTTGGTAAAATGTCGGAAATGTTTAAAGAATAATAGAATGATAACTGATTCGAATTTAAAAACTTTTACAAAAAGAAACTGTTCAATGTGAATAATTGATATGAGTGCTCCAATGCTTTCAGCTGCCAATGCGTCAGTATGTGGGAAAATGACATGTTGTATTGTTCGGTAATAGATCACTAAGACGATATCCCACCGCCATTATTTACATTGCAGTTAATGTTTTACAATCCATTGATATATTTGAATTAGCACATACATTCTACAGCCTTGTGTGCGTCATTATGTTTCCATTTCGGGTCGAAATACAAACAAAAAAAAGTACCCTTTTTCGGGTCGAAATACAAACAAAAAAAAGTACCCTTTTTCGGGTCGAAATACAAACCAAAAAAAGTACCCTTTTTTATCATTTTGACGCGTCTGAAGCTGAGAGTCTTTAAAATCATTGTGATAAAAGGAGAACTTGCATAGGGTGAACGTTTTCTCATTTTGCCACAATGCTTTCTATTTCATTCAATAATTATACTTTCTTCTGGATAACGTCAATACCTTTCCCTTGATGTTTTCAATGACACATGGTGTAGATTTGTTTGTATGCGGGGGAAGTGAGGAAGCGTTAAAGTTCCTCTCTATATATCAGCGGAAAAATAAGATACATATTCTGATTAATATATTTGTCAATACCTCCGACCCCCATGCCCCCATGTCATTTATAACTCTAAAATACAATATGTATCGACCAGGATCAGATTAGTATTGTGTATATGATAAACATTACCCTTATCCAGCTTACGAACACTCTGTAGCAGACGGCATAAATACATCTAGGTAAAACTTTGAACAATCTATTTTGATACAAATATAATCATTGAATAGAGTTGTAAACATTTTAGCAGACGGCATGAGTACATCTAGGCAAAACTTTGAATAATCTATACTGATTAATAATTTAATATATAATCATTGAAGAGAGTTGTTAAATATTGATATAAAAATATAATAATTGAATAGAGTTGTAGACATCTTGGCAGTCGTCTGCTGTGGCTGCGTCAAAAGGCGACTACAAATGTGAAAGGATTATAACATGTTTATAGCGCAGGCGTTCTACGCCCATGACCAAAAAGAGAAATGATCCACTCCTGTGACAAAGTGTTACACTCCCGTGAAAAGGGTTTCTTTGCCGAGGTCAAAGTTGGATTAATAGTGTCGGGAAATACGCGCATGTACTTGCGCTTCCTCTTAGGTAGTGAAATAAGGATATCGAAGAAGATTAGAACATTCAAAATAGAAAATGGTAAAAGTTTGAAAGAAGTGAGTCAGAATAGATCGTTTGCATAATTTATATGACATGCTGTGGTTTGGCCTTAGATTGTGACAGGCCATTACAAAAACATTATTTCCGTAAACTGGAACAGTTCGACAGATATATATCCAATGTGTACGACCTACATAAACATCCAAATAGAAAGTAGAATATACATGGGCCACTCCATGAGAAAACCGGTGATAGTGACACATTTTTCGATTTTTGGATTTTTACATTTTCATATAGTCCAAATTGTCTAGTTTTGTTTGATATATATGTGGACTTCGTATGACGAATATTGACGCCGTAATGGACGTCAAAAGAAGACATGTGTTACTAATTGTTGAAATGACGTCGACGTCATTTTCATAATTTATGCTCGAATTGTGTATATTGTGAGTTGCTCTCAAAAATTGATGTATATGTATTGTGGGCCGGAGGCCGGAGACCTTATATTACCAATACATACTATACCATTATAGCAATATAAGGCAAGCCTAGTGGCCATGTTTTTCGACCGATCAACATGGTTTGAAAGAATCTCATAGAAAGTCATCAAAGAACGTTCCTACAAAACTGTTAAAAAAATCGGACAATATACTTCTAAACATCACCTTCTCCTTGTCGTCATGTTTTTCGACCGATCAACATAATTTTTTCTACAAAATCATTTGAAAATCGGCCAAATAGATTTTGAGGATAAGTATTCAATATAAAGCTAAGTGAAGTGAAGTGTCACTATATATATATATATATATATAAGGAATCAAAGTACTGAAAGTACTAAAGGTTGAATTGCGATCGTTTAAGGAGATAATTTCTATTTTTTGCAATAACTAAAACGTATTTCAAGACCATTTTGTAAACTGCACTCGCTTGCTGCAAATAAAACTATATCGTCCGCGTATAGTAGTAAAAATAATTTCAACATGCCCATATCCACGCCGTCAAATTCGTTTAGAGACATGTAGTCCTCGAAGTCATTTACATACATTGCAAAAATAAATGGTGCTCCAATGAAACAACTGAAACTTTCACTTAAGTTATCATATTTTACCCTTGACTTGATGTTTAAATAAAAAATGAAATCCTGGACGCAAAATGGTGCATTCTGGTGACTTCTGAGGGTGTTTTCAAAATGTTGAGGGAATGCTTTTTAGGTCATATTTAAAAATAAGATTTCATCAATTTTAGCAGTAAAATCCTGCGAAGAAGTAATGAGTTGAGAAAAAATTCGCTGAGAGGTCCATAATTTCAAACTTGCTAAGATTTGGTCTGTGCAATGAATGTACAAATTGAAAAATGTATTGTGTGATGTATTGTCTACACAATCATTGTAATGTTGTCTATCATAAATAAACTTTTAATCAAAATGTGTGTCTCAGTGTTGTCTTCTTTAGCAGTTTGACAGAAACAAATCCTAAATCTGAAATTGATGCAATGTGATATTTGTCAACTCTATCCCATACGTTTTTCCTGTGATTTGAACTCTCATAAAAAAAGCACGGAAAGGGACAACTATACTTTCCCGACTTTGATTAAATATATTTTCAATTAAATTGTAAACAATATTTTTCTTGTTTTTTGAAGGTTTTGTCATTATTATTTAAGACGGACATTATAAACTAGATTAGCCAACTGACTATCATTTGAAAAAGTGTTTCTTATTTAAACCTTTCCCACTTGCATACGTATTTGCAGCCGACGACTTTTGAAACCATTGATGCAGAAGAAGAAATTGCTCATAACAAGCAATTTCTCCTTTTGCATCAATGTTTTGAACTATATTCAATGATTACAGTTTGAATAAATGAGATTTTCTGTATCTTTGCTCAGATTTTTTTAATTCGTCTGCTGCAGAGTTTTTATATTGTGGGGTGGGTTGTGATTTTTTAAAGGGCAAGCAGGATTGGGAATTGAGTGTTGCACTTATCCTAATGAAACACTCGCCTGCCTGTGCATGTTTTAGCTTAACTTTTTAATGTTCTTTCCATCACCAACTCAGTCATCTGTTAGTAATCAACTCTATGAAAGAAATAATCGCGTCAAAATCTTGAATCGCGTCAAAATCATAACGAACAAACTGTCAAAACAAATGTTGAACTGTGTAATACAAATTTAGAATACAAGGATGAATCAGTTATGTTGTAACAACCAATATCCGCGGGTCATTTACCTGATTTTGGCCGAGAGAAAAGATCGATTTCTTGCAAGATTTATTCGTTCCTTATTCGTTCTGCCTATTATAATCAAAGTATTCTAAGCGCTTTATAAACAAGTCTTTAGAACATTGACTCGCAATCGTAAAGCGCTCAAATGATTTGATGAAATCTCTTTCTTAGAAGTCGGGAATTTAGACGCGGACCTTGTCGAAAGCACCTATCCAAAATGCAAAAGTCAGCGTTAATCGTCGACTTATTGTCGATTATACTCATATTTTTGCGGAAACCTGCTTGTGGTATATATGTGAAAGGAAAATTACCTATTGAAAACGAATGCATAACTAAAACGACATTGATGGGCTTCGTTACTAGAAACGAGCACATGTTCTATACGCAACTTTGTCGAAGGAATAGATTGACTGAGAGAAAGAGAAAGAAAAGGCTAAGCAATGCATACTATCATTATAAATATGGACCTGAGCGAATATGTATGGACTAGCGCCTAGAATGTCGTACTAGCCCGACCCTTTATTCCACTCGCTTATGCTAGCGGGCGAGTGGATGTTTACATCTCTGCCGAGAGTGAAGGAAGGATTACAATTTACAAAGGGTAATTGCGCGGTGAAGTGCTATATTGGCGTAGTGATATCTAAATAATTGTATACTCTTAAATATGATATATACACATTAAGAGACTTTGTAATTTTATTTGGATACCTAGAATAAGTGAATTTATTTTACTTTTTTTACTTTTGCTTATGTTTACATTTGTAATTCAGTCTGATTTGTTTGCTCTATTTTTGTATGTGTTCTGGGGCATTTACATCACGTGACTTCAAAATTCAACATGTAACAATGGTCTCGTTTGCGCATGCGCGCAACTCAACCAAAAATGGCAACACATTGTTGGTAATGTTTTGACAACAATCAACGTGGCTAAACGGAATCTGATAGTGTGTAACCCAAGGATCATTTCTACACAAAATATGAATATCGAGAGAAAAGTTTGTTTCATTCGGTTGCCATAGAAACCATATTTGTGCATGAATCCAAATACCAGAAAGGAAAATAGGACAGGACATTGAAAAGATGATATCTGTGAAGTGTCACCCCAATTGTCTGAGCGTTTACAGATGAGAAGTCGTTCCAAGCAAAACGTTAACGCATGCACAGACGGACGCACGACGGTCAATTCGACATGACATAACCTCGATTGGCTCTCAGCCACTGGAGCTAATAACATAAGACACTAGCAACGCTAACGAAGCATTGCACGAGGGCATGTTATATATTATGTATCATTTTTCCTCCCTATCATCGACACACAATTTGGGTTCGTCAGCAACGCAACGTTTTTGTGGAACGATGTATCATGTATTTAGAAAATGATTTATAATTATTATGATAATAAAACCCAATATTCCGAGGTTGTAAATCGCAATGGTGATAAGGCAATGTTCAATGATATTTGTTGTCACATGAAGTATCATGTATTTGGTTCAATGATATATGTGATACTAAAACCACCATGCAGAGGTTGTAAATCAATGCCGAGTTGAATTATATTGCATACTTAAGTAGGCTCTCTGGGTGAATTTACAACTACAATGACAAGAGCTATCCTGATCAGACTGAACACATGTGTAAACTTATAAGGGTTCCATTTTGTACAAAAGGAGTTGTTACCTTGGCATAACGCTTCAAAATAGCACGTATGTTTTACCAAGCAAGACTATATAACTTTGCTATGTATATTGTATTTTTAATAATATTACAAAGTCATGATTCCTGCATTGTGTTGAAAAAACTTAGTATATTGATTCGAATGCAGAATAAATAACACACATCAAAGGCCGATCTTTCATGATGTCGGCATAATCTTAACATTGTACATTACAACCTGTGGGCATTTTACTATGTTCACGCGTTTTATCATAAATATTATTATAACATAATGTCATCACTCAGACAGTTCAATGTTTATTTGAATGTGTGTATCAGGAGAGCGAGCATACACTCACTTTCTTCATTTGTCATTAGTGTTTAACCCTTTCGGTGCCAATGGCAATTAAAGGCTTTTGAAAACAATGCAGATGCACGTGAAGTTTGTCTGAAGTATCAGTAATGCTTATGTTACCTGCATCTCTGTGAATATTGTTTGTGTTAAGAGACGAACTAGTCATAAGTTATTTAAGGAATGGAGCGGTTTTTTTCGTTTTCATGGGGGTATGAACAAAAAAACCTGATCACTCTCTATGAAATCGCGAAGCGGTTTCATAGAATGTGTGATCAGGTTTTTTTGTTCATACCCCCATGAAAACGAAAAAAAACCGCTCCATTCCTTATATTTTAGCATTAATATGGCTATTTCAGTGAGTAATAAAACATATTTTAGTATTTTACAACTTTATTTTCCATAATACAGCACGTCGCCAATGTTATTTTTTTTTATTCATGAGGTTATGAACAAAATATTTCAGCCAATCACAGACAAGCAAAAGTGATGAACACAAAACAAACTAAAATATTTCAGAGAGACACGGATCTAAAACACAAGTTATGCTACTGAGAAAAAAAGAAAAAAAAACACGGATCCAAGAAAATATTTATCTGTCATTGGTTTTCAAATCAATTTAAGAGACGCATTTTCCTTTACTTCTATCTTGGTATAGCAAAGCCTTACCTCAGAGAAAGGTGAAAATCATAACCTCATGAACTACGGTAAAAACCCAACCAAACTCCGCGTTAACATGTAATTTCACACACACAGAAGTGACGTCAAACTTAGAGCGGTAAATACGTCATTTCATATGAATGTCACTATCACCGGTTTTCTCATGGACTGGCCCACATATATTAAATAATAAGTATTGATCATAAACATTCAAACAATGTTTCAAATAAAGAAACATATAATTAATTCACAAAACATACTATACAAGATGAACAAATCAGATTAAACCCGTGTGTTCTATGTCTCACATACTAAAACAGTTAACAATGTGTGATTAAAGTTTAAACAATTGTGTATAATGACAACGAATTACGCATATCCCTTTCCCATATACAACAAAACTGCAGCCGACGACTTTGGAAACTTCTAGGCAAAACTATAGAATAAAACCTATATATTTATATATAATTATTGGATAGGGAAAACAATATTGTGGCAAATTGAGACATTGCTCATGATGAGCAATGTCTCCATCTGACACAATGTTTTCAAAGGTGGTCTGCTTCAGGGACCTCAGAAAGCATCTGCATGTAGGAAAGGGCTCAAGCATTTTTGAATTTGATAAGTATATGCATACCCTAGAAGGATAATTGAAGCGCGCTAGGGTAAATTCACTGCTAATTCAACTATATACTTGAGGGTTTCGTCAAAAGGTCAGATTATGTTGAAATTAGCCCTTTCCATCATAGAACGAACCTTCAGCAGACGACTTAGAAAACTTCTAGCAATATTATTGAAAATCTCTATAAATGAAAGGATAGTTAATTATAAGTGTTGACAAATATGTGGCAAATGGAGATAATGCGCATGGTGAGCATTTTGCCAAACTGTTTTCAAAAGTCGTCTGCTGCAATGGCGTCAGAGAGCGTATGCGCGCCGAAAAGGGTTAACATTAACAATTACGAGACATCGCAAAAAATAAGTAGGAAAAATGATAATACAGTCCGTTGAACAATATCATTTATACAGTTCTCCTACGACCGGTACGTGTACTGTTCGGATCGTTTTATGCCGACGCGACGAATTCGTTTATCAAGGTTCAAATTACATATTATAATATCTGACGATACAATATCGAGGGCTTGGCGTGAAACGGTTGTAACTTAAAACCTATTTTGAAAACACTGGTTTAGGGGCAATTTTGACCCCTTTGTAAACAATGCAAATTTAGGTGCCATTGCTCAGAACGAGCAATGGCACCTAAATTTACATTATTTACCAAGAAAAATGATTTAACGATTATAAAGACTTTATGGCGAGGTGATTAACCTTGATAAAAAAATACAAATTTTATTAGTCACAACCGTTTCACACCAAGTGTGTATAATACGTTTCCGTGTGAATTGACTTCGTTTCACACGAAATTACCTGTTCGTGTAAAAACGATAGCATAGCGTACTTATAGACCGCATATCATAATGCATTACCTTTTCACCATTTTTGGAAAAAGGTTTAACCTACATAAATGTAATGTAACCCTTTCCCATTTACATGCATTATAAGGCATCTGCAGCAGACTGCGTTTAGAAATATATTGCAAAGGAAGAAATCGCTCAAAAATTTGAATTTAAGTTGTAGGGATTTTGTCATTTCAAAATCGTCTGCTGTATATGTGTTGTATATGGGTACGGGTTCAGCTATCAAAAGAGCAAAGCCCCCTGTAGCTCAGTCGGTAGCGACGTGGGCTGTCAATCCAGGGGTTGTGAGTTCGAATTCCTGCTCGGCCAACTTTCTTTCCGATGATTGCCAAAAGTCAATGCGACATGCGTCATTCGTCTTCCACCAATGGGCTAAGTCTATGTGGAAAAGAGGCCAGTTGCTTGGGAAGATTGTTGTGTGGAGTACAGGTGTGAGAAAACCAGGAAATGCATGAGTAGGTGAACTGGCCGCCGTGATATAACTGAGAAATTGTTAAAAACGGCGTTAAACCCCAATCAATCAATCAGCTATCGAAAGAGATTTTTTTTATTCCTGGTGCATACCCGTAATCGCACTATGTAAATGAGTATGAGGAGTTAAATAAACGGGCTACAGTTCTAGCTTTTTGTAGAATGTTTCATCAATGTCTCTTACACAGGTTGGTGGGCATGAAGGCTCTGGTGAGTATGTACACATGAGCAGCCTCAGCTGAACCTTTACTACTCTCAATTACAACCCGAATAAAAAAAACGCATTATGGGGTTTGTTAGTTGTCTTTAATATGTATTTAGTTAGGTTAGTTAGATTCCACTCTGTGTTCAATTTTATTATACTTTCAATTACAGAGATTTATCGTATTCTGACCAGGGTGTTTTCAGAGTCATTTGTTGCATGTTGGAAAGGATTAAATACGAAACGTCGCCTGCATTAGACGCCTAAATGTACATGTATGTTTGTTCCAGTGAAATTAACCTTTTCCCACATAAAGACGCAAGAAGATGCATCTTCAGCAGACGCCATTTGAAAACATTGTTGCAAAAGGAGAAATGTCTCAAAATAAACAAAATTCTCCATTTGCCACACTGTTTTGAACTATATTTATAACAGTGTAAAATCATTTATAGAGATGTTTCTGTAGATGCTTTCAAACTCGTCTTCTGCAACTTTGTTGCGTCACAATGTGTGGAAAAGGGTAAAGTGTTGGTGGATTAACCCCTTTTACATCGTTAACCTATATAACATTGGTAATCCCACATGATTAAATATATATTATTGTTAAAAACTTTAGCAACTGTAAAATGGTGATTTTGAAAACTTAATCAGAACTGTCAAACCTGCTTGTTTCGATACATTTCTTGTTTTCCCTTTACTCGTGGTATAAACGAAATTGTCTCATATTATAAAATTATGGACACGGCCCCGTTATCATGGGGTAAAGCGTTTAAATAGCACGTGATCACGCTTTTCCGATAATTCTAGTTTCGTTTTTGAGCTCGAATAGGACTATTTCAATGGCATTAATTAAATCGACGGTTTAACTTTGTACCGATGTATCTACAGCCTATCAAACTGTTTAGTTACGACATTCTAGATTAAAAGCAACCTCGTCGATTCTCGTGTATTTTCTATTTTTCAGGAATGATTAAATGTTATGCATTAGTTTGGCTTCATTACGTACTTCATAGCTCCGGATGAGACACGAAAGAGAAGACATGTTTCCAGTAATTCAATTTTCTTATAAAACAGTGTGGGAAATGAAATTGTTTTAGAACATAAAGAAAGGTAAGTCTGTGTTTTTCATGGTGTTTGTGTTTGTTTTACATTTAGTTTTGTTGTTACTGAGTGTATGTAAACATAGAAGGAAGGAAAATAAGATAGAACGTGATTTTGTCGAGGGAGTTGTATTGCAGTAAACAAAGATGGTATTACAAACTTCCTTCGGTAGATCGAGGTAGAATATTCAACCATTCGTTCATCAATTCATAAAGTGTTTGTATATATATTCATGTCAGTTCATCTGTTTATCTCTTCCAAGTTTTCTTTTCATTTTGACTATGATAAGTTGGAAGAATGATTTAGATACAGAATTGAAAGCGTCATGAGAAAGAATTGTTTTTGTTTATTAAATTTAGTTAAATTCATTTTACCACATTTGTTAGCTCGACTTTTCGAAGAAAAGGCTAGCTATACTACTCGCCTCGGCGTCGGCGTTGGCTTCGGCGTCGGCGTTGGTGTCACACCTTGGTTAAGGTTTTGTACCAATTCCCTGTTTTTGTCAAAACCTTTACAGATATTGCTTTGAAACTGTCAACACGTATTCACCATGATTACCGTCATCAACAGACAAGAGAACATAACTCTGTCAATATTTTTGGAAGATATATGGCCCTTTTCGACTTAGAATTTTGGTTAAGGTTTTTATACCAATTCCCTTTTTTTCAAAATCATTACAGATATGGTTTCGAAACTAACAACACTTATTCACCATCATCACCTTCAGCAACAGACAAGAGTACATAACTCTGTCAAGGTTTTTGTAAAAATTATTGCCCTTTTTTATTTAGAATTTTGGTTAAGCTTTTTGTACCAATTTACTTTTTTTATCAAAACTATTACAGATATTGCTTTGAAACTTACAACACTTATTCACCATCATTAATTCCATCATAAGACAAGAGAACATTACTCTGTCAAGATTTTTGTAAGAATTATGGCCCTTTTTCGACTTAGTATTTCAGTTATGCTTTGAAAATTACAACACTTTTTCATCATCATTACCTCCAGCAACAGACAAGAGTACATAGAGTGCTTTGAAACTTACAACACTTATTGAGCATCATTACTTTATCAATAGACAAGGGTACATAACTCTGTAATTTTTTTTGTAAGAAATATGTCCCTTTTTTACTTAGAATTTTAATTAAGTTTTTTGTACCAATTTACTTTTTTTCAAAACCACTACAGATATTGCTTTGAAACTTACAACACTTATTGAGCATCATTACTTTATCAACAGACAAGAGTACATAACTCTGTAAATATTTTTGTAAGAATTATGGCCCTTTTTTACTCAGAATATTTGTTAAGTTTTTTGGAACAGTTTTACTTATTTTCAAAACCATTACAGATATGGCTTCGAAACTGACTACACTAATTCACCATCATTAACTTCATCAACAGTCAAGAGTACATAACTCTGTCAAGATTTTTGTAAGAATTATGGCCTTTTTTCGACTTAGAATTTTGGTTAAGTTTGTTGTACCAATTTACTTTTCTCAAAACCATTACAGAAATTGTTCTGAAACTTACAACACTTGTTCACCATCATTACCTCCATCAACAGACAAGGGTATATAATTCTGTCCATTTTTTTTTAAGAATTATGGCCCGTTTTCGATTTATAATTTTGGTTAAGTCATTCATACAAGATCAATTTTTTTTCAAAACCATTACAGATATAGCTTAAACCCTTACAAAAATCTTTTTACCATCATTACCTCCACCATCAGCCAAGATTGCATAATTCAGTAAAGGTTTTTGAAAGCATTATCACCCTTTTTCGACTTATAAAGTACTTTGCTGATAAATAATATGATAGAGTACTTGGTTAATTGTTCTGTACCAACCAAAAAAGTTTTGTTTTATTGGCAAACACAACATTAGTCGAGCGCGCTGTCCTCCGACAGCTCTTGTTTCTTAGGATGTCTTCCGCAAAGTTTTCAAAAGTCGTCATTATCAGGGAAAAGGTTTAAATCAATAAAGTCCTCGGTTGTATCTAAGATTGTTATTGGTTTTTTTCACCATATTACATTTTCTATATCAATGTGTATCTTCTACTTTTCTCACCATTTTTTGTTTTTCAATATCATCAATTCACTATGCCGTAATAATGTGTTTCTTTATGTTTATGTCAATTTATATGTTTATCTCTTCCATGTTTTCTGTCCATTTTGTCTGTGAATTTATGTTTTGCTTCTTTATTATGATCTTCAAACTGGAGGAAATAAAGATTTATATATTATATCCTATACTATAGTTCTTGTTTAAATGGTCATGACATCTGATTGGTGTTCATTTGTGTTTACAGTGTATTGTCGTCTATATATTAGTGTTTGTACATGGAGAAGTCTCACATAAATTTCATAAAGAATTAAGCTTTTATAATAATTAATTGCTTTCATAAGAACGGAGACGTAATATACGCCCAGAATAATGCCAATAACACGTCAACAAATCAAGCACTGGCCGATTTTGTATGAACTTTTAATTTCGAAAAAAAAAAATATTTTCTTCTGTATTCAATTTTTAAACTTTTTCAAACATAGAGATATTCCATATTGTTCACCAATTGCTGCTGCAGATTTGTCGTATTTGAGAAAGGGTTATTAACCTTGGAATGAAGGGTAGCAATTGTCCCGAGATAACGTGTTAACCCTTTCCCGCATACAACAAATCTTCAGCAGACACTTGGAAAACATTGTGACAAAACCCTGACAAATCTCCATAAACGATTGCTCAATTGTTAAATAAAGTGGCAAACATTGTGGCAAAAGGAGAAATTGCTCATATTTTCACCTTTGGCCACAATGTTTTCAAAAGTCGTCTGCTGCTATTGCGTCAAAATGCGTCTACAGATGGGAAAGTTTTAAAAGTTTATACTTACCGGTCGTCCATTATCGCGTAAACCTATTATGTTTGTTAACATTTTTCCACATACATCAAATCTTTAGCAGACGACTTTAAAAATATAGTGACAAAAACCTGAAAAATCTCCATAAAAAATAGCTTAATTGTTAAGTAAAGTTGAGAACATTGTGGCCAAAGGAGAAATTGCTGCCATCATGAGAAATTTCACCTTTCGGCACAATGTTTTCAAAATTCGTTTGCGGCTATTACGTCAAAATGCGTAAGTAGGGAAAAGGGTTGAAAGTCGATACTTACCGCGCTTATCGTGTAAAATAAATGTCGGGTAAACCAAACACTTTTCCACATACAACACATATGTGGCAGACGACTTTCAATACATCTAGACAAACATATCTAGACAATTTATTTATTTATTGGGGTTTTACGCCGTTTCAACATTATTTCAGTTATATTACAGCGACAGTTCACTTATTCATGATCCCTGGGTAAACAAACCAGTACTAGGCTAGAAAATGTGCCTTGCCCAAGGGCACTCCACCATGACCGTAGTGCCGCGCCTGGGGATCGAACCCGGGACACCCGGTTTCGAAATCCCCGACGCTAACCACTCGACCACAGCGGATTCCTCATATCTACACAAAACTATTGAAACATCTCCACAAAGTAAAGTATACTCGTTGAAAAGAGTTTAAAACATTGTGGCTAAAGAATAATTTGCTCATTCTGAGCAATTCCTCGATTTTCCATACTGTTTTTTTTTTACAGTCGTCTGTGCGTCTATATGTGGAAAAGGGTTAATTAAGTAAAGTGTAGGATTTATTTAACCTTAATTAACTGGAATGAAAATTAGACGTATTTCGATGACCAGCAACGTATCAAGGGTCTGTTTTTTAAACGACGTTAAACTTTTTAACGATTTTAAATGACTATAATAATAAATTAAACCTGAGATTTTATTATTCAACTAGAATTCTTATTTACATGCAAGAAAATGTAATGGGGTGTTTTCTATTTGAAAAACATGCATAGCACTGTGCTTACTTTCTTTCTATGCTGTCACGACGGACGAGTTACCGTCTGACACAACAAGTGGATCGGACTTCCGGAGGACGATCAAAAGCCTATCAATAGACTCAATGGTTAAAGCTACATGTAGGTGTTTCAAGATGTTTATTTGCCTTGAAACAAATGATTGATTGATTGGGGTTTAACGCCGTTTCCAACAATTTTTCAGTCATATCACTACGGCCAGCTCACCTTCCCATATGTGTCCTGGTTTTCTCAAACCAGTACTCCACACTGACAGATAGATAGATTTTCTTTAGTTTGTAAAGTAAACTTCTGGTTACATACAAAAAAGTATATACATATTTTAACAAAGTCATGAATGAGTTTTAAGCATAAATTCGATATAACAAATACATATACGAGGATGAACAAAACATAGATATTTACATGTAAAAGTAAACTATATACTTCATAAAAGAGATAAAAAACGTTTTGACAAAGCAACGTCAAAATAATCGTTCATGGTTTTAATGTCAAACGTAGAGGAGATGCCTCTCGGATATATTTAGCCAAATTCATCAATGTTTTCTTGCTATCACCTTTTAAGAGTTCGACAAATTTATACAATACAATACAATACAATACAATGTTATTACTTAAGTAATTAGGCCTCCGGCCCATAATACAACATATATATGGGCCACTCCATGAGAAAACCGGTGATAGTGACAGTATTTTCGATTTTGGGATTTTTACATGTTATTATAGTCCAACCTGTCTAGTTTTGTTTGATATATATGTGGTCTTCGTATGACAAATATTGACGCGGTTATGGACGTCAAAAATAGACGTGTGTTACTAATTGCTGAAATGACTTCGACGTCATTTTCATGATTTATGTTCGACGCTCAAACGTATTCGTCATTTACAGCAAAGTTATTCTTAATTTTATCAAAATGGTTTGAGTACATTTTAAGTCATTCAGCGTATAACTTCACCTGTAAAGCAGTACTACATCGAATGGTGGTGCAATTTAATGGCCCTGTCACACTATTGCGTATGAGAAAAACATATTAGTTGCGTATGAAAATTCATAAACTTTTTTTCATACGCACAAAAAGCCCTTGAAATTGAGAGTTGTTTGTATACTTACCGTATTGAACCTATGAGTAGCGTATGAGTAGCGTATCGCCAGCGTATGTAAAGCGTATTACCAGCGTAGTCTGCAAATGGCTAGCGAATGAGAATCGTATGAACTGCGCATGTCCAGCGTACCGCTATCACGTGACAAAATGCCCATATAAGTCCAAGAAGAACTGTAGAATATCTAAAAATGGGATCCTCTAAATACACTTTACCGAAACGCTGGCAATACACAGGGGATACGCTTGTCATACGCCAATCATTGTTGTACGTCATGTATACGTTACTCAATCGTCAGGCATACGCCAAGATGTCTATATATACGTTGCAGGTACTTCAGACATACGTTAGAAGTATGTAACGCGTGCGCCATCAATACGCTAGCTGTACGGCACACATTCATGCCATAATTTGTCAGCGTACTCGACCTATGAGTAATGTCAACTAGCGTAACTCTAGCGTTTTCAGCCTTGCTTCTGCTTTGCGTATAAACCAAACGTCCGAATACGCACAACTTTTTTAGGCACGCTTAACAAACATATACTGCTTCGCCGTATGCTAGCGTATGCCAGCGTATGCGACCGTGCTTGAAACGTATACAACCTATGTCTAACGTACGCCTAGCGTATGTCAGCGTATACCAGCGTATGCGTGGTATTTTTCATACGCTGGCATACGCTAATACGATACGCAATAGTGTGACAGCGCCATAAAGCACGGGGTTTTTAACAAGATGTTAGGGTCGTGCCGAAAAACAAGTACATGTATGACATGGTGTTGGAGTCTTATTTCCTGTTCTACACGAACAATAATTCTACGCAACCACATGATTATTTGAATGCCGTCGGGTGCATTGATTGCTTACAAACTTAGGAACAAATCCGGAAAATAGATTCAATCTAGATCTCCTATATTGAAGGAAATGAATTGCATGTATTTAGATTCGGCTTTTCTTATAGTAATTCTTTAGCGAGGTCTTATTTCAACTTTACCCAATTTCCTTAAACCTGTGTGGTTTGAGATTATAGCGACCTTATAAAGATCTGAGATCAGTGTCCGAGTTCCTGTCCGTGCAATATCAATTCTCAATTGACGATAGTCAAACACACTATTTAGTACTCTTGGTTGTTTGGATAGTACTACGAACGCTCCGGTCTATCTGTGTTGTACGTATAACTGAAGTGTTGAAAGACTTTTAACAAATAACAACAACAAACTTACATCACAATCGAAGTATGCCTTGTTATATAAGTAAATTTAATTTAACAAATGATGATATTTGTTATCATTTTCTCTTATTTAAATTCAGATAAGCAACATTCTGCTTAAATTTGTTATAATCAAACAACACTTTGTTCATCAGTGGGGGAAGACATGGCAGTTGGGATGAATAGATAAAACATGTTCAGGTGTGTTTATGTCAAATAATTATTCAGATCTGCATTATTCTGCATTCATGACAGCTGGAATAAATAGATAGCAAAATGTTCAGGTGTGTTTTTGTCAAATAAATTATTCATATCTGCAATATTTTGCATTCATGACAGCTTGGATAAATAGATAACGACACACGTCGATGTGCCATGCAATACCAAATCAATACCGATTTCATTTATATTTCATACTTAAGTTGGCTTTTAACATTTCTTTTAAACTTACTCTCAGGAAGAATGTAAAACTGCATGCACATGGGCGATCCTGACCAGACTGAACAAATGCATAAGCTTATCAGGATTCATTATTCACATATATGCATGAAGATGATAACTTACCATATGTATATAATATAGCACAACTCTACATTAATGTCCTATGGCATGTACCATGTAACATCTTGATTTGGAGGCAGAATAAATAACAACCACCAGGCAGATCTTTCATTATGTTGGCATCATGTAAATAGTGTACACCACCGCTGCATGGCGGCATTACATTGTATTGAAAAATAAAAAATACCCTTTACATTTACAGACAGTTAGTTGCCTATAATGAAGAATAGGTTGCATATTGCTAGAAAAAACTCATAGTAAAAACTACATCTTATCACCGTATTAACAATACAATCACAGGATACAGCATAAACCTAACAACTGTTCAAGATTCTTTCATCAAACTGTGTTTTCCCAAAGGTTTAGAAAATATCTAGAATCATTGTTGCTTAAGGTATATTACAACATAAACAGTGATTCCAGGATTCTTCTTGTCATCTTATACAAACCATTTTGATATAAGCTTCATTTCTCCATGAACTAAATCCATGTCAAAATCTAGATAGCCACTGAATTAGCAGTATCACTGGTTATACTATGACTTGATAGTTTTGCACCTGACTGATGCATGTATTAAAATCCTCTGAGGATGAAACACGCGTCTTTAACAGATTATACATATTATATGTCTTCTATCATAAATGCAGATTGATGTAGTACATGTAGAATGAAACAAACATATTACCAGGTCAGACTCCTGCAAGTGCAACACCCGTTGAGAAATTAGTTCATGATCATTTTTTCTTACAAATCACGTGAGCAATATCCCAGCTAGCAATCTATATGGGACCCATATGGGTCCCTTATGGGCACCTACATGGGTCCCATATTGGCTGCCCATATGGGACCCAGGTGGAGAGTGCAACCGGGTTCCACATGGGTCCCATATGGGCTGCCCCATAAACATGCAATTTGGGACCCATATGGGTCCCACATGGGCAGCCCTTGTACTCAATATGGGTCTCTCATGGGCATCCCAGATACTTCCATTTTGGGCAGATCTTGCATTTCTTGGCTAGATCCATTTGCATTTATTTCAATTTTAAGTTTGCTGGACTTTTAATAAACAACCACTTGTCAGAAACATCGGAAACAAACATGCGAAATTCTTTAAGCTGGAATGTAACAGCAGGTGCATGATTCTTGTACTTCCATTTTAATATTTGTTTATGTTTCAACTCTTTCTTTTTCCTGGAACAAAGTGATACTGTATTATGGCGCAAACGACTATATTATAATATCATTCTGCAAAGAAAACAAAACACTCTATGCTTTAACACTAAAACTTTATTAAGTAATCTCCTGTATGGTTCATATAAAGGCATGCATATAATCAGAATAAGAAATAAATCAAAATTCAACTTAAATGTAAACCGGGACCACTAAACGTATTAGTGGCCCAGATGTAAACAAAGAAACATTTGAATATTATGACAGCGGAATTCACGTCTGCGCATGCTCGAAATTTATTTTATCTTTAATCATGCAATGATTAAATTCTTGATAATAATTATGTCTAAATGATACATTATATATTTTAATTCATAAAAATTAAAACCTATATTAAAAATAAAATAAATCAATTTCGCGCACCTGTTCAGGGGTGTTGACGTTTATCGGGAGGCCCAAATTGGACCCGTATGGGTCCCACATGGGTTGTAAAATATACGCGTATGTGTTGAATTACTATTTTTAGATAAAATAATAGCAGTTTAGATCAAGGTAGTCACATACTAGCTCAAAGTGAATGTTTTTTAGATAAATAAATAAATAAATATTCGTTTTTCCTAAAGGTGCTGTAATATGGGAACCATCTGGGACCCTTATGGGCAAACCCACATGGGCTTGCCCACAAAGGTCCCATATTGGTCCAATATGGGCATACCCATATAGGCTTGCCCAGAAATAGCCCATATGGGACCCATATATGCATGTTTGCTGGGATAGTACTAACAGCACTGTTTAACTGGAGTCGGTATGTTGTGTACATTATATAATGATGCTGTTTTCTACTGTCTATGATGTTTTCGACAAGTGTAGATTAAGGTCTACCCGCACATACATCACACATGAGCCAGGTGTATACTGTTTGTCCGAAGTATAACAAAGGGTTCTACCTATACACCTAGATGCGAATTAAATTGTATGAATTTGCACTCTGATCTGTTACTTTAACGCTCGCACTTAAAATGCATGAAGGTTTGTTTTCGTTAAGCAACGCTCAGTTGTACATATATTATTGAATAATAATGATACAAAACAATATGTTGTGTATCCGCAAATTCAACCGAATCACACGGTTTTATTTCATAGACTTTTGTTTTTTTATGACTATAAGTTCAACACCTTGTTGAGGGCTAAACATTATTCAATTTACTTTTCGCAGATGATGCAGATAAACTTTTTTCATGTATAACACCATAGCAGCGTTAAAACATATTCAGTATGTATTTAAAATGAAAGTTGATGGCAATGAATAGGTATACACACATATTTCACATAATCAAATCCCCGTAAAAAGGAACGAAAATGCGTATGTGTCAATGGTAAAAACCATTTCAAGTCAACCTCAGAAACATATTTTCAATTTTTAAACATAAATTGATCATTAAAAGGGGGAATTTTCACAAATCACGAAAAAAACAAAATAGTTGAAATGAATATTGATATACAAATATATCTGTTTACTAATCTTACACGCTCGTGTTTGTTGGATGTTTTGATTAAATAATAAATTCTTCCAATAAATGGGGCAGATTAACCGGCTTAACAGTATTATTATATTATTATATATGACGTCGCTCTTCATTTCATCCCTCGATGAACATTATGTTTATAAACCAAATCAAACTCTGTGTAAACATGTAAATTTACTTCAGCGTCACTCACAAAAAATGACGTCAAACTTTGAGTGACGATTACGTCATTTCTTATGCTATGTCACTATCACCGGATTTCTCATGGAGCGGCCCATATGTATACAATTCAAATAATCTTATGTGATGTGTTCGCCATATATTGAACATATTGACATATCGGTATATAATTTTTAACAATCATGATATGCACAGTTTTACCAATTTGCTTCACCAATTAAACTTTATATACCCATGTATTTATTTAATGGATTTCAGATAAGTTATTTAGTTACCTTTCTTGCTAATTTACCTGGTTACTTATTTTCTTACTTGTGTTTTTATTATATAGACACATGGCTTGGTTGTATAGTAAGCTTTTAATAATAGAGTATGCCGCACAAATTAAAAACAAAAAAAGTTCGTCTTCTATGTCATTTTTTTCATAAGAAACACAAAGTCGCTGGTTATGCTCAACATATTGGCCTGCATAACGTTCGGACTTTACATGTACCTTTAGATGGTGTGATGAGAGTCTTAACGTGTACAAATGCACATATAGGTGACTGGGTAATGCCTTTGGATGAATATATTTATTAATCTTTGCTTAAGTATTACAGTGAATGTTTTGCTATTGATATTCAATTGATTTGATCAAACACATGAGAAACAAGATATATCTTAACTAAATTTCACTTGTTTGGCCCAATTGTTCAAACCTTTTTCACAATCTTCAAGCATATTGTGGTATAAACGTTTTATAATTGAATTATCCGTGTCAATTATTGTACACCAATATTTGATAATGCGGCAATATCTAGTTATATGCAACGGATATCTACGTAATACCCCATAAGTATCCATATTACTTGTAGATTGCTTTACGCGTAAAATATATTTTAGGAATTTAAGGTGAACTCGTTCGATATTGCTTTGACTTTGAGAATCCACTTATTTCGCGAGCATAGAGCAGTGTTGATCCAACAAAGGAATCAAACAGCTGACAAATGGTTTTGACATTAAGGTTGTATTTTTTAATATTGACTATTTAATGCTTCTACTCCTTTTCCGACAATGAAATTACTTTGCTTAATACAAACAATCCTGTATGATTAAAATCACAACCAAGGTAGTTTAAAGTCATTTACTTTATCTAGATATTTATCTTTAAAAGACCATTTTTCATTTGCTCTAAAACCACCCCTTTTCCTAAAAAACATAATTTTTGTTTTACTAACATTTACTGACAGACCTAAAGTTGAGCAGTAAGTATCTAACATATTTAAACTGGTCTGTAGATCATCAGGGCTATTTCCAAGAATTACCATTTCGTCGGCAATTAACATAAGAATAAATTTAATATCATCTATCGTACGACCATAATTGATATTGTCTATAAGGAACAGTTCTAGATCTTCTAGGAAAAGAGAGAACACCCCTGTCTTAAAGCATCAGCGCATTCGAAACATTCTGAGTAGTTATTACAACGTCTAACCATTACTTTGACGGATGAATACATATCGCGTACAATGCGCAATCAATTCTCTTTAATGTTTAAACCATAGTCCGTTGTGATATACACTATCAAACGCCTTCTTTAGATCAACAAATGCACAGTATTAACTGCCCTTACGGTTTAATATATATGTTGAATAATTGAGTCCAGACAAAAAATAGCGTCTGTAGTAGAACGACCTGTTCTAAATCCAAACTGAGCGTCACTTAGTATGCCATTATGTTCTGCCCAACTGCTTAAGCGTTTATTTACTATACCAGTAAATATTTTGGAAAAGGCTAACGTTATACCCCTATAATTGTTAACGTCATTAGGGTCACTTTTGGCCGGCTTGCTTTAGCAATTCCGGTCTATAGATTGGCGATGTCCGCCTGTCTGTCCGTCTGTCTACAACTTGAAACTTTGCCTGAAGGTAACCAGCAACAAGTTCTATTGATTTCTAAGGTCAAATTGCCGACAATCCGGCCTCACCGTCTTCAGCGGTTTCTTGTTCTTGAATATTGGAATAATAATATTTTCTCTATCTCAGATAATTGAAATCATTACCCGCACGAAATTGGTCAGCTTCGTTATTAGAAAAGTTATCATGATTTCGTCGTGTAAAGTAGAGAAGAAGGTAAAACAAAATCATCTAAACTTATGTCAGTGTTATTTTTTGACTTCCTTTTACTGAATAGTTTCAAAAAAACTTTAGGTTTACAAAGTTTTATTTTCTAAATCTGCTTTATTTTATTGGTTTGGTAGTTCCTTTTCTTTTTAGCTATCAGTCTTTTATAAAGCAATTTATAGTGACACATCTCTTGTCTATTAAGATCATTTTTAAGAAATGTAAATTTATGTAATAATTGAATATATGATTGTTGCGAATTGAAGCAATCTTTATCGAACCACTTGGCCTTTTTTATGTTTGAATCATCTTTAACACAGCCATTATTTTTATTTACCGTTCTAATAAATAAGTGTTTTGAAATATCATGTAATATTTTTGAAAAGTCTGATACACATTTATTAATATCTCCGTTGCTAGAAAAATCAGATATATGTTTTTCAGATTTCATTGACTTTATAGGATCATATGATATATTTGCTTTAGGTGAGACATGGACTAAAAGTGATGATGAAGTAAAACATTTATTACGCTCACATGACTGTCACTTTTTACAAGCGTTTAACATAGCTCGTTTTGGCAGAGCAATGGGGGGGCATGTGTGTATATGTTAAACATGAGATAACCAAATGTATAAAAAGAGTTGATGACACCTGTCGTTTCGGTATCAACTTACTTATAAACAAAGCCCTCACACAACTTTCTGAAGATGCTTTAGCAATATTTGTATATTTACCACCACTTGATTCTCCCTTTTATTTTGATCAAACATACAAAGGAATATTTTTACTAGAAGAACACCTTATAGCCTTAATGTGCAATTATAGTAACTGCAGTACTATTATTTTAGGTGACCTAAACAGCAGATGTGGGAATTTGTCAGAATGCATATATGTAGATGAAAATATAAAAGAAATGTCTGATTTAAATGAAATATTTCAATAGCCGGTTGATGTGATCCGTAGTTCATGTGACATGAAAATAAATGCACAAGGTAAACAATTAATTGAATTATGTAAGATATACTCGCTATATATATTACATGGACGAATTGGACAAGACAAACACATTGGAAATTTCACTTACACGTCGACAAACGGCAGTAGTGTAATAGATTATTGTCTTTGTTCAAATGAAATTATTACTATTGTAAATAACTTCAGAATAGAAGAGCGTTGCGAATCAAAGCACTTTTCGCTGTCATTATATCTGACAGTACCTGTTAAACTGGACAAAAATATTCAAAATATTAATATCTCTTCTATTGTATATGAAATACCCCGTTTTCGTAAAGAAGAATTTATAGAAACCGCCAGTTCAATCTTTACAAATGAATTGATAACACACTTTGCAAAAACTGTTGATGACCCTACACAAAATATAGATGAATTAGTCTCAAGAATGAACGGACATTTTGAAGAGGCGGGAAAACGTTTTGAACAAACGAAACACACACAAAAAAGAGCGAACCCTTTTTGGTCCGATCGGGACTGCATTAAGGCAAAAAAGCTTAAGTATAGCCTATTACGTAATTATAGAATTAACAAATGTGACGATAATTTAATGCTGTATATAGAACAGCGTAAGATTTTCAAAAATATATGCAATACAAAGCAACAGAACTATAAAGAGAAATACTTAAATGATATAACCGCAAACATAAACGATCCCAAATCATTTTGGTCAAAACTATGACCAATACAAAGCCAAGAAAAACAAATAATATAACCACAGAGCAGTGGATGCATCATATTGAAGGATTATTAAATCCGTCTGTTGACGATTTCGGAAACCTTGCTGATGTCGACTGCAGCGTCGGCGAACTAGACAACAAAATTGACGACTATATTTTCAATTCAGATATTTCTGAGGATGAAATCCGTCTGGATATTAAACATTTAAAAAATGGGAAAAAGCCCGGACCCGACCAATTAATACCAGAATTCTTCATATACGGATACGACTTGAAATTACCTATACTAATTAAACTTTTTAACATACTTTTTTAACCATGCAGTGTTCCCATCGTTCCATGCGGCCTTAAGATGTGGCATCAGGTTCTTTCTACTTGCCGCTATCTCACGGGGATATTTCTCTGATATAAAATAGTTTGTTCCACGTAGATTCGATGCCTGTTTCTTAAAAATTCCCTGTCCTTGTAGCGACAAAATTTGGCAACTATCATACTGGGTTGGATTTCTTGGAACCGACTCTATGCACTCCTTCAAATGTTATCTCATCTACAATGGACTGGGCCATTTTCAATTAACTTGCAATAAAATCACGTAAAAACTGTTCAGCCTGCACAGGACTCTCAGTGTCAGTTTCCGTTATATTAGAAAATAACAAATTGTTTCGCATGGATTGGGATAGAACATAAGAGTAAATCTTCCTTCATATCCACTTGTTCATGTTGTAGCTGTGTTAACTGTCCGTGAGCTAGACCAATAGAAAATGCAAGCGTAACTACTCTATCGATTATCCTTGTTACCTTTTCCTCTGTCTTTTTCAAATTATCATGTACATAATATCTCAATGACATTCATTCTTTCTCCTTCAAAACTACTTACTTGCTTTTCTAAAGTGTCCAATGTATTCCATTATTTGCCAATATAGTCCATCTTTTCATCTAAACGTTATAAATAGTATATAATGAGCAAGTCTGATGATGTTTTCTCAGAACTTTTAACCTTATCGGAGGTAGCTCCATCACTGTCTTTTCTGTGGTAAACACTGATGTATTCATATCCGTATTCATATCTGTAATTGACTGATTAGATAAGACTGAGTAGCCTGGCGAATACAATCACTCACACTTTCACAACCACTGCCACTGCCCTGCAACAAATTACGCTTCTGCCTTGTCTTTGTGTGTGTTGGATCTGTATCGCTGCTTCTTTTCCTCTTTTGTTTACGATTTCTCCCAGCCTTATACAAAACTCTGGTACCAGATATATACCAGATATATAAACGAATGTTAGTGATGACCAATCAGTAGAAGATATCCAAGTATATTATGTGTATTTGAAAACATATCCAAGTATATTATGTGTATTTGAAAACATGTCTAAGTACATTATGTGTATTTGAAAACATATCCAAGTATATGATGTGTATTTGAAAACACATCCAAGTATATAATGTGTATTTGAAAACATATCCAAAATATTTTCGGATGCAAAAATACCGCTCACACCTCATTCACGTGACTTTTACACAACATACTTTCCAAGCAACTGGCTTCTTTTTTACATATACTGTTAGCCCGTTGGTGAAAGACGAATGACTTTTGTCGAACGTTGGAAAGAATGTTGGCCGAGCTGGTGTTCGAACTCACAACCCCTGGATTGACAACCCGCGTCGTTGAAACAAATGAAGAAAAACTACTAACTGAGATAAAACATCTTTTTAGAAATATGGAAAAAAGGTTAAACCCTAATGAATCAATTAACCAGAGCAGCATCTGCGTATATCAATTTACATAGCTGTTCTATAGATTGTGTGTTGCTCTTCAGAGGTCTAACCTTTTCCTGAGGAATCCACTGTGGCCGAAGGGTCATCGTTGGAAATTTGCAATCCCCAGTTGCCGCCAAACGGTTATGATTGAGTGCACATTATATACATTGGTACTTGTTTGTTTGCCAATGAATCATGAATACATGAACAGTCGCTGTGAATTAATTGAAATAATGATGTAAACGGCGTAAACCTCCAATAGTACAAATCAACCTTTCCCTGGTTAATAGGTACACATTTTTACATATATAGAGCAGATAACGTCGGACAACTGAAGTAATTGCTGGGGATCTTATTTTACCCTAGAATCATGTTAATATGATAGTATCTCAGATAATTCAGAAATTAACTAATAGATGAAGGTAACTAATACACACTTCTGACTATTGTTCATCCAACACAAAGGGCAAGGGAGATAATCAGTACATGTTTTTTTTTTATTTTGATAATGCATGGCTCCCTTCGCATTTACTCCTCATTTTTCCACCATAATCAATATATAAAGTAAACATTCAAATGTTACAAACACACATTAGTAATGGAAGTTTTGTGTATCACCTACTCATACATATACCAATGGCTCAGCGCAAAAGGTTTGTAACTTTATATAATTCTAGACGCAGTTACAAATGTTCCGCGCTGAGCCAACGGTATACAGACAACATTTCTGTACTGACTCATCATAATTAATGATGTCTTTCTTTTCTGTTGCAGTAATAAGTAGTGAGAGTTCCAAAAGCATGTCGCTTTCTAGCACGGTTACAGTGATCAACTAATAAAATGAGTAAGTAAGACATTACACTAGAAGCTCTCGAAACGTCATCCTCTGCAGAGCGACAACCTCTTAAGAACAACATATCAATATTTTCCCTAATTATATCCCCGACAAACGAAGTTTAAAGGGGTTATATTGGGGTCACCCTGTGGTTGGTTGGTTGGTCAGTCGGTCGGTGGGTTGGTCCGTTGCGATTTTCCTTGTCTGGAGCATAACTTTAAAACTAATTGTTGGAATTTAATAAAACTTCATACGATGATACAACACATTGAGAGAAAGTGCGATGTACATGTACCATAACTCTACTTTACCTTATTACATAGTTATTGCCCTTTGGTACTTTTTCTTGTCCGATGAATAACTTAATAACTACTAAATGGAATCTAATAAGACTTCATACAATGGTAGAGCCCAGTCAGAGGAAGCGTAGTGTACACAAACCATAACTCTAATTTACATAATTGCAGAGTTATTGCCCTTTGATACATTCTCTTGTTCGTACAGTCTTGCCCGGAGCATAACTTTAAAAATAATTGTTGGAATTTAATAAAACTACATAATATGCATCCTTGTACAATGTATACTCTCTACATTTCTGTATTTATTTTTTGCGTTCAATGGCTTGAGTAAAACTTAAAAAATATCTTCTTCTCCGAAAGTACATTGTCGATTTTCAATAGTTTTGCAGAACATTTCCTTAGGTGACCCTCTATCAGAATCTACATAATCCTTCAAGTCATGTTGATTGAATTAAAATCATGGCCAGGGGGTGGTGCTGTTTTACCTTATATGGCTTTAGTTAAAGCTTTAAAAATCTTCTTTCCAATTTCCAAATCAGTTTGTAAAAATGTTTTCTTGGACATTGTGTATTAGCTCACACGGCAAAACACATTGTATTGGTGCTTTAAGTATTAGATTGTTTTACCATTGTCGGCAAGGCAAATACATTGATATAGTATGCCCACTGACTCGAATGTCGTTAAAACTCAGACTGTGCATTCGCACAGCTGCATTGAGATCTACGCGACTATCATCTCTCATTGTTAAAAACGTATGGCAATCTGTGTACGTTCTGATAAGACGGAACAAATGTAGAGGTTGATCTGAACCTACACTGTTTAGAAAGGTCACTGTTACCCTTTCCTTTGAACCAACTCACTTATTTATTTGTTATTGTAGGTGACTCTGAGTCAGACAGCGATGACGTAGAGGAATACGATTCCTTTGCCCAACCTACTCTCATAGACCAGCTGAAGAAAATATTAGATGAATACCCGGATGACGGTCAAATTATCAAGGTAACAGGATGAGAGTTGTTTGTATGGTGCATTATGCTGCTTTTAATAATTGTTCAAGTATATAACGACGTTTCCTTGATAAGCTACCAGTAATACTGGTCCATTTATCCTGACACCAGTACGTCACTAACTTTTCTTGCCCAACCCGTTAGTGGAAGACGAATGTCGCCGGCTTCAAACAATTTTGAAAAATGCGAAACGCTGTGTCCTTTGGAATTATTTCTAAACATATCACATACTTAATACCAGTTTTCTATTGGTGTACAGAAATGACTACATATTTATAGAAACGTTTGTGTATGGTGTTTGACGCCGATTTCAACATTTGTTCAGTTATATCACGGCATTTCATGGGTAAGTTAACAGTAATATTGATCCATTTATCCTGACACCAGCGAGTCACAATCTTGAGCGCCAATGTGGAATATCAAAGTCTTCGGTAGTACGGGTCATTAAACGGCAACCTACCGAACCTAAGGCGTACGCTTTATTGCTACACCACCAAGTTTCAACGTTGGACATAGGCTTTGAAAATAACTATTGTGTATTTGGACACGTAATCTTTAACCCTTTCCCGCATATAGACGCTTTCTAACGCCTCTGCAGCAGACAACTTTTGAAAACATTTTGACAAAAGGAGAAATTGCTCAAAACGAGCAATTTCTCCATTTGTCGCATCATTTTCAGTAGTTATACCTTCACTTATAGAGATTTTTCGTGTGTTTTTAAAGTGGACTGCTTCTGAATGTTTTGTATGTGGGAAAGGGTTAAACAACATTCGAGCCCGTCTCTTGGGACTGGTACACTTTGGTATTGTGAACAGTGCCCATCTGCCAAGACTTGTATCCGAAACGGCCCGCATGAACTACATGTCCATGTATTTGCAATGGATTTGAACTGAAAATACTTCACTAGTATTGCCTACGATATTTTCACCGATGACCAGTTTTGAATGTGACGGAGATATTTTTTTTCTAAATCTAACACATTGCTTATACATTGTAACAATATGTAACAGGAAATAATACAAAACGCCGACGATGCTGGAGCGAAATGCATGAAGATACTTTACGTTGGGAATGAAGTTAATCCACAGCTGATTGGCGAGAAGAAATACAGAAAGTTTTTACGGGTATGTCACTTAATTGATTATGCAAAGTTTATGGAAAATTTAACTTTTGACTCTTCTTAATTGATTCCATAGGATAAATGCCGAATCACTTGAAATCTAATTAAAGCACATGGTTAAAGAGTTCATGAGTTAGTTTCCTCACAATAATTGAATTAATTGGATGATTGATTGATTGGATGATTGATTGATTGATTATTTTGATTGATTGGTCAAATAATTGATTGATTGAATAATTGATTGATTGAATAATTGATTGGATTGAATAATTGATTGATTGAATAATTGATTGATTAAATAATTGATTGATTGGTTTAAATCTCACCTGAGCACGAAGTGTTCAATGTGAGTTATTGTGATCGCCATGCATCGTGCGTCGTGCGTTGTGCGCCATGCGTCGTGCGTCGTGCGTCTGTAAACATCTTCCCCTCAGTAACCAGGGGGGCAATCGGGATGGAACTTCACAGCAAGCATCTTCTCAATGTATTCTCCAAATATCCTTCAAATGTTGTGGACACATGCAGAATTCTAGTTTCCATGGCAACTAAACGAAACAAACTTTAAAATTCTTTTTCTCACAACTGGTTGACCGATTTTCAAATAATGTTGAAGAAATTTGTGTTGGGTGACCCTCGATCAGATTCCTTCAAGCCATGTTGATTTGTCAAAACAACATGGCCACTATGGTGCGGGGTTGTTTTGCCGTATATGGTTATAGTGAAAACTCTAAAAGTCTTTACTCAAAAAGTATCTGCCCGATTTCCAATTAATTTTGTAATTTTTTTCCAAGGGTGACCCTCTTTCAGATTCCTTTAATCCATGTTGATTGGTTGAAAAACATGGCCACCAGAGGGCGGGGTTCTTTTGCATTATATGGCAGTCTATGTCCGATTTCCAAATACATTTGTAGAAATGTTACGTGGGCACCCCTCTATCATATTCCTTCCAACCATGTTGATTGGTTGAAAAACATCGTCACCAGGGGGCGGGGCTATTTTGGCTTATATGGTTTAAGTGAAATCTTTTAAAATCTTCTTCTCCAAAAGAATCTGGACATTTTTCAAATAGTTTTGTAGAAATGTTTCTTGCGTGACCCTCTATCAGATATTTCAAGCCATGTTGATTAGTGGAAAAACATGGCCACCATGGCTATAGTAAAAAAAATCTTCTCCGAAAGAATCTGGCCGCTTTCCAAATCGTTTTGTAGAACTGATTCCTTCAAGCCATGTTCATATGGGGGAAAATATGTTGTCAACAAAATAAGATATTATTCTCTTAACATATCATGTAAATTTCTAAATAATGTTGCTGTTTCTACATGATTACTTCAAGGCATGTTGGTTGGTAAAAAAAGTTAAGTTATTTAGATAGGCATGACGAATCACATTGCATAATTCAGGTGAGCGATTCAGATGTTGTTTAAAGTGTAACCCCGAACTCGCCAGTACCAAGTAAATGGTTATATATTGTACAGGGTCCTGCTCTTGTTTGCTACAATGATGCACGGTTTACCACTGAAGACTGGACTGGCATTCGTACAATCTACAACAGCGTAAAAGCCGACGATCCACTGACAGTTGGACGATTTGGTCTAGGGTTCAAATCGGTGTTCCACATCACTGGTAAGTTTATTATTTTCTCACATTTCAACATGCCCATAATCCACCCTCACACGTATTTACATATGTTTCCATAATATAAACTGGTAGATTTATACATGGACGGCAACTCACAATCACTGTTTAACCATCATAAAAGGCCACGAGCTAGTTGGACCAATAATGCTACACTTCAAACTTTTAGAGTTCATCTTAATATGTTTTAACTGCGAACTGACAACGCATCTTACAGGAGAATAAAGCTTTCGTCATTAAAGGCTGCAAGCGCAATAGGATCCAGTTTTGCGTTTTGCAAACAGCTACTTATCTACACATGACATAACTTCACATCAGAAAACAAGAGGGCCATGATGGCCCAAGATCGCTCACCTTAATTATACAATGTACTGCAATGCAAAACAAATCAAGACAATTATTCTGAATGCAACCTCCACAGTGATAACAAGATTTTCCTTCATTTGGCCTAGTGATCTATATTTTTTAACCTTATATGACCCATATTCCAACATGGACTAGATATCATCAAGACAACATTCTGACAAAGTTTCAACTTGCTCAAAGTAAAAAATGAGGCCTCTGGAAATTGAACAATATTTTCCTTTATTGACATTGTTCCTGACCCAATATAACCCATATTCGAACTTGACCTAGATATCATTCAGCTCAACATTCTAACCACAAAACTAGTTGGAACAGGGGGAATCGACAAAGCTCCAAGATCAGTTGTTTGAGTTTAAATGAATGGCAAGGTATCCGTCGTGGTCAAGTGGTTAGCGTCGGGGATTTGTTACTGGGCGTCCCGGGTTCGATCCCCGGTGGCGGCACGACGGTGAAGGTGGAATTCTCATGGACAAAGAACATTTTCTAGCCCAGTACTGGTTTGTTTACCCAGGGATCACGATTACGTGAGTTGTCGTCGTTATATAACAGAAATAATGTTGTAAATGGCGTAAATCCAAATAAATAAACAATAGAACAAAAAGGAATTAAAACTGCTTAGTACCTCATCTAGAAATTTCAACCACTTTGTCCTATGCTAGATTGAGTCGTGCATACTCGATAATGAACTGTAATATGAGTCCTGTCCAACAAATTGAGATCTTGTTACGCTTCCGGGCTATGGAGCCTGATATGTGCTGACGTATGTGCGCATTCCCAACAGAGCATTCACTGTCCGCCTCTGTTATATGAACCTGAATGTATCTTCTGGCTAGACAATGAAGCATATCCCACATGCGCTACGTAAATCCACGTTATATAATACATGTACACGTTGTCTGTAAACAGGTTATAGCCAGACGCACAGTCTGTTCAAGATATACATCACTGTTTACGTATTACGTACAAAATCTTGCTAGAAGATGATTTAAACCTGTGTAGATTCCGATACGACTGAGCATGTGGACTAGATAATATGAGCATACACTGCTAAGAAATGCCAACGTGTACCTTTTCTAATACACTGGCTGATAGTATGTATGTATACAAAACAAAACGGCAATAAGACATTTTTTTTGTTGGACGCGAAACACGCGTACGATTTATTGATTGATTGAAATGTAACGCCGTTTTCAAAAAGAATTCAATCATATCACTGCGGCCTGTTCAAATATTCCTGTGTTTCCTCGTTTTCTCACACCATTACTCACAGAACATACTTTCCAGTTAACTGACTGATTTTTCCACATAGACGTTAAGACCATTGATGGACCAATAACGTTTGTCACAGTGACTTTTATCAAACGTCGGAAAGGCTGTTTACCGAGCTGGGGTTTTAACTCAAAATCGAACAAGCGAATTGGTTTATGATGTGATAGCTGTGAGCGGGAAGGTTCACGCTTTTAAAAGAAAACCCCGTCTTGAACAATCATAGATGCAGTTTCTGTCAAAATCAGACGTTAATCCGCACTCTTTATACGTATATGCAGTGACTATGCACCCTTATGTGTGCATGGCAGAGCTAAATGACATTAACTTAATCTTTATTTTGTTTTTATAGATTACCCATGTATTGTGAGTGGGAACCGTATACTCTTTCTAAATCCATTGGAAGGAAAGGCACACAAGGTATGTGTAACGATACAGTTAAAGAAACTTCAACGCAGTAAAACGATCGACATCGAAGATGTTCTTCTGGCTCTGAATGATCTTTTCGGCTTCTCCATGACATCATTAGATGAGGGTATATTTCCTGGAACTTTGTTTTGGTTTCCACTTAGGTCCGAGAAAACACATCTTTCAGCTAATTTGTACACAGAGAACAGGGTGTTGGGTCTCTTTAAGGCTTTCATAGCTGATGCGGAAACGTCATTGCTTTTCTTAAAAGGACTTCAAAGTATACAGCTCTTTTGCAATATCGATGACAAACTGAACTCTCCATATGCAGGGGAACGCATTGGCTTCTCTGATATTAACCTCGGAGTGAAAGAATATTTCTTCAGTGTCGAACTTCTAGAACAAAAGGACAATGCATGTTCCACTAAAGCATCATTCTTGCACCAGATTAAAGAGTTAAAAGGTTCAATTCCAGAGCAAAGAATTCACCAAGCTTTAAGTTGTGACATCTGCCTAAAAAGACGAAACAGGAAGCAAGGTGAACAAATATCAAATCAGAATTGGCTAATCTTAAACTTATATCCTGGCGAACCTATGGAAGAAAAAACAAAATCATTAATACATGACAAAGACCTATGCTTCAGCCCATTGGTGTCTGTAGCTACATGCAAAGATGGCAACAATAGTCTCTCCGAAGACAAGAAAGGAAAGATATTCTGTTTTCAACAGCTACCAGAAGATAGAGAAAATATAACAGGCCTGCCAGTACATATAAACGCGTTTTTCGCTCTGACACAAAATAGAAGAAACGTGAGATGTCCATCTGCAGAACAGGAACAATTCAAAATGAATGTACCAAAACCTATCGAATGGAATGTAACACTGATGTCCGATATTTTGCCGGAATCATATGTTAAGCTTATTCACGGTATCATTGAACAATCAAAGCATGACAAGGATGATAGGTCCATTGCTGAATTAGTGTACAATACCTTACCGGATTGTAAGAAGGTAAATCCTACATGGAAGCCACTCGCCGACAAAGTGTTTGACTTGCTTTTAGATGAACGGTTCCTCTTTACAAAAGCAAATGGTGGCCAATGGATATCGGCGCAGGAAGCTATATTTGCTCCCACTGACTGTATTGAAGCCATTCGAGTTTTACTTTTGAAAAACAACAAGAACTTAGTGTTGACACCACGCCACATCCTCTCAGCAGTTGAAGAAAGACTTTCCCCAGATTTAGTCACTAAAATAAGTCCAGAATTTATCCGTCAATATATGGTTGAAGAGCAAGCTTACGCATTTCTTTCACGCAGACAAAAAGCCCAGCTGTTAGATTACCTATATACCTCTGAGTGTAAAGCTCAATTACATGACTTGGCACTTATTCCACTGATGAATGGAGAATTTGCCGCCTTTGGTCGAGGAGATGCATACTACTTTGAAAATAACGACATCGTCGAACTGTTTCCTGGCTTAGAGCACCATTTCGTCTCTACAAAGATAGATGATCATACTTTCAGAGTATTCGAGGAAGTGTCTACGCAAGGTAATATATGTTAAAGGCTTTCTATTCATAACCGTTGCGGTCGGTCAAAGTTCTTCGGACTTCTATAACAATTTTATAGACATTATTAGCATGACTTTTTGAAGAAAAGTGTAGCTATCCTACTCGCCTCGGTGTCGGCGTTGGCGTCACAACTTGGTTAAGTTGTTTGTACCACCGCATTTTTTTCAAAAAAATAAGATATACCAAGATCCGTACAATCTTTGTTCACTATCATAACTTTCATCAACAGACACGAGTGCATAACTATGTAAACAATTTTTATAAAATTATGGCCCGTTTTCGACTAAGAAGTTTGGTTTAGTATTTCGTTCTACTCCAGTTGTTTCTAAACAATTAGATATATAGCTAATACGCTTACAATACTTATTTACCATCATTACCTCCATGAACAGACAAGAGTTCATAACTAAGTGGAGGATTTTTAAGAACTATGGCCCTAATACGTTAAAGAACATTTAACATAGTTTCAATTTATTACAATACTTATTAACCATCATTTCCTACATGAACAGACAAGAATACATACATCCATGAAGGTTTCTGTCAGAAGAATGTCCCTTTTGCATTGAATGTGGGTAAAATCCAATTAGTGACTCCACTTTTTAGGATACTGCTTTGCAACTTGGAATACTTATTTACCATCGTGATCCCCATCTGTAGACAAGAGAAGGTAATACAGTATGACAAACATGGTAACATCTATATAGTATACTGATTGTACAAGACTATACTGTTTTCCTTAATTGGAACAAAATTCATTCCATTTATTTTAAAGTCATATATCCAGATGTTCTGTTTTAAATCAAACTAGATTGAACTATCAATGTAGTGCAAATAGTCAATAATGCTGTCTAGGGACAACTCATTAAATTAAGGCCCTTTACAGACTTTGAATCTCGGTTTAGTTGTTCGTTCCACTTCTTCACTTAACCATTTCAAACTTTGCTGTAGAGTTAATAGGTATCGCATAATTTAGTAAAATCACTATTTACTAAATATCTTGCTGGCTGCTAATGGCTCTTGTTTACACTTAGACAAATACTGAGACTTTGTTTTGCCTTGTATTGCAAAATGTTTTGATTTTATTGGCAAGCACTTAAAAGTCGAGCGCGCAGTTTAAAGGACAGCTATTGGTTTTAGCTCACCTGCACGCAGTGCATGTGAGCTTATGTTATGGTGTGATGTCTGTCGACCGTCGTCCGGAGGTCCGAACGTCCGTCTCCGTCCGTCAACATTTTCTTTGAATGATTTCTTCTTAAAAACTGGAGGTCATAGGGTCATGATATCTGGCCATGAGGTACCTGGGATTAAGTGCTAGAAAGTTCCTCAAATAAATGACATTGACCTACTTTCAAGGTCACAAAGGTCAAATATATGAAACCATTTAAAACAACTTCTGAATAACCAGGAGGCCCACAGTAATGATATTTTGCCAGTAGGTACCTGGGATAAAATGCTATAAATTTGACCTACTTTCAAGGTCACAAGTGTCAAATGTATGACAACCTTTAATCAACTTCTTCTGAATAAGCAGAAGGCCCGAAGTGATGATATTTAGGAGGTACCTTGAATAGAGTGCTATTCAAATAAATGACCTTGACTTACTTTCAAGGTCAAAAGAGTCAAATATATAAAAACCTTAAACAACTTCTTCTGAATAACCAAGGGGCCCAGAGGCATGATATTTGGCAATTAGGTACTTGGGATAGTGTGCTTTACAGTTTCCTCAATAACTGACCTTGACCTATTGTCAAGGTCGCAAGGGTCAAATATATGAAAATCTGTAAACAACTTCTTCTGAATAACCAGGAGGCCTACTGTAATGCTATCGAATAAATGACCTTGACGTACTTTCAAGGTCACAAGGGTGAAATATATGAAAACCTATAATAAAATTCTTCTGAATAACCAGGAGGCCCAGAGTAATACAACATTTCCAGTAGACATCTGGCATGAAATGCTATTTAATTTTTTCCAATATATGACATTGACCTACTTTCAAGGTCACACGGGTCAAATATATGAAAACCTCCAAACAACTTCTTCTGAATAACAAGGAGGCCCGGAGTGATGATAATTTACCAGTAGATACCTGGCATGAAATACTATATGGTTTCCTCCAGCAAATGACATTGACCTAGTTTCAAGGTCACAAGGGTCAAACATATGACAACCCTTAAACAACTTCTTCTGAATAACCAGGAGGAACAGAGTGATGATATTTGGCCAGCAGGTACCTGGGATAGAGTGCTATAATTTTTCAAATAAATAAACTTGACCTACTTTCGAGATCACAAGGGTCAAATATATGAAAACCTTTAAACAATTTCTTCTGAACAAACAGTAGGCGCAGAGTGATGATATTTGACCAGGAGGTACCTGGGATATAGTGCTATAATTCTTTCTCAAATAATGACCTTGACCTACTTTTAAGGTTACAAGAGTCAAATATTTGAAAACATTTAAACAACTTCTTCTGAATTGGTAGGAGGCCCATACTGATGATATTTTGCCAGGAGGTACATAGGATAGATTGCTATAAGTTCCCTCAAATATTCTCAAATAAATTACCTTGACTTATTTTAAAGGTTACAAGGGTAAAATATATGAGAATATTTAAACAACTTATACTGAATAACCAGGAGGCACAGAGTGGTGATATTTTTGCAGTTCATACCTGGCATGAAATTCTATTCAGTATCCTCCAAGAAATGACCTGACATACTTTATAGGTCACACGGTTAAAATATATGAAAAGCTTTAAACAACATCTTATGAATAACAAGGAGGCCCGGAGTGATGATATTTTGCGAGTAGATACCTGGCATGAAATGCTATATAGTTTCATCTAATAAATTACCTCAACCTAATTTCAAGGACACAAGAGTCAAATATATGAAAAGCATTTAAAAACTTCTCTGAATAGCAAGGAGGCCCAGAATGAAGATGTTTTGCCAGTAGATACCTGCCATGAAATGCTATATGGTTTCCTCCAATACATGACCTTGACCTACTTTCAAGGCCTCAGTGGTCAAATATATAAAATATTCAAACAATTTCATCTAAATAAACAGGAGACCCAGAGTGATAAGGTCACCATGGTCAAATATATGAACACTTTTAAACAACTTCTTCTGAATAAACAGGAGGCCCAGAGTAATGATATGTTGCCAGTAGATACCTGGCATGACATGCTATATAGTTTCCTCTAATAAATGACCTGACCTACTTTATAGGTCACACGATTAAAATATATGAAAAGCTTTAAACAACATCTTATGAATAACAAGGAGGCCCGGAGTGATGATATTTTGCGAGTAGATACCTGGCATGAAATGCTGTATAGTTTCCTCTAATAAATTACCTTACACAAGTGTCAAATATATGAAAAGCATTAAAAAACTTCAAAGAATAGCAAGGAGGCCCAGAATGAAGATGTTTTGCCAGTAGATACCTGGCATGAAATGCTATATCATTTCCTCCAATACATGACCTTGACCTACTTTCAAGGCCATAGTGGTCAAATATATAACATCTTTAAACAATTTCTTCTAAATAAACATGATACCCAGAGTGATTATATTTGTCCAGTAAGTACCTGGGATATAGTGCTATGAAGTTTCTTCAAATTGATGATATTGGTATGTAGTATCCTTGCGCACAAGAGCATAAATGTTGCATAAACTCCTTGACAATGGGTAAAAAGATATGATCCAAATTCGGTCTTAATAATTCCAGTGCAAAACCAACCTAACATACAAATGCAAGGAGGATCTCTTCTTAAGGACATATATCCAGTACAGCAAGCCAGAGAAAACTCATTTAACTCAATTTTCTATACAAATTAAGTCATCTAGATCATTTAGTGTGGAGCATGCTGGGCCTCTTGTTTATTTACTATAACAGTTTCTAGAAGGTAGATCAATATTATAAGCTTAGGTTAAAGGTTTTTAAAACGCTTTGATGCTTCATGTTAATAAACATTTCTATAAATTGAATACAAACTACTACCAATTATTTCTGCCCCATCAATGTTCTTCAACGATCACAATATAAAAACGTAGTCCTCGTGGAAATGCACTATATTATTTAAAGCCGTGATATGTTTTTTATAACTCAACTCCACCAAAAATGTTGTTTGCCGAAACAAATCAAACCTTACAACGTTGTCTAAACTTCTTCTTTTACAGAAGGCTACCAAATAAGAAGAATAGACATCAGTGGATTGCATACACTTATTCTGTCGCTAATGGAAAATGAATTTAAATCCTTGCTACCCCCACTGAAGGTAGATAAAGGTAGAAGTAAACGATGGAAAATATGGACTGAGCATATATGGAAGCTCATTTTGTCGAAATTTCCAGAGGCGGTAGATACATTTGCTCAAACAGATTTACCATTGTTCCCAGTGTTCTCAAAAAGGCCATGGTCGGAGGTACACTCTTTTTGTTTATGCCCTTTGTCCTTTCGCCTTTTGTCAAGCGCAGACAAAGAAAATAAGCAAATTCCAACAGAACTATGTTCAGCCTTTGAATTGCTCTCGGTGAATATAGTATACAGATTACCAGAATGGCTAAACAACAAAGCCACCGAACAATTCGTCCATACATGCACTGGTTCTAGCTTAGCAGCTCTTATAGAAAAGCTTGGTGAAGAAGACATCCAGTATTTCAACAGACTTTCAACTAACAATCAAAAGAGATTGCTCCAAGCTTTTCTGGCCCAAAAGGTTAATGAAGATATGTTAAGCAAAAAAGCGAAAGTCTTACTTTCTAAGGTAGAATTGTTCAAAGAGAAAAGATACCCAGGTCCAGACTATATACTTGTATCTGCCGAAGTAAGCCACGGAGTGCTTGGATGCAATGACTTTCCAGTTCCATTCCCAACTCCGCTTTTAGCCGTAGACGATAGAAGTGAAGAGATCTTTGCCAATGTCCTTGGAGTTAAGAGATCTAGCGTCGAAGGTATGATTATGGAGACATTAAACATCATAGAAACATACTCAAATAATCATATAGTCTTATTTATGTTATGGATACTGAACAAACAGTTTCACGAAAAATATGATGGTGTAAGTGAAGCGGCAACAGACGTTGCATTTGTGCCCGTACAGAATATCCTTTGCAAAGCTCGCGAATTATTCGATCCATCGGATGATCTTCTTGTGAATTTGTTCGATGGTTTCGAAGTGTTTCCAATAGATGAAAACTTTCTTAAACCAAAGCTTTTGATTGCCTTAAGGGATTTGGGACTTAAGACGAGGCATTGTGTTTGCGTTGAAGATATTTACAAAATATGCAAGGGAATCCATACTCTAGGGTCGTTCAAGAAGTCTCAACAGATAGGTATACATGTCCTTAAATTTCTAAATATGGATGAAAATGCAGAATTGCTTCGTGAAAGCAATGTTACCAATCTAAAATGGGTCCCTGTTCAAGATGGCAATACAACAACGGTACTTCAATATCAGAAGGGAAAAGGGGTATTGGTGTCCCCACTAGAGGTTAGGTCCTCTGAATATAGGCACATCGTCGGTTCAGTTGCCCCTTTAGTTGATTGCGGAATATATCCTCAGATTGCATCAATGTTCAATTGGAACAAACAACCAGACATAGATGACGTTGCGAGACAACTATTAATCATTGTCAAGAATTACTCGAACAGAAAAAAGGCTGAGTTTCTACCTATAATACTTGCTATATATAATTGGTTTGATTCGTTGGAAACACCTGGTGAAGTTAAAGAGGCATTAGATGAAACATTTACTGACATGCAAACAGGATATATTTGGACAGGATACGGTTTTCAACCTAGTAAGTACGTCGTTGCCGAAGGTTACGATGGTAATATCAATTTGAAACCATTTCTTTGGTTTCTTCCATCTGAGGTCTTCCACATGAGGCAATTCTTTATTGAAATAGGTTGTAGAGACACGATAATAATTTCAGACTACGTTACCGTTTTGGACCAAATAAAACAAGCTGCAGAAAAAAATGAAAAAGGAAGTTCGGGAGAATTGTTGAAACTTGCAATAAGCATACTTAGCAAACTCAAAGATGCTATAGACTACGGGAATACTGATCATAATTCTACATCTACCATATATGTTCCAGTTCAAACCTTAGATGAAAGACTCATCATGAAACCAGCAACAGAATGTACCTATGGAAGTACTACGGAGTCTGGTGAAGAAGGAATTACGTGCGTGCATGAAGATGTACCGCAATCTACTGCAAAAGCAGTTGGAGTTAAATCCTTCAAGCAACAAATAATGTCAGAACTCGAAGGACTTGAGGAATGGGGCCAAACAGAACCCATTACCCGCCGCTTACGAAACATTTTGAAAGATGGTTACGTTGACGGATTCTCAGTACCTAAAGAACTATTTCAAAATGCAGATGATTCCGGAGCCTCCAAGCTTTGGATTCTTTATGACGAAAGAGAGAATGAGCATGCGAGGACTGATTTGTTGAGTGACACGATGTCTGAAGTGCAAGGACCTGCGCTCTGGATTTATAATGATGCAGTCTTTACTGAATCAGATTTTAGGAATATAACAAAGTTAAGCGGAGCAACGAAAGAACCTGACGCAGGCAAGATAGGAAAATTTGGCCTTGGATTTTGTTCTGTGTACAATCTGACGGATGTGCCAAGTTTTATCTCGGATGAAAGTATTGTTATATTCGATCCTCAAACATCCTTCTTAGGGAATGCTCTTCCAGGAAAAAGTCCAGGGCTAAGAATAAATTTGAAAATTGATAAAAACCGAAAAATGATAAAACGGCTTAAAAATCAATTTATGCCTTTTGAAAATGTCTTCGGGTGTAAAAAGCTGTATGAAATGTTAAAATATGACGGGACACTATTCCGACTACCGCTCCGGACAAGAAAAGGTCAAATTAGTGATGTCATTTATAGGGATGACGAAATTCGCACGCTCCTGTCGAAGGTGAAAGAATATGCGTCAAATTTACTGATATTTAGTCAAAATGTAACCGAATTAAAACTCTTTCATTTGAAGGATGGGGACAACCCGACGGAAATGAAACTTGCATTCAGTTGCAAGAAAGTCTTGCAATCCACATTGCCGCGTCAAATCTCCGATAAATCAATTTTGTTGGCGGCCAGTAGATTAAAAATCTCTGACAAACTTCAAGAAAATCCGTTAAAAATAATTCAGAATGTTTCCATCAAAACAATTGATATCAAGGACAAGTATAGCGGAACATCTACGTGGTTTGTATCTTGGTCAACAGGTACGCAATCGGCATCCTTTGAACTTGCTAAAGCAGAAAAAGGTGCACTCCCACTTGCAGCAATCGCAGTACCATTTCATTGCAGTGGTAGTACATACACTATTAGAAGCATTGAAGACTTGCCAATCTGCTTTTACAAGAGGTCACATTTTTTCTGTGTCCTACCTCTTCCTGTTGAACACAATTTCCCGTTCCATATCAATGGACAATTTTCCGTGAGTTCAGATCGGAGACGGCTTCTCACTGTTGGAAAGGAAGACAAGAAATCCATTTATCAGGCCTGGAATGAAAGTCTCATGAGTGATGCAGTTGTTGAAGCACTTGTTCATATGCTAGAAAATGTGAAATCACTAGGCAATTCGACAAGTGATCAATTTTATACGATATGGCCGCAACCATCTCATGTCCAGACCGGAGAGCAAAACGGTCTCAATAGTTTTCTTTTGGAATACTTTTACAAATACATTATTGAAAATGACAGTCGTATATTTGAAAACTGTGGACAACTGTATCCGCTTTCTGAGTGCATCTTTTTAGATCCAGACCTGCGTAAACTTGAACTTGGTGGCGCTGCTTTTGATATATTCAACACATTTGAAAAAGAAAAGATAGCTATCGATCTCCCTTGGCAGTACTATCGCTCTTTGTATGGGGCAGACAAAAGATGTATTGAGATAAAAACAGTGACAACAGAGGTTTTCTTCTTGGAATACCTGTTACCAAATATCGCAGAAATGCCTACGTCTAGTCAGGCAGATATAGATCGGAGACATACGCTTTTGAGATATGCGATTGTCCTGAACAATGACAAGATCAATCGATGGCTAAAGACAAACAAGTGTTTTCCAACCAATCCAAAAAATGAAATGAAACTACCTGCAGAAGTCGTGGACGAACGATCCGAAATCGGCGAGTTATTTAATGAATCAGATGGCAGATTTCTTATAGATGACTTTAAAGACATTGCACCCGGTATACTTCGTGATCTAGGAATCGTTCATGACATTTTATCAGATACCCTTCTCGTTGAGAGAGCTGAGAAAATAGAGCAAATAAATCAGAAATGCGTCACATGTGCAATAGGTCTTTACAACAAATTGATGAAGTATATTGTAAGAAAGGAAGCAAGTCACGAGGAAGCATGGGCACGTTTACGATCCATTAATTTTCTTCCCGTTGCATCTCGACCGCCGCTGTGGCCATCTGATTGGAAAGCCGATAAAGTGATTGGTTCAACATCTAAGAAGACAAAACTTTGCAAAGATCACAGGGGTGACACAACGGTGAAGAGAATCGTCTTAGAACGAGCACCAGCGCTTTACAGTAGCCGTCTTAAAGACTACGTAGGTTGCGGTTTCTTAGTGTTCGATTCGAGTACTATAATAAAACGAGAAGACGTCTTTGAAGTTGAACAAATTCTTCGAAATAGATTAGGTTTGAAAGGAGTGAAAGATATCCGGCCCGACATGGTAATGCATCAACTTAATATTTTCTCACAGTCATGTAATACCGACATGAACGAATTTGATGCAAAGTATGTGAACGATGTCGTTTCAACAATTTACAAACATTTGAATGATCATAAAACACTGACAAGCATTGAATTTCCAGACGAAAATATTGTATGGACTTCATCAGTTTTCACAAAGCCAAGCAAAGTGGCTGTTTTTAACTCTTCACTTGATTGTTCACCTTTTCTGTTTGACTTAAGTAAATCACCCCTACGGAATTGCACGAAATTGATCAACGCATTGAATATAAAGCAAGCGTTCTCCCCTGACGATGTTCTCAGAACTTTAAGTGAGATATGTATGCGTGCTAACGGAAATGCAGTAGAGGCGATACATAGAACAGCTGTGATAACTATAGTTGAATGTTTGAAGTCGATACTATCAAGTAATCGCATATCCTACAAGGATATATATGACCAAGGGTCCTACACTATTTATGCTCCGGATACTGATTGGGTCCTTAGGGATGCCACAACATTGTGTTTTAATGACGACAGGGGAGTCGATACGTCCGATGCAATGATTATGGTGAACGAAGGTCTTACTATCGGGACTGCAAAGGCGATTGGCATAAAATCAAAGTTAACACAATTCATTCACGATTCATCAGATTCAGTCGAATTTTTTCAAGACGAACCACTTGTAACAAGACTGAATAATATTCTTGCAGGCTATCCCTGTGATAGTGGGATATTCAAAGAATTAATCCAAAATGCGGACGACGCCGGCGCACAAGAAATACATTTCTTACTCGACACTAGTAAATACGAACACGATGTGTTTGACGAATCGTATACACAACTACAAGGACCTGCTTTGTGCGTTTATAACGACAAACCTTTCACCCAAAATGACCTGAAAGGTATCCGAAGTCTTGGTAAGGGAAGCAAAGGTGAAGATCCGTCAAAGACTGGTCAATATGGCGTTGGGTTTAATTCAGTGTATAACTTGACCGATGCACCATCATTCTTAACAAAAGGCCCAGATATAGAAAATGGGGAAACATTATGTATCTTTGATCCAATGGCAAAATTCCTACCCAGAGCTTTTGTAAGTAGAGATAAACCTGGACGCAGGTTCAAGGACGTGAATACTATTCGAACTAAGCACAAGGATGTTATACCTCCATACAATGAAATTTTCTTCGGTTTGGAAAATCAAGGAACAGTTTTTCGTTTCCCTTTGAGAACTTCAGAAAAGGGATACGAATCCGATATTAAAGAAAGCAATATATCCGTTCAACAATTGAAGCAAATCTTGGAAGAGTTTAAAATCGAAGCTTCGGAATGTCTGATATTTCTGAAGAATATGTGCAGAATAAAAATGACAATTAAAATCGGGGATACGTTTTCACAGGAAGTAGATATAAAAGCCAGTATAACTGATAAGGACCCTGCAGCTAGGAGTGTTTATTTCGAAGGACATTCGCAAATGTGCAAGACTTTCAAGCAAGACAGAGCAACAATATTTGCCTTGCCAACATCGCTAGTGAGTTACCAAATGTCTATATCGGAAGAAGACAAATTGAAAAAAGGTGCGGCTAAAAAGACAGACTACGTGGTTGTCCAAACCATCGGATACAGGAATTACACGCCTTCAACCATTATTCAGGACAAATGCAAAAATGGTGAACTAGGTCTTTTGCCGCAAGGTGGAGTTGCATCTGTTATTTCACTTCAAGAGATGGGCAGCTTTTCTAGATCAAAAAGAGAACCAAACAAGTCATTTTGTTTCTTGCCATTACCAGGTGTAATTGGATTACCAGTACACGTCCATGGTCACTTTGCATTAGACCATGAAGGGAGAAGGGGTCTCTGGAAAGCAGATAATTTCGACCAAACCCAGTGTTACAAAACACTATGGAATAAATCACTCGTAGAAGGGGTGATATGTCCGGCTTATTTAAATCTCGTTGATATAATGAGAACAAAATTGAGCAGAAGACTTGAAAAGGAAAATAAATTGAGTCTGTATGCTGTCGTCAAAGATGTTATAGTAGCATTCAACTCTTTCCTGCCAAAGAAGGACGACGTTTTGGATGATTACTGGCTTCTTTTAATGAAGTGTATATATAGACAATTAGTAGACCAAGAAAGACAATTCCTGCCTTCAATTCTTTGGACAATGGATGATAAGCATGGAGTTTGGAAAGCAAGCCTATCGTGGATCCAATTGCAACGAGAACAATGGATGTTTCCTGCATATGCCAATGACATGGCATTCTCGTTAGATGAAGGGGATGACGGACACGAAGAAGAAAGAAAAAGAAATGAATGCACATTGATCAATATGTTATCTGCATCTGGTATGCGGATCGTTTCCGTCCCAAAGGCTATCCGAGAATCACTCGATGCTGCTGGTGCACCTATAGAAGCGTTGAACCCGAAAGTTGTTATCCAGTTTCTTTGCTCACATAGTCAATGCAAGGAAGGGGCGTGCTTAATAAAAGAAAATACACTGGTTACTGAAACGGTTGTTGAGTCTGTGCATCACATGTGCAATATTGTGAACTACTGCATCAAGGAAAAGAAGTTCTTCATTGAACATATTCATGAACTGCCGATACTAGTCACAAGTGACAGTGTTGTAAGAATTGCTACAAAAGAGAAACCTATTTACGTTACCAAATATCACGATCTTTTCGAAAAAGAAAAAAGTAAATTCCTTTGTTCCAAAATGACTGAGCTTATACTGAAAAAAAAGAAAGAGTTTCTGCAGATGACGGAATTGAGACCTTTCATGGTGCAGGACTTTAAAAAACTTCTTCGAGTGTCACCCTATCCGTTTTTGCTTAACACTGAGGTTTACAAATGGGACCAGAATCAGCCAACAACAGAATGGATTGTGAAGGTCTGGAAATTCTTCAGAGACGAGACCATAGACAAACAGTCTGATGACACACAGAATAAGGAATCTACTCGTATAAATGACTTGCTCAAACTTCTAGATGATGTGGCGTTAATTCCTGCTTGTAGAACATTAGGTCAAGGCCCTAAAAAATTAAACTGTTACCTAGTTCCCTCATGTAAGATGGGCACTATGATTGACTTGACAAATTTCCAAACAGGAACTTTGAAGAACGCCCTTCAAAAGCTTAATCTATTGGCTGTAGATACTGACACTGGAAATGACACACAATGCATATTAAATCGCATTGCACAAGGCGTTGCAAATTCTAAGAATCCCATGAAAATTGTTAAATGTTTACATCTAAATAAAGCGCATATAACTGAAGCAAAACTAACAGCTAAAGACGCGGAAGCTGTGCTGAACTATATAGCAGAAAATTATGCCGACATGAAGAATGTGAACCAAATGCTAAGAGAGTTGCCATTGTTTATCAACCACCAAGACGAGTTGGTTTCCTTGTCTGGTTACTCAAAATATGTTGCGTTACAGTCAGAACATCTTCCAGTAAATGGATTAGATATATTAAGCAAAGAAAAAAATATGACATTCCTGAAGATATGGAAGCAAATTACTAAACTCTATCAAACACTAGGAGTTTTGGCAATGTCAGTGGAGGATATCTACATTGAATTCATCATACCAAATCAGATCAAAATGCACAGACATGACTTCTATAAGCACTTAGAATATCTTAGTAATGTGTACAGTGACAAAGAGTTAACGGGTAAAAAAAAGCAAATACTCAAAATGCTGACTTCATGCAAAATCATACAAATACGACATGATAGGTTTGTAAATGCCTCAGAATTATTCAACCCAAGAGTCAAAGTATTCAACTTGTTTTGTCAGAAAGAAGAACTGTTACCAGAATGCTTAAATGAAGATGTTTACATCAAATTATTTGAATTGTTAGGTATGAAGAGTAAAATGACGATTGCTCTATTTGAGAGATTTGCAAAGGAAATATCTGCGAAAGGGAAACAAACACCAGTATCGCAATCATTACGAAACCAGTCTGGAAGACTTTTAAAGGTCTTTCTGGAAATGCAAAAAGAAATAGATAAGCAGATGGGATTTAAGAAACTTGCACAGGTACCATTCATAATTCCAGGTAAAATACCGGAGCAATATACTCGCATATGTAAACAGTTTTTAGAAGAAGAGAGGATGGTCAGTTTTTCAGAGTCCATCTTTTACGAACAACTAGAAATAGCATGGACAGTCTGCCCGGTGCTACCTGAAAATCTGAAGGTCGATGCCGAGATCAAAACTAAACTAGAGGCAAAAACTTCTTTCCTTGTGAAGAATTGTTTGGATCATTGTAAAAAGGTCGGTCAAAAGCTTTATAGCTTGCTTGAAAAGCCAACTGACAAAACAATGAGAGAAAATATAGAATCAGTCTTGACAAGTATATATGAAAACATGCTACGCCTGAAAACCACAAAACTGGTAGATGCTGAAAAGCTAAAACAACTCTGTCATGTACCACTCGTTTATTTTAGAGACGAACTTTCGATACATGTACGTAAGGCAACCGATGTAGTTATTGAGTGCAGTACAGATGAAGAAATACCTCCGTATCTGAACAAAATGCCGATCTCCCTTGGAAAATATTCGGAAATATTTCAAGATATTGGTGCTTCAAAGAAACCGTCCGTTCGCAGCTACATTAATGTATTGCAGGGTTTGAAAGATAAGTGTGTTAATGAGAATATGTTGAAACCAGATTTATTAATTGCTAAAGCAGCAGTTAGTAACATGTTAACTCATGACCCGAAAGACATTGCAGATTTAGTGACAGAGGAATGCGTGTTGTATTTACCAACACAACGTCTCAAAATGGAAAATGCAAGGTCAGTCATCATCTGCGACAATAATTATCTCAGAAAACGGCTTGACAAAAAGTGCAATATCAATTATTTCCTAGGACTTGACAAACTAGAGATAAAGCATGTCGATGAACAGACGTGCTTGAAGTTCTTCCTTAAATTACCTAAACATTTGCAGCCTGAACGGCTAAGCGAGATCGTAGACGAAGTTATTGATCCTGCAACGTTCAAGGAAAAGTCTGATTGGCAGGCACGACACTTTGAATCGTTTGTAAAATCATCTCATTTCTCTCGGGGTCTGATACGCTTGGTAAAGCATGTTTACAGCGACGAAAAGAAAGCCTGGGATAGCACAATGGAAACCAGCATTCAACAAAAACTCTCTCAAATAAGACTAGTGTCAGTATCGGAAATGAAAACAACTTTACATGTAAAGACATATGCACACAGCAAATATGGCAATTCAACCGAGGTTCCTCATACGGATGAAAGAAAGACAACCCACATTGAAGAAACTGAAAGTTCAACAAAAATATTCGTTGAAACTGAATTAATTGAATGGCGAGATGATTTGAATAAAACAATTGTACAATATATGAACAGGGTTCTAAAGTCTTGTCTGAAAGAAGAATTATTTGTACTATTTCTGGATTTTATTAAGCATATTGATCAGCCCACTGGAATAGAAAATATGTTAGACAAAAAGAAAATTGTGAGTCACACATTTGCGTCGTTTGAAGAACCTTCAATATTCTCAAAACCAGGAACACCGGTACCGCATGAATTTCACGAATTCCTTGACAATGGCTACGGTGTATTCTATGAATACGACTTTAATTGTGTTGCTTTTGAGATGTTCGACCCATTGTTACATGCTGATATTTCTGATGAGATGGCTACATTTGTATATGCCCGTATATTGCGTAAAGTTGAAGAAATAAGTGGTAATCCACTATTTGATATATACGAAATTGACGTGGGAGAAAATGATCCCATTAACGTTCAAGCATTTCGTTTATTCAAATTTATCCGAAAGGCACCAACGGGTACTGAAATAGTTGTGTACAAGCGTCAAGGTACAACTGCAGACGGTGATAGATCGATTCCCAAAGACAATGAAACGAAAGAGGAGGAGTTGTCAATTCATGTTGTATGTAAGGAGATTAAAGACACTCTTATAGAAGCTTTTAGGAAAGATGAGGAAACTAAGAAAAGTATCGTTAAACGATTGTTGATGAGATGGCATCCTGACAAAAATCTAGATAATGATAAATTTTGTACAAAGGTGTTCCAGTATATACAACAATGCCTAAAACAACTTGAAAAGGGCCGAACTCCTGCTGATTATGCAGATGGCACAGGAGACTCTCATGACGACGCTGGTGGTTCTTCAAATAGATGGGGGAAAGATGGAGACAACGGTGACTTTTGGGAGAAATTCTTTAGAGATTTTGAAGAGTCCAGAAAGAGAAATAGTGAACGTAACCCGTCAAGTGACAGTTCAAGTGATAGATGGAAGAGATACAACGACAACATGGATGATGAATTCTCGGGTGCAGAGAGAGAACCCTGCCCATGGCCCCACGAAGCTAGAAAATGGCAAAGACAAGCGAATGCGGACTTTAAGTTTGCTGAGAACTGTCTAAAAGGCACAATGGTCTCGTCGTACAACTGGATATGTTACATATGTCATCAGGTTAGAGATTTATTATTTAATGAAAACTGTATGTACAATGTCAGGAACACCACGCAAAAATCGACCTTCAGCTGTTTCTAAATTTGATATTTACATGTTAACACCTGGCCCAAATCCCACCAACGATACTTAGCGCTAAGTAATACTTACACACTAACGGTCGTATTTAATCATGTTTATATTCCTAATAAGAATGCCTCAATATTTCACTCAATTGGCCAGTAACTATTTATGTCAACATAGTCATTTGCTTTTGCCTTATATAATTGATTCGAGTTGTAAAGCGTATTACTGAAATGTGTACTTTAAGTATTACTTAGCGCTAAGTAGTGTTGGTTGGATTGGACCCAGGAAACATATTTCTTTGCTTGTTTAGCGATGCCCTTTCGACAACAAATCTCAACATAGTTATTACAGCGTCAATTAAAGTATGTCTACGCAGCCATGCCTAAGGCTCAAACTGGATACTACTTTAAGAAGTTTTGTGAACCCATTATTGACGTTTGTGCGAATATTGCAGTAATCTGCGCAGATGAAGTAGTATTATCTAATTTGCAAACTATTCACTTATTTTATTAAATTTGATAACATTGCGTTTTTAATAGTATTTCAGTTATATCATGGCGATAGAACATTAATCTCAGATACCTTGATGACTATCTTGTCCTAAGCTAGGAATAAGCTTCGATACGGTGCGCTTCACCATGCAACTATCGTTAACCCTTTTCCACATAACACAACTATGAAGCAGACGACTTGGAAAATACCTATGCTAAAATGTGGAAACCCTCCTCAAATAAAAGTATAATTATAGAAAAGAGTTGAAAACATTGTAGGAAAAAGAGAAATAGCTCATCATGAACAATTTCTTCTTTTGCAACCATGTTTTCTCAAGTTGACTGCTGTAAATGCGTCAAAATACATCTGCAAGTGCAAAAGGGTTAAGGAATGCCGAACATACTTCCCAAGGATATACATGGCATTCGTGTAGGAACTGATTTTGTGAAGTCTGTGTCACAAGTATATAGCCATACTTACCGGCACGTCCGCGCTGACTGACCAGGCTCTATACCGTTGACTACTCAACTCAATATTTGAGCCGTCCCGCGAGAAAACCAACATGATGGCCTCTGCGTAATGTATCGACCCAGATCAGCCTTGCAGTCCGCGCAGGCTAATCCGGGCTCACACATTCCGTCTCAGGGGGATAGAAGTAGAGAGTAATGATTCCTGAAACAGAACATCCACAGGAGGCGAAAAGTGTCTATACGAGAAGCCTGTGCGGCATGTTTAGGCTGATCCGGGTCGACAATATCGGTTTTCGCGCGCGACGGCTCATTTTAATATTTACATTAATAGATTTGTTGATAGACTCTTCCAAACGGTAATATGGACAAAAACAAATTAAAAATATTTTATTGAATAATTAAAACTTCATCCGAATGAGTAACTTCTTTGTTCGTGTGAATAAGGTTTATCATGGTTATTACGTATTGATATATCACGAATATATCAGTAGTCTTTTCACCCAGAGCTCTAAATAACGTGTACATTAGAGGTTCTTTTAATTCCTTGTTTGAACCTTAAACCCTATGTTGTGGGTATTCAAAAGAATCGTCACAGCGAGACAGTTCGTTTGAGTACCCACAACATTGGGTTTACTTCAGTGATAGGAGAAATATTGTGGGTAAAAGACCACTTTACGCACTCTTATCTAGACATGTCGCACTTGTATATTGTCTATAAGTATGAGTCTCGAGGGCGAAAATCAGCATCTTTAGTCCAGGTTTTACTTTTAATTATCTGTCAAGGGTTAGAATCATTAAATGCACATACGTCATAGACAAATGAGCAGAAACTGTTAATGACAACAGGCGGAATCAATGAGTCATCATTGGACAAACAAATGTCTAGCCGAGATAGCTCTGTCGGTAACTAATTGGGATATCGATCCAGGGGAAGTGTTTTCCAACCTGGCGCGGACAAAATATATTTTCAATAATAACCAAATGTCATATTTTTAATACATTTCCTAAGAAACTGTTTACATATGTTTTATAAAGGCGGCTGAGAAGTCTCTGAGAGCAGCGTGGTTCGCAAAAGATGTCAACAAAAAACCAGCAGACAGTACCACTGATTTATCCTCCCTCTCCAGAGGTATGACACTATGTTATGTCTAAACCATTTCCCACATGCAACAAATCTGCAGCAGACAACTTTCAAAATATCGTGGCAAAAGTATGGAATATCTCTTCAAATGACAGTATAATTTTTTAACAAAAGTTAAAACGTTTTGGCAAAAGTAGAAATTGCTCAATTTTAGCAATTTCTCCATATGTCAAAATGTTTTCAAAAGTCTGCGGCAGAGGCGTCAAAATACATCTACAAGTCGGACAATGTTAAATAGCAAGTTGAGATATGACTATACAGTTTTGTATTTCAGTTATATTACTTTGGAATTGATCTTAGACGACCGACCGGGATGAATAATATGGAGAAAGTCCGGAAAAAATGCCTTGCTCTGAGGCTTGGATCGTCACTGGCACGCTTAGGCAAGAATACCATGCACCAAAGCAACCAATTGTATTTCGCTTTGGAATAAAACATTAATTGCCGAAAATTATCAATTTTTTTTTTTCCGCATACAATTTGTACCGACAAATATCGTGTGTTTTTATATAAAGTTTAATTCCGATACATTCCATTAGTGTAAAACAGTTTTGGAATTATTCGAGTGTGCCTTGTTTGAACGCTGACTGAAATGCGTAAAATAATGTCGATATTGCGATTATTACAACGAAAGTCACATTGTTCTTTTCTTGAGTAGTTGTGAGCGCCATTACCAACAGTAATTCATAGTTAGTCTATAAAATATGACAGAAACAGAAAAGAAAACAATAATTTCAATATGCATTGATGCCTTAATTTGGATGTATTAACCTGTTCAGCGCCAATGGCAACGTTGAGTTCTTTGCAAACATTACATATTCAGGTGGGTCGGCTCATAACAAGCCGTCTAACCTGAAATCATCATTGTTTGCCTTTTAGTTTTCAAAACATTCCAAGACTCTTATAACATGAACAATTGAGTCTCCCGAGGTTGAACATGAGCGAGCCTACTGTTGTAAATGCGGTTCTGAAAGAGTTCATTAATGTTCTATTCCTTCAGGATTGGTAGATACATTACACGAGAGGGCAGAACAGATAACACGTATAACCACGGACAGACGCAGGATGACATATCCCAACACATACCAGGAGGATATCCCGGCTGGTCGGTATACGGCAGGAGATGCAGAAATGGTGTATGAATATACACGCCAACTGATACAACTGGTATCAGACTTTTATGTCAAAGTGTAAACATTTAGCGATTTAACACTTAACCTCGTGTTGACTCCTTCCTATGCCTCTGCAACAGAAGACCTTTGCTAAACATCGTGACAAAGGGAGAACATGCTAACAATGACCACTTTGCCACAATGTTTTCAACTCTATATAGTAATTTAACTCCCATTTATTGAAATATTTTAAATTTATGCCTGGATATTAGTTTTTCAAAAGAGAAGAAAGTCAGTAAAACACTCTGTACCACTATCAATCTTTAATTATTAAATGTTCGACCAATTGGTCTTTATCTTGATTTAACACATACAAAACGGAAATTTAAGTTCAGTCCATTCTAGTGTTGAAGATATCAAATTGTTTGTTAATGTGAATACATGTTTGTGTTATTTGACAATTTGATCTCTTCAACACTAGCAAGGACTGCACTTAAATCCTCACCAAGTGATCGACAATTTGACAATTAAACAGTTTTATTGATACAACGTGTTTCATGCCAGGATGTTTTAAAGGTCGTCGGCTGCAGATGTGTTGTATGTGGCTAAGGGTTAATAGCAGTGGCATGTTACATATATGTATACATTGATACGGAAGGTCAACCTGAAAGGCAATACTACAGCCGGCATTGACTATTTTAGCAACGCACTATTCTTTCATATAATGTACTTCTTTGTTGCTTTTGACTCTCATCAAAACTTTATGCGAATACATGTTAGTGTTATAGTTGTATGTGGAAATGTAAATACTTCATGCCATATCCACTTTAAGTGACGAATTCAAGGTATTGGTATTTTTCGGTTAACTATGTCCTATATATTAAAAACAGAGCTGGAGTAGACCACTTAAAGGAGAAACGTAAGGAAATCATTTATAAATGAAAGTATACTTATTGAAATAAGTTAAAACTGTTGTAAAAGGAATAATTGTGCATTATTGATAGTTTTTTCGGTTGACAGATGGGTCCAAAATGCGTTTGGATGTTTGAAAGTGTTAATGTCTGCTACTTTTATTTTATATTAATAAACTGTACATGTAAAGGCAGAGTTAATGTGGTCAATAGAAGTGTGCGGCTCATGTTAAAAAGTAAATATCAGGCATTTCATTTAATATAGTGATATTTGTATATATCTCTTTCGCTGCCAAGTGCAATGAAAGGCTCTTGCAAACAAAGCATATTCAGTTGAGACAGCTCTTTATTGCAATGAAAGGCTGTTGCAAACAATGCATATTCAGTTGAGACAGCTGGTTACGAGCTTTCCCTACTGAAATCTGTATTTTTTGCCACTTATACATATAATATACCAAATGATGAACGAAAAATGGAGTGGTCCATTTATCAACTTGGAAGGGTCGACTTTTTTTTAATTCGACAGTGAAAGAGATATACTGCAGTTGTAAATTTATCAAAAAAAGACAGTATAAGATTTAGCATATGTTGGTGCTACAATAGTGGGTACTGACCAATTAAAGAAAATTATCTCTGTACAATTGGAGAGTGCTCTGGGAAAACCAACAACAGGGCATGGCATTTCGGATAAATATTTATATATTTCAATTGGCACACCCATGCCAAATTATCAAAAATATAACATGTATGTCATTGACTTCTATGTTCTCGAGTGCGTCTGTTAGGCATTGGAAAGATAGGAATATTAGAAAACACACGCCGTTCTTGATATACACTGGTCTTAATTGCTTTTTTAAGTCCCAGTGCCCATTTAAACATGTATGAATTTAAAAGCTAGACGATCATTATTCATGTACTTTACAACGGAACGTCCGTTCACCATTATAATGTTTTTGCGATGTCACACGAACTATTTGTGACCGGCAAAGATTCAGATCAGCCTGTTCCCGTGCACAGTTTATTTTGAATATTCCTTGTTCGCAATCTGATCATAAAAACATGCATATGTGTAGACTTTGATGAACGAACATGACTAATTTTCGATGAAAGAAATAATTAATTAAGTCATACTCCTATGGAATAGCCCCACGTTTATGTATGCACCATGCTCCTAATTTATATTGATAACACATTGTTTTTATAATGTAAATGGTGTTAACATATGTTACACGACTTGTGTATACTATATTCCATTTTAGTTGTATCTTGTAATTGAATGTAAACATGCACCTTGCTCTTTATGTATATTGATTACATATTTTTTTTATAATGTAAATGGTTTTAACATATTTTACACAAATTTTGTATTCTATATTCCATTTTAGTTGTATCTTGTAATTGAATTTCAACATGCACCATGCTCCTTATTCATATTGATAACATATCTGTTTTTATAATGTAAATGGTGTGAACATATTTTACACAACTTTTGTATACTATATTCCATTTGAGATGTATCATGTTACTGAATTTCAACATGTACCTATGTGATGTGATCTATGTGAGAAAGTAGTCAGTGGCTTCGAAAGAATGTTGTGTAAGTACTGGTGTGGGAAAGCCAGAAAAACATGGGTAGGTGCACTGACCGCCGTGATATGACCAAAGCTGTTGAAAGCGGCGTTAAACTCCAAACAAACAAACAAACAAAACCTATGTGATGGCCCAAATTGGCTACAAGGGCAGGTTATCCATTATCCCGCTATTAGCGACTTTAAATAGTATTTACTTATGCCGTGTTGCACAAATGTACACTGCATTTGTGGATGATGTAGAGCAAGATCATCCTGCACTTTCACTTCTCGATAGTTGGTAAAGTTTAGTCCATAAACATGTATGAACTTGTTTAAACCTTTCACACTTGCAACAACTCAGCAAAAGACTGAAAACAAAATGACAAATACATGTGTTTTTTTTTTTTTTATAAGGGAATATTTCTTTTTTTATAAATAGTTGAAAACATTATGAGCAATATCTCCATTTGTCACCATGTACGACATGCGTCTGTATCTGGGAAAGATTTAAATCAGGGTTGATGCTTATGATCCCCGGAATTCAGCGGGATAATGTTCACGTCACAACAGGAAAGATTCAGATCAGTCTGGGCCTGATCGCAGTGAGATAAGGATCATCTCTGTTTACAGGCTAGTCGAAACCTGCTTAGGATGACATGTCCAAACATGTATTGTCTTTGTTATTTAACATTACATACTATTGATGTCAACACCCCCATAGGTCGAATTTCGTGTGTCTGATTGACATTTGTACAGAGTTATTACCGGACCGTGTTTGGTAGTTTTAGTATTATGTTGTTAATGTGTTTGTGAGTTAATGATGTTGTAGCTTTAATTTTACATTTACATTATACGTATGATAATTTAGTTTTATATTTGCATTCGTTCTTTGGAGAAAAAGTAGCGTTAGCAGATGGTTTGGAATACACGTCTGAACAGTTTCGAAGTGCGCATGCGCACACACATAGTCCGACGAGAGTCATCTTGTATTGTATTCATTACTGTCTAACTTTTGTTACGTTATTAGGTAACGTGATACTAAAGCGAAAAAATCATTCTAATGTTGACAGATACAAGATCAAAAGCCATAACCCATAAAACTTGTTTTCTTAATTATATATTCTTTTTTAAAAGTGACTGATAGGCCCATTGGGCCAGGCATTATTCATTACTTGTTGTACTACAGTTGTTATCTTGATGTACTACAGTTGTTATCTTGATATACTACAGTTGTTATCTTGATGTACTTACACATGTCACTTTGTTTTGATATTGACTTTGTTACTTATAATAAATGCAATCATAAAAGACCGAGGTGAACGTGTCCTTTACAGTTCACGATTCTCCATTAAGATGTATTGTATTTATTTCTTAATATACTTTCACATTTTCCGGCGCAAATACAAGCAGATGGCCTTGCGCAGTTCAAACACGACGGATTAAAATTCCTTAGTTGACTAGGCCAAACATTGTACCAAAGATGGTAATGGTACGTCACTTGAATGTGATGTGACATCATTTAAATTTGCTTTTACGTCATTACAAATGTGGTAGTTGGACGTGGTTCACACGCCAATCATAAACAATTCAATGATATTTTATGTGTAGACTGTGCTATTTTTTATTATATAAGTATATGGAAATTTGAATATTTTGTTTTGTCTTTAAATATATACATGGTATGTAATAAAAGGAAATTTATGTTGTAGTAGCGATACTGAAATATGCTTTTACGTCACTCAAAATGTGGTTGTTGGGCGTGGTTCACACGCCGATCATAAACAATTATATTTTATGTTTCAATTGTGCCACCTTTTTTTATTGAATATATAGAAACTTGTATATATATTTGTATTCTGTCTTAAGATATATACATGGTATATAATAAAGGGACAAGTAAGTTGTAGTAGCGATACATGTTTTAGTATTGTCTGTGTCGGGTCCACGCCACTCCTAGTACAATACAAAAACAATGGTAGTTTGGCGTGGTTCACACGCCAATCATAAACAATGTTATGTTATGTGTAAACTATGTGTTTTTTTGGTTTAATATAAGCATATAGAAATTTGTATTTTTTGTTATTGTGTAGAATATATACATGGAAGAAGGTTATACAAGGAAAAATTATGTTGGTAGTTGGGCGTGGTTCACATGCCAATCATAAACAATTATACTTGATCTGTAAACTGTGTTATTTTTTTATTGAGTATATAGAAATGTGTATATTTTTTTATTCTGTATTAAAATATATATACATGGGTATATAATAAAGGGACAAATATTTTATAGTAAAGTTACATGTTTTAGTATTGTCTACTCGGAGCGTGGACGATTTAACATCACTCTCGACCTTCGGTCTCGCGATATATCAAATGTTCAAACCACTCGTAGTACAATGCTAAAACCTGTATCACTTCTGCAAAATGATATTCCCTATATATTATATCACTTTAATTCAATGTGTAAATTGTGTTTATTTGTTATTGAAATTATTAAAATTTATATATTTGTTTCTGTATTAACGTGTAAATAGGTATATAATTAAAGGAAAATAAAGTTGTGTTTTGTCTTACTATTGTTTTGTCTACTCGGAGCCTCGGACAAGTGACATCTCTTTCGACCTTCCGTCCTAAAAGATATCAATTTCTCCATTCACTTCATAGGAAAATACAAAAACGCTAAATGTAACTACAACCCTATATTCCCCGGGTTGCATGGTGTTTTACGCATCTTTCAACACTTTTTCAGTTATATAACGGCGTTTCCGGGGTAATTTACCAATACTACTGCCCAATTTATCCTGACAATAGCCAGTCAGTCATTTTGCTAACCCCTGAACACCAAGGAAGGAAAGCTATTACTACCATTTTAAATTATTCGGTATGACCCAGTGGAGGATCGGACCAGACGCGGACGCTTTATCATAACACCGGCGAGGTGGTACAGAGGTATCGAAGTCGAAAGTAACCCGAGTCACGCAAGATCGAATACTTTTTCATGGATACATTACCTCGAGGTATTTGACTATTTCGGAGTCACGTTGGATTGAATACTTTTTCATTAATACATTACCTGGTATTTGACTTGTTCGAAGTCACACAGGATTGAATACTTTTTCATTGATACATTACCTCGAGGTATTTGACTTGTTCGGAGTCACAGAATTGAAGACTTTTTCTTTGATACATTAACTCGAGGTATTTGACTTGTTCGGAGTCACACTGGATTGAAGACTTTTTCATTGATACATTACCTGGAGGTATTTGAGTTTTTCGGAGTCACACAGGATTGAAGACTTTTTCATTGATACAGTATCCGCTTCGTTTTTCACTTATACTTTAAAAAAGCCAGTAACGAAGTCATATGAAGATAATGGCGCAGCAGAATTTATGTTTGGATTGGAGAACTGACGCTTTTTAGTTTTTGTTTTTTTCTCAAATTGGAGATCGGTTATCTGAGTATGCAATTTTCTAATTAAAATTAAAAAAAAGTGTAATGGTAATTCAAGGCCACCGGCCCACAATATAAATACAATACATAGCAAGGTTGAAGGGGAAGGTATCTAGATCAACTTAATATATAAATTAAACATGGTTATTTCCCTTTATATTGTTATATTTTTGCTTAAGATGTTAATATACGTTACGTAGAGTTTCATAATGGTTGGAATTCATAAAAGTATAGACATCATTTACATGTGTTACATCACGGTACCAATTAAATAAGTAGTGAGTACGAATGTTGTTATATTTACCACATACAAAGAACTAAAGGAAGAGGAATAATGGAGGTCAACTGAATGCTGCATTTTTAAGAACTAGGCAGACTTACATGGTGATACAAGAACAATCTACTGGGTCTAATACGGCTAATATCATTCAAGTTTCATAGAACCATGACGTTTTTGTAAAGTTTTAACGTTTCATACGTTTAACCATAACGCACATGTTAGTCTTATATTACATATAAATGTGTCGTTGATACATCTGGAATGCTTTTTCCTTAATAATCCTTAAAATGGACATATTGATTGGTTGAAAAAGAAAATGGCCACCAGGGAGCATCAGAAATGAGATTAAAATTCTTGAAATTTAAATAAAATTGTGAAACTACTTGTCTGATTCCAATGTCATTGGGCAGACAGTCCTTCTTAACTCTATACCAATCAAAGTACTGAAAGTACTGACGGTAATATTGCGATCGTTTAAGAAGATATGCAAAAGTATAAATATATAGAAATATTTATCTAAAACAGACAAGAATTAATGCATCAACCCAGAATGAAATAATTCCAAGATCATAAATTCGTGTTGGTCTTGTGAAAATTAATCAAACCAAACTCCGAATAAATCATTCGGTCCACATGGTACTTGTATTTAATGATCATATTACCCAATAGCTCTATGGAAATACCACCAAGAACATTCATGAGAGTGCAGTGGGTTCCTATTAATTTACTGTACTGGGCCAACTGATACATTCAGTCTATACAATATGTCTACAGTGATAACAGTAACGTGAAGTGTAATCTACCAAAATAGTTTTGTTTTGAATGATTTTTTTTTTCTTCTCAAGTATTATACTTTATTTTAGTGTATGTTCAATGAAATTGATTGCAAGCTTCTATTTTGAAAGACAATTTGTATAAAAATGAACTGATTAGTATAACATGCATTCACTAAAATAATGTAGAAAGAGAGTTTTGCATTTAAACAAAGGACAAGCGGGGCCCTGAATCGATCACGTCAGTTATAGCTAAGAAGCAGATGTGTTACTTCTAATATCGCAGAAAAAACTAATCATAAATGCATGAGTGAAACTGCTAGGGGTGGTCACTGTAAATGAACTTATCAATAAAGGACATTATATATTTTAACAGAAGAATGTAAAAGGACCACCAAAGTAATATTCCTGTAAAGTTTGTTTGATATAACTATCCAATGGTTTAGGATGATATTTTGTTAAAAGCTTAACGTTCGACCCGGATCAGCCTAAGCATGCCGCGCAAGCTAACCCGGACAGACACTTTTCGCTTTCTGTAGATTTTCTGTTTCAGGAATCATTACACTATACCTCTACCCTATACAGTCTACTGGTAAATTACCAAGAAACATCGTGATGATACCGCATTAATAAAAGTTTAATGCACAGTGTATATAAAAGATCAAGCTAGGCCGATGCAAAGATTGATCGGAATCTGCACTGAACGAACATGTTCTATATGCGGCTCTCATATTTATTAGAAAAGGTAAACAATGGCAAGGAAAAAGTAGAGCTTGTGAAATAGAATACACCTGTGTATGAGGATCAAATGTATTTCGATGGTCAGCTAACGATACACTCCCCTTCGCCTTTAGGGACCGTATTAGCACGAGAACCTACATTTCTCCATGTAGAGTATATAAACGCCAAATAAAACTAGAGATTTATAGAAATATTTGACAGTTCAGAGATCTATAGTATGGTGGCATATTACTACCGTAAGATAACCAGTTAATGTTTTGTACATTATTAACTGGCTATCTAGTTAGGGTTTGCGAATTTCACTTAATAAGTAACATACTAACTAGTTAACTAGATAGGATTCGTGTTACCACTTATTTGATATTCTCGAAACGTAAGACTAAAACAGGCATGAAAGTGCCCAGAACTGCCACCAGTTACCTTACCATGCTATAAAATAAGATTTACACGAGCATTAACTTACAACTGAAACACATTCGTGGTATCAGTTATCGATCACGCGTGTATTGCGCAATAATCGCGTGATCGATAACTGTCCAAAGGAAAAATACAAAGGACCTCCGCAGTATCTATTACTAAGCGGTTAACTGGATAGGATTCGTGTTACCAGTTATAAATAGATACTGCGGAGGGCCTTTGTATTTTTCCTTTGGATCGATAACTGTCCAAAGGAAAAATACAAAGGACCTCCGCAGTATCTATTACTATATGGTTAACTAAATAGGATTCGTGTTACCAGTTATAAATAGATACTGCGGCGGTCCTTTATGTTTTTCGCTTGGATCGATAACTGTCCAAAGGAAAAATACAAAGGAACTCCGCAGTATCTATTTATAACTGGTAACACGAATGTTATCTAGTTAACTAGTTAGTATGTGACATAATAAGTGGTTAACTAGATAGGATTTCAGTTGTACGTTATTGATACTGCGGAGGTCCTTCGTATTTTTCCTAAATGAACTTGCAACTTCCATAGCGGAAAAATACAAAGGACCTCCGCAGTATTTATTTATAACTGGTAACACGAATGTTATCTAGTTAACCAGTTAGTATGTGACATAATTAGTGGTTAACTAGATAGGATTTCAGTTGTACGTTAGTGATACTGCGGAGGTCCTTCGTATTTTTTCCTAAATGAACTTGCAACTTCCATAGCGGAAAAATACAAAGGACCTCCGCAGTATCTATTTATAACTGGTAACACGAATGATATCTAGTTAACCAGTTAGTTTGTGACATAATAAGTGGTTAACTAGATAGGATTTCATTTGTACGTTAATGGTCGTTTAAGTCTTATTTTACAGCAAGAAAAGGTAACTGGTGGCAGTTCTGGGCACTTTCATGCCTGTTTTCGTCTTACGTTTCGAGAATATCAAATAAGTGGTATCACGAATCTTATCTAGTTAACTAGTTAGTATGTTACTTATTAAGTGAAATTCGCAAACCCTAACTAGATAACCAACTAATATTTACAAAACACTAACTGGTTATCTTACGGCAGTAATATGCCACCATACTATAGATATATCTAATTGCTTTTTCTTTTTGTAAAAATTAACACTAAAGAGTGTTGTCCCATATTCTGCTACGTATATATGTGGATATGTCATTCTGTTTCGTCGTTTGTAATGCTGATTTGTATATGCTTCATGTTTTTGTTCCCGTACAAACTGGGAGAAATAAAGAAATTGAAATTGAATTGGGTATATAGAGTGATCGTTATTTAACAGGACATAGATTATATTTGAGATGTCAAGTCATTGCAGCTAACCGTGTGAAATAATGCAGATTGCGTTATTAAACATAAGCGCATTGCCTGATAGTCATTGCAGCTAACCGTGTGTAATATATCAGGTTACGTTATTAAACATAAGCGCATTGCCTGCTAGTCATAGCACTTAATCGTGTATAATAATGCAGATTGCGTTATTAAACAAAGCGCATTGCCTTTTAGTCATTGCAGATAACAGTGTGTACTAATGCAGATTACGTTATTAAACATAAGCGCAGTGCCTGTTAGTCATTGCAACTAATCGTGTTTAATAATGCAGACTACGTTATTAAACATAAGCGGATTGCCTGTTAGTCATTGTAGCTAACCGTGTTATGATGCAGGTTACGTTATTAAACATAAGCGGATTGCCTGTTAGTCATTGCAGCTAACCGTGTGTAATAATGTAGGTTACGTTATTAAACATAAGCGAATTGCCTGTTAGTCATTGCAGCTAACCGTGTGTAATAATGCAGATTACGTTATTAAACAAAAGCGCATTGTCGCCTGCTAGTCATTGCAGCTAACCTTGTATAATAATGCAGATTACGTTATTAAACAAAAGCCATTGCAGCTAACCGTGTGTAATAATGCAGATTACCTTATTAAACATAAGCGCATTGCCTGTTAGTCATTGCAGCTAACCGTGTGTAATAATGCAGATAACGTTATTAAACAAAGCGCATTGCCTGTTAGTCATTGCAGCTAACCGTGTGTTATAATGCAGATTACGTTATTAAACATAAGCGCATTGCCTGTTTGTCATTGCAACTAATCGTGTGTAAAAATGCAGACTACGTTATTAAACATAAGTGGATTGCCTGTTAGTCATTGTAGCTAACCGTGTGTAATGATGCAGGTTACGTTATTAAACATAAGCGGAGTGCCTGTTAGTCATTGCAGCTAACCGTGTGTAATAATGCAGGTTACATTATTAAACATAAGCGAATTGCCTGTTAGTCATTGCAGCTAAACGTGTGTAATAATGCAGGTTACGTTATTAAACATAAGCGAATTGCCTGTTAGTCATTGCAGCTAACCGTGTGTAATAATGCAGATTACGTTATTAAACAAAAGCGCATTGTCGCCTGTTAGTCATTGCATCTAACCGTGTATAATAATGCAGATTACGTTATTAAACAAAACGCATTGCCTGATAGTAATTGCAGCTAATCGTGTGTAACATTGCAGATTACGTTATTAAACAAAAGCGCATTGCCTGTTAGTCATTGCAGCTAACCGTTTGTAATAATGCAGACCACTTTAATAAACATAAGCGCATTGCCTGTTAGTCATTGCGGCTAACCGTGTGTAATAATGCAGATTACGTTACTAAATATAAGCGCATTGCCTGTTAGTCATTGCAGCTAATCGTGTGTAATAATGCAGGTTACGCTATTAAACATAAGCGGAGTGCCTGTTAGTCATTGCAGCTAACCGTGTGTAATAATGCAGGTTACGTTATTAAACATAAGCTGGTTGCCTGTTAGTCATTGCAGCTAACCGTGTGTAATGATGCAGACTACTGTAATAAACATAAGCGGATTGCCTGTTAGTCATTGTAGCTAACCGTGTGTAATAATGCAGGTTACGTTATTAAACATAGGCGGATTGCCTGTTGGTCATTGTAGCTAACCGTGTGTAATAATGCAGGTTACGTTATTAAACATAAGCGCACTGCCTGTTTGTCATTGCAGCTAACCGTGTGTAATAATGCAGATTACGTCATTAAACATAAGCGGATTGTCTGCTAGTCATTGCAGCTAACCGTGTGTAATAATGCAGATTACGTTATTAAACATACGCGCATTGCCTGCTAGTCGTTGCAGCTAATCGTGTGTAATAAGGCAGATTACGTTATTAAACATTAGCGCATTGCCTGCTAGTCATAATGCACATTACAGATTGGATGCATGTCAGGTTGTTTTGTTTGCATTGTGTTATATGTATTATCTGATCGGAGATCGAACCCGTGATATCCCATACCCGAGGCGGAGATCTACCTCTACACCACCGAGATGATTGACGTAGGTCAGGTTGAAAAAGAAGAAGGGGTAACACGGAAGAACTCGACAGCAGTCAAATCATGATATAATGCGCAATCCCATTTGGGGCCACGTCACACAAACCGGTATACGGGACTATTCGACAAACAAAGTTCCAGCAGATCAATCTACGCTTCCGTGTTTTACCATCAGAATCCTACTTGTCCGCCATTAAAAATGCTTGTAAGCACCATAGTAATATCCAAAGTACGTCAATGACGAGACACGGACTACACACATTGTATTTCTAACACGGACTACACACAGTGTATTTCTAACACGGACTACACACAATGTATTTTTAACACGGACTACACACAGTGTATTTCTAACACGGACTACACACAGTGTATTTTTAACACGGACTACACACAGTCGGGGATCGAACCTGCGACCTCCCGTACCCGAGACGGACGATCTACCACTTCACCACCAAGATGATTGACGTAGGTCAGGTTTAAAGTGAAGTCGGTGTAACCCGGAAGAACTCGACTGCAGTCAAATAATTATACAACGTGCGATCACATAGGGGGCCCCGTCACACACAAACCAGTATACGGGAGAATATTCGACAACCAGTCCAGATCAATGGGCGCCTCTGTGTAGTTTCATTATACTCCTACCCGTTCGCCATTAAACATGCCTGTAAGCATCGTAGAAGTATCCGAAGTACGGCAATGACGAGAAATTAGAATTACTTTCTTTCTAACATTATTTCCCATTAATTTAAACCCTCTCACACAAACGACAATCAGCAGCAGACGACATTGAAAACATCTGGGCAATAATATATAAACTCTCTAAAAACGAAAGAACAAATATGGAATAAAATTGAAAACATCGCGGAAATAATATGGAAACTCGCTATAAACGAAAGAACAAATAAAGAATAAAATTGAAAACAAGAAACTGCTCATCATGAGCAATTTTCCCGTTAATTTAACATCCTACTTTTCATTCCCATTACATATATTTTAGTTCTGTCAAATCATTAATTTCACATCATCTAATTTTAACCAATATTTTCATTTTTGAATATTGTTTCTTCTCATTTATTTTTTATCTGCACGGTCAATTACCTAAGATGGCGACGGGCCATAAGTAAGTTTGTAAATATTTTATTATAGTGACACGTGCATAACCAAACAAACGTATAACAAAATATAATAATGGGAAAACACCCGGCCCAATGGACCTATATGTCACTGTTAAGAAATAAAAGATATTAACACGGTGAGTACATTTTCACTGTTCCACCTAATAAACACATATATCTACATAAGTACACAGCACTGAGTCGCTCATGTCGTTGGCATGCTTCTGTTACAAAGAGAACGAGATACATACGAATTACGTGCCCGATTTCGATTGCATGACCCTAACCATTATTATACTATATACAAATTTGTTTTGTTTTTGTTCACTGTTAAATGGGTGCGTGTTTTATAAAAAGTTTCGTTTCACAACAGCGAGTTACGCCCTTTCCGGAAAAGAACAGTAACACAATTGCAAAACAAGACAATAGTAATGAAAGGTATCTTAAAAATAACTGGTTGCATGACAGGAGTTCTTTACAGAAACCTAAGGTAAAGAAAACCCATCATATAGTATCTCAAATAAACAAACTAAACGAAATGTAATGATTGACTGAGTAAATGAATGATTGACCGGACGGACGGTAGAACGAACGTATGAATGAATGTATAAATGAATGAATGAATGAATGAATGAATAAATGAATGAACGAATGGATGAATGAATGAATGAATGAATGAATGAATGAATGAATGAATGAATAAATACATGAATGAATGAATGAATGAGAAAATGATTGATTAAATGAATGAATGATTGAATGAATGAAAGAAATAATGAATTTTACTGTGTATGTATTGTAATATTTACAACAAAACGTGTCAAAATTAACAATAAGCATGTTGATATCTCAATGGCTAAAATAAATGGATCTCCGTCTGAAGGAATACGCTTTAACAATATATTTGGACAGTGTTATGCAATACAATATATTGTTTTGTATTGTAAAGTGTATTCAAAAGCAGTTATTGTCTTGAAACCTTCTTTTTCCCCGCGTAAGAAAAGTAATTAATTAAAAGCCTTAAGGTCTTCATTGATTGAAGATATATTTATATCAATCATGAGCATCTAGTTATCTTTTTTTTATTCCTGTTTTTCAATCTTTAAAACTCGTCAACATGACTAAGGCTTACTAATATGCTGACTGATTCGACGCATTTACAGCAGTTGCCATTTTAAAACTTACCTATCTGCCAACAGTTATATTTTCCTTTAGGCAAAATTGCCAATTTTTGTTTTAAAATATTTCAAATTCCCCTGTTGCAGTTTTGTTGTATGTGATAAAATAAAGGGGTTAACCGGCACAGCTCGGGTTTTATTGTATTGGATTAAATTATTTGAAAAAAGTAAAAAGGCTCATGGATCATTCTTATTTAAGTATGTGCATTGATAATGTTTTGGCAAATGGAGATCATTCCCATCACAAGCAATTTTTCCATCTGTAATACGTTTTAACTACACTAGCTCTTAATTGCATTGCATTAAATGATTTATTTCGAAACAGACCAATGTTCAAGGATCATTCTTTATGAAAATGAAAACTAATATGTATATATGTACTATATTTTACTTATTACTGAATATACAATTACTAAGTACTCACGCATGTCATTAGAATATTGTACGTAGCTGAACTTATATGTTCAAATCAATATTGAAATGATATTCGTCGTCTTCTTTATTGTATATAACGTTATCTTGTTTTGTTTCTATTTTTAACTCACCGTTCTTTGCGTCTGTTAAAGTGATGCTGATTGGTCTATTTTACTTTCTGTTACAGCGATGCTGCTTGGGATTCTGTTTATCGTCACAATCCTGTTCAACAGCAGTCTCTTCAATATCTCCACTGCGGCACCAACCCGTAATGTTGTCCTCACTTCCGGTTAAGACCAGGATTCTATTTATAACAATGACATATAAATTTACTTGGTGAGTTACGGTTGTTGACTATTAACTCGATAAAAAAAATACGTCTTACGATTTGGTGTCTTATTGGTTCGGCGTAACGGGATCTTAATTAATACACGTACGAGGGTTGATCCAGAATTACGTGAACCTTTTTAATAATTAAAATATGTTTGCACATAGAACATCGAAACTTCAGATTGAACGTCAAAAGTTGGGGCTCACGCAAGATTTTGTCACACGTTGACCATTAATCTTCAATATCTTCGCCATTTTTACAGCTGCATGTATGATTTTGGTATGATTACAAAGGAAATAAAATATACTTCGGTTGCATGACCTTTATTATTATCTTTGGTAAACGAGTTTATTTATAAAAAGATAGTTTGCACGGAATGCGCTTAAAAATGACGTTGTAATTTGTAACAAAATGTTCCAACTAAGTATACGAAACATATTCTTAAAATTACATTTTTTAAGAAAATCGCAAGAAAATTTATCAACCGACGTCGTATACGTATTAAAGAAAATAACGTAATTTTGACGGCAATAAACAAGACCTCCAAGAAGATGGATATCGTTAAGGAAAAAACAAAATTGTGTAATTCAGCTTAAAAAAGGGTGTATTTTATCATACTAATTTTTATAAATTAAAAATGAGGCTTGCTATTTAAGCAAAATACTACAACATTTTGCATGGAAAATACGTCTGAACCAGAATTTCTGTAAATAAAATTTTAGCGTATTCTAGCATCAAAAACCGTTATTTTTATTCAGGTTATTTTCACTGATAAAATGTCCCCTTTCACCAAAAAACATCATTTATACTGATAGCGTTAAGAATTAAACACAAATAATTAAAACTGTGTATTTCATTTTACCATTTTGAGTTTATTTTCAACATACGTCTAGAACATTGTTTTTAAATTTCAACGGGTTTAATTAATGTGTTGATATTGAATGAAATATCATAATTTTGTCATAACTGACATTTTGTCCCCTTTGAGCGTTTTTTAACGTTTATTACGTGTACTTTTTATAGGGACGCCGCCAAAGGGTACCTTTGAGTATTACCGCTGGTTAAAACGATCTAAAAACCCCCCAATCGAATAAAAAATATGATTGTGCAATTCAAAATAATAAACAACGGAAACAGCTGTCAGAAAGCAAGGAGGGTACGAACAAAAGTAATCAGAGAATCGCGTCCAGGGACAAACTAAACAAAATAGAAAACAAGCGTATACGTCAGAGAGAAAATGTAAGAAAATTTAACGCAAGAAAGGCGCAAGAATCACATACACATACACACAATGACTTCAAACATAGAATGGAGAAAACTCGCGCGTTAAAAACATTTAAATCCGGTCTTTCCTAGACCATATGCATTGTACGGATTTAATGAAAACTGCGTTCAATGTTTTACAACGTCAAACCGGACGTCATTCTGTTACAGTCGTGAGTCCCAACTTTTGACGTTCAATCTTACATATAATACACATAACATATCTGATATAATTCCTGAAATTTTCAGAGCGATACATAACTTTTCGCTGAATAACATTACATGTCTAGGTAATTCTGTATCAAACTCAGTACGTACACATTGGCGAAGTAACGTTACACATATATGACAACTGTTTTTATTTTGCTTTTCAAAATGTGTTTTCTTTGAAGAATAATTTAGTACACATTTCCAGGATCTGTAATGTTAGGACAATAGTTAAAGGTAGAGCTGCAAACTGTGTGGTAAAAGTAGAAACTCGCAATTTAAGCGAGTTTTCCCTTTTCTAATACGTTGTCAAAGTCCCTTGATACAGCGGTGCCAAAGATTGACTGTACGATTAAAGGATTAATAAGAAAGCAGGTCCGTTAACTCTTCCCCACATAGAACAAATCTGCATTATACTTCTTTGAAAACATAGTGTTGCAAACGCGAATAATCTCCATAAATGAGAGTTTAAAAGATTAAATAGAGTTATTAACATTTTGGCCAAAGAAAAAAGAAATATTATTTCTAGCAATAACCCATTTTGTCACAATGTCTTCAAAATTCGTCTGCTGCAGAGGCATCAGTATCGTTTGAATGAGGGAAAATTTAAAACAAAAGGTTAATAACAGGACTTTTGAAAGGTATACGCGTATGCATGGTCGCCCTTTAGGAACCTAAAAGCAAATTAATATATTATAACAAACTAGTAATAGTATCAATCGCAATCACACGATAACTAAATTCAAAAAAATATTAAAAGAGATAGACAATGATAAAAACACGTCAAGGGAAATTCTCGAACAACTCAAATTAGGATGCAGGTTGGTCGGGATCTTCAATGTCAAAGTACAGTTCTCACATACAGATGGTTTCCGACGCCTCTGCACGCAGACGACTTTTGAACTCATTGTGGCAAAAGGTGAAATTGCTTATAAAAAGCAATTTCTCCATTTTCCACAAATGATTTCAACTCTATTCAATAATCATACTTCCAATGAGAGAGTTTTTTCCATATGTTTGCCAAGATCATTTTGAAGTTGTCTGCTGCAGATTTGTTGTATGAGGGAAAGGGTTAATAAGCATTTGACTGCTGGATATGATGTTAATAAATGATCATATGGAAAATCTTAGAAATTCTATGTCATCAGTGGGCATTATATATTCTATATAATAACACATATCTACTAAATACATATGAATTGTCAGGTATGAGAGAGGATGGCCACTACCTTCCCATACCAATACACATGGCGTATAGAGTTATATATTTAGTTATCTGAACAATTTGTTAATGATCATTATTTTATTTACTTTTGCTTCTCGTAAAGGGATTACGCTTTGTAAATTGTACACACTTGTTTGTTATTTACTATAGGCAAATGTGCCTGCATGTTATAACATGTATTGTATTTTATTGTATTGCATTGTATTGTATTGTATTGTATTTCAAAAAAAGAAAGAAATACTGATGGAACCGATTTTGTGAAGCCTGTACCACCAATTAAAGTTCTAATCGGATCAAAAACGTTTAGCTCACGATATTTAATCCCTTTCTTTAATTCATTTTTTTTTCTTTACTTGCAACTCTTTATGAATCTGTTTTTGTTATATTGTAGTTGACATATTTATTAATAAACTCCAATACACGCACCTGTCCACCTTTATCTATCTGTTTCGCTCTTTATATCTCGATCACTTTCTCCCTCTTTGCCCCTTTCTATCTCTCCACTCTCTATTCTGTATTTTTGTTTCCTGTATGATAAATTATACAGCTAAAGTTAGCTGATATTTTTTGAAACTGAAAAATGTTCACCGTGCTTCCTGTATAACAATCTTTACTGGAGAGGACCGAATCCAAACAATTTCTCCATTGTATAATTCATGATGTTTCCTTCTATGTAAAATATAATTATGAGAAATAAATATGTTCAAACTAAGTCAAGTTAATTGCCCAACTCAACATGTTTATCTCGATAATCCTACATAATGCCATGGACACTTCAAAATGCAAATTTTAAACGGATAAATAAATATTAAATAAAATATTTCATTAGTTATGTTTATCATATTTATTATCAATTTGATTATTGTTTATAAATTCACGAATAGTACTAATCTATGTGGTTTTATGCTGTTTATTTCATTATTTCCAGAGGCTAACTTGCTGTCTACATGAGGTAAAGATAATTTAAGCTCGTATTTGGGAAAAAGTTACACCCTTGATCCGACCAGTCTATTCAAGATACACGCTGTTCACAAGTTACTTACACCAGCCTGGTTAAACATATTTGTCAATTTGTGTCGATAAGATACTTATGATATGATACTTATGATAAGATTCAGTCTGATTTTGAGCCTATGTTGTTCAAAATGTAACCACGGACAGGATCATTTATACAGACCAATTTGAGGACAAACTTTGCTCGGCCGTTGAAATGATACATGAACAGTTCCGCGAGAAAACCAAGAGTATGGACTCTGCGTAATATATCGACCCAGATCAGCCTGCCCAGTCCGCGCAGGCTTAACCGGGCCGACACTTTCCGTCTCAGGGAGATAGGGGTATAGAGTAATGATCCCTGAAACAGGCTACAGGAGGCGAGAAGTGTCTGTCAAAGTACAAAGTCATGACAAACATAAATACATATACAAAATATACAGACACATGGGTTTGAAATTTATGGAAAAAGAGAAAATATAATAAAATTAATATTGAATGAAAAAGTGAAAAGCTAGATATTTTTACCAATAAAGAGGCTGAACTTTGAATTTGTTTAACATTTTAGTACTTATATCAGAGCCCCGTCCATGCGAAAATGTTTCAGTTAGTTGTTGTGAACAGTACATATTTAGATCAGCCAGTCAGATCAAGATTTACACTGTTCACATATGCTTTACATACGATTGCCAGAAGTGTGAGCAGACGGACCTACACTTAACCCTTTCCCATATACATCAAATCTGCAGCAGATGACTTCAAAAAGATTTAGTAAAAAATATGAATACGCTCTATAAAGGAACAGTGGGTATAATTACTGATAAAAGTTGAAAACATTGTGGCTAACGGAAAAACTGTTCGTTTTGAACAATTTCTCCCTTTGTTACACTGTTTTCAAAAGTCGTCTGCTGCAGACAGAGTCTATATGTGGTGAATTAGTTATTTTTCGATTACTGTATCTGCAAAGTGTTCCGATAACCCGATACTTCTTGAAACAATTCATGAGAAATATACAATGGTCGAGTGTTTAGCGTCGGGGATGTGAAACCGTGCGTACCGTGTTCGATCCCCTGTCACGGCGGTCATGGTGAAGTGCCCTTAGGTAAGGTACATTACCTAGGCTAGTACTTGTTTGTTTACTAAGCGGTCATGGTGAAATGCCCTTAGGCAAGGTACATTACCTAGGCTAGTACTTGTTTGTTTACTAAGCGGTCATGGTGAAGTGCCCTTAGGCAAGGTACATTACCTAGGTTAGTACTTGTGTGTTTACTAAGCGGTCATGGTGAAGTGCCCTTAGGGAAGGTACATTACCTAGGCTAGTACTGGTTTGTTTACTAAGCGATCATGGTGAAGTGCCATTAGGCAAGGTACATTACCTAGGCTAGTACTTGTTTGTTTACTAAGCGGTCATGGTAAAGTGCCCTTAGGCAAGGTATATTACCTAGGCTAGTACTTGTTTGTTTACTAAGCGGTCATGGTGAAGTGCCCTTAGGCAAGGTACATTACCTAGGCTAGTACTTGTTTGTTAACTAAGGAGCCATTCAAAAGTGATATATCGCCGTTATATAACTAGAGTAATGTTGAAAGAGTCTTAAAACCCACTAGTAGGCAAAAATCGGAAAATTTCAATAAATTATAGCATGATAATTGACTCATCAAATTAACAATTTTTTAAAAAAAGTAACTGTTCAATGTGAATAATTTATATTTTTTGCTCCAATATTTTCAGCTGCCAATGCGTACATGTATGTGGGAAAATGACACGCTTTATTGTTCGGTAATAGATCACTAAGACGGTATGCCTTCGCCATTATTTACATTGCAGTTTATGTTTTGCAATCGATTGATATATTTGAATTGGCACATGTAAACATGCACAAATAATCGACAGCCTTGTTTGCGACATTATTTATCCAATAACTTTAGTTTCGATTTCGGATCGAAATACAAAAAACAAAACAGTTTTACCCTGTCTCTTATGCAGTATCATTTTGACGCATCTGAAGCAGAGAGTCTTTAAAATCATTGTGATAACAGGAGAAATTGCATAGGGTGAAGGATTTCTCATTTTTCCACAATGCTTTCTGTTTTATTCAATAATTATACTTTCTTCTTGATGATGATTATGTCCATACCTTTCCCTTGATGTTTTCAATGACACATGGTGTAGATTTGTTTGTATGCGGGGGAAGTGAGGAAGCGTTAAAGTTCCTCTCTATATATCAGCGGAAAAATAAGATACATATTCTGATTAATATATTTGTCAATACCTCCGACCCCCATGCCCCCATGTCATTTATAACTCTACAATACAATATGTATCGACCAAGATCAGATTAGTATTGGGTGTATGATTAACATTACCTTTATCCAGCATACGAACAATCTGTAGCAGACGGCATACATACATCTAGGTAAAACTTTGAATAATCTACATTGATAGAACATAAAATCATTGAATAGAGTTGCACACATGCTTGCAGTCGTCTGCTGTGGTTGCGTCAAAATGCGACTACAAATATGAAAGGATTATAATGTGCTTATACTCGCATATATTTATTGAGTTGTTTAATGAAACTATTCAAGGTTTTAGAAAAATGGCGCATAGTTTAAAATACACATATATATCAAAGTTGTATTACTCTTTTCACAGACGGCGCTGACAGGGCGAGTATATCGTTTCGCGCAGGCGTTCCATTTCCGTGACCAAAAAGAGAAATGATCCACTCCTGTGACAAAGTGTTACACTCCCGTGACAAATTGTTACACTCCCGTGACAAAGTGTTACACTTCCGTGACAAAGTGTTACACCCCCGTGACAAAGTGTTACACTTCCGTGACAAATTGTTACACTCCTGTGACAAAGTATTACACTCCCGTGACAAGGGCCTCTAGGCCGAGGTCAAGGTTGGATCAATATTGTCGGACATGAACTTCTCTTCCTCTTAGGCACTGAAATAAGGAAATAGTAGAATATTAGAACATTAAAAAATGAACATAGTAAAACTTTGAAAAAGGGAATGAATGAATGAATGTATATTGTTTTATGGTGCATCGACAGCTAAGGCTTTAGCGTGCGATTAAATTTAATTATTCATGATCCCTGGATAAACAAACCAGGCTAGAAAATGTGCCTTGCCCAATGGCACTCCACCATGACCGTAGTGCCGCGACTGGGGATCGAACCCGGGACACCCTGTTTCGAAATCCCCGACGCTAACCACTCGACCACAGCGCATTCCTTGAAAAAGGGAGTCAGAATAGATCTTGTGCATAACTTATATGACATTTTAAGGTTTGGCCTTAAATTGTGACAGTATTTATTTCCGTAAACTGGAACGATACGATATCTACAATGATATATGAGCCATTTCAAATGAAAAACCAACATTATGGATTCTGCATAATGTATCGACCTAGATCAGCCTGCGCAGTCCGTGCAGGCTAATCCGGGCCGACACTTTCCGTCTCAGGGGGATAGAGATATATCTATATAGCAATGATTCCTGAAACAAAAAATCCTCAGGCGGCGAAAAGGTTCGGCCCGGATTATCCTGCGCGACATGCGTAGACTGATCCGGGTAGGTACTTTACGCAGAGTCCACACTGTTAGTTTTTATCGTGGAATGGCTCATGTTTGTATAGGTTGATGTACGAAGACAGATCGATTGTAAAGAGTTAACAAATTGTCATATCAAACTGTGCTCCGGTTTGTAAGGACAGTGTATTTGCTTAATTCAAATATTATGTAAATATGTTTTGTATGTAACAAGATACATTTATATGTAAACGTTAATACAAGTCTGTACTGTTCTGTTCTGTCCTTCAAATTTGTTGATAGTACAGTAGTCGTACTATTGTACAATGCCTTACGCAGTGATTGTGCTGTGTCTTTCTCTCGTAATCAGATAAATGTATTCCCTAGTTGTAAGTTCTTTTCCGTAGAGATAATATAAACATGTATATATAACAATAAAAACACTATTTGTATCAATATTTCTATACAAAGTGCTCGTCAGGATTGATTAATGATTTCTACAACTGATCTTGTGTCCATTTAAAAAGGAAAAGGAACATTGTGTCTGGGATGATATAAATCGTATCAAGCCTGTTATTGTTATATCATATATTAGCTTAGGACTTCAGAATAGTGAGTTCGACACGGAAGTGAACCTAGATATTGTATCAATTAAATTTCCTGTGTGGGAAATTACCTTCTTTTAGAATGTAAAGAATGCAATGTCAAACGGAGATAAAACAGCCAGTCAAGGGCTCGAACTCCGGATCTCTCGCTTTCAGGGCAGTAGAATACTCCTCCGACTCCGCTTACCGGGCCGCTAGCACATGAAGGTCACATTAAACAAAATACATCCACGGCCAGGCTGATTTAACCCTTTCCTTGATACGACGATTCTGCAGCAGACGACTTTGAACATATTTTGTCAGCAAATGGAAAATCTCTTTAATTGAATGGATTACCTATGACTAAAAGTTGTAAACCTTGTGGCAAAAGGAGAAATTGCTCGTTTTGAGCATATATATGTCTTACAGTATCACAATACATTAACAAACAAATAATTTAACCTAGATGTAAATTAAACTAAACCCTCCCCCATGTGCATGCATTCCACGGCATAGGCAGCAGGCTACGTTTAGAAATATATTGCAAAAGAAGAAATCGCTCAAAAATTTGAATTTAAGTCGTAGGGGTTTTGTCATTTCAAAATCTTCATATTGTATATTTGTTGTATGTGGGAAAGGGCTCAGCTATCCAAAGAGATTTGTTTGTATTCCTGGTGCATAAACCTGTAATCGCACTATGTAAATGAGTATAGGGAGATTAATAAACGGGCTACAGTTCTAGCTTTTCGTAGTCAATTTCATCAGTGCCTCTTACACAGGTAGGCGGGCACGGAAGACTCTGGTCAGTCTCTGCGCATGAGCAGCCTCAGCTGAAACTTCACTACTCGCAATTACAACCTGACCCCTGAAACCCATTAGGGGATTGTTTATTGTCTTAATACTTTCCCACATATAGACGCTTTCTGACGCCTCTGCAGCAGACTACTTTTGAAAACACTGTGACGAAAGGAGAAATTGTTCTAAACGAGCAATTTCTCCTTTTTGCCACAGTGTTTTCAACTTTATTAAATTATTATTCCATTATTTATAGAGATTTGTTCACATTTTTGCCAAGATGATTTCAAAAAAGTGGTCTGCTGCAGATCTGCTGTATGTGGGAAAGGGTTAACTATTTATTAAGGTTAGTTAGATGCCACACTGTGATCAATGTTATCATACTTTCTATTATAGAAGGAATCCGCTGTGGTCCAGCGCCGGGGTGTCCCGGGTTCGATCCCCAGTCGCGGCACTACGTTCATGGTGGAGTGCCCTTGGGCAATGTACATTTTCTAGCCTAGTACTGGTTTACTTACCCAGGGATCATGAATAGGTGAACTGTCGCCGTGATATAACTGAAATAATGTTAAAAGCGGCGTAAAACCCCAATAAATAAATTCTATTATAGAGATTTATCGTATTTTGACCTACGTGTTTTCAGAGTCATTTGTAACATGTTTGAAGCCGAGCCCCGGTAGCTCAGTCGGTAGCGACGTGGGCTGTCAGCCCAGGAGTTGTGAGTTCGAATCCCGGCTCGGCCAACTTTCTTTTCGAGGATTGACAAAAGTCAATGCGACATGCGTCATTCGTCTTCCACCAATGGGCTAAGTCTATGTGGAAAAGCAGCCAGTTGCTTGGGAAGATTGTTGTGTGGAGTACTGGTGTGAGAAAACCAGGAAATGCATGAGAAGGTGAACTGGCCGCCGTGATATAACTGAGAAATTGTTAAAAACAGCGTTAAACCCCAATCAGTCAATCAATAAATACATGTTTGAAATGGTTAAATACGGAAAGTCGCCTACATTTAGACGCCTACAAATACATGTATGTTGGTACCAGTGAAGTAAACCTTTTACCACATAAAGACGCAAGAAGACACATCTTCAGCAGACGCCCTTTGAAAACATTGTGGCAAAAGGAGAAATGTATCAAAATAAACAAAATTCTCGATTTGCCACAATGTTTTGAACTCGATTGTAAAATCATTTATAGAGATTTGCAATATTTGTATATAGATGCTTTCAAAACTCGTATTCTGCAAATTCTAGATGAGTCACAATGTGTGGAAAAGTGTTAAAAGTTGTATGATTATCCCTTTACATCGTTACCCTGTATTACAGTTGTAAACCGACATGGTTTAATATATTATTGTAAACAATTTAAGCAACTATAAAATTGTAAATTAGAAAACTTGATCACAACTGTCGAACCTGCGTGTTGCGATACATTTTAATGTTCTCTTTACTTGTGGTTTAAACGAAAATGTCTCATACCGAGGGCTTGGCGTGAAAAGGTTGTAACTCAAAACCTATTTTGAAAACCCTGGATTAGGGGCAATTTTGACCCTTTTGTAAACAATGCAAATTTAGGTGCCATTGCTCAGAACGAGCAATGGCACCTAGATTTCCATTATTTACCAAGAAAAATCATTTAACGCTTTAAGACTTTGTGACGAGGTAAATAACCTTGGTAAAAAAATACAAATTTTAGTTACAACCGTTTCACTCCAAGCCCTCGATATTATACAATTATTGACACGGCCCCGTTATCATGGGGTAAAGTGTTTAAGTAGCACGTGATCACGCTTTTCCGATAATTCTAGTTTCGTTTTCAAGCTCTAACAAGACTATATCAAGGGCATTAAGTATATCGACGGTTTAACTTTGTACCGATGTATCAACACCCTATCAAACAGTTTAGTTACGACATTCTGGATTTAAAGCAACATCGTCGATTCACGTGTATTTAATATTCTTCAGGAATGGATAAATGTTATGCATTAGTTTGGTTGCATAGCACCCGATGAGACACGAAAGTGAGGACAAGTTTTCAGTAATTCAATTTTCTGTTAAAACAGTGTGGGAAATGAATTTTTTTTAGAACACAAAGAAAGGTAAGTCTGTGTTTGTCATTGTGTTTGTGCTTGTTTTACATTTAGTTGCGTTGTAACTCAGTGCATGTTCATATAGAAGGAATCAGAATAGAATAGAACGTGATTTTGTCGAGAGAGTTCTATTGCAGTAAACAACTTTTAGATGGTATTACAAACGTCCTTCGGTATATCGAGGTAGAATATTCAACCATTCTTTCATCAATTCATCAAGTGTTTGTATATATATATATATATATTCATGTCAGTTCATTTGTTTAATCTCTTTCATGTTTTCTTTTCATTTTGTCTATGATAAGATGGAAGAATAATTTTGATTCAGAGTTGAATACGTCATGAGAAAAAGAAATTGTGCTCGATTTGGCAGTTAAATTTATTTTACCACAATTTTTTCTTAAGAATGTCTTTTGCAAAGGTTTCAAAAATCGTCACTATCAGAGAAAAGGTTAACTCTTTCAGCGCCAAAGGCAATGTTGAGCTTTTTGCAAACAATGCAGATTCAGGTGAGTCAGCTCGTAAACTGTCTCACCTGAAATCTGCATTGTTTGGTTGTGAGTTATAAGAATATTCCAAAATTCCTATACCATGAAAATAGAGTCGTCCGAGTTTGAACATGGAAGAATCCACTTTAAACAACTCGGCGCTGAAAGGGTTAAAATCAATAAAGTCCTCGGTTTTATCTAAGATGGGTTTTTTCGTCATGTTTGCATTTTCCATATCAATGTGTATCTTCTATTTTTCTCACCATTTTGTGCTTTTCAATATCATCAATTCAATATGCCGTAATAATGTGTTTGTATAAAGTCATGTCAGTTTATCTGTTTATCTCTTCCACGTTTTCTGTCCATTTTGTCTATGAAGTTATGTTTTGTTTCTTTATTATGATCTTCAAATGGGAGGAAATAAAGATTTACAAGCCGGTAGGCGACGTGGGATTCGCCTTGGTTGTGGGTCCTTAGCAACGAAACTCAATCGCGCACACCCTGAGCCCGTATGGCACCTGTTCACCAAGTTTCATCGGAATCGGCCCGTCGGTTGGGCTGTGGGTGTCGCTTTACAAACAAACAGACAGGCAGACAGCCGGAAAAGCCTGACAATAAGGGATATCGAACGAAGCGAATCCCAATATATATTATATCCTATTCTATAGTTGTTTGAATGGTCATAACAAGTGTTCATTTGTGTTTACAGCGTATTGTCGTCTATATGATATTGTTTGTACATGGATAAGTCTTACATCAATTTGATAAATAAATAAGCGTTTACGTAGATTCCATAATCTTTCAGTTGAAAATAATAATTCATTGCTTTCATAGAAACGACGGGGACGTAATATACGCCCAGAATAATGCCAACAAACATCAAAAAATCAAGTTCTGAACGATGTTGTATGTACTTTTATCCTTTTTTTTTTTTTTTTTTTATTGCAGACGACTTTTTGAAAACATAAAAGTAGGAAGAAATGCTTAAAACGTACAATTTCTCCTTCTGCCACAATATTTTCAACTCTATTCAATATTTAAAGTTTCAAGCATTTATTAGTCGCCGGGCAGAAGCCCGCGACTTCTATTTTTAATAGCTTTTCGGAAATCACATGGGAGGAGGGATAATTATTGGAAAGAAACACATTAAGATGTTTTGAACATATTACAATTGTGTTTGTTTAAAAACACTAAGTAATGACACATCTAAAATGGAATAAACATTTCGATGTTTTAGGTATTTTTAGTTTCATTTTGTTGACTTGCATTTAAGTGTTTTTGTCTTATTTACGAAGACAAATGTGGTCCCTGCTAGACTTGCAACCAACTGCTATATGTCAATATTGAGATATATTGAAATAAAAATCACGTCAAATTCTACTTTCAATAGTAATGTTAACTTACTGAATGTTATTTTCATGTTCAAAAATATGTCTTGATTTGTGAAGAATTCATTTGATAATGTTAACTCGTGTATATCTAAAATATGAACTGTTTCTAACCTAGAACTGTTGATTACGTCACTACCGAGTACCGCCCGCATAGATTTGTAAATTTTGCACACGCTACTATATACTACTGTACTTACTGTGTGTGCGATAACCAATGAAAAGCTGGATTTGCACGCGATACATTTTACAACAAAAACGTGCGTCGCTTACACTCATACGATGGGCTGAATATGCACAATGACACACACACACTTGTATAGTTTCCCATGAACATAAACTGGTAACAGAAACAAAAATAAGAAATAATTTGTGAAAATATGTCTCAAATATAAGCCTGTTTCTCGGTCGTGAACGTCGAAACGCCTTTTTTTCAGTTTGTGACCTAGTTTCATATTGCCAAAATGTAAACAAAGCGAAGTGACCGGAAGTAAAATGTAAACTTAGAAAAGTGACTAGGTTATGCAGACAAAAAATGTCGCACGACAAATTGATTTTTCTTAAACGTCACGAAACGAATGCATGGGTCGAATGTAGGAGAAAGAAAGATAATATAGAAATGCTTTTCTCTCTCGAATGCAGTGGAATAAAACATGCACTAAAGCTTTGCCTGATTTTTTATTCACTTTCTTCGATGTCTGACACTACGACTCGATGAAAACCTGACACGAGGGTAAACATTTCGAAAGAATGCTCAAACACCTTATTACAGATAGATAGCTAATATTACACACTTAAAAATATTACACACTTAAATGATTAAATATATGTGATATTAAAATGTTGAAACAAATTAAGAGAAGAATAAACAATAGATTTAGAAATAAAGAAAATCTGCTCTTTCGCACCCAATTAATTTCATACTTGCCACATATATTGTATGCATCAACGATTTAGATAAACAATTTAGCTGTTATATTGTTACAAGTGTGGTCTACTTGTGAAATAATTAGTATTAAAAAGGAGGAAGTTCATGTCTTCAGCAATTTAACCGTTTTCTCAATGTTTTAAGCGATTAAAGGTTTTCATTGTTGCTTCAGACATGGAAAGGGTTTAATAGCTTTTTATTGCATGTAGATTTAAAACCCAAAATGTATTAATTTTTTTTTTTTTTTGACAAATACAAAACATCCAAAATCCTGACCAAAAGAAATCCTGAAATTTGTAGATCTATGTGGAATTTCAAAAATCCTGGAATTAATCCTTATGAAAACATTATGTGTATGTTTAGACTTATGAAAGTCAAGACTACATGTGTGTTAAAAAATAAATCAATGCAGTCTTTTCCGGCGACATTGATGCCTTGCATCAACTTTCTCTTGTATATAAAGATATTCCAATTTTTTCCCCAGTTGATTTCAAAAACGTCGTCTGCAGATTTGTTGTATTTGGGAAAGGGTTAGTAATATTGGGATGAAGGGTATCAATTGTCCCGAGATAGCGGGTAAACCCTTTTCCACATACAACACATCTGCACTAGACGATTTGAAAAAAGAGTGACAAAAACCTGAAAAATCTCCGTAAAAGATAGCATTATTGTTAAATAAAGTTGAAAACATTGTGGCATGAGGAGAAATTGCTCATCATGAGCAATTTCACCTTTGGCCACATTATTTTCAAAAGTACTCTGCGGCTATTGCGTCAAAATGCGTCTGCAGGTGGGGAAGGGTTAAACGTCGATACTTACCGCCCGTCAATTTACACGCTTATCGTGTAAACCAATCATGTTTGTTTACACTTTTCAACATACAACAAATCTGCAGTTTTGTTTGTTTGTTTGTTTGGAGTTTAACGCCGCTTTCAACAGCTTTGGTCATATCACGGCGGTCAGTGCACCTACCCATGTTTTCCTGGCTTTCCCACACCAGTACTTACACAACATTCTTTCGAACAAATCTGCAGTAGATGACTTTTAAAAATAGTGACAAAAACCTGAAAAATCTCCATAAACGATTGCTTAATTGTTAAATAAAGTTGCAAACATTGTGCCCAAAGGAGAAAATGCTCATTATTTCACCTTTGACCACAATGTTTTCAAAAGTCGTCTGCGGCTATTGCGTCAAAATGCGTCTGAAGGTGGGAAAGTATTAAAAGTCGATACTTACCGTCCGTATACTTACCGTCCGTCCATAATCGTGTAAACCAATCATGTTTGTGAACACTTTTTCACATACAACAAATCTGCAGCAGACGACTTTAAAAATATAGTGACACAAACCTGAAAAATCTCCATAAAAAATAGCTTAAATGTTAAATAAAGTTCAGAACATTGTGATCAAAGAAGTAATTGCTCATCGTGAGCAATTTCACCTTTCGGCACAATGTTTTCAAAATTCGTCTGCGGCTATTACGTTAAAATGCATCAGGCGGGAGAAGGGTTGAAAGTTGATACCTAACTCCCGTCCATTAACACGCTTATCGTGTAAAGTGAAAGCCGGGTAAACCAATAATGTTTGGTAACACTTTTCCACATACAACAAATCTGCAGCAGACGACTTTTAATACATCTAGTCAAATATATCTAGACAAAACTATAGAAAAATATCCTCAAAGTAAAGTATACTCGTTGAAAAGAGTTTAAAACATTATGGCTAAAGAATAATTTGCTCATTCTGAGCAATTCCTCGATTTGCCATACTGTTTTCTACATTCTTCTGCTGTAGAGGCCTCACAAAGAGTATATATAAGGGTTCATTAAATAAAGTGTATGATGTATTTAACAGAAACGGTTTGCTTTTTAAACGACGTTAACTTTGATGATTTTTAAATGGCTATAATAATTAATCAAACCTGGGCTGTTATTATTAAACTGGAAATATTATTTACACGAATAAAAATTTACTATTTACACAAATAAAAATTTACTGGGAATAATTTTATGTTTTTCAACAAGAATGCATTGGGGAGAAAACAAATCGAAGGAAAATCTTGTTAACACACTGAGAGCCGCATTTTAAACTTTATCAGAAATTTGTCCTAATGATATCTAGGCAAAGTTCGACTATTGGTCATGTCCGGTCAAAAACTAGGTCACTATGCCACATTTGTGACTTGAGCATGTTGAAACTTTATCAGATTGTTTGTCTAAGTGATATCTAGGCCAAGTTTAAATATTGATCATGTCGGGTCAAAAACTAGGTCACTAGGTCAAATTTAAGGAAAATCTTGTTTACACTCTGAAAGCCGCATTTCAAACTTGAGCCTATTGAAACTTTGTCAGAATGTTTGTCTTAGTGATATCTGGGCCAAGTTAGAATATACGTCATGTCAGGTAAAAAACAAGGTCACTAGGACACTTTTAAGGAAATTATTGTTACCACTCTTGAGGCCGCATTTTAAAGTTGAGCATGTTGAAACTTGATCAGAAAGTTTATCCTGATGATATCTAGGCTATGTTTGAATATGAGTCATGTCCAGTCAAAAACTAGGTCACTAGGCCAAATTTAAGGAACATTTTGTTAACGCTCTGGAAGCCGCATTTTAAGTTTGAGCATGTCGGAATGTTTGTCTGCGTGTTATCTAGGCCAAGTTCGAATATAGGTCATTTCAGGTAAAAACAAAAGGTCACTAGGCCAAATTTAAGGTTAACACATTGTTAGGTCATGTCGTGTCAAAAACTAGGGCACTAGGTCATATCAAAGGAAAATGTTGTTAACACTCTGGAACCCGCATGTTGAAACTTTGTCAGAATGTTTGTCTTATTATGTCTCCCCTTCTCCGAAAGGGGGGACATGCTGTATTTGTAGTTATTCTTATTACGATTCCCCAACCCCCAACAGAGTTGGGAATCGTATTGTTTTTCTACTGTTTTTTATTATTATTCTTCTTCTTCTTCTTATTATTATTATTATTATTATTTTCTTTCTCCTATCCAAATTTTTGTCCAGAGCAATACTCATAAACTACTTGATGGAATTGATCGAAACTTGCAACATAGATAGATGGCAATGTGAACTTGTGTAGTTTTCAAGAATGATAACTCTGAGCCACTTTTTTGCAAAGTTATCTCCCCTTTTTCAATATTTTAATCAATTTTTGTCAGAGCGATATCTTGTGAACGAATGGTCAGATATTATTGAAACTTGGAACATAGATAGATGGCACTGTGCAGTTGTACAACATGCAAGAATTATAACTCTGGGCCACTTTTTTGCAAAGTTATCTCCCCTTTTTCATTTTTTTAATAATTGGGTGATTTGAACTTGTATAACTCGATAACGAAAAGAGATAGAGACTTGAAACTTAGTACAAATGTTCCCAATCAAGTGACCTACTTTCTCATGTGTATTTCAGCTTGACCGAATACTCGTTTCTGATTGGTCGATTTTTCGGACTTGTATAACTCGAAAATGACTAGTGATAGAGACTTGAAACTTAGTACATGTGATTCTAATCAAGTAGTACTACTTTCTCAAGTGTATTAGCGCATGACCGAATACTCGTTTCTGATTGGTCGATTTTTCTGACTTGTATAACTCAAAAACGACAAGTGATAGAGACTTGAAACTTAGTACATGTGTTTCTTATCAAGTAGTTCTACTTTTGCATGTGTATTAGCGCATGACCGAATACTCGTTTCTGATTGGTCGATTTTTCGGACTTGTATAACTCAAAAACGACAAGTGATAGAGACTTGAAACTTAGTACATGTGTTTCTTATCAAGTAGTACTATTTTTGCATGTGTATAATTAGCGCATGACCGAATACTCGTTTCTGATTGGTCGATTTTTCAGACTTGTATAACTCAAAAACGACAAGTGATAGAGACTTGAAACTTAGTACATGTGTCCCTAATCAGGTAGTAGTACTTTTGCAAGTGTATTAGCGCATTATCGAATACTCTGGGCCATTGTGTTATCTGCCCTTGTTCAATACAATGGCAAGGGAATCGTTCGTAACTGTTGCTACAGTTACAATCTCTAGTTCTTATTCTTATTATTATTCTTCTTCTTCTTCTTAACTTTTGTTTGTCCAGAGCAGAACTCGGAAACTACTTGAAGTAATTGATTGAAACTTGGAACATAGATAGATGGCAATGTGAAGTTGTGCACCTTGCAAGAATTATAACTCTGGGCCACTTTGTTGCAAAGTTATCTGCCCTTGTTCAATATTTTAATAGTGTAAACTTTGTCCAGAGCAGAACTCAGAAACTACTTGAAGGAATTTATTGAAACTTGGAACATAGATAGATGGCAATGTGAAGTTGTGCACCTTGCCATAATTATGAGTTATCTCCCCCTTGTTCAATATTTTAGTAGTGTAAACTTTGTTCAGAGCAGAACTCAGAAACTACTTGAAGGAATTTATTGAAACTTGGAATATAGTTAGATGGCAATGTGAAGTTGTGCACCTTGCAAGAATTATGAGTTATCTCCCCCTTGTTCAATATTTTGATAGTGTAAACTTTGTCCAGAGCAGAACTCAGAAACTACTTGAAGGAATTTATTGAAACTTGGAACATAGATAGATGGCAATGTGAAGTTGTGCACCTTGCAATACTTATGAGTTATCTCCCCCTTGTTCAATATTTTAATAGTGTAAACTTTGTCCAGAGCAGAACTCAGAACTACTTGAAGGAATTTATTGAAACTTGGAACATAGATAGATGGCAATGTGAAGTTGTGCACCTTGCAATAATTATGAGTTATCTCCCCCTGTTCAATATTTTAATAGTGTAAACTTTCTCCAGAGCAGAACTAAGAAAGTACTTAAAGGAATTTATTGAAACTTGGAATATAGACAGATGGCAATGTGAAGTTGTGCACCTTGCAAGAATTATAACTCTGGGCTACTTCGTTGCAAAGTTATCTCCCCTTGTTCAATATTGTAATAGTCATTAACAAACTGCAATGGGGAGACATATGTTTTTTCATAAAAACAACCTTTCTAGTTGATATCTAGGCCTAGTAAGAATATATGTCATGTCACGTCAAAAACAAGGTCACTAGGCTAAAGTTAGGATAATCTTGTTAACATTCTTGAAGCCGCATTTTAAATTTGAGCATGTTAAAACTTTGTCGGGGAGTTTGTCTTAATGATATCTAGGCCATGTTTGAATATATTAGTTATTTTCGGGTAAAAAACTAAGTCACTAGGCCAAATTTAAGGAAAATCTTGTTAACACTCTGGAAGCCGCATTTGAAACTTGAGCCTGTTAAAACTTTGTCAGATTGTTTGTCTTAGTAATATCTAGGCCAAGTTAGAATATAGGTCATGTTGGGTTAAAAAACTAGGTCACTAGGTCAAATTTAAGGAAAATCTTGTTAACACTCAGGAACCCGCAACCTGAACGTGATCATGTTGAAACTTTGTAAGAATGTTCGTCTTAGTGATATCTAGACCAAGTTGGAATATAGGTCACGTCACATGAAAAACAAGGTCACTATGTCAAATTTAAGTAAAATCTTGTTAACACTCTTGAAGCCGCATTTTAAACTTGAGCATGTTGAAACTTTATCAGCAACTTTATCCTGATGATATCTAGGCTATCTTCGAATATTTGTCTTGATGATATCTAGGCTAAGTTCGAATATAGGTCAGCTCAGGTCAACAACTAGGTCACTAGGCCAAATTGTTAACACTATAGAGATCGCATTTTTGACTGGAGAAGTTTGTAATTTTGTCAGACAGTTTGTCTTGATGATATTGCTATTGGCGCTGAAATAGTTTTAAAAGTCTCAAATAGCCCATTCTTAGGTGAGCGATTCCAGGGCCTCGGGGCCCTCTTGTTTTTATTTCGATAACGCATTGTGCTCCCTTCGCATTTACTCTTCCCTTTTCCGCCATAATCAATATATAAAGTAAACATTCAAATGTTTACAAACACACGTTAGTTTTGGAAGTTTTATGGAGCATCGACTCATACATATACCAATGGCTCAGCGCGAAAGGTTTGTAACTGTATATACTTCTAGATGGAGTTACAAATGTTCCGCGCTGAGTCACCGGTATATAGGCCACATTTCTGTACTGACCCTTCATAATAAATGACGTCTTTATTTTCTGTTACAGTAAGAAGCAGTGAGAGATCCTAAAGCATGTCGCTATCTAGCACAGTACCAGTGATCAACTAATACAATGAGTAAGTACGACATTACAGTGTAAGCTCTCGAAACGGCATCATCTGCAGAGCGACAACCTCTTAAGAACAACATATCAATATTTTCTCCATTTTAATTAGTAGCTTGATTGAATGATGTTTAACGCCATTTTCAACAATTTTCAGTCATATCATGACGACCAGTTCACCTACTTATGTGTTTCCTGGCTTTTTCACATTGGTACTCTACACCGCATACTTTCCAAACAACTGGCTGATTTACAACATAGTCTGATAGCCCATTGGTAGAAGACGAATGATGCTTGTCAACGTGACTTTTGTCAAACGTCGGGAAAATGTTGGGCGAGTTTGGTTTCGCACTTACAACCCCTGTATTGACAGCCCGCGTCGATGCCGACTGAGATACCGCGGCTCTGCTTAACGAGAAGCAAACGAGTAAGTGCATCATATGGACAAAAGACAGGATAGTTTAAAGAAAATGAGCAATTTTTCTATAACCCAAAATGTTTTCAAAAGTTGCCTACATTCATAAGATGCATCCAAGTACATATACAATTCATTCGTCAGGTCTATGAGGAAAAGGTGTTCCCCTCTAAAACGCAACACCTTTTTTCCTCGACCATATGTGGCTTTGTAGAGGTTGAACTTTAGTTAAGCCGTTTCTGTCTTTTAAGGGTCATACTCATTTTAGCTCACTTTAACACGAATTGTTCAAGGTGAGTTTTGGTGATCGCCTTGTTTCAAGCGTCCGTCATTCGTCCGTCCGTCAACCAATTCTCCGCTGAAACCAGTGGGTGGATTAGGATGAAACTTCACAAACACCATCCTCTTAAAGTCCTCACCAAAATTTCTTCAAATTGTTTGATCCATGCATCATTCTGATTTCCATGGCAACCAAAAGAAAATTCTCCTCCCAAACCAAATGGCAGATTTTCAAATGATTTTGCAGAAATGTATCTTGGGTGACCCTCTATCCGATTCCTTTAAGCCATGATGATTGGTCGGAATCATGTCCACCAGGGGTCGGGGAAGAGTTGCCATCAATGGCTGTAGTGAAAACTTAAACAATATTTTGTACATTGTCGATTTCCAATAGTTTTGCAGAAAATTTCCTTAGGTGACCGTCTATCAGATTCCTTCAAGTCATGTTGATTGGTTGATAACCATGGCCAGGGGTTGGGGCTATTTTACCTTATATGGCTTTAGTTAAAGCTTTAAAATTCTTCTCCTCAGAAAGTATTATGCCAATTTCCAAAAAACTTTATAGAAATGTCCTCTTGGGCCTATAGTATAAGCTCACCTGACCGCAAACACATTGTATTACTCAGATGAGCGATCCATCATGTCCAAACTATTGATGCTTTAAGTGTTAGATTGTTTTACCATAGTCGGCAAGGCAAAAACATTGATATAGTATGACCACTGACTCGAAGGTGATTGGATAGTACGAGCAGCTCATGCGAGGGGAGACTAGTGTAAGATCCCCAGTAGGCTCAAAGCAAATACCTTAAAAAGCATCTGTAGCAGTAGCTTCCTTTCTAGGCGCTCAGATTCCGAGGAAAAGCATTACGTCAGTATATTACTCAAATCCAGCGTTTTCTCAGTCGCAAGTCAATACGTTTTTAATACAATATATGGTATAGCGGTGAGTTTCCCTGTTTGTCACGCGGTAGCCCGGGCTCAATTCCCCGTCTGGGAGCCATTGTGTAACCGGGGTTTTTAGTGTAAAGTACCAAGTCGATTTATGATGAAATGGTGATTGAATGTGAAAAATACAGATATACAGATGTTATCACAGTTGCGTATCTAAGTCTACACTATCAAAGACAAACACTCAGTACATACATGACACATTCACGAATGTGAATATAAAAAGGACATGTACGATCCGGGACGTAGCCAAATGTACACTGTCACAAATATAAGAATGGTCCGTGCATTCGGACAGTCAAATCAAAAGCGTAAAGTATAAACTGGAAGAAGACAATGACGCTGTTTGGCGTGATGTTTGAACACATTGTTGTCAGAGGACTAGATAAGGAGGAGTGAACTGGTCTTTTCCCCTCCATATCTCCATATCTCCCTTATGACTCAGCTAAAACCTATGGTGTGGGTACTCAAAAGAAACGATTCTTTTGAGTACCCACACCATAGGGTTTGAGGGTCAAATAAGGATTTGGGGATGTGAAATATTTTTCTCATCTAGAGCTCCTATGTTGTTGTAGAAATATGCTCTTTAATTTGGTTTTCAATTACTGTAAAAATATATTTTAACATCTTAATATAAGCAATATTGTTTCCAATACAGATAGTAATTATCTTCTTCGAATGGATGTTTAAATCGGACAATTCTAAAAAGAAAAAATTGCCATGTGTATACAGGATAGACGTATTAATATGTCAATCGTAATAAACGAATATCATGCAAACTCTTGGAATCAATTTTAAATATGCAATTAATCACAATTAACAATAATGATGGGGTATCGCTTGTCACGGACAGATAGTGCCTGTAAGTGCGAACAGGTACACGTTGGCGATTGTAAACAATGTAGATAAAAATCAGCCTGCGCATTCGCACATCCGGATTGAGAACTACACGGTTATCATCTTACTTATATTAACTTGTTAAACACTTATGACAACTTGTGTACGTTCTGATAAGACGGAACAAATGTCGAGGTTGATCTGAACCTACACTGTTCAGAAATGTAAACTATAAGCCTTTCCCTTGAACCAACTCACGTATTTATTTATTATTGCAGGTGACTCTGAGTCAGACAACGAGGACGTAGAGGAATACGATTCCTTTGCCCAACCTACTCTCATAGACCAGCTGAAGAAAATATTAGATGAATACCCGGATGACGGTCAAATTATCAAGGTAACAGTACGACTTTGCTTGTATAGTGTATTACGCCGCTTCCAACAGTTGTTCAAGTATATCCCGGCGTTTCCTGCATAAGCTACCAGTAATACTGGTCCATTTATTCTGCCACCAGTACGCTCACACACTATTCTTGCCCAACCCGTTGGAGGAAGGCGAATATCGCCGGCTTCAAACAATGTTGAAAAATGCCAAAGCTGTGTCCTTTGGAAATTATTTCTAAACATATCACATACCTAATACCAGTTATCTATTGGTGTACAGAAATGACTACATATTTATAGAAACGTTTGTGTATGGGTTTTTTACGCCGATTTCAACATTTGTTCAGTAATTTCATGGGTAAGTTACCAGTACCATTGGTTCATTTATCCTGACACCAACGAGTCGGTCGTAATGCTAACACCACAATCTTGAGCGCCAATGTGGAAAATCAAAGTCTTCGGTATTACCGGTCATCCAACGGACGATCTACCGAACATAAGGCGTACGCTTTATGGCTACACCACCAAGTTTCAACGTTGGAAATAGGCTTTGAAAATAACTATTGTGTAATTGGACACGTAATCTTTAAACTTCTCATATTTATACGCTTTCTGACACCTCTGCAGCAGACAACTATTGAAAACATTTTAACAAAAAGAGAAATTGCTCAAAACGAGGGATGTCTGCATTTGTCGCAACATTTTCAGTAGTTATACCTTTACTTATAAAGAGTTTCCGTGTTTTTCCAAAGATGTTTTAAAAGTGGTCTGCTTCAGACTGTTCGTATGTGGGAAAAGGTTAAACAATGGTCGAGCCCATCTCTTGGGACTGGTACACTTTGGTATTGTGTACAGTGTCCATCTGCCTAGTCTTGTATCCGAAACGGCACGCACGAACTACATGTCTATGTATTTGCAGTGCATTTGAACTGGAAATACTTCACTAGTATTGCCTGTAATATTTTCCCCGATCACTTGTTTTAAAATTTACGGAGAGTGGTGAGTTTTTAAGTTTGACACATTGCTAATACATACATTTTAACAACATGTAACAGGAAATAATACAAAACGCCGACGATGCTGGAGCGAAATGCATGAAGTTACTTTACGTTGGGAATGAAGTTAATCCACAGCTGAATGGCGAGAAGAAATACAGAAAGTTTCTACGGGTATGACACTTAATCTGTTATACTAAATGTATGCCCAATTAAATTTCTGACTCTTCTAAATTGATTCCATGGGATAAATGCTAAATTCCTCGAAATCTGGACTAATTCAAGGACACAGTCAAAGAGTTCATGGATTAAATTCCTCACAATGAATTGATTGATTGGATGATTGATTGCTTATTGATTGATTGATCGAATACTTGATTGATTAAATAATTGATTGAATAATTGATTGAATAATTGATTGATTGTTTTTAGCTCTCAAAAAGGGAGAACTTATAACACCTTTAAAACTGAATTAATATTTGAACCTTACCTGTCCACTCTCCCCTTATCTTTAGCAATAAACATGTTCCTATTTAGAACAGCCAACCACAGGTTATACGTCGAGACTGGGAGATGGGATGGGACGCCGCTCCTGGAAACGAAATGCAAATTATGTACATTAAACCAATTAGGCGACAAAATGCATTATTTATTTTCTTGTCCTTATTTATCTAACAACCGAAAATATTTTCTGTCTGGAAGACACGCGATAAATAACACATATGCTTTTAACCGAATTATGAATGAAACTAAACGTGATATACTTATCCCAATTGCCAAATTCGTTTCAACAATACTCAGAGAAACGGATACATTTTGATCTATAGTAAAAAATAAACAAATGTAAACAAATAAACTTACCTGACCTGGAAACATAAATGACATATCCCATTCATTTTATCGTGTGTAATCTGGCCCAATGCAAACTGTGCTCTGATTGGCTGTATAGTCCAACACAGTTGACTATGACGTAATCCGACATGTTTTATCCGTGATAGTCCGGGACAGAGTTTTGAACTGTATATGCATGCTTAGCTTTAGAATTGGAAGTCAAGATTGCGAATCGAGTTAGAAATCGACCACTGTTTCTTTACTAAAAACAAGTTTTATGTTTTTAATTTGAACTACTCTGCATTTAAATGCTTAGTAGTTTTCTTGTGTCTGTATACTATAATATCATTTTTTCATGTAACATCTGATTCTATTTGTAATTATGTACATATTAATTTCCCACTGCTGATGTAACTTTAATATCAATTTAAACAACTCTTCCGAATTGAAAACAAATGGAAAAGTATCTATTATTACTTTTATTCTTCCTCCCTAGATATAATGAAAGGCATTGGAAAAGGAAAGAAATATAACTACATGTTGCAGTTTGTCTCCTTTCCACAATGTTTTTCTTTTCTTTACCTTTTCGTTCCGAAACTAAAGAATGATCCTTATTGTATGTTATTTTTCCCTCCAATAGAAACCCCGACTTAAATTTGTATTTGTGTACATGGTTAGCCATGAATACCCTGCCTCTCATAAGCAGAGGATCCATGGATGACTGAGTACAATCCCCCTTTAAGCAAAAATGTAATATGTGATCACGTGATAGTATTTAAATAGATCTCTTGTAATTATACCATTTCCTCATGTTGTACTGTATGTACCGAAAGATGTAATAAAGTTCTGTTCTGTTCTGTTCTGTTCTGAAAGCTATACTACTCGCCCTGGCATCGGCGTTGGCGTCGGCATCCGCGTCACACCTTGGTTAAGGTTTGCATGCAAGTACTTAAATATTCCATGTATTGCATTGAGACTTTCTACAACCCTACCCAACTCACACACCTATGTAGATTATCAAGTTAGATAACTCAATCCTGCATTTTATGCAAGTTATGGCCCTTTCTTACTTAAAAATTCTGGTTAAAGTTTTGCATGCAACTAAATTAAGAGTCCATATCTCAGTATTTACTCGATGCATTGCATTCAAACTTTATAAATCCCTAACAAACTATTACACCTATGTAGATTATCAAGTTAGATAACTCCATTCTGCATATTATGCAAGTTATGGCCCTTTTCTACCTGGAAATTCCGATTAAAGTTTTGCATGCAACTAAATTAAGAGTTTATAGCTCAGTATTTACTTGATGCATTGCATTGAAACGTTATACAACCCTACCCAACTCTCACACCTATGAACATTATCAAGTTAGATAAGTCTATCCTGTATTTAATACAAGTTATGGCACTTTTTGTACTTAGACGTTCTGGTTAAAGTTATGAGTGCAACTAAATTAAGTGTCAATATCTCATGTAACAAAGTAGCAACTCAATAATACATTATAGCTTGTTTATTACGAGAAGTACAATATCCCAAAACCCTTAGTTGTTGCTCTTCCAGCAACATGTCTACTCAGCTCAAGTCAACAGAGTGACTCTCTTGATATGAAAACAGTCCAGTACTTATACAATCTCCCAACTGCCTTAGGGAAGTTAGTCTATTAACTATTGGTCAGATGTCAACCCTGTAGACTGATCAATTGCGCCTGTCAAAAGGAACAATGAACTTATAGAAGGATAACCGAGTCACAGAGAAAGATGGTTGATTAAGCTAACCGTGTCACAGATAAAGATGGTTGATTACATCTTTACACCTTCCAATGTTGATATATAAAGAATTTTACATAGGAATTCTTTAAAAAGATCTAAGACCTTAATTGCAGTGACGACCAATCCTTAATAAAACATATACAAGTATTTGGAATAAATAAATGGTTATGTAGATAACTGAAAACATTATAGTCATTCATTAATTCAAGTGAATTGAATATTTGCAATTTAAAAGAAACAATTACATGAACACTGTATTAACCTAGTTGTACTGAATAAGTAGGAAATGGTTATGTAGAAATGAACGTGAAATAGTCAATACAACAAGGTAACAATATAAATATTTCTTCAAACAGTACGATGATTATTATCGATCCAACAGTCTTGTATTTCTTAGCACTTCGTAGTATCCAGAGAAGTTTGAACTCATATTGAATTATTGTTATTTACGGCGAATCATCAGTAGAAGTAGTAGCATCAGTAGTTGTAGTAGTAGTAGCATCAGTTGTAGTTGTAGTATCAGAAACAGTTGTAGTTGTACTATCAGAAACAGTTGTAGTTGTAGTATCAGAAACAGTTGTAGTTGTACTATCAGAAACAGTTGTAGTTGTAGTATCAGAAACAGTTGTAGTTGTATTAGTAGTAATAACAGTCGAATAGGTAGTTTCACAGTATAAGTCCAGCATATAAGGAGTTAGAAATATTGTTATTTTCTCAAAACCTGTTCTTTTTTCATATCTATAGTAACTAAATTTTCTGGGGTAGTAATTGGTAAAGTTTCTGGTGCTTCATATGATTTTGTTAATTCATCATGATTAATTGCTTGGCTATTAATAACATTAATCGTAGTTCCTTTATTATGTTCTGTCATAATATCAGTGTCTGAATCAAAAGTCGATCCTTTAACTTGTCTTGATAAAAAGTCAGCTACTACATTAGTTTTTCCAGGTACGTATTCAATTGAACAGTCATAACATGAAATTTCTAATGCAAATCTTTGTAGAAGTTTATTATCGAATTTTGAGGATAACAAATAAGTTAGAGGTTTGTGGTCTGTTTTAATTACGAATTTTGATCCCTGCAAGTAACAATCAAGTCTTTTTAGGCTATAGGTAATTGCAAGAGTTTCCTTCAAAATTGTGGAATATTTCCTTTGCGTTCTCGATAAAGCATGACTAAGGAAGAATATCGGTAGTTCATCTCCCTTTTTTCCTGTTAAATTTTGCATCAAGACGGCGCCTATGGCATAATCACTTGCGTCTGTATATAATATGTAAGGTTTATTTATGTCTGGGTGACGTAACAGTGGTAATTTCTCTAATTGAGTGATTAAATCCTCAAAACTGTTTTGACATTCAATAGACCATTCAAATTTAATATTCTTTTTAGTTAATCTTACCAATGGGAGGCTAATTTCAGCAAAGTTTTGAATGAATTTCCTATAAAATCCGACAAAACCTAAAAATGATCGTACATCCTTAACATTCTGTGGAGTTTTAATTTGTCTAAGAGCTTTAATTTTATCAGCCTTAGGTCGAATACCTTCTGCTGATATTTCATGTCCAAGGTAATTGGTTTTATCTTTAACAAATTCGCACTTTTTAAGTTTAAGCTTAAGACAATTAGCTCTCAGTCGCCTAAATATTTCTTCTATGTGACGGAAATGTTCTTCAAGAGTCTTAGAGTATATAAGGAAATCGTCTAAATAAACAAAAACAAATTCTTCACATCCTTTAATAACAGAGGACATGATTGATTGGAACTTTCCAGCTGAAATATTTAAACCTTGTGGTAAAACTGTCCACTCAAAAAATCCAAATGGAGTGGAAAATGCAGTTTTTTTCTGATCTGATTCTTTAATTGGTATTTGGTGATATGAATTCGAAAGATCTAGACAAGTGAAATATTTTGCTCCATTTAAGGACGCTAAGATGTCTTCGATACGAGGCAGTGGATAAGCCGTAGTCTTAATAATCTGGTTTGTTTTTCTGAAATCAATTACAAGACGCTTGGTGCCGTCTTTTTTGTTCACCAGAATACAAGGATTATTAAATTCTGAGTGTGAATGACGTATGATATTTGCCTTGAGCATTTTATTAATTTTTTGTTTAAAATTTTCTCTTTCGCTGAATGGAATTCGATAAGGTTTTTGCCTAATCACTTGATCTGTTTTGGTCTCTATAGCAACAGAGCCATATGGATACCTTCCTAGATCAAATTCATTTTTTGAAAATACATCATCATAACTTGAAATAATGTATTTAACCTGTCTTTATGTATATTTGGAACATTAACATTTTCATTAACCGACTCGACTGAAGAGATATTATGCGATGAACTCGGCGGTACTTGCGGCCGATCTATTAATGAAATGTCATGATCCTTATCTATTTGATGTAATTTACCCACAACGCATCCGCGATGAAGTGATATAGTCTTGTTTGACAGGTTTGATATTATAATTGGTACCCTACGGTAATTAGAAAGTGTCACTAAAGTATTTGAAAGCTTTAGATGTGGTTCTGTATCAAGGTAACAATTTTCTATACTAGAAATTTCATAAGTTCCTTCATTAGAAATACTGGGATTTTGTTTTAGTTTTCCTGGCAATTTGTATGTAGTCATAGGTTTTAATTGTACTGTTTTGGTTAGTCGCACAATAGAGGCTATACAACGATCGTCTTGCATAGAGACATAAGTATCTTTAATTTTTATGCAATTTAAATCAAAATATATTCGACAGGAATTTGCCGATAAGAAATCTTTGCCTATAATTGCATTTCTAGAAAGATTATCAACTATAATGAATGTATGGTTGATCATTAGTGAATTAATTTTGACATCTAAATTGGCAGTTCCTAACACCCTTATTGCATCGCCAGAGGCAGATTGAAGTGAAATTGTTGATTTTTCTAAGTTAACTGATTTGAAAGTTTTAAAAATGCGTTTGTGAATTAGAGAGAAGGATGCTCCTGTATCGATTAAAAATCTCAGAGGGGTATTACCTATCTTGAAAACACATGAATTTGGTATTTCTTTATTATCTAAATGAGAATTAAACGCATTATTTCCTATTTTTCTTGTGTCAGAAGCTCCGAGGCAAACACGAGGTTTCCGATATTTTGGAACAAAGGGTTGTAAAGGGTTTAACCGTAAATATTCTACACATATTGCACGTATATGACCTTTACGCCCACAAAACCAACACTGAATTTGTGTGTTTTGTCTTTTATAGTTTAAACTAGTATGTTGCCTATCAAATTTGTACTTTACTGAATTTATTTGTCCACGCCTTTTCCTACAATAATTATATTCATGTCCTGAAATCTTACAAAAAGTGCAAAAGCTTGCACTGCGTAAATGGTCAATTTTCACATTTCTATGTTCATTATTAGAATTACGCAAAGACTGAAAATCCCTATTTCTAAGTTCACAGCGTTTTTGAATTGATATCTCATTTGCAGCTAATTCTACGGCTTGCTGAAATTTGATCGGATTAGCTCTGATCAAAGTCTGTCTCAAATTTTCATTATATAAACCGTTAATGAAAATACCAACAGTTTGGTGGTCAATTAAAGACGTACATTGTTCAAAACCTTTGTAAGATTCGTCACGCAAACTCAAAATTCTTTCCGCAAATGCGTGTATGTTTTCTGATTCGAATTGCGTAATATTGCTTAACTTTGAAAACTGAATATGACTGTCTGTTATCTCTGAAAACCGTTCATATAGTGCTGTCTTTAATTGCTGCCAATTAGGTTTAGGAGTAACTGTTGTAGTCAAAAGTCGCAAAATGTAATCAGAAACGTAACCTGTACTATATTTAAATGCCAAAAGTGGTGTCTTAGTTTCATTTAAGTTATTTATTAAAGCACATTTTTCAATTGATTTGACCCATATCTTAAATTTTGAAGTATCTCCATCGAAAACTAGTATATCATTTGACAATTTATTTAAACTATAATTTGTTAGTTGTTCTGTTAAATTTAGAAAAGACAATGCTAATTCACCATCTGCCATATGTCAGCCTGAAACAAATTTCAAAGTGTATAAATGATTCACTCACCCGTTGCTTCATAATGTATAGTGGTAGTAGTTCTCCAGATCCTTAGGTCTCGGCGCCAATTAAATGTTATGTAACAAAGTAGCAACTCAATAATACATTATAGCTTGTTTATTACGAGAAGTACAATATCCCAAAACCCTTAGTTGTTGCTCTTCCAGCAACATGTCTACTCAGCTCAAGTCAACAGAGTGACTCTCTTGATATGAAAACAGTCCAGTACTTATACAATCTCCCAACTGCCTTAGGGAAGTTAGTCTATTAACTATTGGTCAGATGTCAACCCTGTAGACTGATCAATTGCGCCTGTCAAAAGGAACAATGAACTTATAGAAGGATAACCGAGTCACAGAGAAAGATGGTTGATTAAGCTAACCGTGTCACAGATAAAGATGGTTGATTACATCTTTACACTCAGTATATACTTGATGCATTACATTGAAACTTTCTATAATGCTTTCCAACTGCCACACACATTGACATAAAATCAAGCTTGATAATCTATCCTGCATTTAATGCAAATAATGACCTTTTTTTACTTAGAAATTCTCGTTAAAGTTTTTCGTGCAACTAAATTAAGAGTCCATATCTCAGTATTTACTTGATGCATTGCATTGAAACTTTAAACAACCCTACCCAACACTCTCACCTATGTAGATTATCAATAGAGATAACACTATCCCGCATTTTATGCAAGTTATAGTTCTCGTTTTACTTAGAAATTCTGGTTAAAGTTTTGCGTGCAACTACATTAAGAGACCGTATCTTAGACAAGTAGCTACTTGATGCATTGCATTGAAACTTTATACAGATAGATAGATAGATAGATTTTATTTACGTATACATATACATGCATCTTGTAATACAAACAAATAAATACATAATTTCATGGTCATTTAAAAAGAAGTTTTGTGACACTGCTATGAGTTGAACTTCGCTAAAATAGGGTAAGAGGAGAATGAGACATTTTTCTAGTTTGTTGATTGATCAGTCGAATTGGTGTTTAAGAGAATCAAATAGAAAAGAAATAGAAGCTGTCATAAAAACAACACAAAAACAAGCTTAACACAAGTAATGGGAATAATATGGTCTTTAACCTCATCGTAATATATACATTAACGTTCCAATACCTTTAGTGCTATTAAAAGTTATATATGTAATCATTTAATATGAACACATGTATATATGCATGAACTACCAAATAAGGTTCATAACGATTTCAACAGCACCACACTATACATCCAAAAGTTAGCTTATTGACCATTATATTCTGAATTTAGGGCTTATGTGTTTACATTAACGATATTAAGTATATGCTTTGTTGCATAGTTTATAAAATGACAGAGGTTAATTAATAGTGATTTATTGCAGGTTTTCAATAACTGTATAAATTTAGACATGCTAGGACGTACGTAATAATATTTTTTAATGTATTTTTGTCTAATCTCGCTATATGCCATGCATGTTAGTACAAAGTGATACTCGTCTTCGATATCTCCAGAATTGCATATAGTGCAGACTCTTTCATGTCGATCTACTCTATTTCTGCCATATCTGCCCGACTCTATGCGTAGATTATGTGACGAGATTCGAAGACGAGTAAGCAAACTCCTGTTCCTTTTAGTGCTTATTGTTTTGATGTATTCTTCGACACCAAAGTTTGGTTTGACAAAAATATATAATGAGTTAAGTACTCGATTATTTTCAATATCAGAAAACCATGTTTGCTTGAAACAATCGATAAGCCTTTCTTTGAACATTGGTATAAAATATTTTTTATTTATGTTACTTTGGTAATCCCAATATTCGGAAAAAACAAAGTTATTTAATAATGTTTTAATCTTAGATACCCAATTTTTAGCACCCAACAAACATTTAGATAATGCATTCTCATATATTGTTTTAAGTATAATATTCTTAGTGTGGAGTAAATTTATCCAATACTTTATTATGAGAACGTATCTTGTGATATATAACGGAAAACGGCCAAGTTCTCCATAAATTGCTGCATTGCTAGAGGTTGCTTTAACGCCGAGAATTTGTTTACAGAATTTAAGATGTACACGTTCTAGGTCCTTGGATATACCAAACCCCCAAATAGGACACCCATAGTTCAGAGTTGACCCCACAAAAGCGTCAAATAATTGGACAGATATTACTGGACATAATTCGAATTTCCTGATATTTATAAGTAAAACATTCATGGCTTTTAGCGATTTCCCAATAATGTATTGATTATTTAGTTTAAATGAGCCCGTGTGGTTAAAAACAGTACCTAGATAATTAAAGTCATCAACCACTTCTAAGACTTGGGTATTATAATACCACTGTTCAGAACGGAGTACATGGCCTCTTTTGCGAAATACTACTATCTTAGTTTTTTAGCTCACCTATGCACGAAGTGCAAGGTGAGCTATTGTGATCACATTTTGTCCGGCGTCCGTCCGTCGTGCGTCGTGCGTCGTCCGTCGTCAACATTTGAGCTTGTTAACACTCTACAGGCTACATTTTGCATCCAATCTTCATGAAAGTTTATCAGAACGTTCATCTCCATAAAATCTTGGACAAGTTCGAAACTGGGCCATATGAGGTCAAAAACTAGGTCACTAGGTTGAATTGAAGGGAAATCTTGTTAACACTCTGGAGGCCACATTTTCAACTTGAGCATGTTGAAACTTTATCAGAATGTTTGTCTTGATGATATGTAGGTCAAGTTCGAACATGGGTCACGTCGGGCCAAAAAGTAGGTCACTAGGTCAAATTGAAGGAAAATCTTGTTAACACTCTGGAGGCCACATTTTCAACTTGAGCATGTTGAAACTTTATCAGAATGTTTGTCTTGATGATATGTAGGTCAAGTTCGAACATGGGTCACGTCGGGCCAAAAAGTAGGTCGCTAGGTCAAATTGAAGGAAAATCTTGTTAACACTTTTGATGATGCATTTTTTGCTTCAGCAGCTTGAAATTTGGTCAGAATGTTTGTCTTAAAGATATCTAGGTCAAGTTTAAATATGGGTCATATTGGGTCAGAAACTACAGGTCACTAGGCCAAATTGAGGGAACATCTTGTTAACTCAGTAGAAGCCGCATGTTTTGCTTCAGCGGCTTGCAATTTGTTCAGAATGTTGAGGTGAATGATATCTAGGCCAAGTTCGAATATGGGTCATGTGTGGTCAAAAACTAGGTCGCTAGGTCAAATTGAAGGAAAATCTTGTTAACACTTTTGATGATGCATTTTTTGCTTCAGCAGCTTGAAATTTGGTCAGAATGTTTGTCTTAAAGATATCTAGGTCAAGTTTAAATATGGGTCATATTGGGTCAGAAACTACAGGTCACTAGGCCAAATTGAGGGAACATCTTGTTAACTCAGTAGAAGCCGCATGTTTTGCTTCAGCGGCTTGCAATTTGTTCAGAATGTTGAGGTGAATGATATCTAGGCCAAGTTCGAATATGGGTCATGTGTGGTCAAAAACTAGGTCACTAGATCAAATTGAAGGAAAATCTTGTGAACACTTTGGATGCCGCATTTTTTGCTTCAGCAGCTTGAAATTTTGTCAGAATGTTTTTCTTAAAGATATCTAGTTCAAGTTCAAATATGGGTCATATTGGATCAGAAACTAGGTCACTAGGCCAAATCGAGGGAAAATATTGTTAACTAGTGTAGAAGCCGCATGTTTTGCTTCAGCGGCTTGAAAATTGGTCAGAATGTTTGTCTAAATGATATCTAGGCCAAATTCGGATATGGGTCATGCCGGGTTAATAACTAGGTCACTAGGCCAAATTGAAGGGTAATCTTGCTAACACTCTGGATAATGCATTTTAAATGTCAGCATAATAAAACGTTATCAGAATGTTTTACTTGATGATATGTAGGCCAAGGTTGAATATGGGTCACGCTGGGTCAAAAACTAGGTCACTAGATCAAATTAAAGGAAAATCTTGTGAACACTTTGGATGCCGCAAATTTGGTCAGAATGTTTGTCTGAATTATATCTAGGTCAAGTTCGAATATGGGTCATATTGGATCAGAAACTAGGTCAATAAAGGAAAATATTGTTCAAACTCTGGAGGCCGCATTTTTACTTTGAGCAAGTTGAAACTTTGTCAGAATGTTGTCTTGATGATATCTAGTCCATGTTGGAATATGGGTCATATCAGGTAAAAAAATATTGATCACTAGGACAAACGAAGGAAAGTATTGTTAACACTGTGGAGGTTGCATTCAGAATAATTGTCTTGATGTGTTTTGCATTGCAGTACATTGTATAATTAAGGTGAGCGATCCAGGGCCATCATGGCCCTCTTGTTCTGTATTTACCTCTAAACCCTAATACTGACAATAGTCATATAGCTGATTAAGACTGTTTTAAAGATCCTGTACCGAATTACCAACGATCACCATATCATCAGCAAAAAGAAGGATAATAATACATAAATTCATTAAGGTTAGACCCGAGTCAATTTTATTTTGTAAGAAAAGTTCCAAATCATCTAAAGACATGGCAAACAAAATTGGAGAATTATTTAAACCTTGTTTTAAACCGACTGCTACATTGAAGAAGTCCGAGAATGAATTCAAATGTTTAACGCATGATTTCACTGTTGAATACATTTCCTTGAATATTTTAAGTATTTTCCCGTCCAATCCCATTTTGTAGAGCTTATACCATAGTGCATTTCGAAAAAACAGAGTCAAAAGCCTTTTTAAGATCGACAAAAGCGCAGGGTATACGCATTTTATCATGTAGAAGGTTTTCAATTAAATTATGTAAAATGAAATTTGCATCTACAGTGCTACGTTTTTTACGAAAACCGAATTGTGCATCTGACAATAAGTTATTATGTTCAAACCATTGTTCCACTCTATTGGTTAAGATACTGGTAAATAACTTTCCTAAGTCACTCATTAATGTTATTTCTCTGTAATTATTAGGTGAGGCTTTATCACCTTTTTTAAATACAGGAATAAAGTAACCCTCCGACCATTGTTGGGGAAAATAACCTGCATCGAATATTACATTAAAAAGATCTGTTAAATGTCCAGTTAAAATTTCGTCGGATTCAAGAAAATATTCATTCAATAAATTGTCACTAGGACAAGATGCCTTATTGCGATTTAATCTTTTAATTGCCGACTTAACTTCATTATAAGTAATAGCTATATTTAACTCGGAGTATGTAGGAGTCTCGATATTGAAATCTGCGTCCTCAATAAAAGATTCAACTTGATCTATAAGCGTAGTGCGTATATCACTGTAGACATCTGCGAAATGCTGCTTAAAATCGTTAATATGAATATCAGGTGCGGATGCGCTTTTATTTTTGCTAAAATGCTTCCAGAATTCTCGAGGCTTGCGTTTTTTTAACTCAATTATTTCCCTGGTTTTTTTTTAATCTTGTAAGCGCGTTTCTTTTTGCGAACTAGATGTTTATATATCTTTTTAAATTTACAAAGTTCTAGCCTATTTGCATACGTTTTATTTTCATTGAACGCGTTCAAGTATTGTTTGTATAATCGCTTATCTTCATAACACTCAGCGTCAAACCACAATTTTTCTGAATACATATTAATATGTTTAGAATTAGATTTGCGATTAACCCTTAAAAAGAGCGGATCTGCAACTTCACATATCTTTTCAGAGAGATTTATAACCATACTTTCAATATAACTCGTATCAGATATGTAAACGTTATTTATGATGCTGTTAAAATTAGACAATTTTCCTTTGAGACCGCGCCTAAATGCATCCTTATTATTACTGTTCCACGAACATGTGTAACTTTCATGGGCTATGTTATGATCTGACGATATTTCGGTTTTTATATCTTCACATTTCAAAGTAAATCGTAACCCAGCATGATCACTGTACATATTAAAACTATCAATATGAAAAGAGCTCACACATGGAAAGTCTTTCTCTTTAAGTATTAGATAATCGATTTTGTTGCACGATTTTTTACTAAAATATGTGAACTCACCACGGTCGAAATCTGTGCCTAACCTTCCATTTGCTATACGAAGTGAGTTAATTTTACAAAAATCAAGCAAGCGGAAACCTCTGGTATTTACTACTGTGTCCAGGGAGGCCCGTACTAAGGGTCGATCGGGAACATAGCCGTAAACATCTATATCATCTAAAAACCGATCACACGCAATATAATCTGGCTTATTTCCTACTCTACAATTCCAGTCACCTGCGAGTAAAACACTTCCTAGATTTTCAAAATATGCAATATCTTGCGACAATATCTCAAATAGATCAACATCTATAAGGCTAGCAATTGGCGATTCGTCAGACCATAAATAGAGGCCACATACAAAAATATCATCTTTAAAATTAAAGTAATGCTTGTCAAATTTTAACCATACTATGGTATCATATTGATTTTTAACGATTGATACACCAGTCTTAATGTTATCTCTGACATATATCACTATACCGCCGCTGTTTCTCTTGGCTTTCTTATGTTTGAATTTTCTATAAAAGTTATACTTTACAAAACCATCTAAATCAATACTAGAGTTACTATCAGTCCACGACTCTGAGAGAAGAATAACGTCATTTTCACACAAATATGATATAAAGTCAGGATCACATAGCTTCCGATCTGATAACCCGTTACAATTCCACACTAATACCTTCGGTCCATTCTCAGGTAAATCCTATGATATATAGGGTATCGTAGGATCCAAGCCGAACGCCCTTGCTGCTGCGCTGCCTTTATTTTAGGAACCAAGCGTTTTCGTTTACCAATAATCTCTGGAGGAAATCGTTCATGCAAGTAGAAATTGGAGCCATTCAACTTTGTCCGTTCCTTCCTTACAATTTCACGATCCTTGAAGAATGTAAATTTAACTACAATTTTACGGCTTGTGGAACCCTGATTTCCATCTTTTGCCCCAATTCTGTGTGCGCGCTCAATCCGTAGTGAATCGACATAATTCTGGGCAAGTTCCAATCGGTCGGCAATAAAGCATCTAGTTTTATTTTCCGACTCTGTTTAGCTTTGAATTTTCATTAACTAACTGGTCAATCTTAATTACAGCTTGGGCAGATGAAAATTCTACATTACCAAAACGATCATCTATAGTTGAGAACTTCACACTAGTAGTTTTGTTTTCATCATGGACGTAAGTCCACATGTTTTTCAGATCTCTGTCGAAGCTGTTAACTTTCTGTTCAAGAACGTCAAGTGTTTTTAATTTGGATTCAATGTTAACAATTTTCGTATCCATCTGTTTCAAATATGCAAATATGTCTGCATTAGATGGAGATTGCTCATCAACAGTATCCAAAAAAAAGCCCCTTTGTCAGCTCCATTCTGCTTCGAGGTCGCCATGTGTAGACTATGATCAAGAAATACAGATGAGTGCCTACTAATAGAGTCATTAAATAGAACAGAGTTAGTTTCGTGTAAAATGTCACTCACATTACGATTTTGTAAACTTTCCTCAGTCGGGCCTCCTTCTCTATTCTCCTTGTTCAAACATGTAACTAGTAAGCGGTGGAATAGTCGGGCGCGCTGTGCTTTGACAGCTCTTGTTTTTATTTATTGATTAATTGATCGATTGATTGATTTATTGTGATCGTTGCATTCATTCATGATATTTTAACTCAATTAACAATATGTCAGTTAAATCAAGGCAATCAGTTTTCAAAATCGATGTAAAATCAATGAATTTAAACGTTGTCTATAGAAATATAATGGCAATATGTTCCTTACATGTAACACAAACGACTTTAAGTGCTCTGGCATTATGGATAAAGGGAAATGAGTGTGGTATATATAAAGAAAATCTGCACTTCTTATAGCTTCTTTCTTTCTACCTCATATTCAGTATATTTGATTTGCCAAGAGGAATCCGCTGTGGTCGAGTGGTTAGCGTCGGGGATTTCGAAACCGGGTGTCCCGGGTTCGATCCCCAGTCGCGGCACTACGGTCATGGTGGAGTGCCCTTGGGCAAGGCACGTCTTCTAGCCTAGTACTGGTTTGTTTACCCAGGGATCATGAATAAGTGAACTGTCCCTGTGATATAACTGAAATAATGTTGAAAGCGGCGTAAAACACCAATAAATAAATAAATGAATTGATTTGCCAAGAATATAAATTATTTTATGCCGTAAGTAATGGCCGTTTCTAATTGTAAAAGTCTTCGGTATGCAAAATACAATTAACACACCCTTTCTCACATTCAATACATCTGTAGCAGACGACTTTGAAAAACATTTAGTAGAAATATAAAAATCTCTATAAATGAAACAGTTTTTGAATACAGTTGATAACATTGTGGCATAAGGAGAAATAGGGTCATTATGAGCAATTTCTCCTTTTTCCACAACGTTTTCGAAAGTCGTCTGTTGCAGAAGCGTCAGAAGGCCTCTGTATGTGGTAAGCTGAGATCGTGTGATGTCTCTGGTTCGGTATGATTGAAACACTTATATCACCAAACATTTAAACCTCCCCCTCCTTCCACCAACACCCCAAAAAAGTTTCAATATGAAATATTTATGTGAGCTATGTATACTTTACGAAACACACGCGTACCAGAGTTTTTCCTTTCGGATGTTCAGCTTGTCACAATGGTATATATGGACATAATAAGTATAAGCAAAATGAAACATAATTTATTGTCATCATAGCACTTTGTCCGTCGTGCGTCGGCCGTCGTGCGTCGACCGTCGTGTGTCGTTAGTCAACATTTTCTCTTCAAGTCATGTTGATTGGTTGAAAAACATGAGGTGTGGCGCCTGATGTGGCTATATTGAAAACTTTAAAACGATTCTTCTCCAAAAGTATCTGGCCAATTTCAAAATAATTTTGTAGAAATGTTCCTTGGTTGACCCTCTATCAGATTACTTCAAGCAATGTTGATTTGTGGAAAAAACATGGCTTTCCAAATCATTTCGTAGAAATGACTTAGATGACCTTTGGACTGCTGCCTTCCAGCCATATTGATTGGGTGAAATATGTGGTCGCCAGGGGCGGGGCTGTTTTGACTTATATGGTTCTATTGAACACGTTAAAGATATTATTCTCTGAAAGTATCATGTTAATTTCCAAATAATTCTGTTGAAATGTTCCTTGGGTGACCCTCTACAAGATAACTTCAAGGCATGTTGGTTGGTAATTTCTTTGTTTAAGTTATTTGGATAGGCATGACAAATCACATTGCATAATGCAGTTGAGCGATCCAGAGACATCATGGCCCTCTTGTTGTTTAAAGTGTAACCCCGAAATCGTCGGTAACAAGTAAATGGTTATATTGTGTACAGGGTCCTGCTCTTGTTTGCTACAATGATGCACGGTTTACCACTGAAGACTGGACTGGCATTCGTACAATCTATAATAGCGTTAAAGCCGACGATCCACTGACAGTTGGACGATTTGGTCTAGGGTTCAAATCGGTGTTCCACATCACTGGTAAGTTCATTTTTTTCTCATATTTCAACATGCCCGTCATCCACCTCACACGTATTTACATATGTTTCTATACTATAATTGTTTGAACTGGTAGATTTACACATGGACTGCAACTCACAATCTCCATTTAATTATCAGAAAACAGCACAAGCTAGATAAAGCAATAGTGCTACTCTTCAAACTTTTTTAGTTCATCTTAATCTGTTTTTAAAGCGGCCTGAAAACGCCTCTTCCAACAGGAGAATAGAGCTTTCTTTATTAAAGGCTGCAAGTGCAATAGCATCCAGTTTTGCGTTTTGCAAAAAGCTTCCTATCTACACATGACATAACTTCACTTAGAAAAAAACCTAGTTGGAACAGGGGGAATCGACAAAGCTCCAAGATCAGTTGTTTGAGTTGAAATGAATGACAAGGAATCCGCCGTGGTCAAGTGGTTAGCGTCGGGGATTTGGAACTAGGCGTCAAGGTTGAGTTCCCATGGTCAAAGAATATTTCATAGCCCAGTACTGGTTTGTTTACCCAGGGATCACGAATACGTGAACTTTTGCCGTTATATAACTGAAATAATGTTGAAAATGGAGTAAATCCAAATAAAAGAAAATAGAAAAAAAAGGAATTGAAACTGCTTAGTACCTCATCTAGAAGTTTCAACTACTTTGTCCAATGCTAGCTTCAGTCGTTGTAGACTTAATAATGAACTGTAATATGAGTCATGTCAACGAATTGAGATCTTGTTATGCTTCCCTGCAATGGTGCTGACGCATGTACGCATTCCCAACAGCATTCAATGTCCCCCTCTGTTATATGGACATGAATGTATGTTCAGACAACTACAATGAAGTATACTTCCACAATGCGCCACGTAAATCCACCTTATTTAAAACAAATATGAGTCAGTGCATGAGAAACGATACACGTTGTCTGTTGTGAACAGTTTATAGCCAGATACGCATGTGTATTTGTACAGTCTCTTCAAGATATACACAACTGTTTACATATTACGTACAGGAGCTTGTTAGAAGATTATTTTAACATATGTATATTCCGATACAACTGAGCATGTGGACAGGATAATCTGATCCTATACTGCTAAGAAATGCCAATGTGTACCTTTTCTAAAGCACTGACTGATAGTATGTATGTATACTTTTAACAAAACAATACGGCAGTAAGACATCTTTTCGGTGAACGCCTAACACGCGTACGATTTATTGATTTACAGCACTGTTCACCTACTCCATTGTTTCCTGACTTTCTCACATCAGAACACCACATAAAATACTTTCTAAGCAACTGATTTATTTTCCACATAGACTGTTAGACCATTGTGAGAAGACCAATAACGTTTGTCACAGTGTTGTTTATCAAACGTTAGGAAGGCTGTTTGCCAAGCAGGGGTTTGAACTCATAATCGATCAAGCAAATTTGTTTATGATGTGATAGCTGTGAGCGGGGAGGTTCACGATTTAAAAGAAAAACCCGTCTTGAATAAATTATAGATCCAGTTTCTGAAAAATCAGAGGTTTAGCCACACGGTTTCCACGTATGTTCACCCGTATTTCTGCATGGCAGGGCTTAGTGACATTAACTTAATATCTTCTTTTTTTATAGATTACCCATGTATTGTGAGTGGGGACCGTATACTCTTTCTAAATCCATTGGAAAGAAAGGCACACAAGGTATGTGTAACGATACAGTTAAAGAAACTTCAACGCAGTAAAACGATCGACGTCGAAGATGTTCTTCTGGCTATGAATGATCTGTTCGGCTTCTCCTCGACATCATTAGATGAGGGTATATTTCCTGGAACTTTGTTTTGGTTTCCACTTAGGTACGAGGCAACACATCTTTCAGCTAATTTGTACACAGAAAACAGGGTGTTGGGTCTCTTTAAAGCTTTCATAGCTGATGCGGAAACGTCATTACTTTTCTTAAAAGGACTTCAAAGTATACAGCTCTTTTGCAATATCGATGACAACCTGAACTCACCAGCTGCAGGGGAACGCATTGGCTTGTCTGATATTAACCTCGGAGTTCAAGAAGATTTCTTCAGTGTCGAACTTCTAGAACAAAGGGACAATGCATGTTCCACTAAAGCATCATTCTTGCACCAGATTAAAGAGTTAAAAGGTTCAATTCCAGAACAAACAATTCATCAAGCTTTAAGTTGTGACATCTCCCTAAAAAGACGAAATAGGAAGAACGGTCAACTTATATCAAATCAGAATTGGCTTATCTTAAACTTGTATCCTGGCGAACCTATGGAAGAAAATACAAAATCTTTAATACATGACAGAAACCTATGCTTCAGCCCATTGGTATCTGTAGCTACATGCAAAGAAGGCAACAATCTCTCAGAAGAAAAGAAGGGAAAGATATTCTGTTTTCAACCTCTTCCAGAAGATAGGGAAAATATAACAGGCCTGCCAGTACATATAAATGCGTTTTTCGCTCTAACACAAAATAGAAGAAACGTGAGATGGCCCTCTGCAGAACAGGAACAATTCAAAATGAATGTACCAAAGCCTATAGAATGGAATGTAACGCTTACGTCCGATATTTTGCCGGAATCATATGTTAAGCTTATTCACAGTATCATTGAACAATCAAAGCATGAACAGGATGATGGGTCCATTGCTGAAATAGTGTACAATACCTTACCTGATTGTAAGAAGGTAAATCCTAAATGGAAGCCACTCGCCGACAAAGTGTTTGACTTGCTTTTAGATGAAGAGTTCCTCTTTACAAAAGCAAAAGGTGGCCAATGGATATCGGCGCAGGAAGCTATATTTGCTCCCACTGACTGTATTGAAGCCATTCGAGTTTTACTTTCGCAAAACAACAAGAATTTGGTGTTGACACCATGCCACATCCTCTCAGCAGTTGAAGAAAGACTTTCTCCAGATTTAGTCACAAAAATCAGCCCAGAATTTATCCGTCGATATATGGTTGAAGAGCAAGCGTACGCATTTCTTTCACCCGGACAAAAAGCCCAGTTGTTAGATTACCTATATACCTCTGAGGGCAAAGCTCAATTACATGACTTAGCACTTATTCCACTGATGAACGGAGAGTTTGCCGCCTTTGGCCGCGGAGATGAAATCTACTTTGAAAATAACGACATCGTCGAACTGTTTCCCGGGTTAGAGCACCATTTCGTCTCTTCAACGATAGATGATCATACTTCCACAGTATTCGAGGAAATTTCTACGCAAGGTAAATATTCTAAACGCTTTATATTCGTAACAGTTGTGGTCGTTTAAAGTTCTTCGGACTTCTGTAACAATTGTATATACATTTTTAGCTCGGCTTTCCAAAGTCTAGCTATCTTACTCACCTCTGTGTCGGCGTTGGCGTCACACATTAAGTGGTTACGTTTTTTTTAGCACCTCATTTTTTTTCAAAACAATAAGAGATATGGCTTTGAACGTTACAATACTAGTTCACCAACTTAACTTTCATCAACAGACAAGAGTACAAAACTCGGTCAATGTTCTTGATAGAATTATGGCCCTTTTTCGTGTAAGACGTTTGGTTAAGTTTTTCGTTCTACCCCAGTTTTTTCTAAAGAATTAGAGATATAGCTTATACACTTACAATGCTTATTAACCATCATTGCCTCCATTCATAACTGAGTGGAGGATTGTGTAAGAATTATGGCCCTATGACGATAATTGATTTATTGATTGGGGTTTAACATCGTTTCAACAATGTTTTAGTCATATCACGGCGACCAGTTCACCTACTCATGCGTTTCCTGAGTACACCGCACAACATACTTTCAAAGCAACTGGCTGCTTTTCCACATAGACTCTTAAACAGCCCATTTGTGACAGACGAATGATGCAGGTCGTTATGATTGTTGTCAAACGTCGGAAAGAATGTTGGCCGTGCTGGGATTCGAACTCACAACCCCAGGATGGATAGCCCGCGTCGCTACCAACTGAGCTACCGAGGCTCGGCCCTTCGACGATAAAATACATTGAACTTGGTAATTTTTTACTAACCTCCCAACATTTTTTCAAAGCCTTTAGAGATATTGCCTTTAATCATACAATACTTATTAACCGTCATTACCTCCATGAACAGACAAGAGTACATACATCTATAAAGGTTTTTGTCAGAATTATATCCCTGTTTCGACTAAGAAAATGCATTGAATGTGGGTAACATCCAATTATTGACCCCACCCTTTAGGATACCTCTGTGCAACTTTGAATACTTATTTACCATCGTAATCCCAATCTGTAGACAAGAGAAGGTAACACAGTATGACATACCTGGTAACATCTATACTGATTGTACAAGAATATACTGTTTCCTTAATTGGAACAAAATTCATTCATATTTTAAAGTCATATACCCAGATGTTCTGTTTGACATAAAACTAGATTAAACTATCAAAGTGATGAAAATAGTCAATCATGCTGTCCAGGCATGACTCATTAAATAAAAGCCTTTTACCGACTTTGAATCTCGGTTTAGATGTTCGTCCACTTTTTCACTTAACCATTTCAAACTTTGCTGTAGTGTTACATAAAATAAGTATCACATCATTTAGTAAGATAACTATTTACTAAATATCTTGCTGGCTGCTAATTGCCCTTGTTAACACTTTCACAAATACATAGATATTTGTTTTGACTTTTATTGCAAAAAGTCTTGGTTTTATTGGCAAGCACTTAAACGTCGAGCGCGCAGTCTAACGGAGAGCCATTGTTTTTTATTTAGTACTATACAAGTTTCTAGAAGGTAGATTAAAATGATAGGCTTATGTTAAAGGTTTGTAAAACGCGTTGTTGCTTCATGTTAATAAACATTTCTATAAGTTGAATACAAACTGCAACCACTTATTTCTGCGCCCGTCAATGTTCTTCAACGATAACAATACAACAACGTAGTCCTCGTGGAAATGCACTATATTATTGAAAACCTTGACATGTCTTACAACTCAACTCCACCATAAATGTTATTTGCTATAACAAAACGAACATTACAATGTTGTCTTAACTTCTTATTTTACAGAAGACTACCAAATAAGGAGAATAGACGTCAGTGGATTGCATACACTTATGCTGTCGCTAATGGAAATTGAATTTGAATCCTTGCTACCACCACTGAAGGTAGATAAAGGGAGAAGTAAACGATGGAAATTATGGATTGAGCATATATGGAAGCTCATTTTGTCGAAATTTCCAGAATCGGTAGATACATTTGCTCAAACAGATTTACCATTGTTCCCAGTATTCTCAAAAAGGCCATGGTCGAAGGTACACTCATTTCGTTTATGCCCTTTGTCCTTTCGCCTTTTGTCAAGCACAGACAAAGACAAGCAAATCCCAACAGAACTATGTTCAGCCTTTGAATTGCTTTCGGTGAATATAGTATACAGATTACCAGAATGGCTAAACAACAAAGCCACCGAACTATTCGTCCATAAATGCACTGGCCCTAGCTTAGCAGCTCTTATAGAAAAGGTAGGTGAAGAAGACATCCAGTATTTCAACAGACTTGCAACTAACAATCAAAAGAGATTGCTCCAAGCGTTTTTAGCCCAAAAGGTTACTGAAGAAATGTTAAGCAAAAAAGCGAAAGTCTCACTTTCTAAGGTAGAAATGTTCAAAGAGAAAAAATCCTTAGGTCCAGACTATAAACTTGTATCGGCCGAAGTAAGCAATGGAGTGCTTGGATGCGATGACTTTCCAGTTCTGTTCCCAACTCCGCTTTTAGCCGTAGACGATAGAAGTGAAGACATCTTAGCCAACGTCCTCGGAGTTAAGCGATCTAGCGTCGAAAGTATGATTAAGGAGACATTAAACATCATAGAAACATACTCAAAAGATCATATAGTCTTATTTATGTTATGGATACTGAACAAACAGTTTCACGAAACATATGATGGTGTAAGTGAAGCGGCAGAAGAAGTTGCATTTGTGCCAGTGCAGAACACCCTTTGCAAGGCTCGCAACCTTTTCGATCCATCTGATGATCTTCTTGTCTATTTGTTCGATGGTTTCCAAGTGTTTCCAACAGATGAAAACTTCCTTAAACCAAAGCTCTTGATTGCCTTAAGGGATTTGGGACTTAAGACGAGGAATTGTGTTAGCGTTGAAAACATTTACAACATATGCAAGACAATACATACTCTGGGGTCGTTCAAGAAGAGCCAAAAGAGAGGTATACATGTCCTTAAATTTCTCAATATGAATGAAAATGAAGAATTGCTGCGTAAAAGCAATGTCATAAATCTAAAATGGGTTCCTGTTCAAGATGACAATACAACAACGGTACTTCAATATCAGAAGGGAAGAGGAGTAATGGTTTCCCCACTAGAGGTAAGGTCTTCTGAATATAGGCGCATCGTCGGTTCAATTGTCCCTTTGGTTGATTGCGTAATATATCCGCAGCTTGCATCAATGTTCAATTGGAACAAACAACCAGACATAGAAGACGTTGCGAGACAACTATTAGTTCTTGTCAAGAATTACTCGAACAGTAAAAAAGCTGAGTTTCTACCTATTATACTTGCCATATATAATTGGTTTGATTCGTTGGAAACGCCTTGTGATGTTAAAGAGGCATTAGATGAAACATTTACTGGCATGCAAACAGGATATATTTGGACAGGATACGGTTTTCAACCTAGTAAGTATGTCGTTGCCGAAAGTTACGATGGTAATATCAATTTGAAACCGTTTCGTTGGTTTCTTCCATCTGAGGTCTTCGACATGAGGCAATTATTTATTGAACTAGGCTGTAGAGACAAAATAAGAACGTCAGACTACGTTACCGTTTTGGACCAAATAAAACAAGTTACAGAAAAAACTGAAACAGAAAGCTCTGGAGAATTGTTGAATATTGTAATAAACATACTTAGCAAACTCAAAGATGCTATAGAACATGGGAATATTGATCATAATTCTACATCTACCATATATGTTCCAGTACAATCCGTAGATGATAGACTCTTCATGAAACCAGCAACAGAATGTACCTATGGAAGTAGGACTGAGTCTGGTGAGGAAGGAATCACGTGTGTGCATGAAGATGTACCACAATCTACTGCAAAAGCAGTCGGAGTTAAATCCTTCAAGCAACAAATAATGTCAGAACTGGAAGGACTTGAGGAATGGGGCCAAACAGAACCCCTTACCCGCCGCTTAAAAAACATTTTAAAAGATAGTTACGTTGACGGATTCTCAGTACCTAAAGAATTATTTCAAAATGCAGATGACGCCGGAGCTTCCAAGCTTTGGATTCTGTATGACGAAAGAGAAAATGAACATGCGAGGACTGATTTGTTGAGTGACACGATGTCCGAAGTGCAAGGACCTGCGCTCTGGATTTATAATGATGCAGTCTTTACTGAATCAGATTTTAGGAATATAACAAAATTAAGCGGAGCAACGAAAGAACCTGACGCAAGCAAGATAGGCCAATTTGGCCTTGGCTTTTGTTCTGTGTACAATCTGACGGATGTGCCAAGTTTTATCTCCGATGAAAGTATTGTTATATTCGATCCTCAAACCTCATTCCTGGGGAATGCTCTTCCAGGAAAAAGTCCAGGGCTAAGAATCAATTTGAAAATTGATAAAAACAGAAAAATGATGAAACGTCTGAAAAATCAATTTATGCCATTTGAAAATGTCTTCGGTTGTAAAAGGCTTTATGAAATGTCAAGATATGACGGGACACTATTCCGTCTACCGCTCCGGACAAGAAAAGGTCAAATTAGTGATGTCATTTATAGGGATGACGAAATTTGCACACTCCTGTCAAAGGTGAAAGAATATGCGTCAAATTTACTGATATTTAGTCAAAATGTAACAGAATTGAAACTCTTTCATTTGAAAAATGGGGCCAACCCGACCGAAATGAAACTTGCATTCAGTTGCCAGAAAGTTTTGCAATCTACAATGCCGCATCAAATCTCCGATAAATCAATTTTGTTGGAGGCCAGTACACTAAAAAACTCTGACAAACTTCAAGAAAATCCGTTACAAATAATTCAGAATATTTCCATCAAAACAATTGATATCAAGGACAAGTATAGCGGAACATCCACGTGGTTTGTGTCTTGGTCAACGGGTAGGCAATCTGCATCGTTTGAACTAGCTAAGGCAGAAAAAGGTGCACTGCCACTGGCAGCAATCGCAGTACCATTTGATTGCAGTGATAGTACATACACTATTAGAAGCATTGAAGACTTGCCTATCTGCTTTTACAAAAGGTCACATTTTTTCTGTGTCCAACCTCTTCCTGTTGAACACAGTTTTCCATTCCATATCAATGGACAATTTTCCGTGAGTTCAGATCGGAGACGACTTCTTACTGTTGGAAAGGAAGACAAGACATCCATTTATCAGGACTGGAATGAAAGTCTCATGAAAGATGCTGTTGTTGAAGCTCTTGTTCATATGCTAGAACATGTGAAGTCACTAGGCAATTCAACAAGTGATAAATTTTATACGATATGGCCGCACCCATCTCATGTCCATACCGGAGAGCAAAACCGTCTCAATAGTTTTCTTTTAAAATACTTTTACAAATACATTATTGAAAATGACAGTCGTATATTTGAAAACTGCGGACAACTGTATCCGCTTTCTGAGTGCATCTTTTTAGATCCAGACCTGCGTAAACTTGAACTTGGTGGCGCTGCTTTTGATATATTCAACACATTTGAAAGAGAAAAGATAGCTATCGATCTTCCTTTGCAGTACTATCGATGTTTATATGAGGCAGACAAAGGTAGTATTGAGATAAAAACAGTGAAAACAGAGGATTTTTTCTTGGAATACCTGTTACCAAATATCGCAGAAATGCCTATGTCTAGTCTGGCAGATAAAGATCGGAGACATACGCTTCTGAGGCATGCGATTGTCCTGAATAATGACAGGATAAATCGATGGCTGAAGACAAACAAGTGTTTTCCAACCAAACCAAAAAATGAGATGAAACTACCTGCAGAAGTCGTGGACGAACGATCCGAAATAGGCGAGTTATTTAATGAATCAGATGGCAGATTTCTTATAGATGACTTTAAAGACATTGCACCCGGTATACTTCGTGATCTAGGTATCGTTCATGATATTTTATCAGATGCCCTTCTCGTTGAGAGAGCTGAGAAAATAGAGCAAATCAATCAGAAATGCGTCACATGTGCAGTAGGTATTTACAACCATTTGATAAAGTATATTGTAAGAAAGGAAGCAAGTCATGGGGAAGCATGGGCACGTTTACGATCCATTCGTTTTCTTCCTGTTGCACTTCGACCGCCACAGTGGCCATCTGATTGGGAAGCTGATAAAGTCATTGGTTCCACATCTAAGAAGACAAAACTTTGCAAAGATCACAGGGGAGACACAAAGGTGAGGAAAATCGTCTTAGAGCGAGCACCAGCGCTTTACAGTAGCGGTCTAAAACACTACGTAGGTTGCTGTTTCTTAGTGTTCGATTCCAGTACTTTACAAAAAGGAGAAGATATCTTTAAAGTTGAATTTATTCTTCAAAAAAGATTAGACATGAAAGGAGAGAAAGATATCCGACCCAAAATGGTAATGCATCAACTTAATCTTTTCTCGCAGTCATTTGATCCCAACATGGAGAAATTTGATGCAAATTATGTCAACGATGTCGTTTCAACAATTTACAAACATTTGAATGATCATAAAACACTGAATAGCATTGAATTTTCAGACGAAAATATTGTATGGACTTCATCAGTTTTCACAAAGTCAAGCAAATTGGCTGTTTCTAACTTTGCACTTGATTGTTCACCATTTCTGTTTGACTTAAATAAATCACCCCTACGGAATTGCACGAAATTGATCAGCGCAATGAATATAAAGCCAGTGTTCTCCCCGGACGATATTCTCAGAACTTTAAGTGAGATTTGTATGCATGCTAATGGAAATGCAGTAGAGGCGATACATAGGAAAGCTGTGTTAACTATGGTTGAATGTTTGAAGTCGATACTATCAAGTTATCGCATATCTTACAAGAATCTCTATGACCATGGCTCCTGCACTATTTATGCTCCGGATACTGATTGGGTCCTTAGGGATGCCACAACTTTATGTTTCAATGACGACAGTGGAGTCGATACGTCTGATGCAATGATTATTGTGAACGAAGGTCTTACTATCGGGACTGCAAAGGCGATAGGCATAAAATCAAAGTTAACACAAGTGATTCACGATTCCTCAGATTCAGACGAATTTTTTCAAGACGAACCACTTGTAACCAGACTAAATAATATTCTTGCAGGCTATCCCTGTGATAGTGGGATATTCAAAGAATTAATCCAAAATGCGGACGACGCCGGCGCACAAGAAATACATTTCTTACTCGACACTAATGAATACGGAGAGGGTGTGTTTGATCAATCGTTTAAACAACTACAAGGACCTGCTTTGTGCGTTTATAACGACACACCTTTCACTCAAAATGACCTGAAAGGTATCCAAAGTCTTGGTAAAGGAAGCAAAGGTGAAGATCCGTCAAAGACTGGTCAATATGGCGTTGGGTTTAATTCAGTGTACAACCTGACCGATGCACCATCATTCTTAACAAAAGGCCCAGATATAGAAAATGGGGAAACGTTATGTATCTTTGATCCAATGGCAATGTTCCTACCCAGAGCTTTTGTAAGTAGAGAAAAACCTGGACGAAGATTCAAGGACTTGAATACTATTCGAACTAAGTACATGGATGTTATACCTCCATACAATGAAATTTTCTTCGGTTTGAAAAATCAAGGAACAGTATTTCGTTTCCCTTTGAGAACTTCAGAAAAGGGATACAAATCCGATATTAAAGAAAACAATATATCCGTTGAACAATTAAAGCAAATCTTGGGAGAGTTTAAACTTGAAGCTTCGGAATGTCTGATTTTTCTAAAGAATATGTGCAGAATCAAAATGACTATTAAAATCGGGGATACTTTTTCACCAGAAGTAGATATAAAAGCCAGTATAACTGATAAGGACCATGAAGCTAGGAGTGCTTACTTCGAAAGACATTCACAAATGTGCAAGACTTTCAAACAAGACAGGGCAACAATATTTGCATTGCCAACATCGCTAGTGAGTTACCAAATGTCTATATCAGAAGAAGACAAATTGAAAAAATGGTCTAAAAAGACAGACTTCCTGGTTGTCCAAACCATCGGATACAGGAATTGCACGCCTTCAGCCATTATTCAGGACAAATGCAAAGATGGTGAACTAGGTCTATTGCCGCAAGGTGGAGTTGCATCAGTTATTTCACTTGAAGAGAATGGTCGATTTTCCAGATCAAAAAGAAAACCAAGCAAGTCATTTTGCTTTTTGCCATTACCAGGTGAGACTGGATTACCAGTTCACGTCCACGGCCACTTTGCATTAGACCATGAAGGGAGAAGAGGTCTCTGGAAAGCAGATAATTTTGACGAAACCACGTGTTACAAAACACTATGGAATAAATCACTTGTAGAAGGGGTGATATGTCCGGCTTATTTGAATCTCGTTGAAATACTGAGAACAAAATTGAGCAGTAGACTTGAAAAGGGAAATAAATTGAGTCTGTATGCTGTCGTCAAGGATGTTATTGTAGAATTCAACTCTTTCCTGCCAAAGAAGGACCACCTTTTTGATGCTTACTGGCTACTTTTAATGAAGGGTATGTATAGACAATTAGTAGAGCAAGAAAGACAATTCCTGCCTTCAATTCGTTGGAAAATGGATGAAAAGTATACAGTTTGGAAAGCAAACCTATCGTGGATCCCATTACAACGAGAACAATGGAGGTTTCCTGCATATGCAAATGACATGGCATTCTCTTTAGATGAAGGCGGTGACGGACATGAAGAAGAGAGAAAGAGAAACGAATGCGCATTGACCAATATTTTATCTGCCTCTGGTATGAGGCTCGTTTCCGTACCTAAGGCTATCCGAGAATCACTCAATGTTGCTGGTAATCCTATAGAAGCGTTGAACCCGAAAGTTGTTATCCAGTTTCTTCGCTCACATAGTCAATGCAAGGAAGGGGCGTGCTTAATAAAAGAAAATACACTGGTTACTGAAACGGTTGTCGAGTCTGTGCATCACATGTGCAATATTGTGAACTACTGCATCAAGGAAAAGAAGCTCTTCATTGAGCATATTCATGAACTGCCGATACTAGTCACCACTGACAGTGTTGTAAGAATTGCTACAAAAGCAAAACCTATATACGTAACCAAATATCACGATTTTTTCGAAAATGAAAAACACAAATTCCTTTGTTCAAAAATGACAGAGCTTATACTGAAAAACAAAAAAGAGTTTCTGCATATGACAGAGTTGAGACCTTTCATGGTGCAGGATTTTAAAAAACTTCTTCCAGTGTCCTCCTATCAGTTTTTGCTTAAAACGGAGGTTTTCAAATGGGACCATAATCAGCCAACAACAAAATGGATTGTTAAGGTTTGGGAATTCTTCAGAGACGAAACCATAGAGAAACAGTCTGATGACAAACAGATTAAGGAATCTACTCGTATAAATGACTTGCTCAAACTTCTAGATGATGTGGCGTTAATTCCTGCTTGTAGAACAATAGCTAAAGACCCTGACAACTGTTACCTGGTTCCCTCACGTACGATGGGGACTATGATTGACTTGACACATTTCCAAACAGGGACTTTGAAGAACGCCCTCCAAAAGCTTAATATATTAGCTGTAGATAATGCCATTGGAAATTACACAGAACGCATATTAAATGGAATTGCACAAGGCGTTGCAAATGCTAAGAGTCCCATGAAAATTGTTAAATGTTTACATCTCAACATAGCGCATATAACAGAAGCAAAACTATCAACTAAAGACGCGGAGGCCGTACTGAACTATATAGCAGAAAATTACGCCGACATGAAGAATGTGGACAAAATGCTAAGAGAGTTGCCATTGTTTATCAACCACCAAGACGAGTTGGTTTCCTTGTCTGGTTACTCAAAATATGTTGCGCTACAGTCGGATCAGCTTCCAGTAAATGGATTAGATATATTATCCAAAGAAAAAAATATGACATTCCTGAAGACATGGAAGAAAATAGCTAAACTCTATCAATTACTAGGGGTTTTGATAAGTTTACAGGAGGATATATACATTGAATTCATTATACCAAATCAAAACAAAATGCAAAGAGACGACTTCTATAAGCACTTAGAATATATCAGTGCGAATGTGTTGATGCTCAACAAGTACGTTGTTAAAGAGATTACGGGTAAAAAAAAGCAAATACTCACACTGTTGACTTCATGCAGATTCATAAAAATACGACCAGAAAGATGTGTCTCAGATTTATTCAACCCACGAGTCAAAGAATTCAGCTTATTTTGCCAGAAAGAAGAACTGTTACCAGAACGTTTCAATAAAGATGTTTACATCAAATTATTTGAATTGCTAGGTATGAAGAGTAAAATGACGATTGCTTTATTCGAGAGATTTGCACAGGAAATATCAGCGAAAGGGAAACAAACACGAATATCGCAAGCATTGCGAAACCAGTCGGGAAGACTTTTAAGGGTCTTTATGGACATGCAAACAGAAATAGATAAGGAGATGGGATTTAAGAAACTTGCACAGGTACCATTCATAATGCCATGTAAAATACCGGAGAAATTTACTTGTATATGTAAGCCGTTTTTAGAAGAAGAGAGGATGGTCAGTTTTTCAGAATCCGTCTTTTACGAACAACTAGAAATGGCATGGACAGTCTGCCCGGTGCTTCCTGAAAATCTGAAGGTGCATACCGAGATCAAAACTAAACTGGAAGCAAAAACTTCTTTCCTTGTGAATAATTTGGTGGATCATTGTAAAAATGTTGGTCAAAAGCTTTATAGCTTGCTTGAAAAGCCAACAGACAAAACAATGAGAGAAAATATAGAATCCGTCTTGACAAGCATATATGAAAACATGCTACGCCTGAAAACCACAAAACTGGTAGATGCTGAAACACTAAAACAACTCTGTCAAGTACCACTCGTTTTCTTTAGAGACGAACTTTCGATACATGTACGTAAGGCAACCGATGTAGTTATTGAGTGCAGTACAGATGAAGAAATACCTCCGTATCTGAACAAAATGCCGATCGCCCTTGGAAAATATTCGGAAATATTTCAAGATATTGGTGCTTCAAAGAAACCGTCCGTTCGCAGCTACATTCATGTATTGCAGGGCTTGAAAGATAAGTGTATTAATGAGAACATGTTGAAACCAGATTTATTAATTGCTAAAGCAGCAGTAAGTAACATGTTAACGCATAACCCGAAAGACATTGCAGATTTAGTGACAGAGGAATGCGTGTTGTATTTACCAACACAACGTCTCAAAATGGAAAATGCAAGGTCAGTCATCATCTGCGACAATAATTATCTAAGAAAACGCCTTGACAAAAAGTGCAATATCAACTACTTCCTAGGACTTGACAAACTAGAGATAAAACATGTCGATAAACAGAAGTGCTTAAAGTTCTTCCATAAATTACCAAAACATTTGCAGCCTGAACGGCTAAGTGAGATCGTAGAAGAAGTCATTGATCCTGCAACGTTCAAGGAAAAGTCTGATAGCCGAGCAAGAAACTTTGAATCGTTTGTGAAATCATCTCCATTCTCTCGGGGTCTGATACGTTTGGTAAAGCATGCTTACAGTGACGAAAAGAAAGCTTGGGATAGCACAATGGAAACCAGTATTAAACAAAAACTCTCTCAAATTAGACTAGTGTCAGTCTCGGAAATGAAAACAACTTTACATGTAAAGACCTATGAACACGGCAAATATGGAAATTCAACTGAGGTTCCTCATACGGATGAAAAAAAGACAACCCACGTTGAAGAAACTGAAATGTCAACAAAAGTATTCGTTGAAACTGGATCATCCAATGAGTGGCGAGATGATTTGAATAAAGAAATTGTACAGTATATGAACAAGGTTCTGGAGTCTTGTCTGAAAGAAGAATTATTTGTACTATTTTTGGATTTCATTAAGCATATTGATCAGCCCACTGGAATAGAAAATATGCTAGATAAAAAGAAAATTGTGAGTCACACATTTACGTCGTTTGAGGAACCTTCAATATTCTCAAAACCGGGAACACCAGTACCGTATGAATCTCACGAATTCCTTGATAATGGCTACGGTGTATTCCATGAATATGACTTTAATTGTGTTGCTTTTGAGATGTTCGACCCATTACTACATGCTGATAATTCAGATGAGATGGCTACATTTGTATATGCCCGTATATTGCGTAAAGTTGAAGAAATTAGTGGGAATCCACTATTAGATATATACGAAATTGACGTGGGAGAAAATGATCCCATAAACGTTCCGGCATTTCGTTTATTCAAATTTGTCAGGAAGGCACCAACGGGTACTGAATTAGTTGTGTACAAACGTGAAGGTACACATACTAACAGCGATAGTTCGATTCCGACAGAAAAAGAGTCGAAAGAGGAGGAGTTGTCAATTCATGTTATATGTAAGGAGATCAAAGACAGTCTTATAAAAGCTTTTAATAAATACAAGGATGAGAACACTAGGAAAAGTATTGTAAAAAGATTGTGGATGAAATGGCATCCTGACAAAAATCCAGGAAAGGAGATCCTTTGTACAAAGGTTTTCCAGTACATACAACAGTGTATAGAACAACTTAAAAGGGGCGCAACTCCTGCTGATTATTCGGATGACACAGGAAAGGCAAACAACGCGGGTGGTTCTTCAAATAGATCTAGGCCGTCCTATCAATGGGGACGGGGGAAGAAAGGCGGAGACAGCAGTGACTATTGGGAGAAATTCTATAGAGATTTTGAAGAGTCCAGGAAGAGAAAAAGTGAACGTAACGCGTCAAGTGACAGTTCAAGAGATAGATGGCAGAGACACAGAGATAACATGTACTACGAATTTTCGGGTGCAGAGAGAGAACCCTGCCCATGGCCCCACGAAGCTAGGAAATGGCAAAGACAAGCGAATGCGGACTTTACATTTGCTGAGAACTGTCTAAAAGGCACAATAGTCTCGTCGTACAACTGGATATGTTACATATGTCATCAGGTTAGAGATTGTTTGTTTAATGAAAACTGTATGTACAATGTCAGGAACACCACGCGAAAATCGACCTTCAACTCTTTCAAAATTTGATATTTACATGTCAACACCTGGCCCGAATTCCACCAACTATACTGAGCGCTAAGTAATGATCATATTTAATCATTTTTGTATTCCTAATAAGAATGCCTAAATATTTCACATAAATTGATGTCAACATTGTCAATTGCTTTTTCCTTATATAATTTATTTGAGTTGTAAAGCGTATTTCTGAAATATGTACGTTAAATATTACTTAGCGCTTAGTAGTGTTGGTTGAAATGGATCCAGGAAATATATATCTTTGATTGTTTAGCGGTGCGCTTTCAACAACCAGCCCCAACTTAGTTATTACAGTGTAAATTAAACTATATCTACGCAGCCATGCATAAGCCTCACACTGGGTATTACTTTTAGAATTTTGTGAACCCCTTATTGACGTTTGTGCGACTATTGCAGAAGTCGATCAATCTGCGCAGATGAACAGGTTGATATGAATCTGCACTTCTGGCAAATGCCCTAAGATTGCAGTACGCATATCGTAGTTACTTTATTACAAGCTTCGGTACCCATGCTATTCATAATACGATATCATATATTTTATGAACAGCCTGGGTACTGAGGATGGAATATATAGGCCTGTGTATATTTACAATCCCTATAAACAATTGTGTCAATCGTTTCTGGAAGAATGCTGTGATTATTTAGTGAATAGTGCATAATCACATAAAACTGCATTGATCACAGGCATCCGAATTTCTATTACAGCAAAAAATGCGGAAAAACACAATAACTCGTTAAAATACTCAAGATGTCTCTCTATAGTGTATATACAGTTAAGAACATCTTGAAATTGACAAATTAACCGTTCACGCTCCGCTCCGTTCCGTTCCGTTCCGCTCCGCTCACGTTCCAATCCGCTCTCAAAGCGTTCACTCATTCATAACATTGTGATTGCTTTTTTCCGTTCCGTTCAGATTGAGCGCTTTTTAACGCTCACTCGGAACGCTTTTTTTTCGATCAAAATCCGTTCAACGATTTGATTGGCTTAAATTAATTTCGTTTCGTTTATATTTTTTTTTACTTAACCCTAAATATCAACAACAAATCGTATTACGAAAATGATCATATTAATAATATTTGTTACATTCTAATTCAATCGGATACTTGAGTGTCTTATAAAATAAAAGTTTAGTATACAAATATGACTTTTAACCCTTCACCGGATATAAACGCTTTCATACACGATCTCAATATAAACGATTTTCGAAAACCCTAATCGATTTCAATATAAACGGTTTTCGACGACCCTAATCGATTCTAATCGATTTCAATGTGAACGCTTTTCGACACCTTTGGAGTTTGAATGCTTCAAAAGTATATTTATCGTGTGAATAGGTCCTCCAAAAGTGTATCACAATACAATTTGTCTATTTACAAAGGGATCTCATACTTTAAATCATAGTGTTACTATATAAAGTTAATTAAAAAGCGTCCAAACATGTATAGTGTTTAAAAATTCAGTACCCAGTTTGAATGAAATGCGTCGGGAAATGATAAGCTTGAAAATACCTTGTTCCTATGAAAAATATCCATATGATAATATCCGTTTCCATTTGTAATTGTAAATTTTAATTATTTCACAAGGGTTTTCTAAAATTACCATTATGCACCATATACAGATTGAGTCGCGACACATAAAAATAGGCAATCAGTTTTGTTTCAAATCTTATAACAGCTGGTATCAATTTATTTAATTGTAATGCCGGCGTTTGATCATAACTGTTCTCAAAAGACTTCGATAATTGTTATGAGACGATTTACGAACAGTGATGATCCTAATCAGTCTTAACAGAAGAGCATATTGATCTGAATATTCCCAACTATCGGAAGGCGGGTTTTCATTTGACACGGTATTATTATGTGTAAACCACGTGCAACCCAGATCAAATGGAAAATTACTGACGCATGCAGTAAACATGACCTTGACAACAGGGCTTCATTTCTCCCTTTCTTCATATTAAATAAATCTGGAGCAGATGACATTTAAAACGAGAAAAAATTGCTCACAATGTTATGATCCCATGCAAACACAATGAAGCAACCCTGTATAAATCTATTCTTCTGCTGTAGAAATTGTCTATACGTGAGAAAGGGTTAAATAGTTTGAATTTTTTGTCAAGATGTTTTTAATTTCGTCGGCATAATTATTGAAAGAGGAAAGGGTTTACTCACACGTGCAAAGTCGGTTCTTTGTTTGACCGATCACATTTCCGGTGTATACCAGTTTTGACAATCAAGTAAGCTACTGGGAAATACCTCTTTCACAGATGTAGATTCATATTGACGCAACTAAAGCTGACGAGTAAACATTGCAGCAAAAGGAGAAAGCCGAAATGCATTAAATTTAATAGATAACTTTTGCCACAATGATTTTCTTTATTTTTGTCTCGACATTTTCACAATCGTTTGCTGTGATTTGTTGTAATGGGGAAAGGGATGAACAGCTGACATAAGTGGTTATTGTTTTCATCTACACAATACCGGCGGGTCTTTGATTGATTGATCTTGTAAATCAGAAGGGCAATAAAATGGGTCATTTACGGGTGCAGTTATGACACTTCCGCAAAACTGAAGCTGTATTTTTTTTTTTGGCTTTACCCCGTCTGACATTCAATCAGATATTTCTGATCTGGAAGTTGTTTCCGATGATTGTTCTTCTTCCGACAACAATCTTTTCTCTATAGGAGCGTGGAATAATGAGTTTTAACAACCAAGGGTAAGTAAACAAAGAACTAAATTGTCCTTTGTGAATACGGGAAAATACGCAAACATGTGTTTACATTCGACTTTTTTGGGGTTAACAATTTTCTATTGCCGATCTATTTCTTCAAAAAGGAAATAGTTAGAAATGAAAACGTAAGGACATTAGACATTCAAAATATTTATATGGGATGTTTTAACATTTATTCTCGTGAAATCGACTTTGAATCATGACAGGAAGATGGGTGATTTCTCCATTAAGTTTTACTAATTTTACTCCTGTATGTCACAGAGTTGACTTTTGAAAACTTCGTAGAAATTAAGACATATTTCCTTTACGGAGTATCTGGTTTTAAAAAATTAAACTTGAAATTGCTGTTGTTATATTCTGGAGTAATTTCACTTGTTTTGTTTCCGCAATAACAATATTTGAAAAGGTAGACATGAGCAAAATACATTCATCATTTTCAAGAAAAAATAAAAAATAAAATTGCCCTGCTTTCGTCTCCTTTTTGCTTCAGTTCTTTTCATGCTGAAATAGTGTATTTTACACCAATGTAAAGGTAATTTAATTTCCCACAATGTTTATACTGACATATAAAAGGTAGTTACAATATGTTATACAGATAGTTGGGTTTAATTAGGACAGGTGTCAAATTCTTATGATTTTCCCAATACCCTGTATGGAAATAGTGTACAGGCTTTTATCAGTAGTTTATTGACTATTGGTTTATCAAATAGATGCCTATATATGGAGATAATATAGGTAAATGGGCAGTTGGGCTATCCAGTAAAGGGTTAATAAAATAATTTCGTAAAATAATTATCGGATAGTTGTTGCAACCGTTCAACGAGCGAATGATTGGATTTTTGCATTCATTATGATTGTTTCGTTCAGAGCGCAAAATTCCGTTCCGCTCATAAAGCGTTCCAACTTCGTTCCAATCACGCTCACGATCCAATCACGTTCCGCTCAGATTGTCAATTTCATGATGTTCTTAACTGTACGCTATGATAAAAATGATTGTCATGGTAATTTGGGGAATCCCGCACGTGTTACTATAAATAGCCCCTCTATACGTCCATATAGTGTAATAATAATGACAGGGTGTGCATCGGCATTTTAACCCCTTGCTCGACTCGGGCTATAATTTCCGCAGAAGACGTCTAAAACGACCTGGTCCCAGGTAGAGACAGATTCATAAATGATTTTTCTCCTGATCCACCACATCAATATTTGCCATCCGACCAAAACGCGGCGTTTTTAAGCTTAATGTTCATTATATTTGGAAATTTGTAGTTGTCCTGACCGCCATGCGCTGACGTCACAATTTGCAACATTCTGCAGCGGCAGATGAATTAAACTACGATTTAAAACATGATCTAAAAAATATTATTTATGCTCCTTTCGATAACGTACAAATAAATACCATATTTTTCATGAATAATACATTTTTGGAAGAAAAATTATTAAATGCCAACCCCAACAAACACTGCTCAGGTACAATATTTAAATCAAAGTACTGAAAGTACTGAAGGTAGAATTGCGATCGTTTAAGAAGAGATACAGAAGTGCAAATGGTGACATACAGTCCCCCTGTGGCGCTCCAATGAAACAACTGAAACTTTCACTTAAGTTATCATATTTTACCCTTGACTTGATGTTTAAAAAGAAAATTGAAATCCTGGACGCAACATGGTGCATTCTGGTGACTTCTGAGGGTGTTTTCAAAATGTTGAGGGAAGGCTTTCTTATGTCATATTTAACAAGAAACTGCTGAAGACTGTAACGCCGGATTGTCGGCAATTTGACCTTGAAAATTGACAAACCAAGGTCAAGGTCAAAGTAACCATATAAATCAATAGAACTTGTTACTGGTTACCTTCAGGCAAAGTTTCAAGTGTGTAACCCTTTCCAGTGCTGAGATTTTGCCTCAACCTGAAACTTTAACCAAAATGTTGATGAACAGACAGACATCGCCAATCTATAGATTTTAGCAGTAAAATCCTGCCAAGAAGTAATGAATTGAGAAAAAATGTGCTGAGAGATCCATAATTTCAAACTTGCTAAGATTTGGTCTGTGCAATGAATGTACAAATTGAAAAATGTATTGTTGACATGTATTTTCTACACCATCATTGTAATGTTGTTTATCATAAATAAAATTATTCCTTTTTTTAAATAAACTTTTAATCAAAATGTGTGTCTCAGTGTTGTCTTCTTCAGCAGTTTGACAGAAACAAAGCCTAAATCTGAAATTGTGTCAATGTGTTATTTGTCAACTCTGTCCCATAAGTTTTGCTTGTGATTTGAACTCTCATAAAAAAAGCACGGAAAGGGACAACTTTCCCAACTTTGATTAAATATGTTTTCAATTAAATTGTAAAAAATCTTTTTCTTGTTTTTTGAAAGTTTTGTCATTATTATTTAAGACGGACATTATATACTAGAATAGCCAACTGACTATCATTTGAAAAAGTGTTTCTTATTTAAACCTTTCCCACTTGCATACGTAATTGCAGCCGACGACTTTTGAAAACATTGATGCAGAAGAAGAAATTGCTCATAACAAGCTTTCTCCTTCTGCAACAATGTTTTCAACTATATTCAATGATTACACTTCCAATAAATGTGATTTTCTGTATCTTTGCTCAGATTTTTTTTAATTCGTCTGCTGCAGAGTTTTTATATTGTGGGTTGGGTTGTGATTTGTTAAAGGGCAAGCAGGATTGGGAATTGAGTGTTGCACTTATCTTAATGAAACACTCGCCTGCCTGTGCATGTTTTAGCTTAACTTAACTTGTTAATGTTCTTTCCATCATCAACTTAGTCATCTGTTAGTAATCAACTCTATGAACGAAATAATCGCGTTAAAATCTTGAATCGCGTCAAAATCATAACGCACAAACTGTCAAAATCTAATTTTGAACTGTGTAATACAAATTTAGAATAAAAGGATGAATCAGTTATGTTGTAACAACCAATATCCGCGGGTCATTTACCTGATTTTGGCCGAAAGAAATGATCGATTTCTTGCAAGATTTATTCGTTCTGCCTATTATAATCAAAGTATTCTAAACGCTTTATAAACAAGTGATTTAAAGCGCTCAAATCATTTGATGAAATTTGTTTCTTTAGACGCGGACCTTGTCGAAAGCACCTATCCAAAATGCAAAAGTCATCGTTAATCGTTGTCGAAGGAATAGATGGACTGAGAGAAAGAGAAAGAAAAGACTTAGCAATGCATACTATCTTTATGAATAAGGACATGAACGAATATGTATGGACTAGCGCCTAGAATTTCGTACTAGCCGATCCTTCATTCCACTCGCTTATGCTAGCGGGCGAGTGGATGTTTACATCTCTGCCGAGAGGGGAAAAAGGGTTACAATTTACAAAGGGTAATTGCGCGGTGCAGTGCTATATTGGCGTAGTGATATCTAAATAATTGTGTACACTTTAAATATGATATTTACACTTACAAGACTTGTTATTTTCTATTATAAGCTTGAATAATCGGATTTTTTTCCGTTACTCTATGTTTGCTTTTGTGAGCATTCGTAAATTAGTCAAACCAAAAATTGCACTTAATTGTTGGTGGTGAAGGGCATATACATCACGTGACTTCAAACTCACTATGACTATGGCAGCCTCTGCGCATGCGCAAGTCTACCAAAAAATCACGCCATTTGGTGTTAAATATTCGCTGCGGAACGTGAATATTGTGACGTCAGCGCATGGCGGTCAGGACAACTGCAGATTTCCAAATATAATGAACATTAAGCCTAAAACCGCCGGCGTATTGGTCGGATGGCAAATATTGATGTGGTGGGTCATGAGAAAAATCATTTATGAACCCGTCTCTACCTGTGACCAGGTCGTTTTAGACGTTTTTCTGTGGAAATTATTGCCCGAATCGAGCAAGGGGTTAACATGCCGTAGCACACATTGTCATTATTATTACATTATATGGACATAAAGAGGGGATAATAATAGTAACACGTGCGGGATTCCCAAATTTACCATTAAGATCATTTTTATCATAGCGTATAGACAATATAGAGAGACTTTTTGAGTATTTGAGTGTGTTTTTCCGCATTTTTTGCTGTAATAGAAATTCGGACGACAGTGCATTGATTTACAGGTTGATCTGGGTTTATACTGTTTGCGAATTCCCCCACTGAATTTGGGTTCGTAGAACACGGCTCATTTGTGTATACAAACATGTGTTCACACTTTTCATAAGTTTCCGAGGGTCGGTTTTCGTTAAGCAATGCTCCGTCATTGCTGTGAAGTAAGATAATATTATTTAAAACACAGTTTGATTTATCTTTCATTCTAGTTAGTATTGTCTTTCATTTGTATACGCCCGTTTTGAAAAAACGGATCGTATTATAGTTTTACCTGCGGCGTACGGGCGGGCGGGCTTGCGGGCTGGCGGCGTCGAGTATGTTGTCAGGTCAGTAACTTTAGAAGCCTTTGTCCAATCATCACCAAATTTAGTCAGAATGTGTATTGGCATAATATCTCGGACAAGTTTGATAACTAGCCATATCGCTTTTGTCAATCAAGAGTTATATCCGTTCAATTATAGAAATTACCTAAAATTGGTCTTGTCAGCTCAATAACCTTAGAGGCCGAGCCCCGGAAGCTCAGTCGGTAGCGACGCGGGCTGTCAATCCAGGGGTTGTGAGTTCGAATCCCGGCTCGGTCAACTTTCTTACCGACGATTGACAAAAGTCAATGTGACATGCTTCATTCGTCTTTCACCAATGGGCTAAGTCTATGTGGAAAAGCAGCCAGTTGCTTAGGAAGATTGTTGTGTGGAGTACTGGTGTGAGAAAACCAGGAAATGCATGAGTAGGTGAACTGGCCGCCGTGATATAACAGATAAATTGTTAAAAACGGCGTTAAACCCCAATCAATCAATAACCTTAGAAGCCTTTGTACAATCATCACCAAATATGGTCAGAATATGTATTAGCATAATATCTCGGACAAGTTCGATAACTAGCCATATCGCTTGAGTCGATCGAAAGTTATTGCCCTTTAATTATAGAAATTTCCTAAAATTAGTCTTGTCAGCTCAATAACTTTAGAAACCTTCGTTCAATCATCACCAAATTTAGTCAGAATGTGAATTGGCATAATACCTCGGACAAGTCTTATAACCAGCCATATCACTTTAGTCAATTGAGAGTTATCGCACTTTAATTATAGAAATTGCCAAAAAATTTGATCTCGTCAGCTCAATAACTTTAGAAGCCTTTATCCAATCATCACCATTTGGTCAGAATGTGTACTGGCATAATATCTCGGAAAAGTTCGATAACTAGCCATAGCGCTTCAGTCAATCGAGTGTTATCGCTCTTTAATTATAGAAATTACCTAAATTGGTCTTGTCAGCTCAATAACTTTAGGAGCCTTTGTCCAATCATCACCAAATTTGATCAGAATGTGTATTGGCGTAATATCTCGGACAAGTTCGATAACTAGCTCCAGTCAATAGATAGTTATTGCCCTTTAATTATAGAAATTACCTAAAATTGGTCTTGTCAGCTAAATAACTTGTGAAGCCTTTATCCGATCATCATCAAATTTAGACAATATGTTGATGGGCAGAATATCTTGGTCAGGTTTGATAACTTGCAACGTTATCTTAGTCACTACAAAATGATGTCCCTCGAAATGGCCAAAACTGTACGAACAGTGTCCGCTCTCTAAGTTTGGCTGATGTACAACCAATAATCACTATACTTGGTCTAAACAAAACAGGACGGGCGTATTTTGTGACATTTGCCGCTCTTGTTGAAGTAGTATTTGCTACTTTGCGAAATATTCACTTATTTAATTAATCTGGATAACACTGCGTTTTCAATAGTATTTCAGTTATATCAGGACGATAGAACATTAAGCTGAGATACCTTGATAACAATCATGTACTAAGCTCGGAATATGCTTCGATACATCGCGAGCTAGGACTATGCCTCTATACAAAGCGCTTCACCATGCAATTATCATTAACTATTTCCCACATAAAACAAATCTGAAGCAGACGTCTTGGAAAATGCAATAATATGTAAAATCTCCTCAAATAAATTGTAGATTATTGAAGAGTTGAACACATTGTGGCAAAAAGAGAAATAGCTCATCATGAGCAATTTCTCCTTTTTCAACCATATTTTCTCAAGTTGACTGCTGTAAATGCGTCAAAACACATCTGCAAGTGGGAAAGGGTTAAGGAAGGCCGAACATTCTACCAAAGGCTATACATGGCATTCGTGTAGGATCCGATTTTGTGAAGTCTGTGTCACAAGTATATACCGAGCCATATTTACCGGCACGTCCGCGCCGCCTGACAAGGCTCTAAACCGTTGACTACTCAACTCAATATTGTAATATTTGAGCCGTCCCGCAAGAAAACCAATAGTGTGGACTGTGCATAAAGTATGGTTCCGGATCACCCTAAGCATGCAGCGCACAGGCTGATCTGGGTCGATACATTACACAGAGGCCATAATCCGAATCAGTAACTTCTTTGTTCGTGTGAATAAAATTACTCATGGTGATTCCGTATTGATATATCACGAATATAGCAGTGGCCGTTTCACCCAGAGCTATGGATAACATATACATTAAGAGGTTCTCTTAATTCCTTGATTGAACTTTAAACCCTATGTTGTGGGTTCTCACAATAATCGTCACAGCCAGCTTATTCGTTTGAGTACCTACACCATAGGGTTTAATTCCGTAATAGGAGAGATATTGTCTATTGTAAAAGACCAGTTTACGCACTCTTATCTAGACATCTGGCACTTGTTTATTGATTATAGTCTATAAGTATGAGTATCGAGGTCGAAAATGAGTTACTTTATTAAAGGCTTTCCTATTATCTGACACGGGTTCCAATCATTAAATGCACACACATCATAGACAAATGATCAGCAACTGTGAATGACAGCAGGCGGAATCAAGGTTTCGTCATTGGACAAACAAATGTCTAGCCGAGATAGCTCTGTCGGTAACAAAAAGGGATATCGATCCAGGTGATGTGAGTTCCAACCCGGCGCGGACAACTCTTATTTTCAATAATAACCAAATGTCATATATTTAATATATTTCCTAAGAAACTGTTTACCTATGTATTATAAAGGCGGCTGAGAAGTCTCTGAGAGCAGCGTGGTTCGCAAAAGATGTCAACAAAAAACCAGCAGACAGTACCACTGATTTAACTTCCCTAGCCAGAGGTATGACAATATTATATGTTTGAACCCTTTCCTACATGCAACAAATATGCAGCAGACGAATTTGGAAATATTTTTTCAAAAGTATGTAATATCTTTTCAAATGAAAGTTCAATTTTTTAACAAAAGTTAAAACATTGTGACAAAAGTAGAAATTACAGAAACTATACAGCCTTGTATTTCAGTTATATTACTTTGGAATTGGTCTAAGACGACCGACCGGGATGATTAACATGGAGTTAGTCAGGAAAAAGTGCCTTGCTCTGAGGCTTGGATCGTCACTGCCACGCTTAGGCACGAATGCCATGCACCAAAGCGACTAAGTGTATTTCGCTATTGAATAAAACATTAATTGCATTAATTGCATTAATTATCAATTTAATATTTTCCGCGTACATGTTGTACCGGCACATATCGTGTGTTTGTATAAAGTTTAATTCCGATACGTTCCATTAGTATTATGAGTGTAAAACAGTTTTGGAATTATTCGAGTGTGTCTTTCTGACAACGAAAGTCACATTTTTCTATTCTTGAGCGGTTGTGAGCGCCATTACCAAGAATAATCTAGTTAGTCTATAAAACATGACAGAAACAGAAAACAAAACAAATATTTGCAAACAATACAGATTCAGGTGGGTCGGCTCATAACGAGCTGTCTCAGCTGAAATCATCATTGTTTGCCTTTTAGTTTTCAAAACATTGCAAGACTTATAACATGAACAATTGAGTCGTCCGATTTTGAATATATACGAGTCGACTGTCGGAGGTGCGGTACTGAAAGAATTAATTAATGTTTTATTATTTCAGGATTGGTAGATACATTACACGAGAGGGCAAACCAGATAACACGTATAACCACGGACAGACGCAGGATGACATATCCCAACACATACCAGGGGGATATCCCGGCTGATCGTTATACCGCAGGAGATGCAGGAATGGTGTATGAATATACACGCCAACTGATACAATTGGTGTCGGACTTTTATGTCAAAGTGTAAACATTTAGCCAGTTTAACACTTTGCTTCGTGTTGACTCTTTCCTATGCCTCTGAAACAGAAGAACTTTGCAAAACATCGTGACAAAGGGAGAACATGCTCACAATGAGCACTTTGCCACAATGTTTTCAATTCTATATACTAATTTAACTCCCATTTTTGGAAATTTCTAAATTTATCACTGGATCTTTGTATATTAGTTCTTCAAAAGAGAAGAAAGTAAGTAACACACTTTGTACCACTTACACTCTTTAATTATTAAATTTTCGACCACATTGTCTTTATCATCATTTAACACACACAAAAAGGAAATTTATTTTCAGTCCATTCTGGTGTTGAAGATATCAAATTGTCTGTTTATGTGAATACAAGTTTGTGTTATTTGAAAATTTGATCTCTTCAACATTAGCATGGACTGCACTTAAATTTTGACCAAGTGGTAGAATATTTGACAATTAAATAGTTTTATTGATACAACGTGTTGTATGCCAGGATGCTTTTAATGTCGTCTGCTACAGATGTGTTGTATGTGACTAAGGGCTTATAGCAGTGTCATGTTACATATAAGTATAAATTGATACTAAAGGCCAACCTGAATGGCAATACTAAAGCCGGCATTGCATATTTTAACAACGCACTTATGTTTCATATAATGTACTTCTATGTTGCTTTTGACTCGCACCGAAACTTTATGTGAATACATGTTAATGTTATAGTTGTATGTGGAAATGGAAATACTTCATGCCATATCCACTTTAAGAGACGATTTCCAGATATTGTTTTTTCCGGTTAACTGTGTCCTATGTACGTAAAACAGAGCTGGAGTAGACCACCTATAGGAGAAACTTTGGGAAATCATTTATAAATGAAAGTATAATTATTGAAATAAGTTGAAACTGTTGTAAAAGGAATAATTGTGCATTATTGATAGTTTCTTCGGTTGGCAGATGGGTCCAAAATGCGTTTGGATGTTTGAAAGTGTCAATGTCTGCTTCTTTCATTTTATATTAATTCCACTTTACATGTAAAGGCAGAGTTAAGACGGTCAATAGAAGAGCTAAGCTCATGTTAAAATGTAAATATCAGGCATTTCATTTAATGTAATGATATTTGTTTATATCTCTTTTGCTGCCAAATGCACTTGAAGGCTTTTGCGAACAATACAGATTCAGTTGAGACGGCTCGTAACGTGATATCTCTCCTTAAATCTGCATTGTTTGCCACTTATACATATAATTTACTAAATTTCCTGTTGATCGAAAAATGGAGTGGTCCATTTATCAACGTGAGAGTCGACTTTTTTTGAAATTCAACAGTGAAAGAGATATACTGGAGTGGTAAATTTATCATTAAATGACAATATAAGATTTAGCATATATGTTGGTGATACAATAGTGGGTACCAACCAATTAAAGAACCTTCTCTCTGTATAATTGGAGTGTGCTCCGGGATAACAAAAATCAGGGCATGGCATTTCGAATATACATTTCAATTGGCTATTATATAACATGTATGTCATTGACTTCTATGTTCTCAAGTGCATCTGTGATGCATTGCAGATCCAGATAGGACTATGATACGACGCAAGCCGTTCTGGATCTAAACTCGTCTCAACTGCTTTTTAAGTCCCAGAGCCCATTTAAGCAAAGCTAGACGATCGTTATTCATGTACCTTAAAACGGAACCTCCGTTCACCATTATAATGTTTTTTGCGAAGTCACACGAAATATTTGTGACCAGCAAAGATTCAGATCAACCTGTTTATTTTGAATATTCAATCTGATCATAAAAAAATGCGTATGTCTAGACTTTTATGAACAAGCATGACTAATTTTCGATGAAAGAAATTATCAAATAAGTCATACTGCTTTTCAATAGTCCTATGTGTATGTATGCACCATGCTCCTTATGTATATTGATAACATATATTTTTTTTAATGTACATGGTGTGAACATATTTTACACGACTTCTGTATAGTACATTCCATTTTAGTTGTATCATGTAATTGAATTTCAACATGTACCTATGTGATGGCCCAAATGGGCTACAAGGGCAGGTTATCCATTATCCCGCGATTAGCGACTTTAACTAGCATTTACTTATGCCGTGTTGCACAAATGTACACTGCATTTGTGGATGATGTAGAGCAAGATCATCCTGCACGTTCACTACTCGATAGTTGGTAAAGTTTAGTCCATAAACATGTGTGAACTTGTTTAAACCTTTCCCAAGTGCAATAAATCACAACACAAATTGACAAACATATATTTATTTTTTTATAAGGGAACATTTTATTTTTTTATAAATAGTTGAAAACATTATGAGCAATTTCTCCATTTGTCACAATGTGTTCAAATGTCTTCTGCTGAAGAGGAGTCAGAAGGCGTCTGTATCTGGGAAAGGTTTAAATCAAGGTTGATGCTTATGATCCCCGGAATTCAGCGGGATAATGTTCACGTCACACAAAAACCGACCTTCGCGGTTTTGCCACCAGGAAAGATCCAGATCAGCCTGGGCCTGATCGCAGTCAGATCAGGATCATCTATGTTTACCGGCTAGTCGAAACCTGCTTAGGATGACATGTCCAAACATGTATTGTCTTTGTCATATACTATTAAATGATATTGATGTCAACACCTCCGTATGTCGATTTTCGTGCGCTAAGGCCCATTTGATAACTTCCTGGTTGACATTTGTACATGTTTTTGTCATAATTTCATGTTTGCCATTTGTACATGTTTTTATCATAATTTCCTGGCTGAATTTGTACATGTTTTTGTCATAATTTCCTGGTTGACATTTGTACATGTTTTTTTCATGATTTACTGGTTGACATTTGTACATTGTTGTGTCATAATTTCCTGGTTGACATTTGTACATGTTTTTGTAATTTCCTGTTTGAATTTGCACATGTTTTACCGGACCGTTTTTGGTAGTGTTATTATTATGTTGTTCATTTCTGTGTTATTGATGTTGGAGTTGTAATTGTACATTTACCTTATACGTATACTATTTTGGTTTTACTGTTGTATTTGTTCTTTAGAGAAAAGGGATGGTTTGGAATACACGTCTGAACAGTTTCGAAATGCGCATGCGCACACAAATAGTCCGACGAGAGTTTATCTTTTATTGTATTCATTACTGTCTAACCTTTTTAAAAGTGACTGATAGTCCCATCGGGTCAGGTATTATTTACTACTGTTTGTACTACAGTTGATATCTTGATGTACTTGCACTTGTCACTTTGATATGATATTTACTTTGTTACTTTTAATACGAAAAAACCCCATGAATGGGTTTTTTCGCTTATAGTTAACGGGTGTGAGATTTTTTTTTTTTTTTTTTTTTTTTTCAATAACCCATGAAGCTTTCTGAAATGAAACTGGCCAAATCCATGGGGGCCGCCATTTTGGGTATGTATAAAATGAGCCGAGAAACACGGATTGAAAAAAAATTATTGTCGTCTTTTTAATATTATTTTTTTTAAATCGATATTTTGGGTATGTATAAAATGACACGAAAAACACAGATTTTTTAAATTATTGTCGTCTTTTTAATTTTTTTTTTTTTAAATCGATATTTATTAAAGTGCTGTGTTTTGAAGGAATTAACATTAAAAATAAATGGAACTCTGTAAGAAATATGTTTTCCCGTTCGTCAAAAAAACGACAGCATTAGACTTCTACGCCTGATCCTAAATGTTGACTGTATCGTAGCCAAAGAAGGACGTGACGTCATTTCCGTAACACTTCATCTTGGCGTAACGTCAATGGAGCGACGTCGTTTCCCGCAAAAAAGTGGTATCAACATGAAATACCCCAAATTCCTATACATGAGCTATTTATCAAACATTGTTGCAAAAGGATAACTTTCTCATAAGGAGCAATTGTTCTTTTAGCGACAATCTTTCCCTAAATCGTCTGTTGCAAAGGCCTCAGAAACCGTCTCTAATAGGGAAAGGGTTAAGCAGAAATGTGACCCCTTACATCATTTGTTCCAGTCATATTGACTGGTTGAAAAAGGCAGTTGCCAGGTGGCATCAGCAAAGAGCTGATCTTTTTGCTTCTTTATCATAATGCAGGTGATCGATTTAGGATCATCTTGGCCATCATGTTTTAACCTCGTTCATTATAAATGTATTCCTTGATGTTCTGAAAGTCTTTACTTTATCATTTTCTGTTCGTAATAATAGACGACAGCAATACGAATTCCAAATATTTTTTGATAATGCACGAAACATGACATTAACATTATTATTGTCTAGTCAATTACTTATAAATCCTTTTTTATGGCCAAAGTATGCTCTTTAATTTTTGTTTATAATTATCTTGCGTTTTTTTCGTAAATAGGTAGTACCTATAGATATATTAAATGCAATCGTATAGACCGAGGTGAACGTGTCCGTCACATCTTTTTGTTTATTTACTTGCACACTTTCCGACGCAAATACATGCAGATAGTCATGCTCAGTTCAAACACGATGGATTACAATTCCGTAGTTGACAAGGCCAAATACGGTACCAAAGATAGTAATATTAATAGTACGTCACTTGAATATGATGTGACATCATTGCAATATGCTTTTACGTCATTCAAAATGTGGTAGTTGTGTGTGGTTCACACGCCAATCATAAACAATTATATTTTATGTGTAAACTGAGTTATTTCTTTTTAGCTCACCTGAGCTTTGCTCAAGGTGAGTTATTGTGATCGCCTTTTGTCCGGCGTCCGTCGTCCGTCGTCCGTCGTCCGTCGTCCGTCGTGCGTCAACTTCTTCTCCTCAGTAACCACAGTGGGTCAATTGGGATGAAACTTCACAGAAAGCATCCTCTCAATGACCTCACCAGAATTCCTTCAAATTTTTGGGATCCATGCAAAATTCTGGTTTCCATGGCAACGAAACCGAAAAAACTTCAAAATTCTTCTTCTCCCAAATTGGTTGGCAGATTTTCAAATAATTTTGTAGAAATGTTCCTTGGATGACCCTCTATAAGATTCCTTCAAGCCATGTTGATTGGTCAAAAAACATGGCCGCCAGGGGGGGCGGGGCTATTTTGCCTTATATGGCTATAGTGAAAACTTAAAAAATCTTCTCCTCCGAAAGTGTCAGACCGATTTTCAAATAATTTTGTAGAAATGTTCCTTGGATGACCCTCTATCAGATTCCTTCAAGCCATGTTGATTGGTCAAAAAACATGGCCATCAGGGGGGCGGGGCTATTTTGCCTTATATGGCTAAAGTGAAAACTTAAAAAATCTTCTCCTCCGAAAGTGTCAGACCGATTTTCAAATAATTTTGTAGAAATGTTCCATGGATGACCCTCTATCAGATTCCTTCAAGCCATGTTGATTGGTTGAAAAACATGGGCGCCAGTCGGGGCGGGGCTATTTTGCCTTATATGGCTATAGTGAAAACTTAAAAAATCTTCTTCTCCGAAAGTGTCAGGCCGATTTTCAAATAATTTTGTAGAAATGTTCCTTAAGTGACCCATTTTCAGATTCCTTCAAGCCATGTTGATTGGTCAAAAAACATGGCCGCCAGTGGACAGGGCTATTTTGCCTTATATGGCTATAGTGAAAACTTAAAAAATCTTCTCCTCCAAAAGTGTCAGGCTGATTTTCAAATAATTTTGTGGAAATGTTCCTAGGGTGACCCTCTATCAGATTCCTTCAAGCCAAGTAAGTGATTGGTCGGAAACTATGGCCGCCAGGGGGCGGGGCTTATATAGTTAAATTGAAAAAAAAAAAAATCAGGTGAGCGATCCAGGGCCATCATGGCCCTCTTGTTTTATATAAGTATATAGAAATTTGTATTATTTTCATTCTGTCTTAAAATATATACATGAAAGGAAATACAAGGAAACTTATGTTGGTAGTTGGGCGTGGTTCACATGCCAATCATAAACAATTATATTTTATGTGTAAACTGAGTTATTTCTTTATTGAGTATATATAGAAATGTGTATATTGTTTTATTCTGTATTAAAATATATATACATGGGTATGTAATAAAGGGACAAATATTTTATAGTAGCGATACATGTTTTAGTATTGTCTACTCGGGGCGTGGACAATTTAACATCACTCTCGACCTTCGGTTTCGTGATATATCAAATGTTCAAACCACTCGTAGTACAATGCTAAAACCTGTATCACTACTGCAAAATGATATTCCCTATATATTATATCACTTTTATTTAATGTGTAAATTATGAAAATTTGTTATTGAAACTATTAACATTGATATATTTGTTTCTGTATTAACGTGTAAATAGGTATATATAATAAAAGGAAATAAAAGTTAAGTAACGATTTGTGATTTTGTTTTGACTACTATTGTTTTGTCTACTCGGACAAGTAACATCTCTTTCGACCTTTCGTCCCGTGGGTTATCAATGTGTCCATTCCCCTCATAGGACAATACACAAACGCTTAATGCTACTACAACCCTATATTCTTCGGGTTGCATGGTGTTTTATGCATCTTTCAACAATGTGTTATAGAACGGCGTGTCCTGGGCAATTTACCAATACTACTGGTCCATTTATCCTGACACCAGCCAGTCAGTCGTTATGCTAACCCCACAACCCTGAATGCCAAGGAGGGAAAGCCATTACTACCATTTTTAATGTCTTCGGTATGACTCGGCCGGGGATCGAATCCACGACCCCGTAGCATCAGGGGCGGAAGCTCTTTCACAATAACAGCGAGGTGGTACAGAGGTCTCGAAGTCGAAAGTAACCCAGGCATTACTTGTTCGGAGTCACGCAGGATTGAATACTTTTTCATTGATACATTATCAGCTTTGTTATTCACTTATACTTTAAAAAAAACCAGTAACGAAGTCAAATGAAGAAAATGGCGCAGCAGCAGTTCTGTTTGGCTTCGAGAACTGAATCAGAACTGCCGCTTTTCAGTTTTGTTTTGTTTTCAAATTGGAGATCGGTTATCTTAGTATGGAATTTAATAGTAATTCAAGGCCACCGGCCCAAAATATATTACATACAATATAAATACAATACATAGCAAGGTTATGTCACGGCAAAGTATCTAGATAAACTTAGAATATTAATTAAACATGTTTATTTCCCTTCATATTGCTATTTTTTTTATACATAGCAAGTTAATTTACGTAGTGTTTTATATTGGTTGCAATTCTTAAAAGTATATACATCATTTACATGTGTGTTACATTACGGTACCAATTAAATAAGTAGTGAGTTCGAATGTTGTTATATTTACTACATACACTGAAATAAAGGAAAAGGAATAATGAAAAGTCAACTGTATACTGCATAGTTGAGAGCTAGATAGACTAAAATGGCGAAACAAGAAAAACCTACTATATTGTCTTTGTACAGTTTTAATGTTTCATACGTTTAAACATAACGCACATGTTATTATTTTTATATGACATATAAAGTTGTCGTTGATACATCAGAAATGTTTTGTCCTTAATAATCCTTAAAATGGACATATTGATTGGTTGAAAAAGAAATAGCCACCAGGGAGCATCTCAAATGGGATAACAATTCTTAAACTTTGAATACAATTGTGAAACTACTTCTCTGATTTCAATGTCCTTCTGGACACTATACCAATCAAAGTACTGCAGAAGTAAGGCAGAATTGCAATCGTTTAAGAAGAGATGCAGAAGTGCATATATACACATATTTATCTGAAACAAACCACACCATGGCAGACAATACTTAATGCATCACCCCAGAATGAAATAATTTTCAAGATCATAAATTAAATTCTTGTTGGTCTTGCAAAAATTAATCATCCCCAACTCCGAATATATCATTCGGTCCACATGGTATTTTTATTTTATAATCACATTACCCAATAGCTTCATGAACATGCACTAGAGTACAGTGGCTATCTATTTATTGACCGTACTGGACCAACTGATACATTCAGGGTAAGCAATATATTATTAATTACAGTAACGTGAAGTATAATCTACCAAAACAGTTGTGTTTTGAATGATTTTCTGGTTTTTCATCTCCAGTATTATACTTTACTTTTAGTGTCTGTTAAATGAAATTGATTGCAAACTTCTATTTTGAAAGAAAATTTGTATAGAAATGAACAGATTCGTATAAAAAGGACTTAACCAAAATGAATGTACAACAGAGTTTTGCATCTCCTAAACAAAGGGAAAGCGTGGCCCTGAATCGATCACCTGAGTTATAGCTAAGAAGCAGATGTGTTACTGCTAATATCGCAGAAGAAACTAATAATGAATGCGTGAACTGCTAGCAGTGGACACTGTAAATGAAACTTATCAATAAAGGACATTAAATATTTAAACAGATTGTAAGAGGACCACCAAAGTAACATTCTCGTAAAGTATGGATGATGTAATTATCATGGATGATGTAATTATCCAATGGTTTAGATGATATTTTGTTTAAAGCTTAACGTTCATTTTACCCATAATATGATGCAGCATGGCAGCCATCCTGTCAAACCAATCAGTATGGCTTGAACAAATAATGTAGAGGGTCATTAAAGGAACATTTATATCTTGAAATCAGACAAAAACTTGAATAGAAATGGAATAATTAAGTTTTGTCATTTTGCCCCTTTTATGATGCCATCTGACTGCCACGTTTTTCAACCAATCAATACAGCTTTAGAAAATCTTGTAGAGGGTCACTAAATGTACATTTACACTAAATTATCTTGGAATATGACAAGCTGATTCAGAGAAGAAGAGATTTGCAGTTTATGCATTTTACTCCCTTCCTGCTGCCGCAGAAACACAAATTGTATTTAGAATTGATATCTTTGAATAAATTTGAAAAAGGAACACAAAAGAAACATTCCTGTTCAAAAGTTGTTTGCTGCAAGTGGTAAAAAATGCTATTAAAATATCACAAACAAATCTACTTCGACAAAAGAAATAGATGTTGCTCAACTATTTTTTAAATAGAGGAAAGTTACAATTAACAAAGAGTATTTTTTCATGTAGTGTTTGAGTATGTTTGGGTAGTGAAATCCTAATATGTTATTACGTTTTAATATAATATTTACACATTACACATTCAGAGACTTGTAATTGTATTCATTAACTAGAATAAGTGGATTTATTTGTACTTATTTGACTTTTGCTAATGTTTGCAGTCGTAATTCAGTCAAGTTGTTGCACTATTTTTTTGGCGTACTGAATTTGGTAGAAATTGTGTTCTCAGTCATTTAAATCACGTGACTTCAAAACTTCACTTGTTACCTATGATAGCCTTGCTATGCAATTATACAAAAAATGAGCAATTCATGAAAGAGGTTTAAATAATTAATATATATAAACAATTATCTGAAAAAGTGCTGGTCTGATTTCAAGATAATTTGGGACATTGCGCTCACGTTTTTGCCAGGCTTTTTGAAGGGTACGATCTATGAAGACGAATCAGGGGTGTATTCTTATCTTTCAAGCACACTATTAAACCTTACGCAAACAGTTTTCCGATACGAATAATTGTGAAGCTAGCATATCGGTCAGCTATCTTCTGGAACAATACAATTCATAACGACTACTGTTTCACTAGTAAAAGGTAGATACGCCAAGGTAGAGGGCATTGCTATTGATTAGAGTTTAACGAGGTTTTCAACAGTACTTTAATTATAGTACGGCGGCCAGTTCATCCTAACTGTTTTTCCTGACTTTCTCGTGCTAGTACTCGACACAAGATTCTGCAGAGGCAACTGGCTATCGTTTAACATTAGCTAATGTCGATAATCACAATAGCGTCCAAATCGAATACTCCAATATAACATTGCTCTCGTATAATCTCGTGTTGATGCGTTAGCAATCGTTGACTGCGTTTATGATAAGCGTTTTCTTTTCTCTATGTTGTCGTCGCAGTATTTTCTTGCAAAAACTCTAGATTTTGGGCGTGTTACATATTTTGGAACATTACTTGACCATCCAAAACATATGTTTTATGCACTCAAGAATAATGTATTATTGTGGAGAAAAGACCATTTATCTCCATTTGTGTGCAAAATATGAATGTCTTTTCGACCTTCTTGTTATTATTATTATTCATTGCATATGCAAATGACCTAAGGGTTTTACGATCAATACAAAAATGACAAAAATGTTGACATAGATAATATATATTTAGGAACAACCTACTATATACATGGCATAACTTGTAAGATATCAAGTTCGTGAGTAGTAGATGTTGATTGTCTACTATTTCCCATAATGCTTACACATGACGAGTACTGAAGTGACATAGTCAGACGTAATATGAGCCGTCCCATGAGAAAACCAACATTGTGGACTTTGCGTAAAGTATCGACCCGGATCAGCCTAAGCATGCCGCGCAGGCTTACTCGGAAAGACACTTTTCGCCTTTTGTGACTTTTCTGTTTCAGGAATCATTACTCTATACCTCTTTCCCCCTAAGACGGAATGTGTCGGCCGGATCAGTCTGCGCGGACAGCGCAGGCTGATCTGGTCGATACATTACGCAGATGTCTATCGCCGCAGCTGCATTGTGGACTCTGCGTAATAACTACTCTATACCGCTATCCCCCTGATACGGAATGTGTCGGCACAGGTAAGCCTGCACGGACTACGCAGGCTGATCTGGGTTGATACATTACGCAGAGGCCATACTCTGGGTTTTTTCGTGGAATGGCTCATGTATCACTTCAATGGCCGAGCAAGGTTTGTCCTCAAATTGATCTCTATAAATGAGCCTGTTCGTGGAAAGAGGCACAAGGTTATATTTTGAACAACATAGGCTCAAAATCAGAGTGAATCAAAGTATCTAAACTACACACATTGACAAATAGGTTTAATCAGGCTGGTGGAATGTGAACAGCGTGTGTCTTCAATATACTGGTCGGATGTACAGGTTGATCCAGGGTGTAACTTTTCTCCATAGACGAGCCTAAGTTATCTTTACCTCATGTAGACAGCAAGTAAGCCTCTGGAAATTTGAAAAAAAAATGAACTAAACATCATAAAACCACATAGATTAGTTCTGTTCGTGAATTTATAACAATAATCAAATTAATAACAAATATGATAAACATAACTTATGAAATATTTTATTAAATATATATTTATCCGTTTAAAATTCGCATTTTGAAGTGTCCATGGCATTATGTAGGATTATCGAGATAAACATGTTGAGTTGGGCAATTAACTTGACTTAGTTTAAACATATTTGTTTCTCATAATTATATTTTACATCGAAGGAAACATCTTGAAATATACAATTGAGAAATGAATTGGATTCGGTCCTCTCCAATAAAGATTGATTTACAGGAAGCACGGTGAATATTTTTCATTTTCAAAACATATCAGCTTACTTTAGCTGTATAATTTATCATACAGGAAAAAAAAAAATACAGAATAGAGAGTGGAGAGAGAGAAAGGGGCAAAGAGGGAGACAGTGAGCGAGATATAAAGAGTGAAAGAGATAGATAAAGGAGGGTAAGTGCGTGTATGGGAGTTTTTTAATACATATGTCAAATATCCATACCAAATACAATATCACAAAACAAGATTCATAAAGAGTTGCAAGTAAAGAAAAAAGAAATTAAAGAAAGGGGTTAATTATCGTGAGCTAAACGTTGTTGTTCCGATTAGAACTTTACTTGGTGGTACAGGCTTCACAAAATCGGCTCCAGCAGTAGTTTTGTCTTTTTTTTAAAATACAATACAATACAATACAATACAATAAAATACAATACTTGTTATAACATGCAGGCACATTTGCCTATAGTAAATAACAAACACGTGTGTACAATTTACAAAACGTAATCCCTTTACGAGAAGCGAAAATAAATTAAATAATGATCATGAACTAATTGTTCAGATAATTAAATATATAACGTTACGTTATACGCCATGTGTATTAGTATGGGACGGTGGTAGCCATCCTCTCTAATATCTGACAATTCATATGTATTTAGTAGATATGTGTTGTTTGTATGCAGAATATATGATGCCTATTGATGACATACCATAGAATTTCTAAGATTTTCCATATGATCATTTATTTACATCATATCCAGCAGTCAAATGCTTATTAACCCTTTCCCACATACACCGAATCTGCAGCAGACAACTTCAAAATGATCTTGGCAAAAATATGGAAAAACTATCTCAATGGAAGTATGATTATTGAATAGAGTGGAAATAAATTGTGGCAAATTGAGAAATTGCTTATTATAAGCAATTTCTCCTTTTGCCACAATGGGTTCAAAAGTCGTCTGCTGCAGAGGCGTCGGAAAGCGTCTGTATGTGAGAACTGTACTTTGACATTGAAGATCCCGACCAACCTGCATCATAATTCGAGTTCATCGAGGATTCCCGTTGACGTGTTTTTATCGATGTCTATCTCTTTTAATATATATTTTTTTAATTTAGTTTTCGTGTGATTGCGATGATTCCAATAATAATTTGTTACAATATATTAATTTGTGTTTTATGTTACTAAAGGGCGTTTGCCTTTCAAACTTCCTGTTATTTACTCTTTTTATTAACTTTTCCTCATTCAAACGATACTGATGCCTCTACAGCAGTCGACTTTTGAAGATATTGTGACAAAATGGGTAATTTCTCAAGTAATCTGCATGTATGGTATTGATAAAACATTATGAAACTGATGAACGGGTGATGTACTTTTGGGCTCTGATTCTAGGATCAGTTGGTCAGTGAAGAATCAAATGAGCCTACGAGTCCACACAGTCTCACCGAAGTGTTCACGTTTCGCCTATTATGTTATAAATGTATATAATACATGTATATCTAAATGCTTTGTCTGACAAGCAAACTTGTAGTCTAGCCTTATTCCGCCAATGTGTACATACGCTATTTGAAACAGAATTACGTGGACATGTAATGTTATTCAGCGAAAAGATATGTATCGCTCTGAACATTTCAGGAATTAAAGTAAAGTTTCTATGTTCTATGTGCAAAGATATTCTAAGTATTAAAAAAGTCCACGTAATTCTGGATCAACCCCCCGTACGTGTATTAACCCTTTCCAAATTCAACAAATCTGCAGCAGACGACTTTGAAAACATATTGACAACAACCTGAAAAATCTCCATAAAAGAAAGCTTAATTGTAAAATAAAGTTAAAGAACATTGTAGCCAAAGGTGAAATTGCTCATCATGAGCAATTTCACCTTCGGCCATAATGTTTTCAAAATTCGTCTGCTGCAATTGCGTCAAAATGCGTCTGCAGGTGGGAAAGTGTTAATATCCCGTTACGGTGAACCAATAAGACACTAAATCGCCAGACGCCTTAATAGTCAACAACCGTAACTCACCAAGTAAATAGATGTCATTGATAACAAATAGAATCCCAGTCTTAACCGGAAGTGAGGACAACATTAGAGGTTGGTGCCGAAGTGGAGATGTTGAAGAGGCTGCTGTTGAACAGGATTGTGAAGATAAACAGGAACCCAAGCAGCATCGCTGTAACAGAAAGTAAAATTGACCAATCAGCATCACTTTAACAGACAGTAATTAAACCAATCAGCATCACTTTAACAGAAAGTAAAATAGACCAATCAGCATCACTTTAACAGAAAATAAATGAACCAATTAGCATCACTTTAACAAAAAACTAAATAAACCAATCAAAAAAATTGCTAGAAATAAAGAAGTAGACGACTCCGTGATACAAGGTTTATGACTTGAATGGGTTGACATTTTTGGATCGACAGACACATTGGGGTCTGTCATTTGTGCAGCAAATCAAATGTATACATATGCTGTTGAAAATGCATTTCATCTTCTATTTGAATGTCCATTAAGTAAAAATCGAAGACTGTTCTATTTAAAAACATATTGGCTACGCGCTAGAAACAGATGTTTTCAATGTAATATTCTCATTAAATGAAATACAAACAATAAGACTAGTGGCAACTTTCCTAATTGAAGCTCTCATGCTCTGAAAACAATTTTTTGAAAATTCATAAAATATAGCCTTTAGAACGATACGAATAAGCAAAATTGATAACAAAATCACGAAATATATTCATGTTTCATGTTATTTCATGAATCTTATCATTAATGTATCCTTATATGTGCATATATATGCTTGCATATGAGTCGGAGGCCTAAGTACTTGAATTGAAATTGAATTAAAACTTGAAAACATAAGTGGTGCTCGAGGAAAACTGATGTTAATGTAATTATTATATGTGTGGTAAAATATCTGATTTTTCATTAATGCAAAGTTTCCAAATAAATACTACTTTACAGAAGATGCTCTTCAGATATATGGCAAACAGTACATACTTATTTCATAATGCGCAGATGCGCTGACAGATCTATATCTACACTAATAGCAGATGCATTAAAATAGGTCTTCACAGATTGCCGCTAAAATATACATTTAACATTGATCTAAAGGAAAATTATCAGAATGTTGGATCATAGGTGAGCATAGGCTGCATGTCACATGGGAATTAGCTAAAGGGTTTTCCACCCGTACAGCGAGTTACCTAGGCTTTGGTATGTGGGGACCTCTGACGTGTATGCTAACCCCACAAACCTGAGTTCCAAGACAGAAAGCCATTTCTACCATTTCCGGTTTAATGTCTTTGGTTGATTAATTGTTTGGTGTTTACACACTTTTCAACAATGTTCCAGTTATATCACGGCGTTTTCTGGGTAAGTTTCCAGTCCTACTGGTCCATTTATCCTGACAACAGCTAGTCAGTCGTAATGCTAACCCCGCAACCCTTAGCGCAAAGGAGGGCAACCATTACTACCATTATTATAGTCTTTGGTATTAACCGACCGTGGATCGAACCCGCGACCTCCCACACCCGAGGCGGACGCTCTACCCCTACACACTCGAGGCGGGTTGATATATTTGGTGTGAGGGCGAGGTTTAATGTGAATCTATAATTCGAATATCCAAAGCGGTTACAAGGTTCCCATAACCGTGTCTATACAAGTCAATGTCATCTACAGTAGATGTGTGTTATAAGGGAAAGGGGTACGATTAAAATACTCACCGAATGCGCCGTTACTGAATCCGCCGGCAGTTGACTCAGGGAAGTAACCGTCGGGAATACTACCACCGTAGCCGTAGTTGTTTCCAAGGGCGAGCCCGAGGGTCATGATGACGCAAAGAACGGCGAGTGTTATGGATCTCATTTTCTTTAAAATAGAAACAAAACAAGATAACGTTATATACAATAAAGAAGACGACGAATATCATTTCAATATTGATTTGAACATATAAGTTCACCTACGTACAATACAATAATGACATGCGTGATTACTTAGTTATTGTATATTCAGTAACAAGTAAAATATAGTATACATATAAGTGTTCATTTGTTATAAAGAATAATCCTTGAACATTGCTCTGTTTTCAAATAATTTATTGCAATGCAATTAAGAGCTAGTGTAGTTAAAACGTGTTACAGATGGAGAAATTGCTTGTGATGAGAATGGTCTCTTTTTGCCAAAACATTGTCAATGTACATACTTAAATAAGAATGATCTTCTTTTGCCAAAACATTGTCAATGTACATACTTAAATAAGAATGATCCATGAGCCTTTTTACTGTTTCAAATATTTTAATCCAATACAATAAAACCCGAGCTGTGCCGGTTAAACCTTTATTGTATCACATATAACAAAACTGCAACAGGGGAATTTGAAATATGTCAAGACAAAAATTGGCAACTTTGTCTAAAGGAAAATATAATTGTTGGCAAATGGGTAAGCTTTAAAATGGCAACTGCTGTAAATGCGTCGAATCAGTCAGCATGCATGTTGACGAGTTTGAAAGATTGTAAAACAAGAAAAGAAATGATAACGAGATGCTCATGATTGATATAAATATATCTTCAATCAATGAAGACTTTAACGCTTTTAATTACTATTCTTACTCGGGGAAAATGTAGGTTTCAAGACAATAACTGCTTTTAAATACACTCTACAATACAAAACAATATATTGCTTTGCAAAAAGACATTACTTTGTGTATTGCAAGAACAAAATGTACAAACATACAAACGGGGGTATGGATTTTTTACAGAAGAATGAATGAATGTGTATTATTGCATCAAATCTATGTTTTACGCTCGCTTAAGAAATACAGAAACATTGTAAAAACCGGGCGTAAACGGCGAGAACACGTGTATAAACAAAGCGATTTTCGCGCGTACGTGCCGTTTCAGACCGGTTAGATGTTTTACAAATGCATTACCCGGGCACCGTTAGTAAACAAAACATGGACGCTCCATCTCCCCTAGAATAGGAGTATTTGTGCGTTAACAATAACATCAGCTTCTTTAACTCGATAATCGGTAACATGCAATAGACTCACAGTTAAAGAGCATAACATAATCCAAAACGATTCGAGTCAGCGATGGCAACCTTGATGTAGGACCGGTTCGTGGATATATAAAACATAACTTGTTTACTTTATGACGTCACATGTCAATCGTTATCGCGTCATGTTCATCGGCTGTTATCGTACAACTGAACGTTACAGCGGACTATATGTTGGATGTTTGCTCTTATTTTATGCAATAATAGCGAAAATACACATTTTCTCGGGCGTGAACATATGCGGACGCCCTTAAAATGTGTATTATCCCTATATTGTTTTATTGCATATCGACAGCTTAGGTCATTTAGCACGCATATAAAAAAGAAATGTGAAGTAACAATATTCAAAAATCAAATATATTGGTTAAAATTAGATGATGTGAAATGAATGATTTGACAGAACTAAAATCTATGTAATGGGAATGAAATGTATGATGTTAAATAAATAAGAGTGAATATATGTGTATGAGATGGGCATAAAAGAATATCCGTCCATATCCATACATGGACCTTCCAACAACAGGAGACGGTATACGAAAATCCGTGTACCAAAGGTATTAAAGTAAACAAATAAGGAATGTATAGTGAACATCCACGTAATGGGAATGAAACGTAAGATTTAATATAAATAAGCAGTGAATGTATGTGTTTCAGATGAAATTGAAGTTGAAAGAATATCACAGTTTATTATAAAGTGCAATCTCCTTTGAGAAGAAAGTATAGCATGTACTGGCACAGTGTTGAATTTTTACAGAAACATTCCAAATATTCAACAACGTGAAAGTTTATGTGGAAACTGATCTTCATATAAAAACCTGTAACTGTATGCCCATTGAAAACAGTTTAGACACAGTCTTATCTACGTTAACCCATTTCCCGCATACAAACGATGTGAGCATAATGAGTAATTTCTCCTCTTGTCACATTGTTTTCATAATAAGTCAGATAATCATTCTAATACCCAGTGACTCAGTACATTTTAAAATCACTGTAACTATTATTTTAATATAAACAGTTTGTTTGTTTGTTTGTTTGGAGTTTAACGCCGCTTTCAACAGCTTTGGTCATATCACGGCGGTCAGTGCACCTACCCATGTTTTCCTTGCTTTCCCACACAAGTACTTACACAACATTCTTTTGAAGCCACTGACTACTTTCTCACAGAGATCAGAGGTGAGAGGCAATGGAAAACATCGCCCGAAAGAATGTCGCCGCAACCGGGTATCGAACCCGTGACCTCCAGATCACGAGTTGGTAGCGTATCTGACTCGTATATTGAGCTACCCGACCAGGTCTAATATAAACAGTGATTTGTTTTGATTTGCATCATTAAATGTAGGCCTACTGGGCATATTCAATATGTTAACACAAATTTAGATTCACAGTTCATCTTTAATGTATCGTAAAGTCGAGTTGTCACTCGTTTTAAAACTAAGTATTTACATGATTTCTGTCAACAACATGGAGAAAACAGTTGTTCCGTAAAGAAAAAGATATAAACTCACTGGAAAAGTTATATTTTCACTGTAAAAAGTTATAAACTTGCAGTGACTTTTTAAGGTTATATTAATTTCTATAATTTATAGGTACGCATGAAAGAAAAAACATGTTATCATTTAATAAATCAGTCTTATATGTAGTTTTAAAAAGTCAATACCTTACCTAGATGTTAAGATGATCAAACAAATTAAAAGTGTGACAGCTAATTACATCGAAGTGTGGGTATGTATATATACAGGGTAATTAGACAATCGTTCATAATTAGGTGTAACGAGGGGTTCCTTTCAAATTGACGTTATCACGTCTTTTCGTATCACGTACTTACGTCTGTTTCGTAACAAAATATTGATAAGGTATGACGCGCCGAAAGAAAACATACCTTCGTTGCTGTTAACACATTCCAACATACAGACGCTTTCTGACGCCTCTGCATGAGACTATTTTTGAAAACGTGGTGGCGAAAAGGGGAAATTGCTCATTGCCGCAATGTTTTCAATTGTATTCAATATTTGTTCTTCCGTTTTTAGAGAGCTACCAACAATTATTGCCCAGATGTTTTCAATGCGGTCTATTGCTGATTTATCGTTTGTGTGCGAGGGTTTAAATTAATGGGAAATAATGTTAGAAAGAAACAAATTCTATTCCGTTTCTCGTCATTGCCGTACTTCGGATACCTCTATGATGCTTACAAGTATTGTTAATGGCGGACGGGTAGGATTATGATGAAATTACACAGAGGCGCGCATTGATCTGGATTGGTTATCGAATATTCCCACGTATACCGGTTTGTGTGTGACGGGGCCCGCTATGTGATCGCACGTTGTATAATTAGTTAACGAGTACTTCCGGGTTACACCGCCTCAACTTTCAACCTGACCTACGTCAATTATCTCGATGGTGAAGTGGTATATCGTCCGTCTCTGGTACGGGTGGTCGTGGGTTCGATCCCCGACCGGATAATACTTAATGCATACAAAAAAAACTTGACCTGCATCCAGTCTGTTTTTTCTTTCTTTGTTAATGTGTGTACAGTATCTTACGTCGCTTTGAACAATATTTCAGTCATTATACGGCGTTTCCTGGGCAAGTTTATCCTGACAGCAGCACGTCATATTCCTATTGTTATCCCCGCTACCTAGAAGGCCAACAAGGGAAGTCAATACTACCATGTGTTAAGTCTTTGGCATGACCCGACCGAGTATCAAACCCTTGTCACTCGCCATCCAGACAGACGCCATCCAGACAGACGCCATCCAGACCGATGCCATCCAGACAGACGCCATCCAGACAGACGCTCTTACACAATACACTACCGTGGCGGTTACTTGATGATTTACAGATTGGCATGAATGTCGGAATTTGATTATATTAGTCACCTTATTTAACTCATTCCCACATACATGAACAACATCCCTGCAGTAGCCTACTTGAGGTAATGTTTAGTAAAGTATATGGAAACTCTTGTATACACAAAGGAACAATTATCGAATAAAGTTATGAGCAATTTTCAAAAGCAGTCTGCTACAGAAGAGTAAAAAAGACGCCGGTTCGCTATTATTTTATACAAACCATAGACTAGTGAACTAGTGAACATTATCGGCTCCATTTGCGCGCGTTCGAATCCCTGATACATGTAGGCTGAATGGTTTTGATGTTTTAAAATAGTCAGTTTTATGAGCATATTTCGTCCTCCACGAATTGGCGAAACTCGTGTATGTTGGAATGTTGCCAGTTGCCTGTGAATACTGTTTTATAGAGGACTGGTGAAAAGAAGTCAGGGACACATGGTTAGACAAAGAGGCCGCCACGATATTCAGTAATACTTTAGGAAATAGCGTTAAACGCAAACCAATTATCAATGTGTTACTTTGAAACGTTTGGCACACTCGATCGTAATCAAATATGAACTATTTAGAGTTGTAGTCATGTCTCTTCCCCCATCCTTAACTCTTTTAGCGCCGAATTATCCAGAAACATATAAACCAAATATAAAGAGACAAAATTAACGAATGTCGTAGAAAAGGAGCACGCAAGTGACATGGATAATCAGCCTAAGGGGATCATGTGACGTTATGTTATGTAACTATTTCCGGTAGCCAAGCAGTTGTGTACTGTATTGATTGACAGCTACAAGAGTATACATCATCGAAAAATAAATAAGCGGTGTTCCATGAAAACCAGCATGAGCGTAATGATAACACATGGAAAACATACGACTACAATAGCATCCATACTATCAGATCCAAAGAGAAACTTTACTTCAGAAGTTTCTCGTATCACTCAATGACTTAATGACGAAAAGTGCAGACTGTTCTAATAATATACTATTAGCAAAAGCCTTAAGAACTGTTCAATTCATGGGTGTGTGGGGTGGGGGTGTGTGTAAACATCGGAGAGTACAGCATTACAGTCTTATTTCATTCATTCTTACCTCAATTTAAGCGGTTTAGAAAAGTCTGAAGAATTGAAGAATTAGAATGGCATCTAAAAAGACTAAACATGTACAATGTATATTTGAGCCGTCCCGCGAAAACCCAACAGTGCGCGCGGACTGATCCAGGCCGACACATTCCGTCTCAATGGGATAGAGGTATAGAATAATGATTGCTGAAACAGAAAATCGACAAATCGGCGTAAGTGAATATCCGGGGAGGCCTGCGCGGCATGCTTATGCTGATCCGGATCGACACTCTACCCACAATGTTGGTTTTGTCACGGGCCGGCTCATATTTAAAAATATGTATTACGTTTTGTCTTTGATATGTTCAATCTTATAATACACCCTTCACAGGATAACTATCCGGCAATGCGCTCATGTTTAATAACGTAATCTGCATTATTACACACTGTTAGCTAGAATGACTAGCAGGAAATGTGCTTATGTTTAATAATGTAATCTGCATTATTACACACGGTTAACTGCAATGACTAGCAGGCAATGCGCTTATGTTTTATAACGTAACCTGCATTACTACACATGGTTAGCTGCAATGACTAGCAGGCTATGCGCTTATGTTTAATAACGTAATTTTCATTTTTTACGGACGGTTAGCTGCAATGACTAGCAGGCAATGTGCTTTTGTTTTATAACGTAATTTGCATTATTACATACCTATCCAAATTTTGAATTGAAATTTAAGTGACATAAAATCAATATCAATTTTTAAAAAAATGATAACTAACACTGTGACGATAACACTTTTAGTTTTTTTATATCATCACTAGTGATGATATCATTTTTGCCGGAACTACTTTTTTTAGATTTGGAACATCTTTGGAATTTAAAGTGGGTTTAATACTAGGAATTTTAAAAAACTGAGACCGAATACTAGGAAAATGACGTCACGTCAGCGGTTTTGACGTCATAACGCTAGTCATTTGGCGCCAAATAGAAGCAGCAGTATTTGGTTACGTAACATTCATACGCCTAAGGCGTGTTTTTTTTTTTATATATGTTTCTTTAAAATAAAGGGGAGATTTATTCCAGATATATAATAAATAGAATAACTAACTGCATGTTTTTGATATCGAATTTATGTCACTCGGGAACAAAGGGGTAATTTGGTGTAAAATCACTCAACCTACGGTTTCGTGATTTTAACCAAATTACCCCTTTTTTCCCTTGTGACATAAATTCTATATCAAAAACATGCAGTTAGTTATTCTCTATTTATTACACACGTTAGCCGCAATGACAAGCAGGCAATGCGCTTATGTTTAATAACGTAATCTGCATTATTACACACGGTTAGCTGCAATGACTAGCAGGCAATGCACTATTGTTTTATAACGTAATCTACATTATTACACACGGTTAGCTTTAATGACTAGCAGGCAATGCACTTATGTTTAATAACGTAATCTGCATTATTACACACGGTTAGCAGTAATGACTAGCAGGCAATGCGATTATGTTTAATAACGTAATCTACATTATTACACACGGTTAGCTGCAATGACTAGCAGGCAATGCACTTTTGTTTTATAACGTAATCTGCATTATTAAACACGGTTAGCAGTAATGACTAGCAGGCAATGCGATTATGTTTAATAACGCAATCTACATTATTACACATGGTTAGCTGCAATGACTAGCAGGCAATGTACTTTTGTTTTATAACGTAATCTGCATTATTACACACGGTTAGCTGTAATGACTAGCAGGCAATGCGCTTATGTTTAATAACGTAATCTGCATTATTACACACGGTTAACTGCACTGACTAGCAGGCAATGCAATTATGTTTAATAACGTAATCTACATTATTGCACACGGTTAACTGCAATGACTAGCAGGCAATGCAATATTGTTTTATAACGTAATCTGCATTATTACACACGGTTAGCAGCAATGACTAGAAGACATGCGTTTATGTTTAATAACGTTAGCTGCAATGACTAGCAGGCTCAATAACGTAATCTGCATTGTTTCACACGGTTAGCAGTAATGACTAGCAGGCAATGCGCTTATGTTTAATAACGTAATCAGCATTATTACACACGGTTAGTTACAATGACTAGCAGGCGGCAATGCGCTTATGTTTTATAACGAAATCTGCATTATTACACACGGTTAACTGCAATGACTAGCAGGCAATGCGCTTATGTTTAATAACGTAATCTGCATTATTACACACGGTTAGCTCCAATGACTAGCAGGCAATGCGCTTATGTTTAATAACGTAATCTAAATTATTACACACGGTTAGCTACAATGACTAGCAGGCAATGCGCTTATGTTTAATAACGTTATCTGCATTATTACACACAGTTAGCTGCAATGACCTGACATCTCAGACATAATATATGTCCTGTTGAATAACGATCACTCTATATACTCAATTCAATTTCAATTTCTTTATTTCTCCCAGTTTGTACAAGAACAAAAACATGAAGCATATACAAATCAGCATTACAAACTACGAAACAGAATGACATATACATGTATATACATAACAGAATATGAGACAACCCTCTTTTGTGTTAATTTTTACAAAAAAGAAAAAAACAAATTAAATATATCTATAGATCTCTGATATGTCAAATATTTAGTTCAACATGCTTTTCCACAGTGGCTTTTGTTTTGGAATTAGTTTTGAATTAGATATATTGAGTATTATTAACTTAATTTATATAGATATTTCTATTTTAAGGGTTTCAAGATTCTTTCTTCTAAAAATCTCTAGTTGTATTTGGCGTTTATATAATTTGCATGGAGAAATGTAAGTTCTCGTGCTAATACGGTCCCTAAAGGGAGTGTATCGTTAGCTGACCATCGAAATACATTTGATCCTCATACACAGGTGTATTCTATTTCACAAGCTCTACTTTCTCCTTGTCATTGTTTATCTTTTCTAATAACTATTATAGCTGCATATAGAACATGTACGTTAAGTGCAGATTCCGATCAATACTTGCATCGGCATAGCTTGATCTTTTATATACACTGTTCATTAAAATCGCGGCGTAACTTGCGCATTAGTATAACGGCATTGGGACCCGTATTTTGGACAAAATGACAGTAAGAATAGAGTCTTCTCGCTATCAATATTATTATATCTGGCTTTGAATACGAATAGAGCGGTCTCGTGATAACCCAAACTCGAATTGGACTAAGAAATAACACCCATATATATATGTGCATAATACTGAGCCAGAAAAATTATCATAACATTAAATGGATCTAAAAGAATGCTTAACATAATCGTTCTTAATCTCATGGACAATGAAATAAATTGTAACCTCCGGCAGGATTGGAACCCACAATCCCCGGCTTAGGAGGCCGATGCCTTATCCATTAGGCCACGGAAGCGATACACTGTTAAATGATACGATATCTGGTGTTTCGTTGCATTTCACCATTTGGATCGATGGATCTTAACTCTTTCAGCGCCACAGGCAATATTGAGGTTTTTGCAAACAATACAGATTCAGGTGAATCAGCTCGTAACGAGCTGTCTCACCTGAAATCAGCATTGTTTGCCTTTTAGTTACCAAAATAGTCCAAAACTTTCAAAAATTGAGAAATGGACACACCCGATTTTGAACATAGAAATGTCTACTTTAAACAATTCGGCGCCGAAAGGGTTAATTGAAGTCGATTTGTTGATGATTAGAATATCGATTCCCTTGTAACTCATACTCCTCTCGCACACAAACTTTAACACACACTACATATATGTGTGTTGGCAAAGCGGTTGGACTTGTCGACCGACTGTACCGTTTATTACACCTTATACAGACACCACTTTATTAAATAAAAACCCAAAACAACACAACAACCTTCTGTACACCACCTTCAATCGGAAAGGCAATCGACTTGACTATAACCATATATCGCCAGCAATTATAAAGGCAGCAATGCCTGTAACAGGAATATCCAATATTCCAGCAATTACAAAGGCAGCCACGCCTTCTTTCTTTTTTCTTGAACTACCGTTTTCAAAACATTAATAATATACCTTGGTAATTACTATACAATAAACACTTCCCACTTTTCCTGACTTTATAACTTAGTTTTGTAGCACATAATTAGGGGAAAATGAAATGATCTGACGCCGGATCGATCTTAATCCATGCGAAATACTTTTCCAAATTAACAACTGGACACAAGACAGATTCGTTTTTTGAATATAAACCCATGCAGATTCCCAGTACTTATCCGTTTTACTTGATTCAATAAAAGTGACAAATAACAATAAACAAATATAACATCCTTTCGTTTAAGGGAGAGTACCTCTGCACTCCTTAAACAAACCAATAAAAGCTTTTAAACATATACTACAGCTTCAACCTTCTGTGCATCATCAATCGGGAAAGCCAATCGCCTTGACGTTAACCATATATAGCCAACAATTTTAAAGGCAGCCATGCCTGAAACAAGGAATATCCAATATTCCAGCAATTATAAAGGCAGCCACGCCTGAACAGATATATATCATAAACACGTAGTGTGTAGCACGGTCATTGTATTGTATCCGTGTTTTAACCTTCTCTTTTGTTCTTTACATCTAATAAAAAACGACACATGCTTATAATAAAACCAACAGCAACAAACCGCAGAACTACAACCCTTATTATCAATCCTTCTATAAACCATAGATAGGAAAGGCAATCGCCTTGACGATAACCATATATCGCCAGCAATTCTAAAGGCAGCCACGCCTGTAACAAGTAACTCCCAATTCTTGCAGTTCTAACAATATCTCTGAAAAAACATATGTATAACACATAAATAGCGTTTAAACATCATATTAATTAATTTAAGAATTATCCTATGAAGAATGAACATAAAAGTACAGTTCTTCTAGCGATAAGTAAAACCAGAAAGTATTAATATTCATGATCAAACTATGAAATCAATGGAGGTAACCTGTATTCGACATTTGCATGTTATTAACTAACGTATTACTGTCCCTTATCTAGCATTTTTGCTGTCAGCACCACAAATGCCCTCTCCATTTTTACATTTTGTATGTAATTCTTTTGAAGTAAGCAATGATATGAAATTTGAATAAATGAGGATAATTCTCCATCGAAAGAACATAACATTGGCCAAAAAACAGCCGATTTCCATTCCGGGGCTACTAGCACTTCCCGCGCATAGTAAACTTTCATCTACCAAGCACTCTGGGTAAGTGATAGGTGGGATAAGACGTCCACATTCTTAACCCCAGTGATAAGTAAATGCATCCATCCGTAACCTTCCCTTACACCAGAATCTTAAGTAGAAATGAGGCAATTTAGCTTTGTACTCTGACGCAAAGTAATCAATGTCTTACGAGCCTCATCTCCGATTTCAAATGCTAATCTTATCTTGAGATATACCCCAATCATCTCTCTCTATTATCCTGGATCGATAATAAGCTTTTCCGTTTTTATCCCTAGGTTTCCCAAAATGCTAGTTGATCCTTATTTTCCACAAACAATCTAATACAATAATTCCAAGACTTTGCTCGGGCTATATCTGTACTTATACCTCTAGTCACAATCTGTGAAACAGGGCTTTAAAACAATATTCATCGATATTATTTGACAAACAAGACTTGCCACTTTCCTAACAGGTAGCCATGGTAGCGACCATTAATACCTTAAGGCCTCCAAGGTTTTCTGAACTCTATTCATTTTCACAATATATTCTTTCTCTCCTCGCTCACAATCGAAATATTCCTCTGTAAACCTATTCATATCATAAAAACAACTAGAAACAAAATACTCATCTTCTATAGTATGGCCGAGCTGAGGTTCTAACTGATAACACCAGGATTGACAGCTCTCGTCGCTACCCACTTAGCTACCGGAGCTCAAGTTATGTATGGACTGTCTTCCGCCTTACCCACACCATTACGTTATTTTCCCGGAGTGTTGGTCTTGTTGAAGCCCGTGTCTGTTATAGGGACAAATTCGTCTTAAATTGCGTGTTTTCTCCGCACCAGAAACAAGGTCCGGCGTTTCTAATGGGCCCTAATGTATGCCTGACAGGAACGAAACCCATGCTGATGTGCTGGTGAGTTTGCCAACTTGTAACAAACATTTTCCTTCATACCGCCATTTAAAGACCTGTTTAGTCTTTAAATCCTTTACTTCCGACCTAACAAAAAAACAGTCACCATTTCACTCAGCTTTTAAAGAGTTCATTTCTTGCCTTTGTCCTCGAATTTCGGATACCAAAGCCTGTATATCGCTGTTTATATCCTAGCTAGAATGGTCCTCCAGTGACCACATGTTAACAGCAACGTGGAACATAATGCCACCTATCAAAGCTAGACTCAACAAGGGAAATAAATTTTCGTCTAATTCGATACTCTCAAACATCAAAAATAACATTCATGTGTCTGTGATTGATAATTCGGTGTTTGTCGCCGCTTCAACATTTATTTTCAGTTATATCGCGGTGTTGCCTGTGTAACTTATCAGCATTTCCTGTCCTTTTATTCTGACACCAACGAGTCTGTTAACCATGCAACCCTAAGCATTAAGCTCTTACTACTTCAATTGTATCTGTTCAAGCTACACGCTGTTCACATATTACTTACACCAGCTTGTTAGATCCATTTGTCAATTTGTGTAGATAAGATACTTATGATAATATACTTATGATAAGATACTTGTGATAAGATACTTATGATAAGATACTTATGATAAGATACTTATGACTTGATTCAGTCTATGTTGTTCAACATGTAACCTTGTATCTCTTTCCACGGGCAAGCTCATGTATATAGACCAATTTGAGGAGAAACCTTTTAAGGAACATATGCTCGGCCTTTGAAGTGATACATGAGCCATTCTACACAACACCAAGAGTATGAACACTGCGTAATGTATCGACCCAAATCAGTCTTTACCGGGCCGACATATTCCGTCTTAGGGGGATAGAGGTATAGAGTAATGATTCCTGAAACAAACAATCCACAAGCGAAAAGTAAGTGTCAGGGTTTAGCCTGCGCGGCATGTTTAAGCTGATCCGGGTCGATACTTTACGCAGAGTCTACAATGTTGATTTTCTCGTGGGACGTCTCACATTACGTCTGACTCCGTCACATCACGTCATTTGTAAGTATTATGGGAAAATGAGACAATCAACATTACAGACAAATTTACGGATAATTATATATTATCTATGTCAACATTTTTGTCATTTTGGTATTTTGGCCATTTGCATATGCAATGAATTATAGTAACAAATGATCCGAAAAGACATACATATTTCTTACACAAATGGAGATAAATGGTCTGTTCTCCACAATAATTCATTATTCTTGAGTACATACAACATATGATTTGGAGGGTCAAGTAATGTTCCATAATATGAATCAAGCCCAAAATATAGAGTTTGCAAGAACATAATTATTGCGACGACAACAGAGAGAAAGAAAACGCTTATCATGAACACAGTCAACGATTGCTAACGCATCGAGATATATGTAGATGGTAAACAGAGATGATACTGATCTGACTTCAATGAGGCCCAGGCTGGGCTGGATCTTTCCTGGTCGCAAAACCGCGAAGGTAGGTTTTCGTGTGACGTGAATATTATCCCGCTGAATTCCGGGGATCATAAGCATCATCCCTGATTTAAACATTTCCGACAAACATACGCTTTCTGACTACTCTTCAGCAGAAGACATTTGAACACAGTGTGACAAATGGAGAAATTGCTCATAATGTTTTTAACTATTTATAAAAAAATCAAATATACCCTAATACAAATACACCATATCTGTTCAAAGTAGTCTCTTGCTGATTTGTTTCATGTGGAAATTTTTTAAACAAGTTCACACATGTTTATGGACTAAACTTTACCAAATATCGAGTAGTGAAAGTGCATGATGATCTTGCTCTACATCAACCACAAATGCAGTGTACATTTGTGCAACACGGCAAAAGTAATTGCTATTTAAATAGTATAATAGCGGGAAATGTGCATGTTGCAATTCAATTACAAAATACAACTAAAATGCAATATAGTATACAAAACTCGTGTAAAACATGTTCACACCATGTACATTATAATAAAAATATATGTTATCAATATAAATTAGGAGCTTGGTGCATACATAAACGTGATAATTTCTTTCATCGAAAGTTAGTCATGTTCGTTCATCAAAGTTTACACATACGCAAGTTTTTATGATCAGATTGCAAACAAGGAATATTCAAAATAAACTGTGCATGGGTACAGGCTGATCTGAATCTTTGCCGGTCACAAATCTTTCGTGCGACGTCACAAAAATATTATAACGGTGAACGTGAGTTCCGTTGTAAGGTACCCGATTAATGATCGACTAGCTTTGAAATAAATACAAGTTTAAATGGGCAATGTGACTTAAAAAGCAGTTGAGATGTAGATCCAGAACGGCTTGCGCCTTCTCTTAGTTCTATCTGGATCTGCACTGAATTTCCAATGCATCACAGATGCACGCCAGAATATAGAAATATCTGACATCTATGTTATATTTTTGATTATTTGGCATGGGTGTGAAAATTGAAATATATAAACAGTTATCTTTCATGCCATGCCCTGTTGTTGGTTTTCACGGAGCACCCGTCAATTGTAGAGCGCGAAGTTTCTTTAATTGGTCGGTACCCATTTTGTGAAGCGCTAACCTACGGTAAATCTTATATTGTCATTTTGTAATACATTTACCACTACAGTATATCTCTTTCACGGCCGAAATTCGCAAAGTCGACACTTCCATGTTGAAAAATGGACCACTCCATTCTTCGCCCAACAGGGAAGTTGGGTGAATTTAATGTATAAGTGGCAAACAATGCAGATATCAGGAGAGACAGCTCGTTACGAGCTGCCTCACCTGAATCTGCATTGTTTGCAAAAGCCTTTCATTGCAATTGGCAGCGAAAGAAATATGTAATTCGTAACCCAGGTAGCGGTTTCGATCTCCGGCCTTAATAATGGTAGTAATGGCTGTCCTTCTTTGACGCTCAGGGTTGCGGGATTATCATTACGACTGACTGACTTGTGTCAGGATAACTTAGTAGTAATGATAATTTACCCAGGAAACGCCTAGATTTAACTGAAAAATTGTTGAAAGCAGCCTCAAACACCAAACAATTAATCTTACCTAATCCGTCAGGATTGTGTGCTCTTGGAACAAGGCATTTTTTCGTGACTAATTTTATTTATATCATCCCGGTCGGGTATCCTAGTACAATAACAACGGAATGTAACCGTTATGCAACGCCGCTATATAGTTATACCGAAACTTTCTATTTAACATTTTCCCCATTTGTAGAAGCATTCATTTCATTCAAAGAGATATTCAATAGTTTTGCCATGTTTTAAGTCGTCTGCTGCAGAGTTGTTGCATATGTGATAGGGTTTGTATTTCCGTAGTGGGTCAGTAACAAACCCAATAACTTATATTGTCATACCTCTGGCGAGGGAAGATAATTCAGTGGTACTTTCTTCTGGTCTTTTGTTGACATCTTTTGCGAACTCCGCAACATTTATCAAACATAGCAAAACAGATAAATGGTATTGAAAATATGACATTTGGTAAACATTGAAGAGAATGAATGTCGATCCGGGTTGGAACTCATTGGATTGATACATGTAGCTCTATTCGTTACCGACATAGCTATGGCAGATGGACGTTTTTCTTCGTCATACCAGGTACATAGATAAGAGGGATAGGCAACTCCACCTGTTCACCTGTTATCTGGTTAAAATATCGCACATAGAAATAAAATAGTCCAAATTTTCACAATTTGTAGCAAATAAAGCTTTGAAGCCACATTTGGCACATGAACAAAACATACATATTCTGAAAGCTTAACATTTCAACTTAAGTTAGAGATACAATGAACAACTGGAATTTCTTTATATTTTGAATACTGACCGGTTTAAAAGACACAGATATTGGGATTTCTGAATTATATTATATTTTTTCCAAAAATTAATAGACTGACATTTTTCATAAGGATAACATATTATCAAAACCTGTAGTATATTAAAATATTTTTATCTACTGCAATAGAAGAATGTTTAGACTTCCAGAATATTTATTTTTTATTTTCATATCTTGAATAGTTGTTTAGTTTTACTTGCTACACATGTTGGCACGGGTGATATTTTAGTATACAGTTTAGTTACATATCCCTCTTATCTACGTCCCTGGTCATACGATGACACTTTAATTCCATCAGCTATGCTTCACAGTTTGTGCCTATTTGTCTATGACGTAAATGGATTCTATGAGTTGTACCCTTATCAGATAATAGGAAAGCCTTGCATCAGTTTACCCCTTTTCTCCCTCGATTCTCATACTTGTTGACTATAATCGATAGACACGTGTCAAAAGTGTAAATAAGAGTGAGTAAACTGGTAGTTTACCCACAATTTCTCTCTTATTACGAAATCAAACCCTATGGTGTGGGTACTCAAACGAATGGTCTCACTGTGACGATTATTTTGAATACCCACAACATAGGGTTTAAGGTTCAAACAATGAATTAAGAGAACCTCTTATGTACATGTTATCTAGAGCTCTGGGTGGAAAGGCTACTGCTATGTTCGTGATATATTAATACGGAATCAATATGAGTAACCTTATTAACACGAACAAAGAAGTAACTGATTTGGCTAAAGTTTTATTATTTCAATCAAATAATTTTAAATAATACTGTTCATATTACCATTTGGCAGTTAAGCAGGCAACAGTTTGCGCCGGTGCATCTAGCTCTATATTAGTGACACAGCCTGCATCAAATTCTATATTGGTGACACAGCCTGCATATAGCTCTATATTAGTGACACAGCCTGCATTTAGCTCAGTATTAGTGACACAGCCTGCATCTAGCTCTATATTAGTGACACAGCCTGCATCAAGTTATATATTGGTGACACAGCCTGCATATAGCTCTATATTAGTGACACAGCATGCATCAAGTTCTATATTGGTGACACAGCCTGCATATAGCTCTATATTAGTGACACAGTCTGCATTTAGCTCTATATTAGTGACACAGCCTGCGTCTAGCTCTATATTGGTGACACCGCCTGCATCTAGCTCTATATTAGTGTCACAGCCTGCATCTAGTTCTATATTAGGGATACAGTCTGCATCTAGCTCTATATCAGTGACACAGCCTACATCTAGATCTATATTAGTAACATAGCCTACATCTAGCTCTAAATTAGTGACACAGCCTGCATATAACTCTTTATTAGTGACACAGCCTGCATTTAGCTCTATATCAGTGACACAGCCTGCATCTAATTCTATATTAGTGACACAGCCTGCATCTAGCTCTATATTAGTGACACAGCCTGCATCTAGCTCTTTATTAGTGACACAGCCTACATCTAACTCTATATTAGTGACACAGCCTGCATCTAGCCCGATATTAGTGACACAGCCTGCATCTAGCTCTATATTAGTGACACAGCCTGCATCTAGCTATATATTAGTGACACATCCTGCATCTAGCACTATATCAGAGACACAGGATTCACAAATTCGGTTCCAGTGGTCAAAGGATCAATCTTTAGTCTGCTGTAACATTATTGAAGAATCCTTTAAGAACAACATATACCCCGTTATATCTACACGAATGTCCTGTATAACCTTGGATAGCATGTTCGGCCCTCCTTAATCCTTTCCCACTTGCAGATGTATTTCGACGAATTTGCTGCAGACGACTTGAGAAAACTTTTTGCCTAAATGCTTCCCCTTCTTTTCTATAATTATACTTTCATTTGTAGAGATTTTCTATAATTTTGCATAGAAATTTACAGTCTTCTGCTGCAGATTTGTTGTATGTTGGAAAGGCTTTAGGGTAGTTACATTTTGAAGCGCTCTGTATCGAGGCATATTTATAGCCATGTACGTGCTAGTCATCAAGGGATCACAGATCAATATACTATCGACATAATATAACTGAAATACTGTTTATAGGTCACAATACACCAAATACATTCCTTCTTTGTTTCCACCAGTTTCAGTCCTGAGGGGGGGGGGGGGGGGGGGGGGGGGGGGGGGGTTAAAGCATTATGCAAGAAATAATTCACCAGGCGAAAATGGTTACCGTCATTTGGGACCAAATCAGGCCCGGACAAAATCGGTATACCAGTTTTTTAGGGACTATTTAGATCAGTAGGAAGGCGGATGTATTTGGCGTAATTTGACCCTAACGCCGTGTAACCTGATCAATCAGATAAGTGAATATTTTGCATAGTAACAATGCAAATTTCAAAAATAGTGGAACTACCGGTATATAACATGATTCAAACTGTTGGATAGAACATTATCTTACTTTTAGACACCGCCTCTACAGTGAAGTGGTAGAAGCTATGTGTGTTTCTCCTATTAACTATTTGAAAACAGCTGAAGTTCAGTTTTCGCGTCGTTTTTCTGACAGTTATTGCAAATTAAGATTTTATTAAACAAACATTTTCTAACATGATGGAATATGTAACATATCCATTTGTACGACGAGACTATTGTGCCTTTTAGACAGTTCTCAGCAAACTGAAAGTCCGCATTCGCTTGTCTCTGCCATTTCCTTGCTACGTGGTGCCATGGGCAGGTTTCTCTCTCTGCACTCGGGAATTCGTGGTACATATTATCTCTGTGTCTCTGCCATCTATCTCTTGAACTGTCACTTGACTCATAACGTTCTCTTTTTCTCTTCCTGGACTGTTCTTCAAAATCTTTATAGAATTTCTCCCAAAAGCCACTGTTGTTTCCATCCTGCCCCCGTCTCCAATAACGGGACTGCCCCGATCTACTTGAAGAACCAACCGCGGTATCATGAGAGTCATTTGCCTCTCTCCTGTGCCATATGAATTAACAGCAAAGATTCGGCCCTTTTCAAGTTGTTCCATGCATTGTTGTACGACGGGTGATCAAGAAGTAACCGGACTGTGCTTATAACTTGAGGATTGAGTGAGAAAAATAAATGAAAAACACATCAACATGATAAATAATCATTAATACACGATATCTGTAACTTTCACGACATTTGCACAAAGAACAAGGAAAAAACATACGTTAACAATATGTCCATATCGGGCTAGCGGGGAGCGTCGGCTAAGACAAAATGACGTTAACGACGTTGTCTGTTTTTTCAATCACATACGCATACCAGTTATTCCTGTTTGTATATAGTGGAAAACCTTTGTACAGAATTTCGCCTTTCCAGGATGTTTGTCAGGATGCCATTTCATCCACAATCGTTTAACTATACATTTCCTAGTTACCACATCTTGCGTTAAAGCTTCTCTAAGAATGTCTTTAATATTCTTACATACAATTGACAACTGCTCGTTCGATTCATCATCTGTGGGGGTCGATATATCACCGTCCGCATTTGTACCTTGACGCTCGTACACTGTTACAGTACCCGTTGGTGCCTTTCGGACAAATTTGAATAAACGAGATGCTTGGACTATTATGGGATCATGTTCTCCCACGTCAATTTCGTATAGACCAAAGAGGGGATTATCGCCTTTCTCTTCAACTGGACGCAATATACGGGCATAAACAAATGTAGCCGTCTCATCTGAATTATAAGCATGCATCAATGGGTCGAATATCACAAAAGCAACACAGTCAAAGTCATATTTATAGAATACCCCGTAGCCATTATTAAGGTATTCGTGGCATTCATGCGGTACTGGTGTTCCTGGTTTTGAGAATATTGAAGGTTCTTCAAACGACGTAAATGTGTGACTTACAATTCCCTTTTTATCTAACATATTTTCTATTCCAGAGGGCTGATCAATATGCTTAATAAAATCCAAACATAGTACACATAATTCATCTTTCAGACACGACTTCAAAACTCTGTTCATATACAGTACAATTGTTTTATTCAAATCATCTCGCCACTCATTGGATCCAGTTTCAACGAATATTTTTGTTGAACTTTCAGTTTCTTCAATGTGAGTTATCTTTGTTTCATCCGTATGAGGAACCTCAGTTGAGTTTCCATATTTGCCGTTTTCATAGATCTTTACATGTAAAGTTGTTTTCATTTCCGAGACTGACACAAGTCTAATTTGAGAGAGTATTTGTTGAATGGTGGTTTCTATTGGGCTCTCCCAAGCTTTCGTTGCGTCTCTGTAAGCATGCTTTACCAAGCGTATTAGACCCCGTGAGAAAGGAGATGATTTTACAAACGATTCAAAGTTTCTTGCTCGGCTATCAGACTTTTCCTTGAACGTTGCAGGATCAATGACCTCTTCTACGATCTCGCTTAGCCGTTCAGGCTGCAAATGCTTTGGTAATTTAAGGAAGAACTTTAAGCACTTCTGTTCCTCTACATGTTTTATCTCTAATTTGTCAAGTCCTAGGAAATAGTTGATATTGTACTTTTTGTCAAGGCGTTTTCTGAGATAATTATTGTCGCAGATGATGATTGACCTTGCATTTTCCATTTTTAGACTTTGTGTTGGTAAATATAACACGCATTCCTCTGTCACTAAATGCCCGATGTCTTTCGGGTCATGCGTTAACATATTACTAACTGCTGCTTTAGCAATTATTAAATCTGGTTTCAACATTTTCTCATCAACACACTTATCTTTCAAGCCCTGCAACACATTGATGTAGCTGCAAACGGACGGTTTCTTTGAGGCACCAATTTCATGAAATATTTCTGAATATTTTCCAAGTGAGATCGGCATTTTGTTCATATACGGAGGTATTTCTTCATATGTACTGCAATCAATAACTACGTCGGTTACCTTTCGTACATATATCGAATATTCATCACTAAGATAAACTAGAGGTACTTGACTAAGTTCCCTTAGCTTTTCGGCATCTAGCATTTGTGTGGTTTGCAGGCGTAGCAGGTGTTCATATATGCTTGTCAAGACGGATTCTATATTTGCTCTCATTGTTTTGTCTGTTGGCTTTTCAAGTAAGCTATAAAGCTTATGACCCACATTTTTACAATGATCCACAAAATTCTTTACAAGGAAAGAAGAGTTTGCCTCCAGTTTAGTTTTGATCTCAGCATTCTCCGTCAGAGTTAAAGGTAGCACCGGACAGACTGTCCATGCTATTTCTAACTGTTCGTAAAAGACGGACTCTGAAAAACTGACCATCCTCTCTTCTTCTAAAAACTGTTGACATATACAAGTTAATTGCTCCGGTATTTTACTTGGAATTATGAAAGCTACTTGTGCCAGGTTCTTAAATTCCATCTCCTTATCTATTTCTTTTTGCATTTCCATAAAGACCTCTAACAGTCTTTGCGACTGTTTTCGCAACGCTGGCGAAATTGGTGTTTGTTTCCCTTTCGCCGATATTTCCTTTGTAAATCTCTCTAATAAAGCAATCGTCATTTTACTCTTCATACCTAACAATTCAAATAATTTGATGTAAACATTTTTATTGAAACATTCTGGTAACAGTTCTTCTTTCTTGCAAAACCAGTTGAATACTTCGACTCTTGGGTTGAAAATGTATGAGGCATTTACAAATCGATCATGTCGTATTTGTAGGAATTTGCATGGAGTCAGCATTTTGAGTATTTGCTCTATTTTACCCGTTAGCTCTTTGTCACAGTACTTGTTGGGTATCAACAAGCTAGTACCGATGTATTCTAAGTGCTTATAGAAGTCGTATCTAGGCATTTTGATTTGATTTGGTATGATGAATTCAATGTAGATATCCTCAACTGACATTGTCCAAACGCCAAGTGTTTGATAGATTTCAGTAATCTGCTTCCATGTCTTTAGGAATGTCACATGTGTTTCCTTGCTTAATATATCTAATCCATTTACTGGAAACTGATCTGACTGTAACGCAATATATTTTGAATAATCAGACAAGGAAACCAACTCGTTTTTGTGGTTGATAAATAATGGCAACTCTCTTAGCATTTTGTTCACATCCTTCATGTCGGCATAATTGTCTGCTACATAGTTCAGTACGGCCTCCGCCTCTTCAATTAATAGTTTTGCTTCATTTATATGCGCCTTGTTGAGATACAAACATTTTACAATTTCCGTGGGATTCCTTGAATTTTCAACGCATTGTGCAATGTCACCGAATATGCCTTGTGTCTCATTTCCAATGGCAGTATCGACAGTCAATAGATTAAGCTTTTGGAGGGCGTTCTTCAAAGTCCCTGTTTGGAAATTGCTCAAGTCAATCATAGTCCCCATCTTACATTAGGGAACTTGGTAACAGTTTGATTGTGCAGTGTTTTTATCTAATTGCCGACCAGAAGGAATTAGGGCCACATCGTCCAAACGTCTCAGCAAGTCATTTGTACCAGTCGTTTCCATAGAATGTGTGTCATCAGACTGTTCGTTTACGAGACGTCCCTGAAATATTGCCAGACCTTAACAATCCGTTATACAAAAGTCACCGTGACAAGTATCATTTGTCTTCCATCAATGGGCAACAGTCTATCAGACTATGTGGAAAAGCAGCCAGTTGCTTAGAAAATATGTTGTGGGGAGTACTGGTGCAAGAAAGCCAGGAAACACATAAGTAGATGTACTGGTCGTCGTGATATGAATGAACAATTGTTGAAAATGGCAATAAAGATGAATCAATCAAGCTTCTAATAAAGTTAGAGAAAATATTTATATGCTGTTTTTAAGAGGTTGTCGCTCTACAGAGGATGACTTTTCGAGAGCTGACACTGTAATGTGTTACTTACTCATTGTATTATTTGATCACTGGTACTATGCAAGAGAGCGACATGATTCGGGAACCCTCACTGTTTCTTACTGTAAAAGAAAATAAAGACTTCATTAATTATACTGTGTCAATACAGAAATGTGGCCTTTATACCGGTTACTAAGCGCGGAACATTTGTAACTGCATCCATAATTATATACAGTTACAAACAAACCTTTCGCGCTGAGCCATTGGTATATGTGTGAGTCGATGCTCCACAAAACATTAATTGTGTTTAGGAAATAAATTTGAATGTTTACTCTACATATTTATTATGGTGGAAAAGGGAGCAATGCGTTATCAAAATAAAAGAGGTGAGTACAGATTATCTCCACTACACTTTGTGTTGGATAAACAGAAGGGTGTGTATTGTTAAGCTTAATCTATTATATATATTCTAAATTATCTGAGATAGCATACCAACATGTATAAAGTGGCAACTATTTTAGGATAAAATGATAGTGACAGCAATTACTTCAGTTCATGCAATGTTGTCCGACGTTTTCTGCTTTATATATGTAATATATGTGTACCCATGGAAATGATTAGTAGGGGTTTGCGGCGTTTTCAACATTTTTACTGTTATATCACGGTGACAGATCACTTATTCATGATCCATGGACAAACAAACCAGTACCATTGTATGAACAATGCATTACCAAAATGCACTCCACCATTACCGTTTGTCGCAACTGGGGATTGAACCCGGAACGTCCGGTTACAAATCCCCTACGCTGACCATTCGGCCACAGTGGATTCCTCAGGAAAAGGTTAAACCTTTAAATAGCAACACACAATCTATAGAACAGCTGTGTATCTTTATATACGCAGATACTGCTTTGGTTGATTGATCCATTCCGGTTTATCTTTTGATCCATCTTTCTAAAAAAAGTAGCAAAAATAAAGCAAGTCGAACGGTGAAAGGAAAGCAATACCAAGAATGACAAACAATACATCTAATAATGGAATATCTTTGTCATCTTGGCCACTAATACGTTTAAGTGGTCCCAGTTGTCATCAATGAAAATAAAGATTATAAATCAACAATCAGAATTGTTTTGTTTTACTTTCGGTTTTCGAATTAACCGGTGTCCGTAATATTTACACGCCTTATATATATAACAGACCACAAGACCGCGTTCATATAAGTAAAGCAAAATATAGTGAATGCTGCGTATTGTTAATTATATGTTCATGTTTTTGTCATAAGCACTTAATTACATATCAATTTCAATACATCTAGACAAAAATATACATAATCTCAACAAAGTAAAGTATACTTTATGAATAGAGTTAAAAACATTATGGCTAAAGGAGAATTTGCTCATTGTGAGCAATTCCTCGACTTGCCATACTGTTTTCTAAAGTCGTCTGCTGCTGAGGTCTCACAAAGCGTCTACATTAGAAAGAGGGTTAATTAAGTAGGGAGTAGGATTTATTTAACACGAATTAACTGGAATGAAAATTAAACATATTTCGATGAGAAGACCAAAACTATTATAAATCAATTGTGTGGGTTCTGAAACATATATGCAGTTGTTTACTCTAGGTTTGTATGTGTATTTTTGACATATATAGGGTATTTGTAAAAGTATGAATTTTTTTAGGCCATCTTGGCGGCCATCTTGGAAAATGGCGGCTCAGAGGTAAAATTCGCGATGGCTCCATATCTGAAAAAATCCACAATACAATAATCTATATGTACACAAAAAATGGTGCTTTCTTCACAAAGTGCACAATAAATGTTCTTAGCCGCTGCACTAGGAGGTATTGACAAATATATTAATCAAATATCTATCTTGTTTTTCGGCTATATATAGAGAGGAACTTTAACGCTCCCCTACTTCCCCAAATACAAACAAATATACACCATGCGTCAAAATATAAAGGGAAAGGTATTGACATTACTACAAATAAAATAAAATCATTGATAAAATAAAGCATTGTCGCAGAATGAGAAATTGTGCACTCTATGCAATTTCTCTTTTTATCACAATGATTTTAATGGCTTTCTGCTTAGGATGCGTCTAAAGGATTTTGCATAAGGGAAATGTTAAAAAAAAAAAAAGTATTTCTACCCGAAATCGAAACTAGAGTTATTGGAAAAATAATGTCGTAAACAAGGCTGTAGATTATTTGTGCATGTTTACATGTGCCAAATCAAATATATATTATCTGCAATGTAAATAATGGCGGAGGCATATCGTCTTAGTGATTTATTACTGAACGATACAACATGTCATTTCCCACATATGCATTGGCAGCTGAAAGTATTGGAGCAACAAAATAAATGATTCACATTGAACAGTTTCTTTTTTGTGAAGGTTTGTCAATTCGAACCAGTTATTATACCATTATTCATTGAATGTTCCGATATTTTGCCTACTGTTTGGTTTTACGCCGTTTTCAACTTCATTTAAGTTATATAACGGCAATAATTCACTTATTCACGATCCCTTAGTAAACTAACAAGTAATAGGCTAGGAAAAATGCTTTGAACATGGGAAATCCACCATGACCGCCGTGATGCGACTGGGGATCGAACCGGATCAAATCCCTGACGCTAACCACTCAATCGCGGAGTATTTCGCAATACTAATTGCAAAGGAACACGTCTGTTTTTGTGGTCAATGTAGATCCAGACCAGCCTTTACATCCGCACAGTCTGATCGAGATATACAACATTCACACATTACTTACACAGGCTTGCAAGCAGCTTCTGTCAACGTGTGTAGACTATGTTGAGATTCCAACTTATACATTTTCGCGCGAACGGCTCATATGAAGTAAACGAAGTGCTGTAACGGGAATGGGCTATAGCTGTAGGACCCGTCTTTTATAGTGATGATGGTAGAGTGGCTAGCTTATTCATAAAGATAAGCAACGTACATCACGGTTAATTCCTGGATGGGTGACCCGTGGTGGCTTGACTCCGTGATGGACGCTGTACACGTTACAAATGGTGGCATTTTGGGGTGACATCACATAGTGATGTTACATAGGCTCCGTTCATGTGTACTGCTAGTGAGCAGTTGTGTGACTTCGTGTAGAAGCCGGCTTTTATAGAGTCGCTGGTAGAGTGGTTGGCTTTTTTACGGAGGTAAGCAACGAGCATTGCGGTTAGTGCCTGGATCGGTGACCCGGGGTGGCTTGACTCCGTGAAGGACCCGGTACACGTTACACTGCGTTCTCATCTAATGTAAACTGTTGAATGTCGTGTGTTGCTAGATCATCAGCAGTGTTCAGTAGGGCCTAAAGGGGAACGGGTTCAAGGATTCAAGTGTCGAAAACAATGTTAAACAACCAATATTGTATATTGGGTAGAATGATTGCGAAGCTGGGTTTGGAGCTCCTGGATTGACAACTGGCGTCGCTACCGGGACTAGGCAAATCCAGCGATGGGTGTGATATATAGATATGCCCCTTTAATCCGCGACTTGGATCCAGTTGCATGTACATATTCAGCAAGCATGCATCAATAGTGGTAACTTTATGGTGTGATCACGTAAACTACAATTGGTGATTTCTAAAATACACATTCATCTGTTCTCGATTCAAAACGATATATATTGTCCTGTTATGTACGACATTCATCCCTCTTCCGCAAATAAACAATCTGTAGCAGACGACATTCGGCACATCTAGACAGAAAGTATGAAAACTCTTTATATATTGAAGTATGCGCAACTCTTTTTGCTTTTTTGTTCAAAGGTTGTCTGCTGCAGAGTCGTCAGAAAGCGTCTACAACTGTGAAAGGGTTAAGCTAGATTTCGATAAATGTCAGCTTGAACTTCTGTGAAATATGATCTTAGTATTTATTGATGTCTACTTGTGTATTAATATTTAGCAAAGAAATGTTTTACAACTTGTTCAAAATCAAGGGTGATTCTATTGTTTGTATGAATTCAGCGACTTCAGTGTCAATGTGTTTTGTTATAAATGTTAACATTAAATCACGAATCGTAATTACACCATACCCTATTTCATATATCTGCATTGAAAAAGATGTATGCACAATTCTAGATAAATTGCCTATTTTATGTCCGAACTTCCTCGTTCAACCCTACAATCAAAAGGCGATATAGGTATTCAATAGATTTTTATTTGAGACATTTGTAAAGGACGTGATTAAGGCTTGAATAACACAACGGCAAAGCATGCGTGTTCTCCCTTGGAACGTACAAACTCGGTATTAACTTGGAGTCTGGGTGTATTGACGATGTCTGTAATACGCAACAATTTTGTCGGTTCTCAGTTGAGCCTCTATATCTTAGTCGGTAAAGTTAAAGACTGTCGATCAAAGGCTAGTTGGGTCCTTTTGATGTTTGACATAAGTCATATTGATCCGCGTGTGTTTTTCCAAGCATAAACAAAACTAAACCAATACAGTCCAACCTGTATTTAAATACCACCCACGAGAAAACGGTCTTCGTTGACAGGTTGTCGTTACGTACAGGGTAATTTATGCAGAAAATAAGTAATTGGTAGAATTGAAAGTGTAGTTTGTTGCTAAAGACAGGGTATTGCTAAAGACAGGGTATTGCTAAAGACAGGGTATTGCTAAATACAGGTGGTCTTTAGCACAGGTTTGATTGCATATCAATGTTTGAAGAAAGGCATTTGAGTTGTTAGAACGGTCCGTGTGATATCTCAGCATGTTCAAATTAGCCAGAGAATTCATAAAAAGGTTTAATCACATAAAGCCCTCTCAGGGAGTGTCAAAATCCCAGTTTTGACGATTTATAACAGTAATAACTTTGGCGTCAAAACCGGCAAATTTCATTTACATTTTTTAGACAAACGCCTCATAAATCACTTTATGTGATAACTAGAATATCTCATCTGTGTTAAATATGATCATTTTTTAATAAACTCGTTAACTAAGCTGAATATAACGCTAGCCTAGGCTCACGGCATATCATCTTAGTAAAACTCGTTTATTAAAAATGATAATAAATCAACACTCATGAAATATCCTCTATGTAAAATAAACAAGTTATCTTGATATAAGGAAGATTGTCCAATTAACGGCTTTGGTCCCAAGTCAGGTCATACTGGTCAAAGACTTATACTATTGTAGTATTGACTTCACATTTAGGGTCCAAAGTCTGACTCGATGGTGTCGGTATAAATGGACCGGGTAGTACTAGTAATGTAACATTATATCACAGAGACTTGCTCCTCTAAAAATAGATCCTCTAAAAATAGATATGACCTACTATGCATAGATGTTGTGTTAATATCTATGCATAGTAGGTCATATCTATTTTTAGAGGATCTATTTTTAGAGGATCTATTTTTAGAGCAGCAAGTCCCTGTGATTATATAGCTGAAGAATGGTTGGAAACGGCGTTAAACAGATTACAAGGAAAAAGTTGAATACGTATAGGCTGTTTATCTAGAAATAAGAGAGTTTAGCAAGGTTTCTCTGTTTAACCCTTTCCCACTTATAACAAATCTGCAGCAGACGACTTTGAAAATGTCTACTAACAAAATATGGAAAATCTCTATTAGTGTAGAAAAATTGCTGAACAAAGTTGAAAATATTGTGCCAAAAGGTGAAATTGCCTGTGTTTTGTCTGGATGTTTTTAAAGTCGTCTGCTGTAGCATTCTTGTATATGCGAAAAACCTCCTAAACATTCTTCCTTGTCTGACGAGCAACACGTACAAATTGACAGTGCAGCGTATTAACTATTTGTTCGGGCCAATCACTCGTATGACGTACAAATAATCTTTTATAGTAATAAATAATATGATTTTTATAATGAAATTATTTTGTATTAACAAAACATGTAATCAAAACCAAACCACTGGTTTCACTTCCGTGAAGATTAGTTCCACTTTCGTGGAAACATTGGTAGAAAACAGCGGAATCTATTTACAGGAAACGACGAAACCCCTGACAAATAATTTCTCACTGTCCTCCGTTTAGATATTTAAACATTTCAATTAGGGGATTGAATAAACTCTAAGATACAGCGACACCTCTCTTAACAGCTGTGTTTCTTTGATGTATCCAAATGTTGCGCTGGAGAGGTGTTATTGTATATGCCTATACTGGGATCACTACAGACATTGGCCGATCACCGGTAGCTCAGTCGGTTGCGACGCTGGCTGTCACTCTAGGGGTTGTGAGTTCGAGCCCTAGCTCGGCGAACATTCTTTCCGACATTTGAAACAGTCATTGTGACAAGCTATACACCAATGGGCAAACAGTTTATGTGGAAAAGCAGCCAAATGCTTGGAAAGTCTGTTGTGTGGAGTACTGGTATGAAAAAGCCAGTAATCATATGGATAGGTGAACTGGCCACCGTACTATGACTGCATTTTATTTGAAAACGGCGATAAACCCAATCAATCAATTAATCTATAAATCAATTAAAATAAACAAAGATTTATTTAGCAGGTAAGATAAATTGTCTGATTGGAGGTTTAACGTCATGCGTCCTGTTACTACAGCGTTGACACGTGGTATATTTAACAAAATATATTTCTAGTATCCCCCCATGAAGACGCATATTGACGCATGCGTAATATACAACTTTTGAAACCTTTTAGTGAAACATCCTAGGTGCATATGAGACAATTAAAGACCCAGATAATCCTCTGTTCTGATTATGTTCTCTAATATATGACAGAAAGATTTGAGCAGTCGGAGACAAAACGTGTATAATTAGATCAGATAGCATCGACGTGCTTATCAATATTTATCTGTTGAGTGTCCCTCGTACCGGGTTAAGAATCCCGTGATAAGCAGATTCTGCCATTTTGATTTCTTATACAAACAACACGAGTACTGGGTATATCTACATGATGCATACATCGAGCTCTAGTTACATACTTGTGTTTCGCAACCGGTAAATAAGTAAAACTTGGCTATACCTCATGAACGTATTCTTCTAGAAACAATCGGGTAATAATAAAGCTTGCATCAATTATTACAAACATTAAATAGAAAGTCTACTTTTTGATAAAAGCGTACTATAGGAGTCTGCGATCAGAAACCGTCTCACTAACAGCAACGATTCATACACAGTAGATTATAGGAGATCTGCGGTCAGAAACCGTCGCACTAACAACAACGATTCATACACAGTAGATTATAGGAGTCTGCGATCAGAAACCGTCTCACTAACAGCAACGATTCATACACAGTAGATTATAGGAGTCTGCGATCAGAAACCGTCTCACTAACAACAACGATTCATACACAGTAGATTATAGGAGTCTGCGATCAGAAACCGTCTCACTAACAGCAACGATTCATACACAGTTGATTATAGGAGTTCTGCGGTCAGAAACCGTCGCACTAACAACAACGATTCATACACAGTAGATTATAGGAGTCTGCGATCAGAAACCGTCTCACTAACAGCAACGCTCGTATACACAGTAGTTTATAGGAGTCTGCGATCAGTAACCGTCTCACTAACAGCAACGGTCGTATACATAGTAGATTATAGGAGTCTGCGATCAGTAACCGTCTCACTAACAGCAACGATATCATACACAGTAGATTATTTGTTAACCTGTCTGCGATCAGAAGCAGTCTCACTAACAGCAACGATCTCATACACAGTAGATTATGTGTTAACATGTCTGCGATCAGAAGCAGTCTCACTAACAGCAATGATCTCATACACAGTAGATTATTTGTTACTGTCTGCGATCAGAAACAGTATCATTAAAAGCAACGATCTCATACACAGTAGGTTTTTTGTTAACCTGTCTGCGATCAGAAACAGTATCATTAAAAGCAACGATCTCATACACAGTAGATTATTTGTTAACATGTCTGCGATCAGAAACTGTCTCACTAAAAGCAACGATCTCATACACAGTAGATTATTTGTTAACCTGTCTGCGATCAGAAGCAGTCTCACTTACAGCAACGATCTCATACACAGTAGATTATTTGTTAACCTGTCTGCGATCAGAAGCAGGCTCACTAACAGCAACGATCTCATACACAGTAGATTATTTGTTAACCTGTCTGCGATCAGAAGCAGGCTCACTAACAGCAATGATCTCATACACAGTAGATTATTTGTTAACCTGTCTGCGATCAGAAGCAGTCTCACTAACAGCAACGATCTCATACACAATAGATTATTTGTTAACCCTTTCTCACATAAAAACGCGTCTTGACGAATCTGAAGCAGACGATTGTTTTTAAAACAGAAAATTATTAAACTGTTTTTAACTACAGACCACTTTGTAAACATCTTGAAACAATTATGAAAAATGACGATAAGGGGAAGTTTGCTTATCGAAACGATTTGTCGAAAATGTAAAACAATTTCATTATGAGGAATTTCATCAATGGCAACAATGTTTCCAAAAGTCGCCTACCGCAGAGACATCAGAAACTTTCTATATTTTGGAAAGGGTTATTTCCTTAAATTTGCATATTTTTCAGAATACGTTTAAAGTTAATTTTGAGCAATGAAATAAAAAGAAATGGAACACTGCTTATTATCAGCAATTTCTGATTTGCACATTTTATATATTTTGTCAGATGTTTGAAAAAAATAAATATTCTTTAAGTCACAAAGACTTCATAGAAAACCTAACTAAGTTGTTCAACCTTGGAGATAACCGTGTGAGAATCGTGTATAAGATAATTTGGATTTAGACCCCTAGACAATTTACTTTATGAGGATCATACAACTTCGGATCGAATCGGGAGCATTTCCAAACTATCACGAATACATATAAAACCATGCAGTTAGAAATATATCTTTAAAAAAGACAATATAAATCTAAATATACTTTAATAAAATAAAAATTAGATTGTAGATGAAGAAGTGTTTGCACCTAAGAAATATATATAATAACATTTGACATACATCGATTATACGTGAAGGGGTACTTTTATTTTGCTCTTTGCTTATTTGAAATTGACAACGTTTATTCAACCTAAAAAAAGACAATTAAAATCATGTTTTTCTCGAAAAAATAAAATATGTATGTTAAGGTGGAATCATACCTTTGAAATAACGTCGTTTTGACGACAAAACGTACGTTTTTGCGACAATGACAGTGTTGTTAAAGAAATCAACATGACTTTCTCATTTGAAGTGGTATTTGGAAAGAGTTAACACCAGACCGAAGAGAATACAATGACCTACGTAGTGATGTAATTTCCATACAACTGCCAAGACAATTAATGTAACATAAGGGGAGTAAAAATGAATCTTTCGCTAAAATATTTTAACAGTAATTCGGTTATTTCAAATTTATTAAATATTCGCCCGAGAGATTTTTTTTTAAATCTTATATAACTTAGAACAACCTTTTGTCTACCATTTACCAAAATTTTAAGAAAATCTATCTGGCAGATCTTTAGTAAATCGCAATGACGTTAAAGCTCTGTCACGCGACAAGCCGTTTTCACCTAATCGATTAATAAAAGCGTTATAGAACGTTAAAGTTACGACTCCTCTTTATTTTTATATGGTAAATTAACCCCGATAGCAAATAACGGGTGAAATAATTCCTCCACATGTTGAACAGTTCATATCAACCTCCTCGTTGGAGTAGTGGTAGATCGTCAGCCTCAGGTGTAGGAGGTCGTTGGTTCTATCCCCGGTCGGGTCATACCAATACATGGAAGTAAAGGCTGCCCTTCTTCGCGCTCAGGGTTGCGGGGATAGCATTACGACTGACTGGCTGGTGTGAGGATAATTGGACGAGTAGTACTGGTAACTTACCCAGGAAACGCCGTGATAAAACTGAAATATTCTCGAAAGCGGCGTAAAACACCAAGCAATCAATTAATTCAGATCAGATCAGCCTGTACTCCTGATTTCGTCTTATCAGATTATACACACGTTAACAGAAGATTATAACAGGCATCTGTTAGTAATGTGGGAACGGTGTATACCGTGATCAGAGTGTCTGGACACTAATCTTGAGCTGCACTGATCATAAAAAGCCAATCTGTACCTTTTCCGGTGGAATGACTTAACTAGTATTTCAAGAATATCAATACATTAACTTTCGCGAAATGGGTTTTCTCACATACTTGTACAACATGTATATACCAGACGAATTTAAACATAATGATAACAATGTGAAAAATCTCCATAAATAATGTTTTGAATATCAAATAAGGTTGAACACATTGTTTGAAAGGATAATTACTCATTATACGCAATCTCTTCTTTTCCCTCAATGTTTTCAAAAGTCAAATACATAGGCGTCAGATAGCGCAAGCAAGCATCTGTACTTTGGAATAGTGTTTAAGATAACTGTTTGACTCGGGTATATAAAACGTCAAATGTTAACTCCATGTTAAAATGACCTTATTCATGCTAGACTAAAATTGTATTTTAACTGACCTCTTAGTATACAGTTATCTCATTTTAATCAGACACAAATACTTTTCCGTCCGTACATTACATCTGACGACATCGCATACAAGGTTGTCTCGAATTGACGTCATAGACATAGCTATTCATGAACAGTTGTTTATTTTTCCATAGAAATCGAACGATGCCGACCATCGCTTCTCTATCTTGTAGATGTATATGGGTTATATTCCATTGGTTTATACATAATGATTATGTAGGCGATGAATGATGCAAATATGTATTTTAGACTACCGGTATTAGGCGACCAACATACCTATATACGAGCGAGCAAAGTTTAGGTGTGGTTTTAATGATGATGATTGAACAGTGACGTTGAAAGTGTAGCTTCTACAATTCAAAAATACTGATCCTGTGAGCACCACGTTCGGATGCGAGGTACGACTTCTGGCTGCTGGGAAATCGGATGATAAGGTTATCGCCCCTTTCTAACCTACTCATCGTGTGCAAGATGGCGTCGTGTTCAGTGTTCCTTTTGCTAAACACGCACCGTTTCTTGTAGTCGTCAACATGCGATTGCTGACCCTGTCTCAACGTTCCTAGGTAGAACTGTATCGTTGTATCCCTAGTCGAGAAAAAATATACATAGAGTGTTTATTTATTATCCCTTGTATTCAACGAGTTTAGGCCTACACAGATGATATGCCGCGAGTCTTGGCGTGCGTCATATTATGCTTAGCTAACGAGTTTATTAAAAGTGATAACAAACACCAATGAGATATTCCTTTTATCACATAAAGTGACGTGACGTCATTTTCATAGTTTGGTTTCCGCATTGTAACAAAAACTTGAGCGTAAGACTGGAAGCCAAACTAGTAGTGTCATATGATTTTTTTGTAGTGTCATATTATATTTATGTAATGGCATTTTAACAGTCCCAGAGAAGATTTATGTGATAAATGAGATCGTTTCACGTCTCAAAAATTAACAACATTAGGGACATCAGCGTGTGTTCAAAACCTATGAAAGTTTACTCTGTTCTCAAAATGTGAGCTAAAGAATCTGATTGATCAGAACCAAATTCCTTCTCGAAATTGAACAATAAGAAGTCATATTTAGAGCTATGCCATTTATTTCTGACCACAGATACTTTTTTTTCAGGCTTGCATAGTTTCGCAGCTTGTGATATTTCAATCAGCCAAGAACAGTTATGACCAAAAAGCAAACTGTTTTCTATTATATGTATGCAATTTGATCGTATATACCTTACATTTCAAATATTCATTATATTTTGCAAAAAGCTACCCTAGTAACTGTAGTTATTTGATGTTCCCTGGTCGCTCCGTCGCTAGCGAGGCTAGCTGTCAATCCAAGGGTTGTGAGTTCGAACCTCAGCTCGGCCAACATTCTTTCCTACGTTTGTCAGAAGTCATTGTGACAAGCGTCATTCGTCTTTCACCAATTGGTTAACAATCTATGTGGAAAAGTAGCCAGTTGTTTGGAAAGAATGTTGTATGGAGTACTGGTGTGAGAAAACCAGGAAACACATGAGTGGGTGAACTGGCCGCCATGATATGACTGAACAATTGTTGAAAACGGTGTTGAACCCACTCAATGAATCATTTGATGTGGCACTGACTGATCAAATAAGAACTCTGTTTGTAAATTTTCACCCAGCATGGTGCGTCTTATCCTGATGATTCTATTTGGTCGAATTTTAATATACTTGAACTCCTTGTATCAAAAGGAAAACAATAGTCCTTTTAATAAATCTCTCCTTTCGTTAAATTGTTTTTAAAAGTCCTCTGATGCGAAGGCGTCGAATAGCGTCTAATTGTAGGAAAGGTTTAAGCCATTGTTTCTACTGGTATTACTTGTATTCAACCAATAACGTCAACAATATACATTTATCTAGAAAGGAAACCAGTTCCCCTCGGGATGTTTTGTTTTGCTTATTTGCTAACTGTTACGGGTGAGTTGAAAAACACATGATGATGTCAAAAAGGGCCACCGTGTTAAAGGTGGAGATCACAATTTTGAAATGTTGATACTTCTGCAAATATTGCTAATAGTGTCAAAAAAGTAAGTAATAAGTAGTTCAAAACTTTTTCGACAGTAAAAGTTAAAAACAGTCAATTGAAAGTCAAGAAAATGTCCACAATTTGCATTACCGGGTATGTATACCCAGTAAAAATAAAGCATAAACGAGCAATATTTAGATGTTTATTGTACTTGAAAGCAAATTTATTAAACTTTTGAACATTTTTAAAACTTTGACTATACCATCTATAATCTGGAGTTCAACACCTTTAATACTGAAACACTTTAAACTCAAACCAATCATCCAACATGACTTATACAATTTTGAAAAGAAACGCTTGTTCCTACCTAGTCGTGTTGTTGAAGACGCTTGCACGGAATTTCACCTGGGTGGAGATGAAATAAAGGCCGGTGTTCATGACGGTCATTGAATAGCTATCATTCGAGAGGGAGATATTTCCTTGTTTGATTTTGCTCCTCCAGGAGACCTTCGGGTCTTCACCTACAAGTAATTAAATTAATATTGAAAAAGAAGTGAATTGCACAAACGTATGCTTTCCATCTCCATTACTATTTTATTGTGAGATATGCTCGCACCTGTCGAAATTAAAAAAGAACTAAACACAAATCATTACCTTCGGCTATTACTGTGATTTAATCATTATTGAAAAGGATTTAATCATTATTGAACAAAAGTTAAATTCCCCTTTCCGGTACTATTTTATTGTAAATATATGCTTGTGCTCACGTGCAAATTAAATCATTATTGAAAAGGAAGAAGTTGTACAAACATGCTGTTGAAATCCTTCTCCGATATTTTTTCATTGTCAGATTATTGTATTTTATTTGATAATTTCTTGTCCTTATTAAAGTAAAACAAAACAAAAAAACTCCTACCTTCATTAATAGTTGTGTTCACGCTGGTTACGTGCAGTACAGACCGTTTTCTGTGAAAAACGTTATTGATCAAGTCGATCAGCGTTTGCAGATTCGGGTGTGTATACGGTGGTATCGAGGTGTCGTTCGAGTTGTGACTCAGCAGATGGTTCACGACCAGAGTGTGTAAAACGTCGTTACTTTCCCGCAACTGATCGGTTTCTGAGGAACATATATTAATTCAATTATTGGATTTACCGCCGTTTTAAACATTATATCAATTATATCATGGCGACAGTTTTACTCATTCATAATCCCTGTGTACACAGACCAAACCAGTACTAGACCAGGAAATGTTCCTTGCCCTAGGGCACTCCACCATGACCGTCGTGCAACGACTCGAAATCGAACATTGGACGCCCGGTATAACAATCACATACGCTTACACCACTCGACCACGGCGGATTCCTTATGAAGGTGATAAATAAGGAATATTGATCACGTCACACGAAAATCTACCTTCGTAAGTTTACATGATCTGTTGAGCATGCTAATGTAAGCTGGTCATAAAGACCCATAATCGAATATATTTTGTGGGGTTTAACGGTGATTTCGTCATTTATTCATTCATATCAAGGTGGTCAAGTCACAATGTACATATGCATTTCCTGGCTTTCTCAAATCAGTACAATTTACAACAGTCGTCCAAAGCAACTAACTACTTTTCATATCCTGTAAACTCATTGGTGCAATTCAAATGACGCTTGTAGTATTGCCTTTGTGAAACGCCAGAAAATAAATTTGCAGAACATGTCAATGATATTCATTTCGCAGAGACCTTCCAAGTCTATCTTAGTGTTACATATACTATTTTTCCCTTGCTACTGGCTAACTTTAAACAAGGGACTGAGGACATAATGCATTTGTTAAACATTATTCAAGTGAAACGTTTAGCATCATTATTAAGACAGACATTCCTTGTGTAAATCATATTGTTCACTGAAGCATCGTGATACAGTATAAAACCCAATAAATCATATAGGTCAACGGAGGTTCTATATATACATGGCAATTAAGACAACCCTCCTTTATCTCCGCATGCAGTACGCGAATTTTTAAAGATAGATTACTGAGTTACATGTTTACTGTTGTATTTTTGAAAGCCCAACTTATTTAGCTGGCAGCAATACAACAGTGTGTTCACCTTGTGGTAGTTAAATACATATATTACAGAAGAAGTAACAATAATGCTGTTAAGGTTTATACGTTTTCCAGTTTGCTATTTATTGCCATGTATATATAGAACCTCCCTTTACCTATATGATGTATTGGTTTTTATACCTTTTAACAGATAGTATGCCTTTAAATAAACAAAAAACCTGTCACAAATACTCACCCAATTTACTGCTGGTGAGACGTGTCTCGAAATACTGTAAAACAATAGAAACGAGGGATTATAAAGGAGACATGCTGCTGAATTGACTAAAGTTACTACTTTTACCACAATATTTTCGAAATCCACTTAATATATATTCTTTCATTTACAATGATTTCCTAGATGTTTGCCAATGTTTTTCAAGTCGTCTGCTGTTGTCGAATGTGGCGGAAAAAGGGTATCACGTGATAAAACTGCCATTCACCATTGGACGGTAAGAGACATTCCGTTAGAAATGTCTGCAGTACCATTTAGGTTGATTGGTTCGTCACATTAATCTGGCTGCAAATGTCGATATTTGTTTAGAATTTGGTATTTTTTCGGGACAATTAAACGATTATTTGATGTAATGATCCTCTTCTTGTACAACATTGAAATAATTATCACGAAGATTGAAAGATGGAAGTTAAAGTGAGACATTTCTTTTCTTTCAACAACGTTTTCAAAATCCATCTCTTGTCAATGCATAAACGATAACGGAAAGTTTAAACTGTTCTATCGGTAAATGATTATTACTTCTTCTTTAATTACTGAACCCAGCCTGATAAAGGCATTTGTATCAATAAAGTCCGAATTGTGTATTCAAGTCATTTTCCCAATAAATCGTCAAAATAAATGTCATATTTACGGATTTCAGCGTTGAAAAAAGTCCAAGTTCGCTGTTGAAACAGCATTGACCCGTTTGTTTGTCTTCGGATATACCTTTCCATGCCCAGGTATCAACCATCTCGCGTAATGTTTGACAATTCAGGCATGTTTTGTTGAGTTGTACGGTTGGTAGTGGCGAGGGTACTTCGTGCCCAGGTACTACGAGTAAGACGATTACTGCGGTCAGCATGCAGATCACGATGAATAAGGTAACGGAAAACATTAGCGTCTTTTTCAAAGTACAGAGTTGGTGCAAGTATTGTGTTCTTTTACCATGCCCATCTCCATGAACGGAACAAAAGCTACTTTTTGAATTATTGTATTCCGACAAGGAGCCCGTCAGAGAAGTCCTCGTACATGTCTGCTCGCCTTCAATACTGCAACAACACTGGTCGTAGTCAGCCATTTATACTCGATGTTTCTAAAAAATAAAGTTTATTCCATCTGTTTTTAATTCCTTTTACATGTGAGTCGTCCCGCGAGAAAACCAGTATGTTGTGCGTAAAGTATCGACTCGGATCAGCTTAAGCATACCACGCAGGTTAACCAGGACAGAACCTTTTCGCCTCCTGTGGAATTTTTATACCCCCAAAAAACAAAGTTTTGGGGGGTATATAGGAGTCACTGTGTCGGTCGGTCGGTCGATCTGTCGGTCGGTCGGTCAGTTGGTCGGTCAGTTGGTCGGTGGTTCGGTTGGTCGGACAGTCGGTCGGTTGGTCGGTCGGTTGATCGGTCGGTTGGTCGGTCGGTCGGTCGGTTGGTCGCTCGGTCGGTCATATATTGTCCAGCCCACATCTTAACCATGCATCATAGGATTTGAACGAAACTTGGCACAAGCGTTCACCATAATGAGGCGGCGTGTCGCGCACAAGACCAAGGCCTATACCTCAAATGTCAAGGTCACACTAAGATGTCAAGGGTCAAAATGCGTACTATTTGATAGAATTGTACCTTGTCCAGCCTGCATTTCAACCATGCATCATAGGATTTTAAAGAAACTTGGCACAAACGTTCACCATGATGAGGCGGCGTGTCGCGCACAAGACCCGGGCCTGTACCTCAAATGTCAAGGTCACACTTACATGTCAAAGGTTGAAATGAGTACTATTTGAAAGGACTGTACCTTGTCCGGCCCACATTTCAACCATGCATTATAGGATTTCAAAGAAACTTGGCACAAACGTTCACCATGATAAGGTGGCGTGTCGCGCATAAGACCCAGGCCTGTACCTTAAAGGTCAAGGTCAAACTTAGAGGTCAAACGTCAAAATGAGTGCTGTTTGATAGGACTACCTTGTCCGGCCCGCATCTCAACCATGCATCTTAGGATTCTCAAGTTACTGGACACACATGTTCACTATGATAAGATGGCTTGTATCTCAAAGGTGAAGGTCACACTCAGAGGTCAAAGAGTCAAAGGTCAAAATAGTACTTGTCCGGCCCGCATCTCAACCATGCATCTTAGGATTCTCAAGTTACTGGACACACATGGTCACCATGATGAGGTGGCTTGTACCTCAAAGGTCAAGGTCACACTCTGAGGTCAAAGGTCAAAATGAGTACTCTTTGATAGGACTACCTTGTCCGGCCCGCATCTCAACCATGCATCATAGGATTCTCAAGTTACTGGGCACACATGTTCACCATGATGAGATGGCTTGTACCTCAAAGGCCAAGGTCATGGTCAAAGGTCAAAATGAGTACTATTTGATAGGACTACTTATCGGTCGGTCGGTCGTAAGCCATATTTTGAGTCAAGGTGCTGTTTTGGGGGGTATTTATCATCTTCAGTGATAGTTCTAGTTGTTTCAGGAATCATTACACTATACATCTATCCCACTGAGATCTGTCGGCCGGATCAGCCTGTGCGGATTGCGCGGGCTTATCTGGGTCGATACATTACGCAGAGTCCATAATGTTGGATTTATCCCGGAACGGCTCATTTAATGATATGTTAAGCTAAAACAGGGCGTTATAACACATTATGTGTATGGTGGTGTCTGCCGCTTTCAACAATAGTATAGTCACATTGTAGCGTTTCCTTGTTAAATTACTACCAGTTCTAAATTAACACCAGCGCATCCGTCGTGATTGCATCCACGCTACCAAGGTGGAAAGTAACATTTATATGTTTAAAGATGCTGAACTCCAGATTGAGTTTAACATTTTGAAATGTTAAAACTTCTGCAAACATTACTCATAGTGACACCAAAGTAAGTAATAAATAGTTCAAAACTATTTTGGCAGTAAATGTTGAAAAACTGTCAATTGAAAGTCACGAAAATGTACACAATTTGACTTACTGGGTATGTCTACCCAGTAAAAACGAACCATAAACGAATAATATTTAGATGTGTATTGTACTGGAGGTTGACATTATTACTCTGATGTTATCACAGAATTATGATTCTCATATTTCAAGACAACTTTTGAACGGTTTTAAAACTTTGACTAAAATATCTATAAAATGGAGTTCAGTACCTTTAAAGGTATTTGGTACGACCCACCCGGGTTATGCAGCCTCGATTTATCGCTATAGAGATAACATGTCTAACAACTACACCACCGAAGCGTTATCGTAAAAAGTAAACATACATGGTCATGAAACTAGTTTTTGTTATACATATGTCTTAAGATGATTAGACAAGGATGTATTGACACGGCCCCGGACTTTTGTATCATTGATGATAATAATGCCAATGCTATAACACACATATCACAATGATATCAAATCAAATTTAAGTGTATTCATTTACGTTGTGTATTATTTTTATCATTCTCCAAATGTTTATCAAAATGTAATAATATATTATAAAACGTAAATAAAATATAAATATGTATGATGAAATGAATCTTAAATACCTTATTAATGGTACACGTAACGTGAAATCCTACTAAAGTAAGCAAGATAATAAATTAATTTATTATATGCCTGTTCCTTTTCCGGTGGAAATACATGGAGATTGACATACGCAGTTCAGACACGACGGATTCAAATTCCGTATCCACACCCGGTGAAAATAAAAGGTTTTGACGTCAGACAGTGCGCGGACTACTTTCAATGAAGTTCCCGTTTTGAATCAACGCTACTTCGGAAAATATGCAGACAGCCAGTACTATTTAGGAAAATTGTTTCTATTGTATGTATCGAAAACCTAGCGTCAAATTTAATGAAACCCGCAAATAAAGATTATGTTATTTTCTCCCACAAAACAATGGAAATTTAATTTGATAACGTTATTGGGCTACTACTACTACGTATAAGCTACTTTTAGGGGTGTGGCCTAAGTATTGCAGTAAATATTCATCCGCCATTCATCTTTTCATTTGAAGATTACAAAATGGTATCCCAAATAAAAAATATATTGAATATGTATATTTTTTAGTTTTTTTGCTCTTCATAGATCGTAGGTATATAATAAAAGAAATATTACGTTGCGGGAGCGATAAATGGGTTCGTATTGCACGACTCCTAGCGTGGGAAAATCCATATATAATTCGACCTTCGGTCTGGTAAGATATCGACTTTTCCACGCTACTTGTAGTGCAATACGAACCCCTTTATCGCTCTCGCAACGTTATATATCCCGTATTTATCTCATGTGAAAACAATATTATTATATCTAAACTAGAATTATTAAGTAAATTTACAAAGTGGGTTACATTCAAGAAACATCATGTAAAACTGGCAAATAGAGGAATTAAATAAAAATAAGATAAGTATGGAATATATTTTTATTTTTTCTGTTTCAGCTAACATCTCATTATGTAAATATTAGTCTAAAATCAAATGAATTTATTCTTTGATAAGAATGAAACTACATTTATCAGCATTATGTATATAAGTTAATATGATTTATGTACATATTATGTTATCTACAGGTAAATATATTTTACAAACATTATTAACTTACATTCTGTATTCTTACTTCCACAAAATCCACGGTTCTACTAAGTTTTCAGGGAATTAAATAGCACATTTAAATTTACGTAGAAGCGAATTCAACTAATCGTACTACCAAATATAAATCTAATATAATTGTTGACAATATGTATATCAATAGATCAACTCGGTATGTCAAGGTAATTATGTAAGGTGATTCATGATGTACTCTTATGTGCCCCTCCACTTGAAAACCACCGGATCGTCTGGTGATTCATGATGTACTCTTATGTGCCCCTCCAATTGAAAACCACCGGATTGTCTGGTGATTCATGATGTACTCTTATGTGCCCCTCCACTTGAAAACCACCGGATCGTCTGTTATCTTTATAAGTCTACTCTAAAGACGTATCTACGTCTTCCCCGTTCACGTTAACATTAGTTATATCCAGCAAGCAATCGACCAATCATCTGATTTATTTTCCGCCTAGACATTTAAGACCGGTTATAGTCGTCTGCTGCAGAGGCGTCATAAAGCGTCTATATTAGGGATATACATGTTTAACCCTTTACGCCTATACGTTTATATGTACAGTTTGTTTGTTTGTTTGGAGTTTAACGCCGCTTTCAGCAGCTTTGGTCATATCACGGCGGTCAGTGCACCTACCCATGTTTTCCTGGCTTTCCCACACCAGTACTTACACAACATTCTTTCGAAGCCACTGACTACTTTCTCACATAGATCAGAGGTGAGAGGCAATGGAAAACATCGCCCGAAAGAATGTCGCCGCAACCGGGTATCGAACCCGTGACCTCCAGATCAAGAGTCAGATACGCTACCAATTGAGCTACCCGGCCGGGCTTATATTTACAGCATTATGTGACTGAAATTGTTTTTGCTTCCTCCTTGGACAACGACTAGCCTGTGCGTGTTTATAATTTGTGAATGTGCCGGTGGCCCTATTATACAAAACAGTGTGATTTGTATATATAGATAAAAAAAATGTTAAACCGTTATCTTTTTTTTAAAAAAAGCGTCACATTATTGCCTTTCTGAATTAGCTGCCAGGTAAATGTATTGATAATCAATTATTGAATATACATACTTATGGCATCAGCGAAAATTTAGTTCCTTTCAAGGAAGCGATTTATATATAGTAATTCGAAGAATTTTATTTGAATATACATGTACATGATTCGAATTTAACCAGAAAAAATATCATTATGAGTTCACCGAATTAGCTGACGAGGGCTATCAAGCCAGGGGACGTGTGTTTGAATTTCGTTCTTTCTGATAACTGACAAGTGTCCTTGTGACTAGCAATATTTATTTTCCATCTGTGGGTAGGTAAACTATTGCCTTGGAAGAATGTATTACGTAAACAAGAAAGTCAGGAAACGCTCACTGGGTGACTTGGCAAAGGGTGACATAGCTGAACAACTGTTAAAACGGCGTAAAACTTAAATCAATAACTAAATCCGTCTAGTACTATATTTATTTTTGGCCGAGCCCCAGTAGCTCAGTCGGCAGCGACGCGGGTTGTCAATCCAGGGGTTGTGAGATCGTACCCCAGCTCGGCCAACATCCTTTCCGACGTTTGACAAAAGTCACTGTGACAAGAGTCATTCGTCTTTCACCAATGGGCTAACAGTATATGTGGAAAAACAGCCAGTTGCTTGGAGAGTATGTTGTGTGGGGTACTGGTGTGAGAAAACAAGTAAGCATAAAAGTAGGTGAACTGGCCGCCGTGATATTACTGAAAACTGGTTGAAAAAGACGTTAAACTCTAATCAATCGATCAATCAGACTAGTACTTTATTTTACTATATCACACTAGTGCATATCGGTCTCGTTATTGAAAAACACACCGTATATCACTTAACCATTTCCCACATACAAGGAACGTTTAGCAGGCGAGTTTAAATTAATCTGGGAAAATTATGGAAAATCTCTATAATTAAAAGTAGAATTAATGAATAAAGTTGACAACAGAGTGGCAAATAAAGACATTGTTCATTGTAAAAAAAATAATCTACTTTGACCACATCGTTTTTAAAAACTGCCTGCAGCGGATGCAACACAATGTATCTGCAATAGGAAGAAGAAAAGGGTAAACGAATGGTAGTTTAAGGTTCAGCTTTAAAAAGTTAACGATACATGAAGATTAAGTCATCTCTATGCTACGGTTCGTCACACTTTTTTCTAAATGTACGAAAGACAGGATTGCTAATGATATAAGTTAAGTTCTTGAACTTGTTTTCACGTGACAATCACGATATTTGATATGACCCATTATCTGATATAATATTACCATAAACCATTTAAGAATTATGTATTATACTTTAAAATCGATTGCAGAAAGTTGAAAAATGTCCACCTTTTATAAACATTAAACAGAGTAGACAACACTGTGGGAAAAGAGACAAAACGTTTATCATTGTCTGTTGCATATACTTCGTCGGAATTAAAAGAAAACTATTGATGTTTTATTAAGTTTAAATACATGAGCCGTCCCACGAGAAAACCAATAGTGTGGACTCTGCGTAAAGTATCGATCCGGATCATCCTAAGCATGTCGCGCAGGCTAACCCGGACAGACACCTTTTGCCTCCTGTGGATTTCCTGTTTCAGGAATAATTCTTCTATATCCCTATCACCCCGAGACGGAATGTGTCGGCCTGGATTAGCCTGCCCAAACTGCGCAGGCTGATCTGGGTCGAAATATTACGCAGAGTCCATACTATTGGTTTTCTCACGGAACGGCTCATATCTTGAATGACATCACATATATATATAGTAATCACCCTCAGATGTCTACTTCCTGGACACTTAACCAGTACTCGCACCGTATATATGTATTTTATTCTGTCATATTCTTATTATACATTTGGCATGAGTGCAAACTTTTTTATCGTACAAGGAATCGCCTTGATACACTTAACTTATGGGAAAAAAACTCAATCTCTTAACCAAATTTACAATAAGTTAATCATGTTTTCAGGAAGTAAATTGGAAGAAGTTGATTCAGTTCAATGGTAGTGTCAAACGTACCTGTTAGGAGTGATATCAATTACCACGATTTCAATCAAGCAGTATAATAATGACAGGCATAATGATATCTTTAATGTATCATGATACGTACAACTCTGTCATTAGTAAGGCGATATGATGCCGTCCATCGAAAAATGTATAGGCTTGCTTTTGTGAACAGTGTAGAGCTAGATCAGCTCGGGCATCAGGCCAGCCTGGGTAATATCTACACTATTCGATAAATTACTTACACACGTTTGTAACAATCTTCTGTCCATTTGTGTAGATCCTGATACGACTGAGCAGATACAGCGACTGATATGAATATACACTGGTGAAATATCAAATTTGTACCTTTTGGACGGGCTAAGTTGTTATTCGTAATATGTTTTCTTGTATTTTGATAATAAGGTTAAGGAGGTCCGTATATAATTATAGTGTCAAATAAACACATTTAAATGCATTAGATTTTTTATAAAGGCAGGAGGGGGAGGGGGAATTGCATAAGCATTACTCCCTTCACCCCACCCCACCCCACCCCGTGAGTGAGTGAGTGAGTGAGTGAGTGAGTGAGTGAGTGAGTGAGTGAGTGAGTGAGTGAGTGAGTGAGTGAGTGAGTGAGTGAGTGAGTGAGTGAGTGAGTGAGTGAGTGAGTGAGTGAGTGAGTGAGTGAGTGAGTGAGTGAGTGAGTGAGTGAGTGAGTGAGTGAGTGAGTGAGTGAGTGAGTGAGTGAGTGAGTGAGTGAGTGAGTGAGTGAGTGAGTCAGTGGAGGTCCGGAGGGGGAGGGGAATTGCATAAGTGAGTGAGTGAGTGATGGAGTGAGTGATAGAGTGATTGAGTGATGGAGTGATGGAGTGATGGAGTGAGTGATGGTGTTAGTGGGTGGGGGAGTGAGTGATGGAGTGAGTGGGTGGGGAGTGGGTGATAGAGTGAGTGGATGGGGGAGTAGGGGATGGAGTGAGTAGGTGGGGGACTGGTTGATGGAGTGAGTGGGTGGGGGAGTGGGTGATGGAGTGAGTGGGTGGGGGAGTGGGTGATGGAGTGAGTGGGTGAGGGAGTGGGTGGGGGAGTGGGTGGGGAGTGGGTGGGTGAGGGATTGAGTGAATATGTCGGTGTTTGGAGTGAATCAGTGAATGAGGTTGTCGGTTATTAAGTGTGTGGAGTATGTGGGTGACTAAGATTGTTTTTAGTGCGTGGTAGACTGAATGGGTTGGTGGATGAGTAATGTTCGAGTGGTTGAACAAAATTGATAAGTAGTAATATATGTCGGGCATACAATTGTATAATTCATTAAACGTATCCTTATTTTTCCAAAAAACGGCTTTCTAACTTGAAAAGTTTTAACAAGATACTTTGCAACAGACTTTATTGTGGCTACGTTATTCAATGTAAGTATGCGTATGGGAACATCGATCTGACTTCGTAATATGTTGAAACCATTGTGACAAAATGATCTGAAAAGTCTTTCGTTTTCAAAATACATAATACAAATGTATAGTGACCAACTAGCACATCATTGACATGTGACAGTCATATATGTAGTCAGAAAGCGACGTTAACAATTCACAATTCTCGAAAAGCTCCCTGTGGATAACAACAAATATATAGCTTATATAACTAGAAGGCGTCTGCTACAGATGGATCAAAATGCGTCTGAAGGTAGAAAATTATTTGAAGACACTGGTGGGTAGGCACAACCCTATGAAAGCTTACTATGAACTTGAAACATTTACACACACACGATAAGGGTACATCCATAGACGTAAATTACAATCAACGTACTTGGAAGTAAAACAGGTTACTACGACAGTTCAAAAATACTGATCCTGTGTGCGCTACATTCGGATGCTAGATATGACGTTTGACTGCTGGGAAATCGTTTGATAAGTGTATCACCAGTTTCCAGCCTAATATTTGAGTGCAAGTTTGCGTCTTGTTCTGTATTGCTTTCACTAAAAACATATCGTTTCTTGTAGTCATCAACATGTGATAGCTTGCCTTCTCTCAACGTAGCAAGGTAGAACTGTGCCGTTGTTTTCCTAGACAATATCAAGCGAGAACATTGATTTTTTTTATCTGAGCTGCTATTCGGTATTTATGATTTATGGTCATAGATGTATATATAATAGTATCATGCACTTCTGTCGAAGTAAGCATTAACGTTAGATACTGGAAGGTTATATTTCCGTAAAACAACACTCATATTACAAAAGTGGTTGGGGTAATATGTAATTATAATGAATGAAGTTAACACAAAAATGCATCCATGAATAGTCTTTCTTCAACAATCATACCATGGCTATTAGTATGTCTGACAATGCTTTGAAATGCATCAACATGCTTGACATTTGTACCAGGGTCTATCTACTAAGAATACACATGTTTCGAAATTACTCGTAGCATATCAAAACTACGCTAGTACTTACACGGTTTGGTTGTTGATAACATTGGTACGGGATTTCACTTGTGTGGAGATAAAGTAAAGACCGGTGTTCATGATGGACACAGAACATGTGTCTTGGAGAGTGAAAGGTGTCCCTGCTTGATTTTGCTGACCCATGAGATCTCTGGATCTGAACCTGCAAATGGTTATGTTTTCATATGAATAACTACATTGAAAGATCGAAATTCGGAATTGTACAGCCATCGAAGACTCATGTCCGTCTAAGATCATGAGTATCCTGATCTGAGTTTTCTCTGTTATCTGCTTTAACAGCATTGTAGACGCATTTTAGATAGCTATGACAGCGTCTGAAATGTAAGCAAAGCTAGGGAAATGTCATGACATGTTATTCAGATATCGATGAATATAAGAAGCTTCAGGAAGATCATTAAACCCCAGAAGAAACCGTGTATTATATTTTTCAGCAGGCAACCATTTGAAAATATCGGCATGGCGGTTATGGTGGAAGAGCCTTGGGCCAGGCACATTTCGCAGCCTAGTACTGGTTTGTTTACCCAAGGATCATGAATAGGTAAACTGTTTACCCGCCCCCTCCCATCTTCCTTAACCATATGAAGAAAAAAAAAGGAAAGATTTGTCGGGTAATACAAACAATATTACCCTCAGCAATAACTGTTATTAATCATCTGCATCAGCGTTGACAGATCCAGGTGTGTATATGGATGTATAAATCTGGCGTTAGTTCTGTTACTCAGCAGATAGTTCCAAACAAGAGTGTATAGTTGATCAACATTTTCCTGCAGCCGTTCGGTTTCTGGAGAAGATGTAAATGTAAATGGTGAAACGACAAGAGCCGCCATCTATATCAAACTAACAGTGACTAGCAGTTTACATTTAAATTCAAAACGGCATCGCACTGTTCGTCTAATAATAAAATAGAATTTTAAGAAACTGCGGGGTAAAATTTACTTCAACCAGATTGAATTTACCCGGATGCTAATTCCTAAAACAAAACAAAACTTATCACAGATACTCACCAGCTAGACTGCTGGAAATACGTTTCTCGAAATACTGTACCTTTTCTCATTCTCAATGAGGAGTTTCATGATCTCAAAGGGGGAGATTGGGATTTAAAGGGGGAGATTTTCAGTGCGATGAATTTAACAGTAGAAATGTGCACGTGTAATAGAATAGAACAATATTGTTATGAAAGTCCGAAAACACGGTGGTGACCCTCTTGTTCACTCTTCACACTTACCATGTCACAGTAATATTTCAGGCTTCATACTTGTAAGAAAGAGTTCTTGCGAGCACTTCACGCTTCACCCATCACGGGTCGAACTTAAACGTTCAGGTATATTTCTGTGGTGTCATTAACATTGTGCGTGTACACCCAGGTTGATATTGGTGAACACCATAATCAAGTTATTCATCAACATAAATTTAATCGAAACAATTATGATATCTCAGTCGTTCACATTGTGCTTCAAACAACTTCTCCACCTAAACCTACTTTACAAATGAATCATTTGATAAGAAATTCGCAGAAGTATTAATGCAATATTTCACTTCCTTAGATACCCAATACAGAATGATAAAATCGTTTCGCCCGACGGAACAAAAAGCTAGAAAATATATCCTAGATCATGTTGTGTTTGCATTGTGTCATATGCCATTTTTAATATTATTTAAGATATATCACGGTGTTTCCTCGATAAATTAACAGGACTACCGATTGTATTTCCTGCTGTCGATTCCTTCTACCAATCGTATTCAAACCATAACTCTCCGCAGTACAAGATGACTGCTATAGTTTATTATTAAGAAACACGTCTTTAAAGCAACCCTACAATGGAAACAGTTGCAACATGTACCACATAATATGATTGCATTAAGGCGGTCATTATATGATAGTCTAAAGTAATTAGACTATCATATTTACGTATTTGAGCGTTGCAGCAAGACCGGTGTCGCTGTTGAAACAACACGTATCTGTTTGTTAGCCTTCGGATACACCCTTCCATGCCAATCTATCAACTATCGGAGTTAACGTTTCGCACTTTAGACAGGTTTGGTTAAATTGTTCCGGTGTTTCATGTATTTGAACTACTATAACTATCAGAACAGCGATAGCGAATGCACATGTTAATATCAGACATAGCAGGTGGAGTAAGACAATGGATTTCTGACACTTCTGTCGAGTGTTATCATGATGCTCAGATGTATTTGTGGAACAAGCAGTGTATTCATCAGGATATTTCTCTCTTCTTTCTGCCATTTTCGGTTTACCTGATGTACTCGAATTAATATTACAATTTATGAATTGCGTTAAGTGAAGAGGAGAGATGTCGAATCTTTAATTCGACGGCCAATAAAAAGACATACATCGGCTTGGTTATTTTTCCATATTTTTAAGTCGGACATTTTTTAAAGGCTTATATCTGTTAGGTATGGGAAAGTCGTATATGTTATCTTAAGTGAACTGTTACCCCTGACGTCGCAATGAATATACAATTGATACATATCGAAATAACCGGTAAAACATAAAGTGTTTAGTTAAAGTGTTTAGCAGCTAAACAAAAAACTAGATGTTGATATAAAGAGTTCGGTATACGATGGATCTAACATAAAACTCTACTTGTACTAAGTCGCTGTGATATCTGAACTTTTCTATTAATCAGAAGTATATTAAAATAATTTGGTGTTTTAGCAGAATCAATGATGAACATGGAATAGTAATTAACTCATCTTTTTCTTCTAGTTTTTTAAACAACCCGTCAAATACTGCGTCATATGCCGTATAAATGACACATCTACACATCCTCATTTTGGAAGATTTAATGTAATATTATACAATAAAGTGTAAGTATTTTTAATTAAAGCTTTTCACCGGGTATTTCACAACTGCTGTCCACCAAAAGTTCAAGCCTTGCAATATATCTCGCCGTACATGGCAACGTTGACTCCACAATTGAGATAACATGAGCATCAGCAATACTTGTTACCGTCGAGTATAAAATGCGTTAATAGCTGCAAGGCCAGGGTAGTTTAAACTAGTATTTCTAACATCTGTCAAAAATGAACACAATTGGCTTTACACAATCTCTAATCGACAATTTATAATTTTCGATGTTTCATATAAGCAACATTTTATACATGAACTTTTTAATAATTGAAGTAAAGTTGAATCAGATTCGAAAAGCTTTCGGACACGATTGGAAAACGTTTCTAGTGCCATGGCCACCACACTGGATCATTTAATGTTAGGGTTGCTGCAATGACGTTGCGGTCTATATGTCCACAAGGTATAGGTATCCGTGTCACCATCCTTTAATAGTATGCCTGAATTAACATAAGTACATACATTCTAGCTGACGTCTTCCATTCTCAAAGGTTTTTCTACTTAAATTGATCCCCATATCAAGACGAGTCTCTGAAATTAAAGTCAATTTGTTGGAGCTTAAAATGTCAAAGTTCTGAAACTCAGATTCTAAGATATTTTATTTACATACTATAATGTGCATTTAAGGTGTCGGAATACTAGTTCAGGATTTCAAATATGTTCATTTCAAACGTCCTTTAACTTGACTTATTTACAAAAACTGTTACATAAACATTAAATTCGAAATGAATCCGACATATTTGGCGGAGTGCTTACTTTTAAAGATGTCTAGATTATCAGACATACATGAATACATACTTAGTACGGTAACATAAGTACATATGTATATTTTACGTATGTTATTAAAGAAAAGTCAAACACTACTCGATAGGCGTCAATAACAAATCTAAACAAATATTTACGAACATGTCTACCTATCAGAATCGCAACACAAAAACTAATGAATACTTGTCCAGTGTTCTGAAATACAGTAACTGTGATTATGCCATCATGCGTGCTAAAATACGTTTACAATATCAGTTTTCTGAGAAAACAACGCTTCAAATAGCTTTGAATTCACTTATAAATATGAACGTTTGAATCACATGTTTATGGCGATTTATTTTTTCTGTTCTTCACTTTTACGTCTACGTAGATTTTAAGGATTTTCCTTGATTTATTTAGATACGGATGACATGTCGTTATATAAGGATGACATGTCGTTATTCGTTTTAAGGCCAACCCAGTAATGCATCCAACTCTAGTTGATATTATTTTAGGTTTTCGCCATAACTGCAACTGGGTCTGATTAATAACTATAAAAAGCTGACAATAAAGTCGTCTTAATCCTTAATATATACATTTAAAATACCCAGTTCACAAGATACGGCGCGATAAGTGTGCCTTAATACTCTTTCCTGCATTCAATGATGTGAGCCCCTTCTTTTTAATATATTTACTTGTCCATTTCTGTGAAACGCTAAACTCTTAAAGTATAGTTGAATCACTGCAAGCAAAACGTAGCACGTATAATTGTTTTAAGAGTATATTTCAACTATACTTTGTTACATGACACAGTTCTCTGTACACTTTTAATACTGTATATTAAACCGACATAACAAAAATAGATACCCAATCTTACCACCTAGTGTGTTGCAATTAATATATATGTAACTAAACATACATGACGTTCCCTTACTACACATATACATACTAAAATTAGTATCACAATATAACAACACAATATAATGTCATACACCCGACAGTGCAATGTATTAGCATAACAATACAACATAATGTGCATATAAACACTTTACACCTATCAATTGAGGAACTTACGCGCTCAGACTCTTACTCAATGGCCAGTCATTTTCTTCTTCCATTACATAGTTTGGTAACACTGAGGTGACCAAAAAAATGCACTTCATAAAAATATTATAGATATATTAAAAGGATGGAGATGAGACTGTTCCAAGAGCGTTATAAATACCTATAAGTCTTTATAACAAGAGGTCCCTGGATAGCTCACCTGACATAAGCAATGTGATTTGTCATGCCAACTACACAGTCAACCGCAATAATTCACCTTGTGGTCAAGTAAGCTAATACAAAATGCCCAAGAGGGCCAGTATGGCTCCAATGCCATTAGGCAAAAACAAAATCTCCAAACAGCTCCGCCCCCTGGTGGCCATGTTTTTTGACCAATCGCCATGGCTTGAAAGAATATCGTAGAATGTCAACCAAGGAACATCATAGCACAGAAACCAAAATTCTGCATGGATCCCAAACATTTGAAATAATTCTTTTGAGGTCATTGAGAGGATGCTTACTGCGAAGTTTCATCCCAATTGACCCACTTGTTACTGAGGAGAAGATGTTGACGAACGACGCTCGACGCACGACGGACGCCGGACAAAAAGCGATCACAATAACTCACCTTGAGCACTTTATGCTCAGGTGAGCTAAAAACCACACAAGAACATTGGTTTCCCCTGCCGTTGACGTAATACATTGAAAACGTAAACACTGGCATAAGAGTGGTTTGAATTAATCAATGATAAGTTCACTTCGATGTGGCTCGTTTGGTTAAACACAAATCATTTATTGAAAGAAATCGTAAAGCCAGAGTATTTCATTTTTATTACAAATAAGTAACTGGCTTACATTTAATTCGAGTAGACTTATTTTAATTCAACCATACATTGACGATCTGTTTTGATTTCGACTTGTTAACGGAACATACTATTTGAGACATGGGTTATTGCCGCTTTCACACGACAATAGCCGCTTGAACTTGGACGGTTCTCTTAATCGACAGGTCACCCTCAAGTACCACCGAATCATGACAAAATGGATCCGTTTATACGGATGATTATTGATATAATGCTAATGAACAGTGAAGGTCACAACAAAACAATATTTATCGTGATTACTTTTCTGAAATACAAAGCGTCAGCATTCCTTCTAATTCTTCCTGTGTCGCCAGATAACGATATACTAGGAATTGCAGGCATTTATATTTAGCAACCATTCGTTGAAAAATGTATTTTAGGGTATCGATTTAACAATTAATTAATAGACAAGGGGTATGTATAATATATGAGCGGCTAGATATGAAAAAAATATTTTGCAACTTGATTTTGGATTTGTAAATTGAAATTCAAGCTAGCAATTAAAATGGTTGCAATGGTCAGTTTAAATTATGGCAATAACAATTTAATTTTTCCGATAAAATATAACCCCAATTGTACCCTCACCCACATTTATTATTTGTTAAATTGGTAAATGCTTTGAGCGCAAGAGTAAATTTTCTTCGTGGAATTGCAGTGCTTATTGATATTTCAGTCACGTTACTTGGCAGCGACTTTTCAATGTGTAGGATGAATAATGACAATTAGAATGGTTGCTACATCAGAAACATGGACACATGTATACATAGATGGCTCAGCAATTGCTACCCCCCATAACGGAGGTTATGATATTTTCATCTGTCACAACACAGGAAAAACCGACACCGTTAGTTTGTTTTGCAACTGGGAAGCACTGTTCTTAATACAAGGCAGAAGTTGATGTCTTCATGCGATCACTGTACTAAATACAAGGCAGAAGTTGATGCATTTATGCCATCACTGTACCAAATACAAGGCAGAAGTTGATACCTTCATGCGATCACTGTACTAAATACAAAGCAGAAGTCGATGTCTTCATGCGAGCACTGGCAGTAATAAAAGAGTCCTTAGAAGACTGTTCGCATATTCTCGTCCTAATTAGTGCTCTGACAGTCCTGGAAGTCCTGCGCAACTCCAAACAGCCTTCACTTTCCAGAACATTACATCAGCTATGACAAACCAGATGCGTTGCCATCCTGTGCATTCCAGCTAGCTCTTGAAACGAGAAGGCAGACAAACTTGATAATCTAGGAGAAAAAAGGTCACCGGTCACAAAACAGCATAGCCTATGAGGAAGAGATAACGGTGAAAATACTTAGGATGCGTTGACAAGATCATACGCACAACAGGCTTAATGTACACACAGTTGGAGATGTACCCATCATCGTAATGTTCATGTATCATGGAACAAACTGCATAACATTTACTACAACGATGTCCCCTGGTAGAGCACAAAAGAAAAGGTATGTGGATAGAATACATGCATATATAGGAGTACAGTACGATGGCCGTTGAAACGAGATAACCTTTATCGAACGTTGTCTAGCTATCATAAAGACAAACATTAGAACAGTGCCTCATCTATCTTACCTCTTAAATTGGGCCTCGAGAATGACGGCAATGTTTCCCTAAATATAGCTTAGTGACCCAGTTGTTTACCAGACATGCTTCATACTTAAAATTACGGTAGATATCATAAAGACAAGTAATTTGATAAAGTTTGAGGATGCTCAATTAACAATGCGGCTTCCAGAGTACTCCAATTTGATCAAGTGACCTGGCGCTTGACTAACATTTCGACTTATTCTTGATTATATCGAGGAAAATAATTCTGACACAGTTTCATCAATCTAGATTTAAACATACGGCCTATAGAGTTTCACAACATGTTTTCTTAAATTTGGTATATTGATCTAGTTTTCATCCGATGTGACGCACATTTAAACGTAAGCTAGCTACATTTATTTTTATATCATCAAGATTAACATTCTAACAAAGTGTCTTCTCATATCAAACACATGGTATCTGGAGTGTTCACAATAGTGTTCATAAATTTTAAACTAAGCCTATATGTCCCCAAGACACACATTTAAACAAAGTTTGAGCCGTCTGAAGTAAAGAAGAATTATGTGTTTTCCAGAGTGTTCAAACTATTTGTATTAAACTTGGTATAGTGACCTTGTGTCTCAACAAACAATGGGTCCTCTAGAGTATCAACAACACGCTTGGATTTTGATATTACTTCACACAATTATTCTCCATAACAAGATGATGTGTCATGCGCGTCATACAGCACGTAATCCCTTTAAAGGTAAAGGTCACTGTTTGTCCGTCTGTTTGTCTAACATTTCGTGTCCGGGTTGTGTTTTCCACATGTTTGAATGGAGTTTGATATTACTTCAAACAATGATTTACTATAACACGATGATTTGTCATACACATCAACCTGCCACGAACTTTCAAGGTCAAGGTCACAGTTTGGGCTCAAACAATATTCGTCCGCAATATTGTGTCTAGACTGTATCTTGCACATGCTTGAATGCATTTTAAGATTACTTTACCCAATTATTCTCCATAATAAGATGATAAATAATAAACATCACCAAGCCGACTACTTCCAAGGTCAAGGTCAGAGTTTGGCTTCAAACATTGTCCGTCCGCAATATCGTGTTCGGGCTTTATCTTCCACTAGTTGGATGGATTTTTATATTACTTTACACAATAAATAGTGTGTCATGCACATCACCAAGCTACCTACTCCCAAGGTCAATGTCATAGTTTCGGCTGAAATATTTTGAATCTTTTCTGTCATGTCCGGGCTGTGTCTTCAACATACTTGCATGGATTTTGATATTACTTCAAACAAGTTGTCTCCATTGCAAGGTTATTCATCATGCACATTACCCATTCACCTACTCTCAAGGTCAATATCACAATTTGGGCTCAAAAGTTCTTAAGCTTTTCTGAAGTTTCCGGTCTGTGTCTTCCACATGCTTGAATGGATTTTGTTATAACTTCAGACAATTATTCTTCATAGCAAGATTTTGCGTCACGCACTGTAACAAGCGACTTACAACGAAGGTAAAGATCAGACTTGAAAAGTATGTTCCGCAATTGCAGACTGCAACTGTAGAACTTGACACATTTTATTATGACCATTAAAAGTCCAAGTGTGTCAAAGGCCATTACTCTAAATTGATTTTTGACAGAGAATGTGCCATTTTAAACTTATAAATAATTTCTGTCCGGTAGGGGACTTTTATAATGCTTACAATACTCTATACAATTTTGTTTTTACAAATAGCGTGCCAGGACCCTATGATTGTAACGAGGATGTTATTTGTTTTGTTCGTAGAAAGCTGTTTCATCGTATTAAGTATTGCATTTTAAATGTGAAGGGTTAATCGTAAAAAGGTTTATATTTTACAATATGTTTTAAAGGGTTAACCGTAAATCAACATGCCGAAAAGATAAGACGCGCCTAGCGAAAAGGGCTATTTTGTACATCCCTAATTTTGAAACCAATTTATGTACTGTACATATATAGAAATGACGGTTTAGCTGGGAGTGTGCGTACTCTGGACGACCTGGGTGTTCACCGTTCTCTGTTGCAGTATGATCGCTTTGCTACTGAAAAACTCAATGCATTCTTTGGAAGAAAACGGAGACAGTTTCAATGATACTGCGAATCTTCTTTTTTTGCAAACTGCCCGGTGATTTGCCGAAATGAATGACGTAAGCAACATTTGGCTGTTATATATGACACTCAAGAGTAATAAAATATACCTGCATGTAAAAATGTATACACAAAATATGCACTTAAACTTTCGCGTGTTAGTAGAGCCTTAACATGGTGAGTATATATTGATCATTTTAAATGATAACCTTTCTATAAGTATTTTTCAGTTGACATTCACGGTTCAAGGACGAAGTATAAAAGATTCCAGTATATACTCGATAGATCACTTGCTAATTTTGAAACATAAAGACTAATTTTGCAATGTGACAACCATATATTTTTTCATTAACCCTTTCCCTCTTGAAGACGGATCCTGACGCATCTGAATAAGACGACATTTGAAGAGAGTCTGACACAAACGAGGGGAAATTGCTCAATACCACCAATTTTTCATATTGTCTCATTATTTTCAACTCTATTCATTAATATCTATCCAATTTATAAAGATATTAAATATTTTACCTGGATGTTTCAAATTTAGTCTGCTGCAAATTTGCTGGACGTGGAAATGTGTCACCAGGTCAATTACATTACCATTAAAAGTCAGAAAAAAACGCGAACATATGGGAAAAGGTACGGGTTTAAATTTCTGAAGGTTCAAATCAACCTTTGGTTCGATCCCCAGTCTGTGGTCATGCCAAATACATTAAAATAGTAGTAATTGATTCTACTCCTAGGCAATCAGGATTTCGGGGATAGCATAACGAGTCATACATCGGTGTCAGGGCTGAATAATACAGGTAGTTCTGGTAAGTTACCATGGAAACGCTGTTAAATAATTGAAATAGTGTTAAAAGCGGCGTAGACCACACATCTTATTAATCTAATTTTAATTCGTTTTCATTAATAAATCGATTTTGACAATATAATCAGTGTTCACAAAGAACATTAGTCTCTGTGCAAACGTTACCCTTATCCATTTTTCTGCCTTTCGCCAACATTAAGGACCAACAATTGGTTCATCTCGGTACATCTTTACGTGCTCATATATTTTTGACCAGGGATTCGATTAATTTTAAATTTGTTCTCCATTCGATTATTTTCATACGCGCCACAGGAATACATCAAGGTTAATATAATATCGGTAAATATACTGCACTTTGCAATGGGTTAAACCAAAACTTAGGTTTGGATTTGTGCCCAAAAGATAAGGAAAATATATCGACATTTCTAATACTTCCTTGTCAAAATCGACAGGAATACCAACTACCTGGGAGAAATATATAGATTCGGATTGTTTCCCTTTGTTAACCCTTTCCCGTGTAAAACAACTATGCAGCAAACGAATTTGAAAACATAGTATCTTCGCACAATATCTATTAATGAAAGTATAATTATCAAACAGATTTAACCATTTAAAAATGATTACAAACGAAGTTACGGTTCTGACACATTCGCCATTCAATGTTCTCGCAATATTCAGAACAACAACTATGGAATAATAAAAAGTGTTGATTCAAAGATGATGTCTAATGATAAAGAGTAATACACTACATCTTTTCTTTTTGCCTTTTTTTCCAGAATGTTTCCATTACTCTAAACATCATTCAAGATAACTCTAGAAATTTACATCACAATCATATTTAACTACTATAAAGAATATTCCTAAACTTGTATTACTCCAAAACAAGGATTACTTTCTTAACAGACTGTTGGCATAATACTACAAACTATTTTGTATTGAAATTATGAATGCTCATGTTAATTAGACATGCAAAACAAACATAAAATATAAATATGTGTACAGAAAACTTCATATTGTACCTGATAGTATTATCACACTCTTGAAATTCCATTTCAAAACAACATCTATATTCTATCAATTAATTACATTATGTTCCATATAAGAACAAACGCATGTGATTCATATTTAACTACTCAAAAATACCAATAAGAAAATCACATCCAATAATGTGAATAAGAATAAAGATTTATACAAATGTTAGAGCCAGTTAGATACAAATAGTTCATTACGAAATCTTTGTATCTGACAGGTATCTTCTTACATGTATCTCGAATAGGTCTTGCACTTTGTGGAAGCTGAGCAGAATCAGATTATTTTACATGAACATCATTGTTTGGTCAAGGCTGCTTATACGGCTTAACACGTACATCATTCCTTTTGTATAGCACGCCAAGATATTGAAACATAAACAACGAGAATATTAAAAAAAAAAATTAAACATGATGTATGTGATACACTGCCATTAGGCAAACATTAACACTCCAAACAGCCCCACCTCCTAGTGGCCATGTTTTTTACGAATCATCATGGCTTGCAGGAAAGTCTTAGAGTGTCATCCAAAATCATTTCTGCAAACTTGTTTGAAAATCGGCCAAATAGTTTGGGAGAAGAAGGTTTTTAAAGTTTTCACTAAAGCCAATAACAGGCTAACAGCCCCGGTCCCTGGCAGCCATATTTTAAGACCAATCAACATGGTTTGGTAAACTCTGATAGAGAGTCAACCAAGGAACATTTCTACAAATTATTTGAAAATTGGCCGAATATTTTCGTCGGAAAAGATGTTTTAAGTTTTCATTATAGCCATATAAGGCAAAGCAGTCATGCCCCCTGGCCATGTTTGTTGACTAATTGACATGGCTTGAAGGAATATGATAGAATGTTACCAAATGAACATTTCTACAACATATTTGAAAATCGGCCCTACACTTTCGGAGAGGAAGTTTTCACTTTAGCCATATATGGCAAAATAGCCCATCCCCCTGTCAGTCACATTTTTCGACCAATCAACATGGCTTGAAAGAAACTGATAGAGTGTCATCAATCCACGGACAATTTCTACACAATTATTTGAAAATCGGCCAAACTGGCTTGGAGAAGAAGAATTTGAACCAGAACATTTGAAGGGAATTTAGGAGAAAACATTTAGAGGATGCTTCCTATGAAGTTTCATCCCAATTAGCCAAGTTAGGGAGGAGAAGTCTTTTGAAGCCAGAGGAGCTAACAACAGTTAGAGCAATTATTTGCAAAAGCAAGGCAAGCCATCATCATATCTTAAAAATAATAATATATATATAGGTGCTACCTATTTACGAAAGAGCCGTACGATGATTGTAAACAAAAATTAGAGAGTATACTTTGGCCATACACAACATATTTTTAGAGTAATTGACTAGACGATGATAATGTAAATGTCATGTTTTTTGCATGATCACAAACTATTCGGATTCTTATTGTTACGACCAGAAAAGAATAAAGTAAAGACTTTCAGAAAATGAAGGAATACATTTTTAAAGATCGAGGTTTAAACATGAGAGCCAAGATAGTCATTATTCGATCACCTGCATTGTGGTAAAGAAACAAATGTAAAACTGATAATATAGATGGAAAATTGTTTATTTCAGCTCGTTTGTTATGCCACCTGGCGACTACCTTTTTCAATATGACTGGAACAAATTACGTAATGGGTCACAATGCTGCTTAACCCTTTCCTTAATATAGACGGTTTCTACGCATTTGCAGCAGACGACTTAGGAAAAGATTGTCACCAAAGGAACACATGCTCAAGATGAGAAAGCTACCGTTTTGCCACAATGTCGGATAAATAATTATACTTTCATTTATATATATTTTATCTCCTTCCAAGTTGGTTTACAGTTTTATTTGTATTTGTTTTAGTTTATTTATTTATAGGACTTATTAAGCCTGTATGGATATGAGTGGGTCTGTATGTATTTGTTGCGTATACGGATCAAGATTGACCTGTTTAGACACAGTCTGATCTGATCTAACACTACACAATGTATATATTTCATAACAACGTTGACTTAGTGAATCTAGTGCTCATTTTCAAGTATTTGGGCTCTTTTATGTTGATCCCACCTTTTTTTGCGGGAAACGACGTCGCTCCATTATACATTACGCCAAACTCGCTCCATTATACGTTACGCCAAACTGAAGTGTAACGGAAATGACGCGAAGTCGTCCTTGGCTACGGTACAGTCAAAATGTATGTGCGGGCGTAGTAGTCTATTGTTTTCGTCTTTTTTGACGAACGGGAAAACATATTTCGTACAAATGTTAATTCACAAGACACAGTACTTTAGTTTTTAATCCGTGTTTTTTCTCATTTCATACATACCCAAAATGGCTATTCGCATGATTTAAGCCATATTCATTTCAGAAAGCTTCATGGTTTATTGAAAAAAGATTATCATACCTGTTTCCTTTGAACGACAAAACCGATTTCTGTTGTTTTTTTCTTATCAATTTCCCTCAGGAATTTAAATAAAAGTTCAGATTTGACAGACTCAAAGATGTGACGCATACTTTGAACCTTGACAAAACCTGTCACGCGAAATCAGCACACTCAAGAAGAATGTGCTGTACAGAAAGCTGAGAAAACATGGAATACATTGAAGAGCTTCCTCCTCTTTCAGTAAGTATGCTTTCGTTAAGCATGTGTGCCCAATGCGTAAACGGGCAAGAACAATTGCTTCACTACGAAAGGATCTCAAAGCTAGAAGCTAGTCACCAATCACAGGCTTAACTGTATGGAGTTTAATATTAACTTGATCAAAACATTCACTTTACCAATAATCGTGAATTAAAACATTGATTAAAGGATTACAACCAAAATGAGGTATTTTAAAAGGTAATATATCTTGTGAAAGAGCAGATTCTGCAGCGCGGTCAACAGTTTCATTGCCGTGAATGCCCATACGACTGGTAATCCAGCAAAATACTACATGTAATGTTGCACAAATACTCGATAGCTTAGAAAGAAGGTTGACAATAATAGGGTTCTCTATTTTATCATTCTGAAGTGCCTGCTGAGCAGACAATGAGTCCGTACAAATAATATATCGCCATTAACGTTCGTATTCAATATGTATCTTTAATTTCGATATACTTGTATTTAAAAACAGTAGGATATGTGCAGGTTTTTTTTTATCGTTTTATTAGTCACAAGATCATAAATGAATGATAGACTATTTAGACTCCAAGGTGGAGCATCTGAAATCCCCCGATTCGCGATGTCGTCAAGATCAGCATCAGGCTTAGCGACTTCTGGACTGTAACGGATACCAAAAAACGGCGGTATTACCTGTTTCATCTTTAACAATAATTCCATATAGAAAGGCTTGAAAACAACTCTATGAGTGGGATTTGAAGTTTAAAAATACTGCATAGCTAGTTTTAATCGGCGTAAATATAAGGATGATTTAATGGCTTCTGTATAGAGACTTCTGACGTATAAAGGACTTGTACAGTTTCAAGAGGACTTTACGTCAGCACTCCAATCCCTATAGGACACAACGAGTAAAAGAGTTAATGCTTTCTGGCATTATTTATAAGCCCTCGTATTGAATTCAGGCACGACTTCAATACGTGGGCCATCTAGTGTTAAATCTGGATTTAGGTGGTGTTTACGAAGTTGACAAAAGTGCATATTCTGGTCGTGCTTTTAGGGAATTTAAAGCCATTTTCGTTTGACAGATAGCATCATCATATAGTATCACCAACACGAACTTTGAACTGACGTTCATTTAAAAAAGCAGAAATGAAATAAGCAAGGCGACCTCTTATGCCAAAATCAAAGAGGTCATTCATAATACCATATTTCCAGGTAATGTCATATGCACTATCTAAGTCAATGAAGACAGAGACAACGTGCTCCTTTTTAATGAATGCTTCTCTGACAAAGGTTTCAAAACTAATCAAATGATCCATTGTTCTTTTATGTAAACGAAAACCAGACTGGAAAGTGGTAATAAGTTTGTTCTTTTCAAGAAAACAAACAAGTGTGTCGTTCACCATTCTTTCCATGGATTTACATGTACAGCTAGTTAAGGCTATATGACGATAATTCCCAGGATTAGTTGCATCTTTACCAGGCTTGGGAACGGGAATAACGATGGCCTCTTTCCAAGACCGCGGGAGATTTCCAGTTCGCCAAACATGAGTACAGAGTACATAAGAAAGGGACCGGAAAAGTAAATGTTTTATCAGTAGATCGTGTATATCATCTGAACCAGCACCGGTATCATGGCACTTATGAGAGCCGTTTAAATTATTTTAAAGTAAAGGTTTTTTTGTAGGTCTCGTCACTTTTTATCTAAAGTTTAGTTTCCGTCTCCTTCTGTTGTTGATATTTTTTAAACCTTGCAGAATAGTTTGAAGACCAAGACGCACGTTTACCTTGCTAGTTTTGCTTAATAGTTTTGCGAGCTTTTGCTCTAGCTATTTTAAAGTACGGACGTGTCTTTGCTGGGTTGGCCTCAGGTTAAACTGTCTGAGAGCCGATTCGCGTATTATTATAGCCTGGTTGCTGTCCTCATCAAACAAAGGTTTGTGAGGGTGTTTTGGGTTTGTGGTAGTTTGGGGAATTACTTCATTAGCAGCCTGATAAATGAATGAAGTAAATAGTTGTGTACGATCATCAAATTCCAAGAAAGCATCCGGATTGATAAATTCTAGTTTGCTTTGTAGAGCTACCATCGTCTCGGACGCTCCCTGGACAAATGGCCCAGTCTCAGTGATAATAATAGGAAAAAGATCGCTACCAGGAAGACCATCTTAAACCTTCCATATAAAGTCAACATATATATATATAAGGACTTTAAATATAAAGATCAAGAGATGAGTAAGAACCAGTAGCAGGATGCAGATAGGTGAGATATATTAATCAAAATACAAAGGTCATGTTTAAAAAAATAAAATCTGTTGATAGTTGGCCTTTTTTATTGGTGTCTCTACATCGCCACAACTTATTGTTTGAATTAAAGTCGCCAATTATCATAAAAGATGTTGGCAGCTGATTTGACAAGTGCAACGAGCATGTCTGTATCAAGAGGCTGACTTGGCGGAAGATACACAGAACATAAGATTATTGTTTTGCCCAATGAAATTCTTACCGCAGTTCTAAACAACTATTGCTACCCCACCACAAGCTCGAGCACTTGCATCGAATGTTTTATGATAACATGAATGCTGTTTAAGAGAAAGACTATCATTATCTTTTAAAAATGTGTTTTGTAAGCATATAGCTACTGGTTTCTTTTCATTTACTAAAAAAGACAATTCCTCAAAATTGGTTTTAAATGCACGACATTTTCAATGGATTATGGAATTCATTTCGAATCGACTTGGAATGCAGGTTCACACATTTAAGTTTCAGCTAACGAAGTCTGCCAAGCATCTATATTTTGATTCTTGTCATCCTTCGTACGCGATCATGAACTATGAGACTCAGTTTCCTGTGTCTCCATTTCATTCTGTTTTTAAGTTAAGGTGTAGAGTCACAAGGTCTATCTAATTGTACTTTGATTTGTCTAGGTCTTTGTTTCTCAAAGCCTTCATAATCGGACTTTGGGTGTGATTTCGACTTAGGTTTCTTTTGTTGGTTTGTTTTTGTGTTATAATTAAAGGTTTACAACATTTATAACGGTAGAAGAATCATTTCGTTTTGAAGTAGTTTCATTTTGTTTTGGAGAAGATTCATTTTGATTTGAAAGTGATTCATTGACGCCGCGTGGGAGCGCGGCGTCAGTATGGGATAGGTTTTAATTTTGTACCATGGGGTGACGTAATCGAAAAGGGAGAAACCAATGTTATTATTGTTAAAAAAACCTCTGTTGTTTGATTGAAAAAAACAACCTTTATGAATCAATAAATTGTATTAACTGATTTAAGAAACAACAAGATACAAAATACGTTTGTCTTCTACCGTTATTACAAAACTTTATACACATTTAATTTGTATTTAATAACTTTTCCCCAACTGTCTAGGCTACGCTGTTTTTGATTGTTTGGTTTACGGCCCTGACCCAATTCATCAAAGCTCAGAGAAAAAGTTCACTTTTCCCAAACTTTCTAGGCTACGCTATTTTAATTGTTTAGTTTACGGGCCCAAAATTCGCCGGATGTTTTTGCCTATTTATAAAAGTGTGTGAAGTTGGCAGAGCATTAGACCTTAGACATTAGACATTCAAAAAAAAATATTCGAATGTCTAATTAGACGTTAGACATTCGATTAGACATTCGCTAATTTTGATTATCGAATGTCTAATTAGACATTAGACATTCAGAAAAATCGCAAATGTTAAATATCGAATGTCTAATTCGACATTAGACATTCAATTAGACATTCGCAAATTACAAGATATATAACCCAAATTCGTCGGAGGTCATTGTACATTCAAAAAACGAATGTCTAATTGGTCAGTTAGACATTAGACATTCGATTAGACATTCGCAAATTAAGGGATTTAGGTACCAAATTCGTCGGAGGTCATTGTACATTCAAAAAACGAATGTTTAATTGGTCAGTTAGACATTAGACATTCGCGAATTACGATATTTAGGTTCCAAATTCGTCGTAGGTCAACGTACAATCAAAAAACGAATGTCTAATTGGTCAGTTAGACATTAGACATTCGATTAGAAATTCGCAAATTAAGAGATTTAGGTACCAAATTCGTCGGAGGTCATTGTACGTGCAACAAACGAATGTCTAATTGGTCAGTTAGACATTAGACATTCGATTAGACATTCGCAAATTACTATACTTAGGTTCCAAATTCGTCAGAGATCATTGTACATTCATAAAACGAATGTCTAATTGGTCAGTTAGACATTAGACATTTGATTAGACATTCGCAAATTACAAGATCTATAACCCAAATTCGTCGGAGGTCATTGTACATTAAAAAAACGAATGTCTAATTGGTCAGTTAGACATTAGACATTCGATTAGACATTCGCAAATTAAGAGATTTAGGTACCAAATTCCTCGAAGGTCATTCTACATTCAAAAAACGAATGTCTAATTGGTCAGTTAGACATTAGACATTCGATTAAGTATTCGCAAATTAAGAGATTTAGGTACCAAATTCCTCGGAGGTCATTCTACATTCAAAAAACGAATGTCTAATTGGTCAGTTAGACATTAGACATTCGATTAGACATTCGCAAATTAAGAGATTTAGGTACCAAATTCGTCGGAGGTCATTGTACGTGCAAAAAAGGAATGTTTAATTGGTCAGTTAGACATTAGACATTCGATTAGACATTCGCAAATTACTATACTTAGGTTCGAAATTCGTCAGAGATCATTGTACATTCAAAAAACGAATGTCTAATTGGTCAGTTAGACATTAGACATTCGATTAGACATTCGCAAATTACAAGATCTATAACCCAAATTCGTCGGAGGTCATTGTACATTAAAAAAACGAATGTCTAATTGGTCAGTTAGACATTAGACATTCGATTAGACATTCGCAAATTACAAGATCTATAACCCAAATTCGTCGGAAGTCATTGTACATTAAAAAAACGAATGTCTAATTGGTCATTTAGACATTAGACATTCGATTAGACATTCGCAAATTACTATAGTTAGGTTCCAAATTCGTCAGAGATCATTGTACATTCAAAAAACGAATGTCTAATTGGTCAGTTAGACATTAGACATTCGATTAGACATTCGCAAATTACAAGATCTATAGCCCAAATTCGTCGGAGGTCAATGTACATTAAAAAAACGAATGTCTAATTGGTCAGTTAGACATTAGACATTCGCAAATTACGAGATTTAAGTACGAAATTCGTCGTAGGTCATTGTACATCCAAAAAACGAATGTCTAATTGGTCAGTTAGACATTAGACATTCGATTAGACATTAAGAGATTTAGGTACCAAATTCGTCAGAGATCAATGTACATTAAAAAAACGAATGTCTAATTGGTCAATTAGACATTAGACATTCGATTAGACATTCGCAAATTACAAGATATATAACCCAAATTCGTCGGAGGTCATTGCACATTAAAACAACGAATGTCTAATTGGTCAGTTAGACATTAGACATTCGATTAGACATTCGTAAATTAAGGGATTTAGATACCAAATTCGTCGGAGGTCATTATACATGCAAAAAACGAATGTCTAATTGGTCAGTTAGACATTAGACATTCGATTAGACATTCGCAAATTAAGAGATTTAGGTACCAAATTCGTCAGAGATCAATGTACATTAAAAAAACGAATGTCTAATTGGTCAATTAGACATTAGACATTCGATTAGACATTCGCAAATTACAAGATATATAACCCAAATTCGTCGGAGGTCATTGCACATTAAAAAAACGAATGTCTAATTGGTCAGTTAGACATTAGACATTCGATTAGACATTCGCAAAGTAAGGGATTTAGGTACCAAATTCGTCGGAGGTCATTATACATGCAAAAAACGAATGTCTAATTGGTCAGTTAGACATTAGACATTCGATTAGACATTCGCAAATTAAGAGATTTAGGTACCAAATTCGTCAGAGATCAATGTACATTAAAAAAAGGAATGTCTAATTGGTCAGTTAGACATTAGACATTCGCAAATTACAAGATCTATAACCCAAATTCGTCGGAGGTCATTGCACATTTAAAAAACGAATGTCTAATTGGTCAGTTAGACATTAGACATTCGATTAGACATTCGCAAATTAAGGGATTTAGGTACCAAATTCGTCGGAGGTCATATACATGCAAAAAACGAATGTCTAATTGATCAGTTAGACATAAGACATTCGATTAGACATTCGCAAATTAAGAGATTTAGGTACCAAATTAATCAGAGATCAATGTACATTAAAAAAACGAATGTCTAATTGGTCAATTAGACATTAGACATTCGATTAGACATTCGCAAATTAAGAGATTTATGTACCAAATTCATCAGAGATCAATGTACATTAAAAAAACGAATGTCTAATTGATCAGTTAGACATTAGACATTCGATTAGACATTCGCAAATTAAGAGGTTTAGGTACGAAATTTTTCTGAGGTCATTGTACACGCAAAAAACGAATGTCTTATTGGTCAAATAACTTGAACATATTGATAACTCGAACATATCGATATCTCGAACATACCGATGACTCGAACACATCGATATCTCGAATACATTGATAAAACGAATGTTTTTAACTTGAACATTTATTGACAAATCAAACATATCGATATCTCGATATCTCGAACTTTCCAATATCTCGAACTTTCGATATCTCGAACTTTCCGGTATCTCGATTTTTTTTTTTGATTTTTTTTTTTGATTTTTTTGATTTTTTTTTTTTTTTTTTTTTCTTCTCGATATCTCGAACTTTCCAATAACTTTTCGATATCTTTAAAAAAAAATTCTCGATATCTCGAACTTTATCGGAAAGTTCGAGATATCGACAAGTACGAGATATCGATAAGTTCGAGATACCGAACATTTCGAGATATCGGAAAGTTCGAGATATCGAAAAAAAAATGAAAAAAAATTGGTAAGTTCGAGATATCGGAAAGTTCGATAACAAATATAATTTTCTTTTTCGAAAAGTTCAAGATATCGGAAAGTTCGAGATATCGGAAAAAAAAAAAAAAAAAAGATATCAATATGTTCGAACATTTCGATTTCTCGATTATTTTTTTTTATATTTTTTTTTTCTCGTTATCTCAGAAATTTGCGATATCTTGATTTTTTTTTTTTTTTTTTTTTTCTCGAACATTTCGAGATATCGATTTGAAACCGTGTATTGGTAAAAAATTAAGAAACTTCATGTTGTATGGTAACCTTTTATTATAGGCTATGGTAGCCAGGTGAGCAATATAGGCACATCTTGGCCTTTTTGGTTATGATAAAGGGACATTTGGCCTTCTTGTTCGAAATATTTACATCCTGTCTGTTTTCACACGTTATTTAAATGTACTGAACTACATCTGCTTCCTTTAAGTCATGCTTAAAAATCATGCGCGGCGTCCTTTGATGCTCTGCATCAAAATTCGTCTTGTTTTGTTTTGAATAGGGTGCAATCTTCACAGGAGTTTCCTTGTTAATTGTTGGTAATAATGAATTGACTGAAGTAGAGGGCTGTTCATCCGAAATAATTTATTGTTATTGTTGGCTGATATCGGGAAACTTTTCAGATAAAAAACTCAAAAGGCGTTGGCATGTCGTACATTATTAAGTTGGTGGTCTGTTAACAGTTGGTCTTAATTCATTTGCAAATCCGGTGTCTCCTTGAAAGCTCGCTTGAATGTTTTGGTGCTTGGCAACACTCTTTTTGTCTTCCACAAAACTTACATCCTGCTCATACTTTACATTTGAAAAGGACGTGATTAAGGTTTGAATAACACAACGGCAAAGCATGAGTGTTCTTCCTTTGAACGTAAAAACTCGGTATTAACTTGGAGTCTGAGTGTATTGACGATGTTCGTAATACGAAAAAAAACCATGAATGGGTTTTTTCGCTTATACGTGTGAAAGCTTGAGCCGAAGGCTCGAGCGAAGCACGCCTATAGGTTACACGTACGAACACATCATACGAGATCAAAACAACGAGAATTCAGTACAATCTTACTGTTTTTCACATATCAAATCTCAACCCCATAGCACTTTTTTTCGGCCATTTTGCTTCCGGTCTTACTGGTGAATGTAGAGCGCCTATGTAATAGAGAGTGAGAGCGCCTATGTAATAGAGATTGCCAAATGTGACGTCATTGCAACGAAAAGTAACGTCATTGTAAGGCAAGTAATAAATAAATAACAAAAGGAAAACGACAGGAATGGTAGGAAAAGATAGTTTGACTCGTCACAAATGGATTTCATTCACTGGAAGGACTTTATGAAGGCTAAGTCGACTATTCTTTTGTACCTGTCATCATTATTTCATGGATTTTATATCTTTGCAATATAGAGAAGCAATAAACACTTGAAAATGATTGTAAATAATTTCAACGGAAGTTATCGTTCGTTACACTGGCCTCGGATATTATTTTAACTGAAAAGGACGAACAATTCTGTTTCTGTATCGGCATAGCTTCATTTCAAGGTAAGCTATTTATTATATCAATAATTTGCTTAAAAATATAACTTCATTTCTAAATTATTTGTTATATATCTGTTGGGAACGATCCACGATGCTTTCGTCACATCGCGTGACGTCACATGGTGTGTATCGTTTATGACTGTATCTGCCATTTGAAGCCGAAGCCGTCTTGTCAAATGTTGACTCCACTCAAGAAAATAGCTATTAAAACTATCATATCTTCGACTGTCTAGTTGTATTGACTTTAAGACGTTTATCTATTTATTGCAGTAAATGTAGCAAACAAACAAAACTACGGTCAATTTCAAATTATTTGCCTTCACTTTACATTATTTTTTTACATTGTACAGTTTAACAGTTTATGTCTATGACCTAGTCTTTGTCAAATCATGAAAGTATGACCAGAATCAGTTCACCCTGATTTTGGGGTATACATAGTAAATGTCTTAATGTCTATATCCTCCAACCTGAAAGAGAGGAAAACACTTTCATGCCTTCAAATGAGTCTATTGTTTTAAAGAAATGATGTTATATGTGGACTATCAGTAAAACACATAACTTTTCTTTCAATAGGCTGAATTTCTAGTAGTTTCATATTTTTTTTTATCCAAAATTTGTTTATTGATCAAACTCAAATGAGTCCATTGTTTTAAAGGAATGATGTCATATGTGGGCTATCAATAAAACACATTACTTTTCTTTCATCAGGCTGAATTTCTAGTAGATTTATCTTTTTTTTTTTATCCAAAATGTGTTTATTGATCAAACTCAAATGAGTCCATTGTTTTAAAGAAATGATGTCATATATATGTGGACTATCAGTAAAACACATTACTTGTCTTTCAACAGGCTGCATTTCTAGTAGATTCATCTTTTTTTTAACCAAAATGTGTTTATTAATCAAACTCAAATGAGTCATGATTGTTTAAAAGAAATGATGTCATATGGGGGCTATCAGTAAAACACTTTACTTTTCTTTCAACAGGCTGAATTTCTAGTAGTTTCCTTCTTTTTTTTTATCCAAAATGTGTTTATTGATCAGATTGGACAAACTTGGTACTAAGAATTTAAACATTATTTTCACTAGGTTATTTTAAATACTCTGCATGTATGTATTCAAACAATATTTGAAAAAGATTCAACATCTATTGACAGATTGACAGCACTATTTTCATACTTGGGAGCACAACAACCAATGATGTCATAGAACTCTTCAAATTGAAGAGCAAATGCAAAATAAAAGCCTTTTACGGTCACCGATTTAGGTCCGTCTATGAAACAGGGCAATGTACACTAACTATATCAAACTCAAATAAGGTAAAAACAAACTGAGCATTGAAATCTGTAGATAAAGAGGATCAATCTCTTTTTAAATTCAACAAACACTCAAAATACTTTTTATTCAAATAAATTTGTATAAACATTTTGGTTGAACAATAAAGAAAACGTAATCTGTTTTTCAACAGAAAAAGGCTATAAGGCAGTTCATAATTAATGTCAGTTATGTTAGTCACCCAGTGACCTCACATAAGTGTTCTGTCCTCTGATATAACTGAAATACCACAGAAATGTATCTGTTTTCTATGTAATTTATTGTGAAATCCATTTTTCTGTGTGAAATTGTATAATCTATACAATAGAAATGGTAAAATTTAAATTGGTATACATTCATTGTAACAAAAAAATTCTTATACTTTACTGGTAATAAAAGTACACATATTTTCATGAACTGCTGCTCAAAATAAAAACCTATACTGTAGTTTAATGGTAAAACACCTGGTCTAACAAGAGTTCTAAGATCAAATCTCAGCAGGTACATGTTTTGAAAGAGGCAACTAAACTTAACAATGTATACATGAAACAATTATGTTGTGGGGAGTTGTCTTACTTAAACACTTATTACATTTTTATCCAGGCTTCTAGTGAAAATAGTTTACTCCCTGTACCCTTTTCAAAAGCTTTTATAATTGAGCAATAACAATTAAAAAAAGGAATGGTTATCAACATTGATAACTCTGAGAATCTGTACATGTTCAAGGATTGATCCAGCTTTGATAACCGTTCTAATATCAAAGTTTTAACGAAATTTATACATCATATTTTTATAATAGAGCAATTTTAACATGATCACTAACAATGTTAAATTATTGCAAATTCTTCTGGAAAATCCATTTCTCTGTTTGTACTTTTTATAATTTCTTTATTTGCTATAAACATACTGTTTATTGTTTTATGCAATAAAATGTATATTGAATATATTGATCAGATCTTATATTATCCATTTTTTTTTCAAACAACATATTTCAGATACATGTATATATATTCAGTAACTGTTGTTGACACTAAGTCTGGTACTTATTAACAAATAATCTGATGCTGTTTTCATGTTTTAGTTATTAAATTAAAAACCAGAAAAGGAGATAGGTGTTCAAAGTGAAAATGTTGTTGAATAGGTACATATTGTTCATTTTGGATATATGTTCATTTTGGATCAATTACACCATTCCGACAATGTATTCGGATTAGTCACAGAAATCAAGTAATTTTCATCAGATAAGGCCGGCTAAACTTTAACCTTTCCAACATACATCATTATAAATGGGACTTTTGAAAATATTTGTCAAAAATTACATTTTTCTCAGTCATCTTAAATTGTCTCAAGATTATACATTCAGCCAGATCATGCAAAGTTAGCCATCTGCCTTGTAAGATTGTTGCGTGGAGTAATGTTAAGCGCAAGTCATTCAATCAACCATGGTAAGAGTCAGTTTTCAATTATATGTATTACTAGTTTACAAATAACTGGCATTTGTAAAAATAAATCAGAACATTCTTCAATGCCTTCTAGTGTTGTTTTCCATCAACATCCTTGGAAATCTTACAGTCTATTACAATCCTGACCTAATAAAAAATAAAACAGATATATATGTACAAATTAAACTTAAATGCATGCTAAGTTTCGTTTTTTTCAATATGTTTTTCAAATTCTGTTTTTGTATCTTAAATTTCTACAATTTGCCTATTAATTTGTTTCTTGTTGGGGGACAGACAGTGCTTAATTAATTGTTCTTGCTTTCACACGACCTAGGCTTTGCCTATTAACATATTAGTTAACAGGTGTGAGATTTTTTTTTTTTTTTTTTTTTTCAATAACCCATGAAGCTTTCTGAAATGAAACTGGCCAAATCCATGGGGGCCGCCATTTTGGGTATGTATAAAAGGAGCCGAGAAACACGGATTGAAAAAAAATTATTGTCGTCTTTTTAATATTTTTTTTTAAATCGATATTTTGGGTATGTATAAAATGACACGAAAAACACGGATTTTTTAAATTATTGTCGTCTTTTTAATAATTTTTTTTTTTAAATCGATATTTATTAAAGTGTTTTGGGGGAATTAACATTACAAATAAATGGAACTCTGTAAGAAATATGTTTTCCGTTCGTGAAAAAAACGACAGCATTAGACTTCTACGCCTGAACCTAAATGTTGACTGTATCGTAGCCAAAGAAGGACGTGACGTCATTTCCGTAACACTTCATCTTGGCGTAACGTCAATGGAGCGACGTCGTTTCCCGCAAAAAAGTGGTATCAACATGAAATACCCCAAATTCCTATACATGAGCTATTTATCAAACATTGTGGCAAAAGGATAACTTTCTCATAAGGAGCAATTGTGCTTTTAGCGACAATCTTTCCCTAAATCGTCTGTTGCAAAGGCCTCAGAAACCGTCTCTAATAGGGAAAGGGTTAAGCAGAAATGTGACCCCTTTTATCATTTGTTCCAGTCATATTGACTGGTTGAAAAAGGCAGTTGCCAGGTGGCATCAGCAAAGAGCTGATCTTTTTGCTTCTTTACCATAATGCAGGTGATCGATTTAGGATCATCTTGGCCATCATGTTTTAACCTCGTTCATTATAAATGTATTCCTTGATGTTTTGAAAGTCTTTACTTTATTATTTTCTGTTCGTAATAATAGACGACAGCAATACGAATTCAAAATATTTTTTGATAATGCACGAAACATGACATTATTATTGTCTAGTCAATTACTTATAAATCCTTTTTTATGGCCAAAGTATGCTCTTTAATTTTGTTTATAATTATCTTGCGTTTTTTTCGTAAATAGGTAGTACCTATAGATATATTACATAACAATTATAATATAATGTATATAATAAGACTAGGCTCGCGGCATATCATCTAAGTAAAACTCGTTTATTAAAAGTGATCATGAATCAACACTCATGAAATATCCTCTATATAAAATAAACAAGTTTTCGTGATATAAGGTAGATTGTCTAATTAGCGACTTTGGTCCACAGTGTGTCAATAGAAGAAATTGTTCATAATGAGCAACTTCTCAACTTGACACACTGCTTTCAACTATCTTCAATGCTCATACTTTCAATTAAAGAACTGTTATTACCTAGCTGTTATCAAATTCGTTTACTGCAAACTTATTGTATTTGAGAAAGGATTAGTGTGTATGTTTACTTATTCAATGGAAAAAATATTAAACCAGGAACATTAATGAGTCAATTAATATTTCTTTATAAAATTAACTCGTTATGATGCAGGTATCTATTTAATCCAATATGCGACGAGCATGTATTAGCTACCTGATATAATATGCTAATATTCCATCAGCGTTGGATGCATGTGTCTGTAACAAGCAAATACGTTTGCTTTCTAGACAGTTTAACGCTTTCCAACATACAACAAATCTGCAGTAGACTACTTTGAAAATGTCTACTCAAAAATATGGAAAATCTTTATAATTGTAATAGGTATAATTACTGAAGAAAAGTGGAAACTTTGTGGCAAAAAGAGAAATTGCTCGTTTTGTAAAATTCGTCTGCTGTAGATGTGTCAACAGGCGTCTACAGATAGGAACGGGTTAACGAAGTAGGAAATTAAGAAATGTTTGTTTTTGTGTTAGTGTGAATGTTGTTTTACGCCGTTTGCGACATCATTTCAGTTATATCACAGTAAATTTAGGAAATATATATAATATCATTTTGAGTGATATACCGGCTCTTTTATCACGATTTGGAGTTCAGGTGTGTAGTAATTAATCACGAAGGCCAAATGTCCTGAGTTATTTATTTATATACACCTGAACGACTTGGTTATGTCAATTTGATTAGTTTGATTATTTTACATATCAAATTATCATATTACCGTGATCTAATGATTCTATTGAAAACCACCTTTTGGTCCAATTGCTGTGTCAAACATATATCAAAATATTGTCTTTACAATTATTTTCCTTAATTCAAATGAAGATATAATAAACCTTTGGCCGCGTCAGAGACTTTGAGTCTTACTGCATCTGCGTATACATTCAAACCTGCGTTTAAAGACCACCCATGGGCAGTGAACAAGCTGGTATTTGTTCACGGCAGTGAACAATTTGGTATTTGTTCACATTTGGTTTTTAATTGCAGTGTCATTTAAACAGAAAATTAGTATTTAGGAAACGAAACGTATGGTCGCTATAAAGAGGGACTTGCTATTCAAATGTGGTCTTTAGCGCAGGTTAGAATGTACAGTAAGATTATAAGCGAGTCTCTGGATCCTCACAGTGTCATCAGAACCTTCACTAATTGTATATATGTACTTAAGTGACTCAAATTACTTAAATATTATCACGTTGCAGAGAGTTAACAGGACCGCAAATCGCAGAGCACGAATAAATTTAACCCTTTTAAACAAACATGTACAGCAAATTAGCAGCAGACAACTTTTAAATCATCTAGGCACGAATAGGGAATATCTCTATAACTTATAGTTGAGGGTTAGACTAGAGTTGAAAACAATGTTTTAAAAAGTGGTGTCCTGCAGAGGCGTCAATAAAGGTCTGAAATTTGTCCGGAAAGTGTTATAGGTGACATGTAAGTGCCATTAAACTACCCAGGAGACAATTGCGTAGTAGACACCTGTTTCCATTAAGGAAGCGGAAACAGTTTGTTATGTTCTTCCTGAAAGTAAGTTAAACCTCCTTAGCTCCTTCTGTCAACGTATGTAGACTATAATGGAATCTGGAATGTTATAACACTTTCTACATTTTAGCGCGAACGGCTCATATGCATCCAACTAACCACCGCGTCTACATCAAATGTAGACTACCGCCTCGGTGGTAAAGCGTTCGCCTCGGGTGTGGGAGGCCGTGTGTTCGATACCAAATACTTTAAAGAAATGGTAAGAATTGCTGCCCTTTTTGCGCACAGGGATGCTTGATTAGCATTACCACTGATTGACTGATGTCAGCATAAATGGACCAGAAGTACTGTTAATTTACCACGGAAATGCAGTGATCTAACTGATAAAGTGTTGAAAGCGGTGTCAAACACCAAGCATTCAATCAATCAATCTTTTGTCAACTACTGAAAGTCGTTTGTTGCTAAATCACCAGCAGTGTTCTTTATAGGGGAACGGGTTGAAGGGTGTAAGTGTCAGAATCAGCAAAAACAAAATACATCGTATGTACATTTCAGTGGCTTGATTTCAAACAGTAGAAATAATCAAAGATATTATCAATATTTAGTTGTACAATTTTAAACAAAAACAATGATAAAGAACCAGTTTGCTATACAAATACAGTGTGTTTAACCCATTCCCCCATACGACAAATCTGCAGAAGAAGACTTTGAAAACATATTCACAAATATATGAAATATCAAATATTGTTGAAAAAGGCAAAAATTGCTTGTTGTCTGCTGCAGACATGTCGGAAAGCGTCTATATATTGTATATATACAAGGTTAAATTGGAATCGGTCATGACAAGTACAGTTCAATGTGCAATAAGCACACTTACATGTATAACATAAATCTAAGTATATGAGCCTTTCTATAAGAAACCCAGCATTGTGGACGTTTCGATACGGATCAGCCTAAGCATGGCGCACAGGCTAACCTGGACAGACACATTTCGCATCTTGTGGATTTTCTGTTTCACGAACCATCATGTTGATGTTCTCGTGGAACGGCTTATATCTAATCAACTAGGATAATAAATCAAATTCAATCGAGTTACAGTTTCAGCTTTTAATATTGAGATGTCATTGGGAAAGGAAATGCATTTCAATTATTTTTGGCGTTTTTTGGTCGTTTCGGATATATTTTAACCACGCCGCGGTGAACCACATAATGACTCCCAGTTGACACTTTAAACAGCATGACCTTCATTAACACCTAATACAATTCGCTATGGAATAGCCACTGTGGCTGGGGAAAACTCAATAAGAATCACAGCCACAGTTTGACCATTGCTTCAACCGTAAGAGCCGGCTAATTGAGTCTGAACGATTGGAATACATCTCTTGAGCTCCAGTAGGTGGTGTGGTATTTTTGTTTACTTCTTAAATGTGTTTTTTTTTTTTTTTTTATCTCGACGTAAATATAAATAAAGTGTGGGACCAATATTATCTTTCCTATCGGTAACGATTTGTCATTATCTGATGAAAGTGGCGTAAATCCAAACAAATCAACAAATCGCTAAAAAATTAGACAAAAAATATTTGGTTTAACGTTTTTTAAATTTAGTTAAATTTTGACATTTTGAAAAAATAATTGACCTCGGAACCGTCAATGCATTTTTCTGACAACTGTTTTCAAAATAGGGAGATGAGGTACATGTTCCTTCGCGTGAGGTCGTTGCGATCATCGGCAGTAATCGGGTTACATTCATCAACAGTTTACCAAATTTTAAATGACTGTGACAAAAAGAGTCATTGTCCATTTCCAAATATATTCAACAACTATACTCTAATTAATAGAGCTATTTTTATTCTTGCCTTAATGTTTTCGAAGTCGTCTGCTGCTGATTTCGTGTATGTGGGAAAGGATTACAATGAGACTGAATAGTACGAATATTCACTAAGGTATAAGTATCATATATCAACAATGAAATAATGAAAAAATTGCATAATACCTGATTTTGAGAAAGTGGATTATTCTAAAGTAGGATACATAACGAAAAAACCTAAATCATTATTATATTTATATATATGACATATGCTTATATAATATATGTATCTAATGTCTGCATGAAAGTACATTTGGTATTGTTGACACGCCTTCTTTATGTGCAGTGGTTTCCATTGAGTAGGGCGGATTTGGTTGTTCTGAGCTATATACAGTGTGGCTGTGTCACGTGACTGGTTTCAGTCAATCAATAAGCTCCTCCTTCTCTAGTGTTCGTGATATTGATAGATAACATGTCAGGTGTACCAGATCAAACAATCATATGTCTCCTTCCTCATTTGACTTTTTTGTTCAATTATTGATGATTATGAGTTTTGTTTTAAATGCTTTTTTGATAATTTGTGCAATTTTACGTAATTTTACATTAATGTTTTAGGTTTTTGTCATCGTTAACTTTAGACTACGTGTATGATTTGAAGTTTGAATACATAATTCATTCTCATAAATAATTGAAAAAGTATAGTGGCATATAACTGCCACCTTTTGACAGAACATTTTTGTGAACACTGAGAATTTCACATTATTTATAAAATACTATGCGGCTGGGTCAAACAATGTAAAAATGGACGTTCAGACTTAATTGGTTAGCATCACAACTGACTTACTGGTGGTAGGATAAATGAACCAGTATTACTGATAATTTACCCCTGAAACGCTGTAATAAAACCGAAATCGGAGTAAAACAACAAACAAATCCACTTTTACACTTCAGTAAATATACGATTTGCTAAACAAAAAAGTCACAAACCATGTTCAAGTATCGCGGACTATGAAACAAATTAAGAGAAGCATCGACCTTAAAACGGAATAGAATACACATTATTAGCCAATGTTCTGTGTTCAGCTGCGTAGTGTGCACTGTCCATACATCTTGTATGTCCTGTCATCTTGTTGTCATTGCCCAATGCATGTTCGCTTTTGCATTCCAGACACTTGCTTTCTTCGGTAGCTCCGTCACAGTCACCAATGGTGTAAACATGACCTAGTAAGAAAGATAAAATCACATTGAGTAACGTCGAGGATATCAACAGTTAATATTACATTTTCGCTTGCATCAAACGTACACGCATATTTAATATAAAGGTTAAATAATATCAAAAGCGATGAATAGCTGTGACCCCATATGTTGAATACAAGTGCTTGTTCTTTCGATACAAGAATCAAATACGTATGCACATTTATTGCTTGTGCCGAATCTGTTTGCATTTGTATCTACAGGCAAACATGGTTGGTTGACACATTTAGAAAGTAAACTAACATAATACTTTGGCAATGGAAGTGATGTCGTCAGTACAAAACGTACGAGCAGATATCCCAACTCCACGCAATAGTTTAGAAGATGTGTAGAAAAACTCACCATTTTGGCACTTAAACCAGTGACCTTGGCGGAAAGCTGTAGATGTGACAATCGGAATACTTTCCTCCTCTGTAACACCAATTGAACTGGATTCGCTCCTCAGTTCTGTAATACACGCTCGCACAACATTCTGATGTAGTTCTGTATATCTTCCTCGCTTAGTTAAAATACATTTCGCACGTTTGATTTTAGAATTTAATTCTGTGCGAAGCATCTTCCCTTCATTCCGAATTAACAGCTGGAAATATTGAATCTTTAAATGATCTTTAGACCTAGATAACTCTAATTGGGCGTCCTTTATTTCTTGAATAGACATAGACGATCTAACTGCAATGGTCCATATGTGCAGCTTGTGCAAGTTATCTAAGCCTTTCCGCTTTTCACTTACTTTCATCCACTTCTTTTCTAATGCTTCAATGGTTTTTAAGATAGTTATCTGATTATTCAATGCCACCAGGGTGTTTTCTGATTTTGGTTTTGACATATATTTAAGCCTCGCCATAAAATGCTTTCTTGTAAAATATTGTAAACTCCTTCTATTGAGTTTTATGTTATCTTCGAGGAGAATAAGTATTGGCCTGTTTTTAATGATCTTGTACTTTACTTCTTCAAGTTCTTGAAGAGTTTTCTTTATCAAAGATCCGTATCTCACATTTCGTCTTATAGGCGTGTTACATTTTGGACAGGATTTAAGTTTTATTTCTCCCAGCCCATCCGCTGTGTCCATGAATTTGTCCATTGCCTTGTATTCAATGATGCATCGGTTTCCACAATCTTGAAGGACCACAAATCTTGCATTTTCTTCATCGTCTTCACCAAACAATATAGTTGCAACTTTATCTTTGTCGCAATGACGACATTCGTTTGGACATGGTTCCCCGCACATACCTATACATGCGTGTCCACATGGTAGACATTTTTCGCACGGTTCGTTGCATCTCGGACGATCGCATGGCTGAGAGCAAAGCCGACTACATTTATAATGTTTACATATCCATTCGCAAGGCATCTCGCATTGGACACATAATTCACCGCACGATTTGCTACACTTGCTGTGGTTACACCTGTTGTTGCACAAGTCCTTGCATGGAGGACACATGCTACACATGTCCTTACATTCGTGTCCACATAGAAGGATGCGATTGCATGCGTCTTTACATGTTCTATGAAGTCGTCCTTCGAAGCATGATCCACAGGTACCAAGGCACATATGTCCACATGTAAGTTCACTGTAACAAGGTTCAGGACATAATATGTTTGCTGCTTCGAAACATCTGACTTCGCCGACGTGTTCACAGGGCCATTTTTTCTTGACATAAGTAAGGCAATCTTTTGTACACAATAGATCACATCTAGATTCGCATTGATGGTTGCATGGTAGTAGTTTGTTACATGGTTCCGAACAAACACATGTCGACGGGTCTTGATGGCAGGGAATGTATTGCTTGTGCCCACAATCTGGTATTATCTTCTTAATTGGAACATTGCATTTTCCGCATTCCTCGTAAGCACTTCTTTTGACATCGATGCCCATTTTCACAAAGTTCACTGTAACACGGTTCAAGACATAAACTATTTGCTGCTTCGAAACATCTGACTTCGTCGACGTGTCCACAGGGCCATTCTTTCTTGACATAAGTAAGGCAATCCTGTGTACATGCTAGACCACATTTAGATGCACACTGATGTTTGCATGGTAGCTGTTTGATACATGGTTCCGAACAAACACATGTCGAGGTGTCTTGATGGCAGGGAAAGATTTGCTTGTGCCCACATTCTGGCATTATCTTCTCAATTGGAACATTGCATTTGCCGCATTCCTCGTAGCACTTCTTTGGACATCGATGCCAATTTTCACAAAGTATACTGTGGCAATCTTCCCTGCATTTGTACTTAACGTGTTCTTGGTCGAGTATGTGGCAATACATATCACAAACGTGACCACAGTTTAGCCTGTACTCACATTTCTTCTTACATCCACCCTCTGGGGCTTTGGAAAAATCACTGGCGTGTCTGGCAATTACTCCGTCCATATCAGGATGATTCTGACAATACAGTGCCAGTCCATCTCCGATGTGACCTTTCTTTTCAATGTCCAATTTTATTTTCTTCCATAGTTCAGATTTATCTGCAAGTAGGTTAAAGTTGCCAATGACATAGAATGCTTTTCTAGCCCTAGATAACGCAACACATACACGGTTGCTGACTTTCAAAAAACCAATACTTCCTTCCTTATTACTACGCACTAGAGACAGTAGAATAATATCATTCTCTTCCCCTTGATAGTTATCCACAACTGTGACCTGAACACCATCAAATTCGTCTGGGGGCATCATCCGTTTGAGGCATAACAACTGACCAGAATATGTAGTAAGAACTGTGATTTTATTCGGATCGTAACCCTGTAACATGAGATATCTACACAAACTGGCAATGTAGCCTGCTTCGTGAATGTTTGAATGGCTCCTCAAATCCCCAGCATCCGATTCTTTGTAGGTATGATTGATAAAGAACATATTGCAGGCTACGCCTTTCAATGATTCGTATTTCTGAACATCAATGTGATTTTCTAAACGAGGATAAATATGTTTTATGAGCTCTGCAATTTCTGGACGCATCCTGTGCTGTAGTGTAAGGCAATCACACCTCAACCCATTTGATATCATTCTCTCAAAAAGAGACACATCTAAATTGTAATCTTTAGCAAGGGTGTAAACCGTCGGATTGGGTTTGAGTTGTTTGTGATCTCCGATCAAGATCAAATGTTCACAGCCCTTAGTCAGTGTTGTTACAATATGAGCCTCCAGAACTTCTGCCGCTTCTTCTACAATGATAATGCGTGGATTTATTTCTTGTAAAACGGTTTGGTACCTTGCGGCACCTGTAGTGGTCATACCTATGGCTGTCGAAAGACGCATAATTTCTTTATCTTCCTGTATCACAGCCTCTTTATACCGTGTCGCTGCAACTTCGTACTCATTCTTCATTTTCTCGACTTTCTTCCACAAATGATCTGTATATTGTTTAATCCAGAAGCGATACAACCGCCATTTGTCTGGCATGGATAATCGCCACAATTCTGTGATTATATTTGCTTCCTCCTCAGTCATCATCTCTGTCGAAGCTAAGTTCTTTTGTGTATTTCTCTTAAGATTTTTTCTTGCGTATTTCGTCAATTCCCAGCCAGCCTTGCTTCTGTCGTCACGCATTTCTCCTATACTTTCTACATCAAGAGCTTTCGCTTTAGGTAGTTCATCTTCTTGTTTAGTTATATATTGAAGCTCTCGATGCATATCATCAATAGTATTTCCCAAATCAACGAACTCATCCCCATAAGACTGCCGTGGTCTCTTTTTATCCACAGCATCATTCACTTCCTGTAAACATATCCGCCTTACTAAGGGAGCAGATGATCCAAGCTCAAGCCATTCTACAATTAGTGACGTCTTCCATTTCTTGAATATTCCTGCGTCAATAAGAATGCTTCTAAATTGCGAATTAAGCAGCATATAATGCCGTTGACCAATATAGCGTTGCAGATAATTCTCATGTATAACGTGTATTGAAGCTATTTGTATCTTTAAACATGTTTCATTTATCTCTTCATACAACGAATCCATTTCTTCTCTGGAATCTTGTCTAGCTTGATATATGTGATCGGGGAAAGCCGCTTTATGTCTGAACTCTCGTCTGTAATACTTCAAATTGTCAGACTGAAGAATGTCACTTTTGCTCCCGCTTCCAACTCGCAGAACGTCTCCCTTATAAAACTTCTTTATGCCCTCCAGAAATTGATCTAGAGCATGATTTGTGTAACAAACTATTAACATTGGTCTATTATCTTTTACTCCGGTGACAGGATTTTTATTCCACAAATTCCTGTTGTGCAGCAACGCTTTAACGATTTTCAGCCCTATGTACGTTTTACCTGTGCCTGGGGGACCCTGAGTTATGACGAACTCTCTAGTCAATGCCGTGTGAATAGCCTCGTACTGAGACTCATCCAAATGCAGGAGATCATGTGGAGGCCATGTCTCTCTTTTCAACAAGGACACATCTTTGGCTGGCTTTGACCTTTCACTAAAATGATATTTTGTACGGCTTACAATTGTTTTACCAATATTTTTGAGACTCGTGTCGTCCATTATTTCATAATCCTCGTCAACTAATGGTCGTAGATCTATTTTGACGTCGCGGTCGCGTCTCACATAAGCAGGGGGCCTAACATCATTTTCACAGTCTGTAATGTAATTTTCAAATGGCAAATCTCCGTCTCTGATATTCTGAAGACCAATAAGGTTATGTCTATACGCTTCGAAATAGGCTGATGTCTCCGCCATTATAAACGTATTACCGATAAGTGTTTTTACAGTGGCGTAATCGGTTTCAAAGCGGACTAGAATAATACCTCGACTGATCATCTTATCATCTATGTTGACTACAGTTGCAAAGTATAACGTGTTAAAGGCATCTAGAGACAAGCATAACAGGGTTCCGAATATCAGTCTTTTACTGGACTGCCATTCCACTTGTATTCGACTTACATCGAACTGCAATGAATAGCAAATTCCACTATCATCGCAATAAGGGGCTATAATTCTCACGTTCTTGTAAATACGGACGTCTTGAGACCCCTTCTTTGCCTTTCCATGTTCAGTCAATGATCGAACGAACTCAGCGATCCCATCCCTCAAAGGTGCAACGAAATCTTCACGCAACAATCTGAACTGTACATCTAAATAGTGATCTAAATCATTGTACTTTCCTTTAACCTTGTTTGCTCTCAGATAGTGATCGTCAGTCATCTGTAACAAGTTGTGCATATAAACGTGAGTTGTAAACACATGCAAACATATTATCAACCGAAGAAGATACAAAGAGCCATGTGAATGTATCGGGTTAGGCTAAATCTGGACTCATGTCATATCCAACATATTAAACGGTAAACGTGACTTTAAATATTGCAGACGTATCCATTTTAACAGCAAACACTGAAGACAGCTGCAATCTGGGTAAAGTTTTCGAATCATCAATTCTGCTCGAGTATTAACACAAAATAATAAAATCCTAATTCTGACCTTAATGCGAGAATATATAAGTAACTGTAAATATATCATTTCGCAAATAATCAACATGTCTTTACTGTTTTCGGTGACATTTTCTTGTTTTATTCGACAACTGATCAAGAAATGTGTTTTGTTCTTAAAGGCCTGTATACGCACATACTAGTCGTTCAACGATGTGTCATATATGTTCGTCTAGTCCAGAAGTGAAATGTTATGAAAATCATTTAAATGCAATCAGTATAGTTCTTAAGGGGAAATGAAGAATGATCTGGAGACTATCGTATCTACAAATGCTTAGGAATCACGTTCAGCAAAGTCACTCTGATTTTATACAATTAGAGAAGACTGCAAGAAAACTAAGTAGGTGGAACACTTCAACAAAATTGCCATCCAAAACAAGGTCATCGAAATTGATATTGTCCGGAAGGTCTGACCTACCTTACGTATTCTACTCATTGTCCTTCAAGTGTAAACCCCGTCATTATAGAGTAACTTAACACCTAGTTAGTTGCTGAAGGACATTTGGTTTCAGATCGCCTACGCCAAATACTGGCTGCCTGAGAGACAACACCTCTAGAGCCCTTCCCGCATTTAATATAGGACATTGCACCATAGTTGTACCTGCAGGCTATGTAGCGACCACTTTAACATGTCACAAAGACAATTGTAATGTATGTGTTTTGTTTATGCTTGTAATGTACTACCAAATGAAATAATGGTTTAGTACTTTATATTGTGTTCTATAGTTATGATGGTGTGTCTTTTCATAATGACGTTTTTTAGCTAACCTTTTCGTCGTCGTCTCTCTGTCTGTCTGTTTGATAGTATGTTGCTGCCAAAATACTTCTGTACTACGTAATCAATAAACCTATTTGAAAATTATGTCAGAGGAATGATCCTTCGATGGAACTCGTTCGAAATTATTTTTAAAAATTGAAAAAAGAAATTGTAGGGAGCGAGACAGGTGGTCCCTTTTTAGATTATAAGCTCTTCTTGTACAAAAGGTAATGACCCTATTTGGACACAAAAGTTCATTGAGTGAGCCTGTTCCAAGATTGTTCAAATCATTCCACTCTCTTGAGCGTTAGGATGTCTGGCTCATATTTATTTCATGTACATTTATCACATGAAGTCTCTCTGGGAGTGTGAAAAAAATCCCATTACATAATATGATATGACACTACACAAATATCATGATTTATGACACTACTATAACCTTTGAAAGTTTGGTTTCCTGTCTTACGCTCAAGTCTTTGTTACAATGCGGAAAGCAAAATATGAAAATGGCGTCACGTCAGCAGTTTAACCTTATAACGTTAGTCACTTTGGCTCCAAAACCGGCAAATTTCATGTACATTCTTTCGAAATACGCCCCAGAAATCACTTTATGTGATAAACATAATGTCTCATACGTGTTTATTTATTACCACTATCAAACCGTTAACTAAGCCGAATATTACGCTTGTCAAGGCTTGCGGCAAATCATATAATCGATTAGGCAATTTAAGTGATGACAAAACAGTATTAATCAATAAAATACATAAATAAACAATATAATAACAAATAAACAATAAAAACATATATATATATAAATCAATAAAATACCTAAATAAACATTAATAATCAATATTAACTTGGCCTTGATATCGGCAAGATTAACAAACTGAATAGGTTTCATGAAGCTTAAAAGGGACTGAACACCATAATGGTCCAAAATCGTTATATTTTATACTTATTCTAATTAATCCAATATACGTCGATATATATGTAACGGAATGTTGTAGAAGGTCGTACAAGTCTTGTTTTTCATTACTTCATAGGAAATAAGGAGCTAAAAAAACGTCCGCTTCGAGTTTTTCCCGTTTAAAAATACCGTGGAATTTCCTCTTGCTCATTTGAATTTGTGGATTCAATTCGGCATTCTCTAACACTATCGACTCATTACATTCATGTATGCGTGAGTGTAAGGAACAACAACTCTGGGATGGAGATTGTCAATTCGGTTGTAGTGATCACGTGATAAATATACAGCGATATTTTTAGATTTACTGGGTTACTAACCAAGTAGATTTTACAATGCAAAATAACGAAAAATCTCCGCAATATTAATAGTGTGCATATATTGTAGTACATCAGTCAGCAACTATCAATGCCTTACATGCAAAAACATCAAGGTAATAGCAATATTTAACAATTTTCTTTTTTTTTTCGCTTTTTTCTCATATGGGATTCAGTCCCATTAATAACAATAGTGGTATCTAGAGTGTTAACAAGCACATTATTGACGACTGACGAACGGTATACAACGGACAAAAGGCGATCGCAACAACTTGGTTTGAGCCTTTGTTGGTTCTCAGTTGAGATACAAATCAGAAAACAACTTCCAAAGAAATAAAAATCTTAAATTTACTGTTTCATGTTGCCATTGTAACAGAGGTTCTGGATAAAGGACATCCTAAGGAACTTGAGTTATGTGATTGAAGATTGAGTAGGCCTTTGAATGCATGGATATGTGGCATTTAAAGAAATTCTGAGAAACGATTGACAACGGACGGACGACGGACGTTGGGTGATCTTAATACCCTGTTTAAGTTGATCGTGTTTATGGGAGCTAAACACTTGATAACAGACCCATTAGCATACAATGAAATTTCCTTGACTTAGTTTAATAAATATTTCCGATCTTTTTCCAATTCAACACAAACTTGTATTGTTGCATTTCGTATGATTTTGGGTTCCATTATAATATTCAAAGCCTGCATTACCTGCATATCAGATGTTTGTGGTAAAATCTTAATCTCCCGAAAGTCATTTGGTGGTCCTTTGGCATCCAACTCCTTATCTCTAGCTTCATATTTGTTCCCCACATTGGCCCTGTTAACGATTAAATGCTTGATACTTAACATAAATGAAACTTACATACTTTTAAGTTCGTGCTTGGTTGAATGAATTTAATTCTACATTCTAACTATCAACTTTCAATAACGAGAGATCTAGTCCTGGTGTTAAAATGTTTCTATTAATAGTATAATTGTTAATTAATCTGACTGTGATAAAGATCGTTTAGATTGTTTAATTAGATATTTATATTTATAAATTGTATGCTTTTATAACGCTATGCCTTCCATTTCTCATCGTTCACAAGGCAGATGGAATCAATAACTTTATAAACTCATATAATCTATAATCGGCGTCGCGTTTTAAATATTTCGTTTTATTTTATAACACTAACCTCGCTGAATGTTTAAGGCGTTTGTCTCTGAGTTCAGTGAATTCTCTAAATCGTTCCACCAGTTCGTCGTCTATGATGTTTGACTTAACACTCAGATCATCAATCACCATTTGAAGCATAGTGTGAATACCTGATACAATATATGCAATAATAGTATTATTAAAATGTTATCAGTGACACTCTCGCGTCTTTGCTGTATAAACATGTAATTTACATATTGTACATTGTGGATTAAATTTCAATATTTTCAGATTCATTGATATTCCTTTCAAGAAGATGTCATCTTTTCGAATGAGCAGATTGAGATCGGCCGGTCTCCGGGAGATTATGGTAATTACATATATTATATATCTATTGTACAGAGATTATCGCTGAATGCTGTCAATTGTTTATTTGTCTGTATGGTTTTCTGAGACGAATTATTTTTCAGTTATATCACAGTGATTCCTGGATATGTTACCAGTAGTACTGGTCCATTCATCCTGAAACGAGCGAGTCAGTCGTAATGCTGAGGCCGCAATCATCCTGAGCGCAAAGAAGGAAAAACAATTACTAACATATAGATTGTTTTGTATGTAAAAAGGTCGATGATCGAACCGCGACTTCCCGTACCCAAGGCAGACGCTTTACACCATACACACAGAGGCGGTAGATAGTGTCAAAGTTAAACTGTTCTTAGTATAGTTTATAAAGAATACCGATTTTTAAACTAAGTGAGAAATGCTTACATACGAATTCTGGTATGCAGGTCGGATTTTTCAAAATAATTTCCTCCATAATTGTAATCATGTCTGCAATCGGTTGTTTAAATTCTTTTGTCTTCTCTTCCGAAATTTCATTGATCATCGTCATGAAAAATCCAACAAGTGAATTAAAGAACCCTTTCTTTTTAATATCGATGTAAACAGTATTAAACATTTCATTTGTAGAGTGACACGTAAATGCTTTTGCAATAACTTCAAGAAGCAACGGTATCGGACATGTATCTAAGGCTTCCTTAAAGCCAGTATGGGAATTGGCTAAGATCGACGCTATTTCGCTTGGTTCTAGGCTTTGCAATTCATGAATGTTTCTGGCAGTCATTCTGCCCGTAAAACATTTTCCTGTCTGGAGACCTTGCCCTCGGCCAACGCCGACGCCGACACCATACAAATGTTCCCGTTCGATGTTACCGTATTTTTCCTTATAAGCTTCATTTTGTGACAGTCGATTTCCTAGATATTCAGGAGTGTTCCTTCTATGTTCTTTTTGTGGATGCCGATTGCCTTCAGGTTCTCGAATGCACTGCTTTCGCCAATCTCTGTTGTCACTCCGCTGTAAACTGGCATTGGTAATATTTGGTTCTTTTTGTTGTTGTTGTTCCCAATCAGATATCGAATTACGTTGGATGTGTCTATTTTCTCTAACTCTTTCGCGCAATTCACCATCACTTTCGGCATTGCCGTAACGTCGCTCTTCTAACGGGTCTCCGTCAATCTGCCTGGTTTGATGGTTAGGACGGAAACCTACATCGTTGTCGTATTCTTCTTCGCGCCAACATCGGTCAGTCTCTGCATTTCTAATATATTGTTCTTTTGGCTATTCAGGTGGAGGCCGATTGCCTTCAAGTTCTCGAATTTCCTGTTTTTGCCAATCTCTGTTGTCACTCCGCTGTACACTGGCAATGGTAACGTTTGGTTCTTTTTGTTGTTGCTGTTCCCAATCAGATATCGAATTTCGTTTGATGTGTCTATTTTCTCTAACACTTTTGTGCAATTCACCATCACTTTCGGCATTTCCGTGACGTCTCTCTTTTAGCGGGTCTCCGTCAATCAGTCTGGTTTGATGGTTAGTACGGAAACCTACATCGTAGTCGTATTCTTGTTCGCGCCAACATCGGTCGGTCTCTGCATTTCTAATATATTGTTCTTTTGACTGTTCACGTGGAGGCCGATTGCCTTCAAGTTCTCGTATTTCCTGTTTTCGCCAATCTCTGTTGTCACTCCGCCGTACACTGGCAATGGTAACGTTTGGTTCTTTTTGTTGTTGTTGTTCCCAATCAGATATCAAATTTCGCTTGATGTGTCTATTTTCTCTAACACTTTTCTGCAATTTACCATCACTTTCGGCATTTCCGTGACGTCTCTCTTTTAACGGGTCTCCGTAAATCTGTCTGGTTTGATGGTTAATACGGAAACCTACATCGTAGTCGTAATCTTGTTCGCGCCAACTTAGATCTGTCTCTGCAATTTTAATGTGTTGTTCTTTTGGCTTTTCAGGTGGAGGTTCAGCATGTTGGTGATCTCCTCGTCGTAATGTGCCATTATCATCGCGGGCATGGCCGTCGTTTTCGGTATTTGTCAATCCTAAATCTGATTGTAGTGGTCGACTGTAGATCAAGTCACACTTACTTGTTTCTCCGCTTAAATAAATGAAGAAGTGCATGTATATGGTATTTTAGTGTTAGTCATGTCATTTGATGGGACTTGTGTACTCAAAAACGGATAAAAATCGCCTCGCTTCAGATCAGATTTTGTCGGATATCTAAACTGGTACGTAACCAATTGAAACATATTATGGTGTAGCGAAGACTCCGAGTACTAGTTACTATATATCATGTGAATTCCATATTTGGTTATCAAGCTATATAATCTGAAACCCATGTCGTGCTGTATAATATGTATTGATATAAGGAAACTTAATAGGTTTATTTAACGTTAAACTCCTTGTGTATGTTCATCCGTGGCCTTCTGAGCTACCGATGCTATTTCGCAAGACGGCATGGCGTCTTTTCTGTGTCATTGTATGATTCAATTGGTCCAATGCAACTCGACAACATCTTACCTAGAGCGAGGCGGGAATTTATTTCTTCAGTGTTTGCAGTTAGTTCTTTTTGTGTCATTCTCCTGTCATCTTTTGTTATGCTTGGTTGAATGATGTTTAAAGCCAATATTTACACTTTTGCCAGTTTTATCACAACGTTTCATGGGTAAATTAACAGTAATACTGGACCATTTATTCTGAAACCATCGAGTGAGACGTAATATTAAACCCACAATCCTGAGCGCCAAGGAGGGAAAGTCATTACTACCTTTTCTAAAGACATGACCCCGGCCGGGGTTAGAACCCGCGGCCTCCCGCACACGAGGCGTTCAATACTGGTATGACTTGGTCGCCTATCTATATATCTAGGGACAGGCCATTATACAAACATGTATCACAACACATAGTAAAAGGGGAATAAATAAAGGGTAATTAAATGCATTGCTATGTGCTATCAAAAATACTTCACGAAAATATGATGTTATTATGTCTGAAAACGAGGTCTGTTTGTGAGGAAACACCAATCAAAGTAGTTCATGCATCGTATCAAAGGTCTTATCTTCACTACTGAATTTGTTCACTGTGACATTTAAAGAAAATACGCTTGTCAATTCAAGGTTTTCAATGACAAGAATATATATCTCTTTCACTGATGAATTTCACAAAGTCGACTCTTCCATGTTGAAAATTAGACCAATCCATGTTTCGTCCAACAGAAAATGTGCTAAAGTTTATTGTATTAGTGCCAAACTATGACTATTTCAGGACGGACAGCTCGTCACGAGCAGTCTCACCTGAATCTACATTATTTGCAAAAGCTTTTAATTTCCTTTGGCAGCGAAAGAGATATAATAAATACTGAATACTTCAAACAACTCATTCTCATTTACGCACACGAAGGGGACGCTCTACCATTACACCACCGAGGCGGTCGATAATGGTTATGAAGTCATGAATCAAATCGTATATAATCAATACAAGTTTATCGACTTTATCCAAGGGCACATCACCATGACAACCGTGACTGCCGATCCCACGATGGAAAAATGTTTTTGTTGGCGGATGATCATCGCGATTAAATACTCTGTGATCACTGCGACACCGTCGACGGTCAAATTGGTCACCGCGATCGTCATTCCGTCGATTCGAGAATGTTATCTATCCTGATATCACCGCGATATCATCGCGATTATTTTCATGTACAAATGTATTACTTTTATTAACTTTTATTTTATGACCTGACTTTCTGAAATTTATTCCATTTTAGCAAATTAGTCGAAAAAATGTGGAACAGGTTTCAAAGAAATAATATATAGGCGATTAAGAATTAACAATGAATTTGTAGTTGTGGCAATTGACAATGGCATTACGTCATTTTATTAGTGAGATTTAAAGAAAGCTACACATCTTTAAGGCAGAATTAATAGTCGAAGTCTTGACAGTATTATTATCACGTATTGTATTGTTTCCAGAATACATCAAGTTTAGTGGAATTTTAATAAATTTAGTTGTTACGTATATATGCTGTTTTATCGCTAGCACTGTTCATAAGGTAATTGGACATAAGAAATGGGCCAAAAGTAACAGTTTGTGCACAGATAACAAGTAACAGAACAAAACAGTTCTAATATTTTCATTTCGGGTTAAATTATTTGTTCTTTCTTTCATTTAATACTAGACACATTTCAATAAACGTATTTATAATTGATCTTTTGTTTATGTGAAAGATTTAACTTTATTTCTCAGAAATTGCAATGTTTGTTTCGTCATTTCCACTTTCCCCACAATGTTTCCTTCCAATTGTTCAAATATCTGATAGAAAATATAATTGCGTGCAGACGAAATTGCTCATAATAAGCAAAGTCTCCTTTTCCAATGATGTTTTCTTTAACTTGTTTAAACATCTGACAGAAGACTAGCAATAGTTATAAAATTTCATAATAATTGATGACAGAATATATCATTGCTTGAAAAGGAGAAATTGCTAATTATGATCAATTTCTCTTCTCCAACAATGTTTCCTTTCGCTTTTTCAAACATCTTCAACAACATATATTCGTACTGTAATAAAATAAAAAATAAAAATTAAAAAACTCCCAGTAAAATGGCGAGAAAAAGCTTATCGAGTCAAAGGAATGTCACCGCGAATACGCGATGGTTCCATCGCAATCCCGCGATTATCCGTTTTATTAACCACTGGGGCTATCTTGTTGCCTCCGCGGTGGTAAAGAAAATCATATCGCGTTGATGGGTGGGCGTCCGTCTATCTTGATGGATCAAAAGAATTGTCCGTGTTAAGATTTGTCCGCGATGGCTCGCAGACGATGCGTTTTCCGCAAGAGCTGTACTGTACAACAATGGGTAAAACTATGAGGAAAACCTCGAAAATTGAAAATGAATATTTCGAAAAGAGTTGAAAACAATATGGCAATAGGAGAAATTGCTCATAATGGACCATTTATTATTTTGGTTCAATGTTTTAAAACGTCGTCTTTTGCAGAGGCGTCAGGAAGCGTCGACATCTGGGAAATGGTTTAAAAGATACATGTACTAGTACAACGATTCACCTGACCTTAACTAAAATGTGCTCGTGATAATCGATTAAAGTAATAGTTATCTTGATTTATGCTTTATCAATTCATGTATTTACAGCTACGTAATTGATTTATACTTAAATGCTTATCAAGCGAATAATACATTCAGATAAAAAACAAACAGCAAGGAGCGGCTCTTAATGCTCATCTGATTAATCAGAACTGTTACTATGTTAATTTCAAGAGATAGATCCAGGAGTTAGTTCTAGTTAAACAATGTATTCGATTTAGCTCATGTTCGAGTTAGACGATGTATTCGAATAAGCGAGTTTTCGAGTTAAATGATATATTCCAATTACCACATGTTCGAGTTAATTTATCTATTCGAATTAGCGAATATTCGAGTTTAATTATATATTCTGTTAAGCGAATGTTCGAGTTTAATTATATATTCTGATAAGCGAATGTTCGAGTTTAATTATATATTCTGATAAGCAAATGTTCGAGTCTAATTATATATTCTAAGCGAATGTTCGAGTTTAATTATATGTTCGAATTAGCGAATGTTCGAGTTTCATTATATATTCGAATTAGCGAATGTTCAAGAGTTAAGTGATATATTCGAATTATCACATGATCGAGTTAAAGTATATATTCGAATTAGCGCATATTCGAGTTAGTTGATATATTCGAATTATCACATGTTCGATTTAGACGATATATTCGATTTAACACATTATCGAGTTAAAAGATATATTCAAATTAGCGAATGTTCGAGTTAAACGATATATTCGAATTATCACATTTTCGAGTTAAACGATTTATTCGAATAAGCGAATGTTCGAGTTAAACGATATATTCGAATAAGCACATGATCGAGTTAAACGATATATTCGAATTATCACATGTTTGAGTTAAACTATATATTCGAATTATCACAGGTTCGAGTTAAACGATATATATTCGAATTATCACATGTTCGAATTAAACTATATATTCGAATTATCCCATGTTCGAGTTAAACGATGTATTCGAGTGAGCACATGTTCGAGTTCTAATAAGCACGTTTACCATTCATTGCCAATTCACTTTATAACCTTACCTTTGCGCCATTTGAATTGCTATTTCTTGTGATGTGTCATTGAACTGTTAATCTGAAAAAAATTCACCTCAATAATACAACAGACATCGAGAGTATAAAGCATGAACAGTTTCAATTGTGAAGAACTACTGCAATGCTATATTCTAATTTGTATTAGAAACACTTTGCCGAAGATGCACCGAGAAATCTTAGGTTAACGTTCACAACAACAAGAAAGTACTAAACACGGCAGTGTTTTACACGAATATTTTATTTTTACTTTTCCAAGATATTTACACAGAATTAGATCCGGCAGTCAACTGATTAATATAACAAGCAATGCCATCGAGTAGGATCGATTTCCTCTATCAGTAATTAAACATTCTTACAATGAAGTCGGTATGGAGAAATCTGAATAAAATCCAGCCCTATCATGTCAAATAAATCACAGACAGTCGTGTCGGTATTTCTATGAGTGCGCTTCCAAGCCCCAAAAGTTATGTCGATTGCGACGCGAGCTGTCAATCCAGGAGTTGTGAGTTCAAACCCAATGTGACAAGCGGCATTCGTCTTCCACCAATGGGCTAACAGTCTTTGTTGAAAAGCAGCTAGTTGTTTGGAAAGACTGCTGTGTCGAGTACTGGTGTGAGGAAGCCAGAAAGAAATGCTAAGATGAACTGGTGGCAGTGATAGAACTGAACATTGTTGAAAATGGCGATAAACCCTAATCAATCGATCAATCAAGCTTCCAGGTTAGGAGTGCAGTGGTATAGCGTCGGCCACTCTTTAAATACGGGATTTGAATCCCCTTCTAGGCAGGTTCTGCATTTGGGATTTTCACACACCAAAAGCTGCGAGTACAGGTTATTTTTGTAGGAAGCATTTATCGAGCTTGAATAATAACACCTAAAAGCTTGTTTCACAATCATTGTAAAATAATAAAAGGTGAATCTAAACTAAACTAGTAAACCAATGCTTATAATACATATCATACTAGCGATCTTCGATACCGAATTGGACGTCTATAACAAAAACTTAATAGCGTGGCATTATTCATTAAATGGAAACGTCAGGATTGTGGGAAGCATAACGACTGACACGCCTTTGTTAGGACGATTGATAGTACCGGTAACTTACCTTACAAAGGCAACACCGTAATTAACTGAACATTTTTTATTTAAAAAAGGCATAAAACAGCATTCAAACACGAATGACATAAAGCAAGAAATAAACAGATCGAAAGGCAGACAATGTTAACTCTTACCGTATCATCGTACATTGTATATCGGTGTATTGATGTTCGATGCTACATCTTCCGTATATGGTCATAAATCTCTTCCCGATCTATCTAGTACCGTAATTGGTATTCAAAATGTATATATTACGATAGCGTAAGGAATATTAGACTATACGCAGTGTGAAACGGCGTCAATATGTATGTGTTCGCTATTAAATTTTCGGAAAATTGATACTTTCGTTTTCCCATTTTATTCGCTTATCTTCGGGTAGTTTATATTTGAAAAAACCCGATTTTGGCTGGGAGCCAATGTTGACGTCAACACAATATCTTATATGACCCTCTTAGCCGGTGTTTGGACAAATGATAGAAGATGCGTAGAAGATAGTATAGTTATTAAATAAAAGCACTGAAGATGCTGTTGGACGGTCCCACTTGTATGAGTGTAAAACGCTGGTATCCTGTTGAACATATGAATGGCAGCCAAGATTGCTATAAGCAAAACGCTATGTGATAGCACTATTTGAAGATAGAGGACATTGGTAATTATCCTAGGGGATATTATCCGTACCCCGCCACGTCTAATGTCTTTATGTAACAGGATAATATAAAGGTATATGTGTGTATAACTAAAAGGGGTTTACAGTTGTATTTTGTATGTCAATATGAATTTTTGACAAGTCTGCCGAAATATTTATCAATATGCCATTCCTGTCACACCAGCGAGTAAAGTGAGTAGCGCGTTTAAAATAGTTGATAGGCTGGCAAACGCTGAACTTTCGCAGACAGGATTAAGTGGAAACACTATTTCAGCGTGTCCATAACGCGTTGATAACGGTCAGCGCATGAGTAGCGTGTGAGGAACGCGCTCAGCGTAAGAAGCGCATCACTGATTTAAAAGATAACATAAGACAGCTTATCGCCAGCGTTCGTCAGCGCGTGATTAACGTGTTATGGGGCCGTCACACCATAACGTTCTGGTCAGCGTTCTATGACGTTTGAGAAAAGGTTGGTAATCGTCCATGGTTGATGGTATAGCGCCAGAAGAGCGTTGTGTGAACGCTGGTGAACGCTGGTGAACGCTGGTAATCGTCGATGATCGTCGGTGATCGGCGGAGAAAGCTGGCCCGAAACAAAAATTAGTTCTCATGGAGACCAGCGTTCTTCATCGTTTCATTTTAAACGCTGGAGAACGCTGAAGAACGTTCGTGGAACGTTTTACTAGCGTTAGCCGAACGTTGCACGCGTTCGGCAGTCGTTAGTCAGTCGTTACCCTAGCGTTACTTGGTTGTTATTAATCGTTTGCTTCTTCCATCTCTTTGCCATGGTCGGAACGTCCTCATTGTGGTCTTCGGGGTCTTCAAGGGGTGTCACATGGTGTGTCACTCCTCGGATTGGCTCTTCCTCGTGGTGTTGTTCTTCGTCTGATGACATTGCTAGAGAAAGAGGCTTTGCATTCTTCTTACTTGCAGCGCTAGTAGCATAAGCCCCCCTCACACCTTTTTTCGTCTTGGCGGCATGATGTTCACTGTTCAATCTCAGAAGAACAACTGAATCCACTTTTATTTTCCAGCGTTTTATACCCGTTTTACCATAAAACCCACACGCCAGCAAAACGCTATTCTGTCGTTATTCACACGTTAGTCACACACTCAACACGCTCGTCTAACGTTGACTTATCGTTCGTCGCGCGTCAGTGACACGTCAGCACACGCTAATAGTTTTCAGGGGTGTTTTACTTGGTCGCTGTTACACGCACCTCATGCGTCAGTCACACGCTAATCATGCGTTAGTCACATGTTAGTCACACGCCAGATGTGTCCACCTCGCCCTAGAACGCTCGAAAATTGATCGATTAGAACGTTCAGAGAACGTTGACCAGAACGTTATGGTGTAACGGACCCATTAGTTTCGCACTCGACGACTGCCTAGCGTGTGAGTAGCGCGTTCTAACGCGCGCCAGCGTACTGCGACGACCACGTGATTGTTTGTATATAGCCGACGCGCTACTACAGTACCAGCGTGTTGCCAGCGTACGCCAGCGTGTGAGTACCGGATAGCAACGATCGTCCAGCGCGTTCGACGCGTGAGTAACAACCCTCAATCGTTGCCAGCGTGTGGAGTCACACGCTGGCAAACGCTAGAAATTGTAGGTATGTTGAAAAATGTATTTTCTTCCTCAGTGTAATACAGCGTGTCAAGCGTGAGAGGAACGCGCTCAGTATGTTGCTAACGCTGGCCTAGCATTGGTCAGCGTTAGCATGCGTGTTGCCGAAATTCCAATACGTTACTCACGCGTTGGCCTAAAACGTTCTTGTATGACAGGGCCATAATAAACCGATCAATTATTAGGGGATCTTATAAACAGTGAAGTGCTTATGTAATCGCCATACTATTTATAGGTAAATCCATTTACATGATCATGACATGTTTACAGTCTGCTTAAGCCTTTATCACATAGACCAAATATACAGCAGATAACTTTGAAAATATTCAGGCAAACATATTGATAAACTGTATTACTGAACGTATTGACTAGTGATGAAGACATTGAGGAAAAAGGGGGGAAATTGCTCAGTTTCATTTGATCGTTGAAAATAAGACAAAATCAATAATTTGCTAAAGGGGAAAGGATAAAATTGTATCTGCAGCAAAGAATTTAAATATCTAGAACATGGAAATAATCAATTTGAATCAGGTTTGAAAACAAAGTGTGAAAGTAGAAATTACTTATTTCCAACAATTACTCGATTTCCCACAATATTTATAAAATAACAGGTATGAGTAGCTTTAACGGTACAGGTATGAGTAGCTTTAACGGTACAGGTATGAGTAGCTTTAACGGTACAGGTATGAGTAGCTTTAACGGTACAGGTATGAGAAGCTTTAACGGTACAGGTATGAGTCTCTTTAACGGTACAGGTATGAGAAGCTTTAACGGTACAGGTATGAGTAGCTTTAACGGTAAGGGTTTAAACATTTACAGAATGCATTTTGACGCATATGCAGCAGACTACATTTAACCCTTTCCCACTTGTAGACGCTTTCTGACGCCTCTGCAGCAGACGACTTTTGAAAACATTGTGGCAAAGGAATAAATTGCTCAAAACAATTCTCTTTTTGCCACAATGTTTTCAACTCTACATTATAAGTAAATTCTCATTTATGGAGATGTTTCATATTTTTGTTAATATGTTTTCAAAGTCGTCTGCTGCTGAATTGTTGTAAGTGGGAAAGGGTTAAAAACATCAGGATAATCGTTGCAATTTCTCGTTTTGCCACAATGGTTGTATTACTCTTTTGAATAATAATACTTTCAATTATAAAGATTTGTATAGTTTACTTAGATGTATTGAAAGTCGTCTGTTGTAGACTTATTGGAATCCGCTTTGGTCGAGTGGTTAGCGTCGGGAATTTCCAAACCGGGTGTCCCGAGTTCGATTCCCAGTCGCGGCACTACGGTCATGGTGAAGTGCCCTTGGGCAAGGCACATTTTCTAGCCTAGTACTGGTTTGTTTACCCAGGGATCATGAATGCGTGAACTGTCGCCGTGATATAACTGAAATAATGTTGAAAGCGGCGTAAAACCCCAATAAAACAAACCAAAATTGTAGACTTATTGTATGTGGGTAAACAGTCAATCAACACCTCCTATACACAAGTCAAACATATTCCACAATCATTTTGACGCATAGATATGTGTCGGCTGCAAAACTGTAAACTTAGTGAACTCATTCATATATTGCATGTGGATATATATTGTCATCTCTAACACAATGTAGTAATGTTTCGCTTCAAAGATTGCCAGAAATAATAAAAGAATCAGCGGAATCCTTTTCAATGATAGCGTTTGCCTGGTTTAGAAACATACAATTAAAGAGAACAGTTGTATCTGTTTCGGGTTATAAGGTGTTTGATCAATTGGGATTTTAACGCCGTTTTTAACATGTATTAAATCATCATGCATGTACCGAGATTGCCAGTAGTTCACCTAGCTTTGTTGTAACAGTCTTTCCACGAAACCGGCTGCTTTGCCACATATAACGTAAGCCGATTGGTAGAAGACGGATGATGTGTGTCACATTTGGTTTTGTCTCAATTCGGAAATAATGTTTGCCAAGCTGGGGATCGAATTCACAACCCGTGGAAGGACAGCCGGCTTCTCTTCAGACTGCGCCACTGGGGCTCGACCTGTTCCGGGCTATAGTGGGTTGGAGAATATATAGTCATATGATCTGACAACTTAGAATGTTATAACTTAACACAACTAACCTGACAACTTAGAATGTTATAACTTGAAAAGAATAACCTGACAACATAACATTTTATAGCTTAACAAAACTGACCTGACAGCTTAGATTGCTATAACTTACAATAACTAACCTGACGACTTACCATTTTATAACTTAACAAAATTAACCTGACATCTTAGAATGTTAAAACTTCAAATGACCCTTATTCACTGGACATATTTAAAACAAACGCCACAGGAATGTTCTTTTCTTAATTATGTTCAAAGACGAATATGCTATTTATAACTCTTGTTTGTCCGGTATCAGAAAGGGAGTAAAATGCCCAATACTTAATCCGCTTGTCCGATTACAAGGTCATTTATTAGAAATGTTCATTTAGTGACTCTCTACGAAAAATGTTCAAGCCATATCAATTGGTTGAAATAGAGGCAGCGAGACGGCATCAGAATAGGGCAACATGATAACATTTTAGAATTCCATTCTTATGAAAGTGCTTTTCTGATTTGTTCATTCCGTGACCATCTTCATAATTCTTTTAAACCATGTCTATTCGATTTTTGTCTGATTTCAAGATACCTTTGTTTTTTAGCGGAAATATTGGTCTGAAAAAAATAACTGCCATGCTGCATCAGAATGTTGGTAAAATCAACGTTTAGCTTTAAACAAAATAACATCCTAAGCCATTGGACAGTTATATCAACCAACCTTTACGGGAATGTTACTTTAGTGGTCCTTTTTCAATCTGTTCAAATATTGAATGTCCTTTATTGGTAAGTTTTATTTACAGTGTTCACTCCTAGCAGTTTCACTCACGCATTCATTATTATTTTTTTCTTCGATATTAGCAGTTACACATCTGCTATAACTCAAGTGATCGATTCAGGGCCACTCTTGCCCTTTGTTTAGGAGATGCACAACTCTTGTGTATATTATTTTGGTTACGGCATTTTTAAATAAATACGTTCATTTGCATACAAACTTTCTTTCAAAATAGAAGCTCGCAATCAATTTCATTTAACAGGCACTAAAAATTAAGTATAATGCTGGAGAGGAAAAAACAGAAAATCATTCAAAACACAACTGTTGTGGTAGATTACACTTTACTTTACTGTTATTCTTGTAAACAATAATATATTGCATACTCTGAATGTATCAGTTGGTCCAGTACGATGTTCATGGTTTATTTCCATAGAGCTATTAGGTAATATGATCATTAAATAAAGGTACCATGTGGACCGAATGATCTATTCTGAGTTGGGGATGATTCATTTTCACAAGACTAACTTGACATTATTTCATTCTGGGGTGATGCATTAATTCTTGTATGTCATGGTGGGGATTGTTTTAGATAAATATTTCTATATATATGCACTTCTGCATCTCCTCTTAAACGATCGCAATTCTGCATTTAGTAACTTCTTTACTTTGATTTGACTGTCTGCAAATGACATTGAAATCAGACAGGTAGTTTCACAATTTTATTTAAAGCTCAATAATTGTAATCCCATTTGTGATGCTCCCTGGCGGCCATTTGCTTTTTCAACCAATCAATATGTTCATTTTAAGGATTATTAAGGACAAAACATTCCAGATGTATCAACGACACATATGTATGTAATATAAGAATAACATGTGTGATATGTTTAAAGGGAATGAACACCATAATGGTCCAAATTTTTATATTTTATACTTATTCTAATTAATCCAAAATACGTCGATATATATGTAACGGAATGTTGTAGAAGGTCGTACAAGTCTTGTTTTTCATTATTTCATAGGAAATAAGCAGTTAAAAAAACGTCCGCTCCGTGTTTTCCCGTTTAAAATTACCGTGGAATTTCCTCTTGCTCTTTTGAATTTGTGGATTTAATTCGGCATTCTCTAACACTATCGACTCATGACATTCATGTATGCGTGAGTGTAATGAACGACAACTCTGCGAAGGAGATTGTCAATTCGGTTGTAGTGATCACGTGATAAATATACAGTGATATTTTTAGATTTACTGGGTTACTAACCCAGTAGATTTTACAATGCAAAATAACGAAAATTCTCCGCAATATTAATAGTGTGCATATATTGTAGTACATCAGTCAGCAAATCTCAATGCCTTACATGCATAAACATCAAGGTAATAGCAATTTTTAACAATTATCTTTTTTTTCGCTTTGTTCTCATATGGGATTCAGTCCCTTTAAACGTATGAAACTGAAACGTTAAAACTGCACAAAGACAATATGGTTTTATGAAACGTTAATAATGTTAACCTTATTAGACATAGTAGATTGTTTTTGTTTCGCCATTTAAGTATGTCTAGTTCTCAACTATGCAGCATACAGCTGACTCTCCATTAGTCCTTTGTATGTAGTAAATATAACAACATTCGTACTCAATACTTATTTAATTGGTACCGTGATGTAACACATGTAAATGATTTCTATACGTTAAAGAATTCCAACTATTATGAAACACTACGTACATGTAAGTTAACTTGCTATGTATATCATCTTATACAAATATATAACAATATGAAGGGAAATAACCATGTTACATTAATATTCTAAGTTTATCTAGGTACCTTCCCGTGACACAAACTTGCTATGTATTGTTTTTATATTGTATGTAATGTATTTTCGGCCGGTGGCCTTAAATTACTATTACATTTTTTGAATTTGATTTTGAAAATTCCATACTAAGATAACCGATCTTTTATTTGAAAAAAAACCCACTGAGAAGCGGCAGTTCTGATTCAGTTCACGAAGGCAAACAGAACTGCTGCTGCATCATTTTCTTAATATGACTTCGTCACTGGCTTTTGTTAAGTATAAGTGAATAGCGAGGTTGATACTGTATCAATGAAAAAGTATTCAATCCTTCGTGACTCCGAACAAGTAAAAAAACTCGAGGTAATATCTGGGCTACTTTCGACTTCGAGACCTCGGTGCCAAGGAATGTTATGTTTCAGTAGTATTACGTCAGTTGATATTGTACTACGAATGATTTGTTTGTGTCTTACTCCGCTTTTCAATAATTATTCAGATATATCAGGACATTAAGTTGGGCTGCCATTTCTGCCATTATTACCATTTTAAAAGTATCTGGCAAGACCCGGCTTGGTTTAGAAGCCGTGACCCCTCGCACCCGAGCCGGACGTTCTACTACTACACCATTAAGGCGGGACGGCAGGTCGAATAAGATGTCACATGTCCGAGGCTCTGAGTAGAAAACAAAATCCTGTATCTATAATCAACTTCATTTTTACTGTTATTATATACTTATTTAAACGTTTATACAAAACAAATCCAATATTAATAGTTTCAATGACAAAATAACACAATGTACACAAATAAAAGTGTTATAATATATAGGGAATATTATTTTTCAGTAGCGATACATGTTTTAGTAGTGTACTACAAGGGGCTTGGACAATTGATATATCGCGAGACAGAAGGTCGAGAGAGATGTAAAATTGTTCATGCCTCGAGTAGACAATACGAAAACATGTATCGCTACTACAACATAATTGTCCTTTTATTATATACCATGTATACATTTTAAAGACAGAATAAAAATAAATATACAAATGACACAATTAACGCATAAAATATTATTGTTTATTGTCGTATGAACAACGACCACCTACCACATTTTGAATGACGTTAAAGGTTATTTCATTATCGCTACTTCAACATTTGTGTCCTTTTATTACATACCATGTATATATTTTAAGACAGAATAAAAAAAAAATACACATTTCTATATACGTATATAAAGAAATAGCACAATTTACACATAACATATAATTGTTTATGATTGGCGTGTGAACCAAGCCCAACTACCACATTTTGACTGATGTAAAAAGCAGATAACTTCCGTCGGGCTATTTTGTGCGCATACGCACCTTGGAAATGTTCAGACATGTATAAAACGAACACTACTAAACAAGGTCTCATAAACAAGTTTATGACAAAAACATGTACAAATGTCAACCAGGAAATTATCAAATGGACCTAAGCACACGAACATAGACCTACGTAGGTGTTGAAATCAATAGTATTTAATATTAAATGACTAAGGCTTGCTTGGACATGTCATCCTAAGTAAGTTTCGACTAGGCGGTTAACTGAGATGATCCTGATCTGACTGTGATGAGGCCAAGGCTGATCTGTTTTCGGTTTTCGTGTGACGTGAACATTATCCCGCTGAATTTCGTGGATCATAAGCATCAATCCGATTTAAATCTTTACCAGATACAGACGCTTTCTGACTCCTCTTCAGCAGAAGACATTTGAAAACAGTGTGACAAATGGCGATATTGCTCATAATGTTTTCAACTATTTATAATAAATGAAATATTCCCTTAAAACAAGATATGTTTTTAAAGTAGTCTCTTGCTGATTTGTTGCACGTGGAAAAGGTTTAAACAAGTTAACACATGTTAATTGAGTAAACTTTACTAAATATCGAGTAGTGAAAGTGCAGGATGATCTTGCTCTACATCATTCACAAATGCAGTGTAAATTTGTGCAACACGGCATACGCACATGCTGTTTAAAGTCGCTAATAGCGGGATAAGGCATAATCTGCCCCGGTAGCGCAGTTTGGCGATCAAATATGTACATGTTGAAAATCAATTACAAAATACAATTAAAATGCAATATAATATACAAAAGTCGTGTCAACATGTTCACACCATTTACATACAGTATAAAGAAAAATATGTTATCAATATACATAAGGAGCATGGTGCATGTTTAAATTCAATTACGAGATACAACTAAAATGCAATATACAATACAAAAGTCGTGTAAAAAATATGTTCACACCATGTACATGTACATACAGTATAAAGACAAATATGTTATCAACATAAATTAGGAGCATGTTGAAATTCAATAACAAATACAACTAAAATACAAGAGAAAGTTGATGCAACGCATCAATGTCGCCGGATATCCAATAGTAGTTGAATAAACAGTTATCAACTGAGGGGCATATTGGAACATCAGGGGTAGGGTCAAGTGAAAATGTATCATAACTTGCATTGTTTTGTCAACGAAGTGAATGATAATTGAAGCCTTCATTATTTATGATCAATCTCCATTCCAAAGTAGGTTGACCATACACACAACCAACTAATTATTGATCATAAACAGTAATGGAAATAAGAAATCTTGCCAATCATTAGTCTTAGTATGTATACAGTGCTTTCATTAAGGAATAATTATAAGATTTGTGAATTCCACATACACTTTTTAAGATGTTTGTCAGAATATTTGAATTTTATTATTTTTCAATAAAACCACAAAACAGACAATTTAGGATTTGCATGCAATAGCACGTCATTTTACCTTTCCTCTATTAAAGTCAACATTGGACACCTTTGCAGCAATCTACTTTTAAAACAATGAGTTGAGGGTTAAATTGCTGAAGACATGAGTTTTCTCTTTTTCTCAAAATGATATTAGCTTGGCATCCTAATTATATCATACTTTAACAAATGTTGAAATGTAGTCCAATATTTATAAATTAGACCACCTTCAAAATATAATATCAACTAAACAGTTAAATATGCAGATCGGAAGCAATATGCCTTTAGGGAATTAAATGACACATTTAAAATTGTCAAGGACGAACTAATTTTGTACGAAAGACCCGATTCTTTCTTATTCGCAGAGGTGTCGTTCTTGAAATTCTCTTTATATGCAGAGAGTGTTCGTTCAAAGTAATTTTTCTATTAAAACTAGTTTTATCTCGGTTTGTTCTTTTCTTCATTTGTTTCGAACCAAATATACATTTTAAATCACCTACTATTTACTATTTGTAAGTGAGTGTAAAGAGACGGCTCTCTGCAAAGGAGATTGATCTACGCAGTTGGTATTCGCGAGTACCGCTTCAAGCAGGTGCGCGTATGTAAATAACATTAGACTGTGCGACGTAAAGGTTTGTAGTTATAGCCTTTTGATTACATGTAGTATATAGTGTAAAATACAGTATTTCATTCTAGCAAATAGGGACTGTTTTGTCTTCGTAAATAAAACAAAAAAACATAAATGCGAGTCAAAATAAAGAAACTGAAAATACCTAAAACATCGGAATATTTATTTCATTTTAGAAGTGTCATTACTTAGTGTTTTTAAACAGACACAATTGTAATATGTTCAAAACATCTAAATGTGCTTCTTTCTAATAATAATCCCCCCTCCCATGTGACTTCCGAAAACCTATTAAAAATAGAAGTCGCGGGCTTCTGCCCGGCGACTAACAATACAAAAGTATTTGTTGTCAATATTAATTAGGAGCTTGGTGCATACATAAAAGTAGCAGAATGACTTAATTGATATTTTCTGTCATCGAAATATAGTCTTGTTCGTTTATTTAATTATACACATACGCATGTTTTTATGATCAGATTGAAAACAAGGAATATTCAAAATAAACTGTGCAAGGGCACAGGCTGATCTGAATATTTGCAGGTCAGAAATCGTTCGTGTGACTTCGCAAAAACATTATAATGATGAATGGACGTTACGTTGTAAGGTACATGAATAATGATCGTCTAGCTTTGAACTAAATACAAGTTTAAATGGGCACTGGAACTTAAAAGGCAGTTGAGACTAGTGTATAACCAGAACAGCTTGCGTCTTCTCGTAGTCCTATCTGGATCTGCACTGATTTCCAATGAATCACAGACGCACTCGAGAACATAGAAGTTAATGACATACATGTTATATTTTGGATCATTTGGCATGGGTGTGAAAATTGAAATGTATAAACATGTTTCCTTAATACCATGCCCTGTTGTTGGTTTGCCCGGAGCACCCTCCAATTGTAGAGAGCGAAGTTTCTTTAATTGGTCAGTACCCACTATGTAAAGCGCCAACATACGGTAAATGTTGTATTGTCATTTTGTAATAAATTTACCACTACAGTATATCTCTTTCACTGCCGAATTTCACAAAGTTGACTGTTCCATGTTGAAAAATGGACCCTCCATTTTTCGTCGAACAGGAAAGTTGGTAGAATTTAATGTATAAGTGACAAACAATGCAGATTTCAGGAGAGACAGCTCGTTACGCGCTGTCTCACCTGAATCTCCATTGTTTGCAAAAGCCTTTCATTGCATTTGGTAGCGAAATAATTATAAAGAAATATCATTATATGACATAAAATACCTGATATTTTCATTTTAACATGAGCTCAACACTTTTATTGATCACCTTTACTATGCCCTTTTACATGTAAAGTGGAATAACTATAAAATGGAAATAGCAGACATTAACACTTTCAAACAGCCAAACTCATTTTTTACCCATCTGCCAACCGAAGAAATTGCCAATTATGCACAATTATTCCTTTCACAACATTTAAAATTCCTTCAATAATTGTACTTTCATTTATCAATGATTTCACAAAGTTTTTCCTATAAGCGGTCTACTCCAGATGTATTGTATAAAGGAACGTGTTAACCGAAAAATATCAATATCCGGAATTCTTTTCTATAAGTGGATATGACATTAATTATTTACATTTCTTCATACAACTATACAACTAACATGTATTCACATAAACAGTTTAGATGCGAGTCAAAAGCAACAAAGAAGTACATTATATTAAAGAGAACTGCGTTGCTAAAACAGTCAATGCCGGCTGTAGTATTGCCATTCAGGTTGACTATCGGTAGCAATCTATACTTATATACAATCTCATTAAAATCAGAGCAAAACAACTCATATGTACGTATATTTATACGAGTGTGAGAGTTTAGATCTGGTTTAAATGAGATTGACATATATGTAACATGACACTGCTATTAGCCCATAGCAACATACAACACATCTGCAACAGACGACCTTAAAAACATCTTGGCATAAGACACGTTGTATCAATAAAACAATTTAATTGTTTAATTTTCTAACACTTTGTCAAGATTTAAGTGCAGCCCATTCTGGTGTTGAAGATATCAAATTGTAAAATAACAAAAACATGTATTCGCATAAACAGACAATTTGATCTCATCAACACGAGAATGGTATGCACTTAAATTTCCATTTCTTTTAAAATCTTGATAAACACCAAGTGGTCGAAAATTTGATAATTAAAGAGTTTTAGTGGTACAAAGTGTTTTACCATGCATCAATTTAAAAGATTTCCATAAATGAGAGTTAAATTATTATATATAGTGGAAAACATTATGGTGAATTGCTCATGATGAGTAATTTCGCCTTTTGTCACGATGTTTTGCAAAAGTATTCCGCTGCAGAGGCGTCATAAAGCATCTACTAGAGGGAAAATGTTAAACTGCTAAATGTTTACACTTTGACATAAAAGTCCGACACCAATTTGATCAGTTGGCGTGTATATTCATACACCATTTCTGCATCGACTTCGGTATACCGATCAGCGGGAATATCCTCCTGGAATGTGCTGGGATATGTCATCCTGCGTCTGTCTCTGGTTATACGTGTTATCTGTTCTGCCGTCTCGTGTAATGTATATACTAATCCTGATGGATTAAAACATTAAATAACAATTTCAGTACCGCGTTTCCAACAGTAGACTCGTCCATGTTTAAAATCGGGAGACTCCATTTTTCATGTTAAAAGAGTCTTGGAATATTTTGAAAACTAAAAGGCAAACACTGATGAGTTCAGGTGAGACAGCGCGTTATGAGCTGACTAACCGGAATCTGTATTGTCTGCAAAAACCTCAACATTTTCATTGGCGCTGAAGGTGTAAATCATTCTAATTCTGTCATTTTTGAATTGTCTAACTATGAAATAATGTTGGCAATGACGCTCACAACTGCCGTATCTTTTGTCGTATTAATCGTAATAGATCGATCATATTCCTTTCTATTCCAAATGGAATCACACTTGGTCGATTCGATGCATGGTATTCGTACCCAAGCGTGGGGAAGGTAGCGGTTTCGATCCCCGGCCAGGTCATACCAAAGACCTTAATAATGGTAGTATGTCCTTCTTTGGCGCTCAAGGTAGCACAGTTAGCGACACGACTGACTGGTTGCACGGACTAGTAGTACTGGTAACTTACCAAGGAAATGCATTGATATAACAGAACAATGATTGAAAGCGGCGTCAAACATCAAACAATCAATTGTACCTCACCGTCGCAGTTACTATCCAGACCGTTAGGAATGTGTGCTCTCGGAGTAATGCATTTTTTCCTGACTAATTTTATGTATATCATCCCAGTCGGGTGTCCTTGTACAATTACAACGGAATATAACTGTTAGGCAAAGCCGCTAAATATAGGTAAACAACAACTTTCTATTTAACATTTTCCCATGTCATTAAAAGAGATATTCCATATTTTGCCATATTCATTTCCAAAGTCCTCTGATGCAGATTTGTTGCATGCAGGAAAGGGTTCAAACATAAAATAGTGTCATACCTCTGGCGAGGGAAGATAAATCAGTGGTACTTTCTGCAGGTCTTTTGTTGACATCTTTTGCGAACCACGCTGCTCTCAGAGACTTCTCAGCCGCCTTTATAAAACATAGAAAGACAAATGAACTGTATTAAAAATATGATAACTGGTAAACATTGAAAAGAATGAATGTCCGAGCCTCGTTGGAATTCATTGGTTTGATACATGAAGCTCTATTCGTTACCGACATAGCTATGGCAGCTGGACATTTTTTCTTCGTCATACGATGACGCTTTTATTCCGTTTGCTCTACTTCACAGTTCGTGCCCATTTGTCTATGACGTAAATGTATTCTATGATTCGTACCCTTGTCGGATAATTGGAAAGCCTTGCATAAGGTTACCCCCTTTCTCCCTCGATGCTCATAAGTGTGGACTATAATCGATATACACGTGTCGGAAGTGCAAATAAAAGGGAGTATACTGGTATTTTACCCACAATATCTCTCTTATTACTAAATCAAACCCTATATTTTGGGTACTCAAACGAATTGTCTCGTTGTGACGATTATGCTAAATACCTACAACATAGGGTTTAAGGTTCAAACAAGGAATTAAGAGAACCTCTAATGTACACGTTAACTAGAGCTCTGTGTGAAATATTGCTATACTCGTGATGTATCAATACGGAATCGCCATGAATAACCTTATGCATTACTGATTCGGATGAAGTTTTAAGTTTTCATTAAAATAATTTCTAAATACTATTATCCATATTACCATTTGCAAGAGTAATATTAAAATTAAATTAAAATATTGCTTTAAGCAGCCAACAGTATGTGCCGGTGCATCTAGCTCTATACTAGTGACACAGCCTGCATCTAATTCTATATTAGTGACACCTAGCTCTATATTAGTGACACAGCCTGCATCTAGCTCCATATTAGTGACACAACCTGTATCTAGCTCTGTATTAGTGACAGATCCTGCATGTAGCTCTATATTTTTCTATATTAGTGACACAGAATTCAAAAATTCGGTTCCAGTGGTCAAAGGATCAATCTTTAGTCTGCTGTTACAGTATTGAAGAACTCTTTAGGAACAACATATAACGCGTTATGTCTACACGAATATCCTGTATAACCTTGGATAGTACATTCGGCCCTCCTTAACTCTTCCGACTTGCAGATGTATTTTGAGGAAATATCTGCAGACGACTTGATTAAACCTGGTGGCAAAAAGAGAAATTGCTCATAATCAGCAATTTCTCTTTTTGCTACCATGCGTCCCCTTCTTTTCTTTACTTATACTTTCATTTGTAGAGACTTAGCATATTTTTGCATATACATGTACAGTCTTCTGCTGCATATTTGTTGTATGTGGTAAAGGGTTAAAGATAGTTACATGGTGCAACGCTCTGTATCGAGGCATATTTCTAGCTATGTACATGCTAGTCATCCAGGGATCACAGATCAATGTACTATCGACATGACATAACTGAAATACTTTTGATAGGGTTACAATACACCAAATAAATTCCTTCTTTGTTTCCATGTAAATCGAGCTGTTTCAGTCATCAATTGTCAAATTTAAAGCATTTCTCATGTAGAACACCAATATCATTGAAAAGAGTTACCTCTAAGCTTTAAAACAATCCAAAGAAACTGGGGTTCAAGCATTATGTAAGAAAGAAATCACCAAGCGAAAATCGGGCCCTAACAAAACCGGTGTTTAGCATTCGCCTTTTTTACTTTCAAACAAAGTCAAAATACTAAAAGTGTTCAAATCAATCATTTACAGTGAATTTAAAATCAATGTCCATTATTCAATTCATTCTTGTGATGGTATAAACTCATTTCTACGCAAACAAAGGCTTTTTTAGGGACTATTTAGTTGTAGATCAGCATAATGTAGTTCGCGTAATTTAACCGTAACGCCGTGTAACCTGATCAATCAGATAAAAGAATATTTCGCAAAGGAACAAATACAATTTCAAAAATAGTAGAAATGCCGGCAAATAACATGATTCAAACTGTGTTTGACAGAACATTATCTTACTTTTACACACCGCCTCGGTGGTGAAGTGGTAGAGCATCCGCCTCGGGTGCGGGAGGTCGCGGGTTCGATCCCCGGCCGGGTCATACTAAAGACTTTACAAATGATAGTAATGGCTGGCCTCCTTGGCGCTCTGGTTGCGGGGTTAGGATTACGACTGACTGGTTAGTGTCAGTACCATTAGTACTGGTAACTTACCCTGGACTCGCCGAGATTGAAAAGTGTTGAAAGCGACGTAAAACATTAAACAATCAATCAATCAATCTGACCTTAACAGCAATTACGGAGCCTTGCCAAACGAAAACCGACCCTTGGATACATGGGAATAGTGTTAACACATGTGTGTATACACGAATGAGCCGTGTTCTACGAAAACTAATGATATGAAATAATCACGTGAATATGTTTCCTGTGTCCAATTCTACCAACCTTACATAGCGCTAAGTAATACTTTTAAAATCTAAAGGAATGTTGGAACATATTCCTGCAATATGTTTTATAACACAAATCAGCTCATCTCAATTTAATGCGGCAACAGTAAATGACTTTGGTGACATAAATAGTTACTGACCAACATTACAAACAACACTGATGAAATGCGCTTTACGTATTTAAGTATTACTTAGTGCTAAGTACCTTTATTGGAATTAGGGCTAGGTGTATTACTCCTATTAACTATTTGAAAAGCTCAGTTTCGCGATGCTTTCCTAACAGTTATCGCAAGTTAACATTTTTATTAAACAGACATTTTCTAACCTGATGGAATATGTAACATATCCAGTTGTACGAAGAGAATGTTGTGCCTTTTAGACAGTTCTCAGCAAACTTAAAGTCTGCATTCGCTTGTCTCTGCCATTTCCTTGCTTCGTGGGGCCATGGGCATGGTTCTCCATCTGCACTCGACTGTTTACGTTCACGTTTTCTCTTCCTGGACTCTTCAAAATCTCTAAAAAAATCCCCCCAAAAGTCATTGTTGTCTCTATCTTTCCCGCGTCTCCAATGAGAACCACCTTTGTCGTCTTGAGAGTCACTTGCCTCTCTTGTGCCATCTGAATAATCAGCTGGAGTTCGGCCTTTTTCAAGTTGTTCTATGCATTGTTGTATATACTGAAAAACCTTTGTACTAAATGTATCATTATCTAGATTTTTGTCAGGATGCCATTTCCTCCACAATCGTATAACGACACATTTCCTAGTTTCTACATCTTGCCTAAAAGCTTCTATAAGAGTGTCTTTAATCTCCTTACATACAACATGAATTGACAACTCCTCTTCTTTCGATTCATCATCCGTGGGAATCGATCTATTACCGTCCGCATTTGTACCTTGACGCTTGTACACAACTATTTCAGTACCCGTTTGTGCCTTTCGGACAAATTTGAATAAGCGAAATGCTTGGACTATTATGGGATCATTCTCTCCCACGTCAATTTCGTATAGATCAAATAGGGGATTACCGATTTTCTCTTCAATTTTACGCAATATACGGGCATATACAAATGTAGCCATCTCATCTGAATTATCAGCATGCATCAATGGGTCGAATATCTCAAAAGCAACACAGTCAAAGTCATATTCATAGAATACACCGTAGCCATTATCAAGGAATTCGTGGCATTCAAGCGGTACTGGTGTTCCTGGTTTTGAGAATATTGAAGGTTCTTCAAACTTCGTAAATGTGTGACTCACAATTTCCTTTTTATCTAGCATATTTTCTATTCCTGTAGGGTGATCAATATGCTTAATAAAATCCAAAAATAGTACAAATAATTCTTCTCTCAGACACGACTTCAAAACTCTGTTCATATACTGTACAATTGTTTTATTCAAATCATCTCGCCACTCATTGGATCCAGTTTCAACGAATACGTTTGTTGAACTTTCCGTTTCTGCAATATGAGTTATCTTTGTTTCATCCGTATGAGGAATCTCAATTGATTTTTCATATTTGCCGTTTTCATAGGTCTTTACATGTAAAGTTGTTTTCATTTCCGAGACTGACACTAGTCTTATTTGAGAGAGTTTTTGTTGAATGGTGGTTTCTATTTTGCTATCCCAAGCTTTCTTTTCGTCACTGTAAACATGCTTTACTAAGCGTATCAGACCCCGAGAGAAAGGAGATGATTTTACAAACGTTTCAAAGTTTCTTGCTCGGCTATCAGACTTTTCCTTGAACGTTGCAGGATCAATGACTTCTTCTACGATCATGCTTAGCCGTTCAGGCTGCAAATGTTTTGGTAATTTAAGGAAGAACTTTAAGCACTTCTGTTCATCGACATGTTCTATCTCTAGTTTGTCAAGTCCTAAGAAGTAGTTGATATTACATTTTTTGTAAATGCGTTTCCTTAGATAATTATTGTCGCAGATGATGATTGAGGTTGCATTTTCCATTTTGAGCCTTTTTGTTGGTAAATATAACACGCATTCCTCTGTCACTAAATCCGCAATGTCTTTAGGGTCATGTTTTAACATGTTACTAACTGCTGCTTTAGCAATTAATAAATCTGGTTTCAACATGTCCTCATTAACACACTTATCTTTCAAGCCCTGCAATACATGAATGTAGCTGCGAACGCACGGTTTTTTTGAAGCACCAATTTCTTGAAATATTTCCGAATATTTTCCAAGTGAGATCGGCATTTTGTTCAGATACGGAGGTATTTCTTCATCTGTACTGCATTCAATAACTACGTCGGTTGCCTTTCGTACATGTATCGAATGTTCATCACTAAAATAAACTAGAGGTACTTGACTGAGTTTCCTTAGATTTTCAGCATCTACCAGTTTTGTGGTTTTCAGGCGTAGCAGGTTTTCATATACGCTTGTCAAGACGGTTTCTATAGTTGCTCTCATTGTTTTGTCTGTTGGCTTTTCAAGCAAGCTATAAAGCTTTTGACCGACATTTTTACAATGATCCACGAAATGCTTCACAAGGACAGAAGATTTTGCCTCCAATTTAGTTTTGATCTCAGCATGCACCATCAGAGTTTCAGGTAGCACCGGACGGACTGTCCATGCTATTTCTAGTTGGTCGTAAAAGACGGACTCTGAAAAACTGACCATCCTCTCTTCTTCTAAAAATTGTTTACATATACAACTAAATTGCTCCGGTATTTTACTTGGAATTATGAATGGTATCTGTGCAAGGTTCTTAAATCCCGTCTCCTTATATATTTCTTTTTGCATTTTCATAAAGACCTTTAAAAGTTTTTGCGACTGGTTTCGTAACTCTGGCGAAATTGGTGTTTGTTTCCCTTTTGCTGATATTTCCTTCGCAAATCTCTCGAATAAAGCAAGCGTCATTTTACTCTTCATACCTAGCAATTCAAATAATTTGATGTAAACATCTTCTTTGAAACATTTTGGTAACATTTCATCTTTCTGACAAAGCAAGTTGAATACTTTGACTCCTGGGTTGAATAAATCTGAGGCATTTACAAATCTATCATGACGTATTTGTATGAATTTGCATGAAGTCAGCATTCTAAGTATATGCTTTTTTTTACCCGATAGCTCTTTGTCACTGCACACAATACTCAGATATTCTAAGTGTTTATAGAAGTCATATCTGTGCATTTTGTTTTGATTTGGTATAATGAATTCAATGTAGATATCCTCCACTGACATTGACAAAACTCCTAGTGTTTGGTAGAGTTCAGTAATTTGCTTCCATGTCTTCAGGAATGTCATCTGTTTTTCGTTGCTCAATATATCTAATCCATTTACTGGAAGATGTTCTGACTGTAACGCAACATATTTTGAGTAACCAGACAAGGAAACCAACTCGTTTTTGTGGTTGATAAACAATGGCAATTCTCTAAGCATTTGGTTCACATTATTCATGTCGGCATAATTTTCAGCTATATAGTTCAGTACTGCCTCCGCTTCTATAGTTGATAGTTTTGCTTCAGTTATACGCGCCTTATTGAGATGCAAACATTTAACAATTTCCATAGGATTCTTAGAATTTGCAACGCCTTGTGCAATGCCATTTAATATGCCTTGTGTGTCATTTCCAATGTCAGTATCTACAGTCCATAGATTAAGCTTTTGGAGGGCGTTCTTCAAAGTTCCTTTTTGGAAATTTCTCAAGTCAATCATAGTCCCCATCTGACATGAGGGAACTAGGTAACAGTCTGACTGTGCAGTGATTTTGTCTAATTGTCGACAAGAAGGAATTAAGGCCACATCGTCCAAAAGCTTTAGCAAGTCAATTATGCCAATCGTTTCCATAGGATGTGTGTCATCAGACTGTTCGTTTATGGTCTCGTCCCTGAAGAATTGCCAGACCTTAACAACCCATTCTGCTGTTGGCTTACTCTTTTTCCATTTGAAAACATTTGTTGTAAGCAAAAACTGATAGGAGGACACTCGAAGAAGCTCTTTGAAATCCTGCATCATAAAGGGTTTTAACTCCGGCATTTGCAAAAACTCTTTTCTTTTCTTCAGAATAAGCTCTGTCATTTCTGAACAAAGGAATTTGTTTCTTTCGTTTTTGAAGAATTCATGATATTTGGTTACGTATATAGGTTTCTTCTTGGTTGCAATTCTGACAACACTGTCACTGGTGACTAATATCGGCAGTTCATGAATATTTTCAAGGAAGAATACTTTTTCCTTGATGCAGTAATTCATAATATTGCACATGTGATGCACAGACTCGACAACCGTCTCAGTAACCAGTGTATTTTCTTTTATCAAGCAAGCCCCTTCCTTAACTTGATTATGTGAGCAAAGAAACTTTATAACAACTTTCGGGCTCAGTGCTTCTATAGGTGAACCAGCAGCGATTAGTGATTCTTCGATATCCTTAGGTACGGAAACGATTCTCATACCAGATGCAGATAAACTATTGATCAATGTGCAATCGTTTCTATTTCTCTCTTTGTCATGGCCGTCATCCACTTCTTTTAATGTGAATATGATGTCATTGGCATACGCTGGAAACATCCATTGTTCTCTATGTAATGGGATCCACGATAGGCATGCTTTCAGAACTGCTTGATTTTCATTCATTGTCCAGGCAATGAAAAGTGAAGGCAGGAATTGTATTTCTTGATCTACTAATTGTCTGTACATAGAATTCATTAACAGAAGCCAATAACAATCCAAAATTTCTTCCTTCTTTGGCAGGAAAGAGTTGAATTCTAAAATAACATCCTTGACAACAGCATAAAACTTCATTTTCTTTCTCTTTCCAAGTCTACTGCTCGATTTCTTTCTCATTAATTCAATGAGATGCACATACGCTGGACATATCACCCCTTCTACAACGGACTTATTCCAAAGTGTTTTGTAACACGTTGTTTGGTCAAAATGGTCTGCTTTCCAGAGACCCCTTCTCCCTTCATGGTCTAATGCAAAATGGCCATGGACGTGAACTGGTAATCCAGTTTCACCTGGTAATGGCAAAAAACAAAATGACTTGTTTGGTTTTCTTTTTGATATGGATAATTGATCCGTCTTTTGACGTGAAATAACTGATGCAACTCCACCTTGCGGCAATAGACCTAGTTCACTATGTTTGCATTTTTCCTGAATAATGCCCGAAGGCGTGTAATTCCTGTATCCGATAGTTTGGACAACTACGTAGTCTGTCTTTTCACCCCATTTTTTCAATTTGTCTTCTTCTGATATTGACAGTTGGTAACTCACTGTCGAAGATGGCAGAGCAAATATTTTTGCTCTGTCTTGCTTGAAAGTCTTGCACATTTGTGAATGTCTTTCGAAGTAAACACTCCTAGCTTCATGGTCCTTATCAGTTATACTGGCTTTTATATCTACTTCTGGTGAAAAAGTATCCCCGACTTTAATAGTCATTTTGATTCTGCACATATTCTTCAGAAAAATTAGACATTCCGAAGCTTCCAGTTTAAACTCTTCCAAGATTTGCTTTAATTGTTCAACGGATATATTGCTTTCTTTAATATCGGATTGGTATCCCTTTTCTGTAGTTCTCAAAGGCAAACGAAATACTGTCCCTTGATTTTCCATTCCGAAAAAAATGTCATTGTATGGAGGTAAAACATCTTTGTGCTTAGTTCGAATAGTATTTACGTCCTTGTATCTGCGTCCAGGTTTTTCTCTACTTACAAAAGCTCTAGGTAGGAACATTGCCATTGGATCAAAGATACATAACGTTTCCCCATTTTCTATATCTGGGCCTTTTGTTAAGAATGATGGTGCATCGGTCAGGTTATACACTGAATTAAACCCAACGCCATATTGACCAGTCTTTGACGGATCTTCACCTTTGCTTCCTTTACCAAGACTTTGGATACCTTTCAGGTCTTCTTGTGTGAAAGGTTTGTCGTTATAAACGCACAAAGCAGGTCCTTGTAGCTTTTTGAACGATTCATCAAACACATCGTGTCCGTATTTATTAGTGTCGAGTAAGAAATGTATTTCTTGTGCCCCTGCGTCGTCCGCATTTTGGATTAATTCTTTGAATATTCCACTATCACAGGGATAGCCTGCTAGAATATTATTAAGTCTGGTTACAAGTGGTTCGTCTTGAAAAAAATCGACTGAATCTGATGAATCGTGAATCATCTGAGTTAACTTTGATTTAATGCCAATTGCCTTTGCAGTCCCAATAGTAAGACCTTCATTCACCATAACCATTGCGTCGGACGTATAGACTCCACTGTCGTCATTGAAACACAAAGTCCTGGCATCTCTAAGGACCCATTTTGTATCCGGAGCATAAATAATGCAAGACCCATGGTCATAGAGATCATTGTAGGTCATGTCATTGATTGAAAGTATCGACTTCAAACATTCAACTATATTAAGCACAGCTGTCCTATGTATCGCCTGTACTGCATTTCCGCTAGCACGCATACAAATCTCACTAAGCGTTTTGAGAATATCTTCTGGAGAGAACACTTGCTTTATATTCAATGCGTTTGTCAATTTCGTGTAATTTTGTAGGGGTGATTTATCTAAGTCAAACAGATAAGGTGAACAATCAAGTGAAAAGTTAGAAACAGCTACTTTGCTTGGCTTTGTGAAAATTGATGAAGTCCATACAATATTTTTGTCTGGAAATTCAATGCTGTTCAATGTTTTGTGATCATCCAAATATTTGTAAATTTTTGAAACGACATCGTTCACACACTTTGCATCAAATTTCTCTATGTTTGTATCAAATGACTGCGAGAAAAGATTAAGTTGATGCATTACCATTTCGGGTCCGATATCTTTCTGTCCTTTCATGTTTAATCTACTTCGAAGAATTGGTTCAACTTTCACGACATGTTCTCCTTTTTGTAAAGTACTGGAATCGAACACTGAGAAACAACAACTTACGTAGTCTTTAAGATAGCTACTGTAAAGCGCTGGTGCTCTCTCTAAGACGATTCTCTTCACTATTTTGTCTCCCCTGTGATCTTTGCAACGTTTTGTCTTCTTAGATGTGGAACCAATCACTTTATCAGCTTCCCAATCAGATGGCCACTGTGGCGGTCGAAGTGAAACAGGAAGAAAACGAATGGATTGTAAACGTGCCCATGCTTCCTCATGACTTGCTTCATTTCTTACAATATACTTCATCAATTTGTTGAAAAGATCTATTGCACATGTGACGCATTTCCGATTTATTTGCTCTATTTTTGCAGCTCTCTCAACGAGAAGGGTATCTGATAAAATGTCATGAACGATTCCTAGATCGCAAAGTATACCGGGTTCAATGTCTTTAAAGTCATCTATAAGAAATCTGCCATCTGATTCATTGAATAACTCGCCTATTTCGGATCGTTCGTCCACGACTTCTGCAGGTAGTTTCATTTCATTTTTTGGTTTGGTTGGAAAACACTTGTTTGTCTTCAGCCATCGATTGATCCTGTCTTTGTTCAAGACAATTGCATGCATCAGAAGCGTATGTCTCCGATCTATATCTGTCTGACTAGACATAGGCATTTCTACGATATTTGGTAACAGGTACTCCAAGAAAAAAGCCTCTGTTGTCACTGTTTTTATTTCAATACTATATTTGTTTGCCCCATACAAACACCAATAATACTCCAAAGGAAGATCGATAGTTATCTTTTGTCTTTCAAATGTGTTGAATATATCAAAAGCAGCGCCACCAAGTTCAAGTTTACGCAGGTCTGGATCTAAAAAGATGCACTCAGAAAGCGGATACAGTAGTCCACATTTTTCAAATATACGACTGTCATTTTCAATAATGTATATATAAAAGTATTTTAAAAGAAAACTATTGAGACCGTTTTGCTCTCCGGTCTGGACATGAGATGGTTGGGGCCATATCGTATAAAATTGATCACTTGTTGAATTGCCTAGTGACTTCACATGTTCTAGCATATGAACAAGAGCTTGAACAACAGCATCACGCATTAGACTTTCATTCCAGTCCTGATAAATGGATTTCTTGTCTTCCTTTCCAACAGTAAGAAGCCGTCTCCGATCTGAACTCACGGAAAATTGTCCATTGATATGGAACGGAAAACTGTGTTCAACAGGTAGAGGTAGGACACAGAAAAAATGTGACCTCTTGTAAAAGCAGATAGGCAAGTCTGAAATGCTTCTAATAGTGTATGTACTACCACTGTTATCAAACGGTACAGCGATTGCTGCAAGTGGCAGTGCACCTTTCTCTGCCTTTGCTGTGTCAAACGATGAAGATTGCGTACCCGTTGACCAAGATACAAACCACGTGGTTGTTCCGCTATAATTGTCCTCGAAATCAATTGTTTTGATGGAAATATTCTGAATTATTTTTAACGGATTTTCTTGAAGTGTGTCAGATTTTTTTAGTCTACTGGCCTCCAACACAATTGATTTATCGGAGATTTCATGCGGCATTGTAGATTGCAAGACTTTGTGGCAACTGAAAACAAGATTCATTTCGGTCGGGTTGTCCCCATCTTTCAAATGAAAGAGTTTAAATTCTGTTACATATTGACTAAATATCAGTAAATTCGACACATATTGTTTCACCTTTGACAGGAGTGTGCGAATTTCGTCATCCCTATAAATGACATCACTAATTTGACCTTTTTTTGTCCGGAGCGGTAGTCGGAATAGTGTCCCATCATATCTTGACATTTCATAAAGCCTTGTACACCCGAAGACATTTTCAAAAGGCATAAATTGATTTTTCAGCCGTTGTATCATTCTTCGGTTTTTATTAATTTTCAAATTTATTCTAAGCCCTGGACTTTTTCCTGGAAGAGCATTCCCTAGGAATGATGTTTGAGGATCGAATATAACAATACTTTCATCCGAGACAATACTTGGCACATCCGTCAGATTGTACACGGAACAAAATCCGAGGCCAAATTTTCCTATCTTGCTTGCGTCATTTTTCTTCGTTGCTCCGCTTAAATTTGTTATATTCCTAAAATCTGATTCAGTAAAGACTGCATCATTATAAATCCAGAGCGCAGGTCCTTGCACCTCTGACATTGTGTCACTCAACAAATCAGTCCTCGCATGTTCATTCTCTCTTTCGTCATAAAGAATCCAAAGTTTGGAGGCTCCGGCATCATCTGCATTTTGAAATAATTCTTTAGGTACTGAGAATCCGTCAACGTAACCATCTTTCAAAATGTTTCGTAAGCGGCGGGTCAGGGGTTCTGTTTGGCCCCATTCCTCAAGTCCTTCCAGTTCTGACATTATGTGCTGCTTGAAGGATTTAACTCCGACTGCTTTTGCTGTAGATTGCGGTACATCTTCATGCACGCACGTGATTCCTTCTTCCCAAGACTCAGTCCTACTTCCAAAGGTACATTCTGTTGCTGGTTTCATTACGAGTTTTTCATCTACGGATTGTACTGGAACATATATGGTAGATGTAGAATTATGATCAGTCTTCTCATGTTCTATAGCATCTCTGAGTTTGCTAAGTATGTTTATTGCAAGATTCAACAATTCTCCCGAACTTCCTGTTTCATTTTTTTCTGCAGCTTGTTTTATTTGGTCCAAAACGGTAACGTAGTCTGACGTTCTTAGTGTGTCTCTACAGCCTAGTCCAATAAAGAATTGCCTCATGTGGGAAAGCTCAGATGGAAGAAACCAACGAAATGGTTTCAAATTTATATTACCATCGTAACTTTGGGCAACGACGTCCTCACTAGGTTGAAAACCGTATCCGGTCCAAATATATCCTGTTTGCATGTCCGTAAATGTTTCATCTAATACCTCTTTAACTTCATCAGGTATTTCCAACGAGTCAAACCAATTATATATGGCAAGTATAATAGGTAGAAATTCAGCCTTTTTTCTGTTCGAGTAATTCTTGACAATGACTAATAGTTGTCTCGCAACGTCATCTATGTCTGGTTGCTTGTACCAATTGAACATTGATGCAAGCTGTGGATATATTTTGCAATCAACCAAAGGGGTAACTGAACCGACGATGCGCCTATATTCAGAAGACTTTACCTCTAGTGGGGAAACTATTACTCCTCTTCCCTTTTGATATTGAAGTACCGTTGTTGTATTGTCATCTTGAACAGGGACCCATTTTAGATTGATGACATTGCTTTCTCGCAGCAATTCTTCATTTTCATCCATATTGAGAAATTGAAGGACATGTATACCCATCTTTTGGCTCTTCTTAAACGACCCTAGAGTATTGATTCTAATGCATATGTTGTAAATATCTTCAACGCAAACACAATGCCTCGTCTTAAGTCCCAAATCCCTTAAAGCAATCAAGAGTTTTGGTTTAAGGAAGTTTTCATCTGTTGGAAACACTTGGAAACCATCAAACATATAGACAAGAAGATTATCAGATGGATCGAATAATTCGTGAGCCTTGCAAACGGTGTTCTGCACGGGTACAAATGCAACTTCTTTTGCTGCTTCACTTACACCATCATATTTTTCATGAAACTGTTTGTTCAGTATCCATAACATAAATAAGACCACATGATCTTTTGAGTATGTTTCTATGATGTTTAATGTCTCCATAATCATACATTTGACGCTAGATCTCTCAACTCCGAGGACATTGACAAAGATCTCTTCACTTCTATCGTCTACGGCTATAAGCGGTGTTGGGAACGGAACTGGAAAGTCATCGCAACCAAGCACTCCATGGCTTACTTCGGCCGATACAAGTTTATAGTCTGGACCTGGGGATTTTTTCTCTTTGAACATTTCTACCTTGGAAAGTGAGACTTTCGCTTTTTGGCTTAACATATCTTCATTAACCTTTTGGGCTAAAAACGCTTGGAGCAATCTCTTTTGATTGTTAGTTGCATGTCTGTTGAAAAAGTGGATGTTTTCTTCACCTAGCTTTTCTATAAGAGCTGCTAAGCTAGAGCCAGTGCATGTATGGACGAATTGTGCGGTGGCTTTGTTGTTTAGCCAATCTGGTAATCTGTATACTATATTCACCGAAAGCAATTCAAAGACTGAACATAGTTCTGTTGGAATTTGCTTATTGTCCTTGTCTGTGCTTGACAAAAGGCGAAATGACAAAGGGCATAAACAAAATGAGAGTACCTTTGGCTTTTTTGAGAACACTGGGAACAATGGTAAATCTGTTTGAGCAAATGTATTTACCGCCTCTGGAAATTTCGACAAAATGAGCTTCCATATTTGCTCAATCCATATTTTCCATCGTTTACTTCTCCCTTTATCTACCGTCAGTGGTGGAAGCAAGGATTCAAATTCCATTTCCATTAGTGACAGAATAAGTGTATGCAATCCACTGACGTCTATTCTCCTTATTTGGTAGTCTTCTGTAAAAGAAGAAGTTAAGACAATATTGTAATGTTCGTTTTGTTTTGGCAAATAACATTTATGATGGAGATTAGTTGTAAAACATGTCAAGGTTTTCAATAATATAGTTTTAATTCCTTGAGGAATACGTTGTTATAATGTGATCGTTGTAAAACATTATTGGGGCAGAAATAATTGGTAGCAGTTTGTATTCAACTTATAGAAATGTTACACGAAGCAACAACGGGTTATACAAAACTGACCTGATATTCAAAATCGGTTAAGGGCCTTAATTTAATGAGTTGTCCCTAGAAAGCATGCTTGACTATTCCCACCACTTTGATAGTATTATCTAGTTTGATGTCAAACAGGACATCTGGGTATATAACTTTAAAATAAATGTTATGAATTTTGTTCCAATAAAGGAAACAGTACATGTATATTCTTGTGCAATCAGTATAATATATAGATATGTATGTCTTATTGTGTTACATTTTCTTGTCTAGAGATGGGGCTCGTGATCGTACATAAGTATTCAAAGTTTCAAAGCAATATCCGAAATGGTGGAGTCAATAAAAAAAAATACCCACATTCAATGCATTTTCTTAATAGTCGAAACAGGGACATAATTCTAAAAAAAACCTTCATATATTTATGTACGCTTGTCTGTTGATGGAGGCAATGATGGTAAATACGCATTGTAAGTGTATAAGCTATATCTCTAATCGTTTAGAAAAAAACTAGGGTAGAACGATAAACTTAACCAAACTTCTTAGTCGAAAAAGGGCCATAATTCTATCAAAAAATTGACAGAGTTGTGAAATTCTTGTCTGTTAATGAAAGTTATGATGGTGAACATGTATTGAAATGGTCAAAGCAGTATCTGTTATTGTTTTGGAAAAAGGGAATTGACCACAACTGTTATGAATATAAAGCCTTTAAAATATTCACCTTGCGTAGACACTTCCTCGAATACTCTGGAAGTATGATCATCTATTTTTGGAGAGACAAAATGGTGCTCTAACCCAGGAAACAGTTGGACTATGTCGTTATTTTCAAAGTAGATTGCTTCTTCTTGGCCAAAGGCGGCAAATTCTCCGTTCATCAATGGAATAAGTGCCAAGTCATGTAATTGAGCTTTGCACTCAGAGGTATATAGGTAATCTAACAACTGGGCTTTTTGTCTGGGTGAAAGAAATGCGTACGCTTGCTCTTCAGCCATATATCGACGGATAAACTCTGGACTGATTTTAGTGACTACAACTGGGGAAAGTCTTTCTTCAACTGCTGAGAGGATGTGGCGTGGTGTCAACACCAACTTATTGTTGTTTTTCAAAAGTAAAACTCGAATGGCTTCAATACAGTCAGTGGGAGCAAATACAGCTTCCCGTGACGATATCCATTGGCCACCATTTGCTTTCGTAAACAGGAACCTTTCATCTAAAAGCAAGTTAAACACTTTGTCGGCGAGTGGCTTCCATTTAGGATTTACAATCGTACAATCAGGTAAGGTATTGTACACTAATTCAGCAATTGACCCTTCATCCTTTTCATGCTTTGATTGTTCAATGATACCGTGAATAAGCTTTGCATACGATTCCGGCAAAATATCGGACATCAGCGTTAGATTCCATTCGATAGGCTTCGGTACATTCATTTTGAATTGTTCCTGTTCTGCAGAGGGCCATCTCACGTTTCTTCTATTTTGTGTCAGAGCAAAAAATGCGTTTATATGTACTGGCAGGCCTGTTATATTTTCCCTATCTTCTGGAAGAGGTTGAAAACAGAATATGTGTCCCTTATTGTCTTCGGAGAGACAATTGTTGCCATCTGTGCATGTAGCTACAGATACCAATGGGCTGAAGGATAGGTTTTTATCAAGTATTAATGATTTTGCATTTTCTTCCATAGGTTCGCCAGGGTATAAGTTTAAGATTAGCCAAGTCTGATTTGATATATGTTGACCTTGCTTCCTATTTCGCCTTTTTAGGCAGATGTCACAACTTAAAGCTTGATGAATTGTTTGTTCTGGAATTGAACCTGTTAACTCTTTAATCTGGTGCAAGAATGATGCTTTAGTGGAACATGCATTGTCCCTTTGTTCTAGAAGTTCGACACTGAAGAAATCTTCTTTCACTCCGAGGTTAATATCATACAAGCCAATGCGTTCCCCTGCAGATGGTGAGCTCACGTTTTCATCGATATTGCAAAAGAGCTGTATACTTTGAAGTCCTTTTAAGAAAAGCAAAGACGTTTCTGCATCTGCTATGAAAGCTTTAAAGAGACCCAATACCCTGTTTTCTGTGTACAAATTAGCTGAAAGATGTGTTGCCTCGGACCTAAGTGGAAACCAAAACAAAGTTCCAGGAAATATACCCTCGTCTAATGATGTCATGGAGAAGCCGAACAGATCATTCAGAGCCAAAAGAACATCTTCGACGTCGATCGTTTTACTGTGTTGAAGTTTCTTTAACTGTATCGTTACACATACCTTGTGTGCCTTTCTTTCCAATGGATTTAGAAAGAGTATACGGTCCCCACTCACAATACATGGGTAATCTATAACAAAAATATATTAAGTTAGTGTCAATGAGTCCTTATGTGCAGAAATAAGGGTGAATATACGTGGAAACCGGGCGGCTAAAGTTCTGATTTCTGAAACTGCATCTATGATTATTCAATACAGGTTTTTCTTTTAAAAGCGTGAACCTCCCCGTTCACAGCTATCATATCATAAACAAATTCGCTTGTTCGATTGTGAGTTCAAACACAAGCTCGTCCAACAGCCTTTGCGACCTTTGATGACAGTCACTGTGACAAACGTTATTCGTTTTCTATCAATGGTCTAACAGTCTATGTGGAAAATCAGGCAGTTGCTTGGAAAGTATGTTCTGATGAGTACTGGTGAGAGAGAGCCAGGAAACACACGAGAATGTGAACAGGCTGCCGTGATATGACTAAATTCTTTTTGAAAACGGCGTAAAATTTCAACAATCAATAAATCGATAGTTCCGCGATTCCGCGTCCAACGAAAAGATGTCTTATTGCCGTTGTTGTTTGTTAAAAATTTACATACATAATATCCGTCAGTGCAATAGAAAAGTACACGCTGGTATTATTTATTAGTTTAGGATCAGATCATCTTGTCTACATGCTCAGTCGTATCGAAATATACACATATTAAAATATATCATCTAACAAGCTCTTGTCCGTAGTATGTAAACACTGGTGTATATATTGAACATACTGCGTATATGGCTATACACTGTTTACAAAAGACAACCAACGTGTATCTATCCTCATACACTGGCTCAAATAGTTATTATATAACGTGGATTTACGTAGCGCATGTGGGGGTATAATTCATTTTTGTTTTCAGAAGATACAATCATGTAAACATAGCAGAGCGGACAGAGGCGGACAGTGAATGCTCTTTTGGGAATGTGTACAAGCGTCAGCACATATAAAGCTCCATAGCCCGGAAGCGTTACATGATCTCAATTCGTTGGACAGGACTAATATTAAAGTTCATTAACAAGTCTTCAACGACTCAATCTAGCCTAAGACAAAGTAGTTGAATCTTCTAGATTAGGTACTAAGCAGTTGCAATTCATATTGTTCTTGTTGTTTTATTCGGATTTACGAAACTTTCAACATTATTTCAGTTATATAACGGCAACAGTTCACGTATTTGTGATCCCTGGGTAAAAGCAAGTACTGGAATAGGAAATATTCTCTGCCCATGGGAACTCCACCATGACCGCCATGCAGCAACTGGGGATTGAACCCTAGATGCCTAGTTCGAAATCCCTAACGCTTACCACTCGACCATGGCGGATTACTGGCCATAAATCTAAACTCAATCAACTGATCTTGAGCTTTGTCGATTCCCCCTTATTCCAACTATTGGTTTTCTGAAGTGAAGTTATGTCACGTGTAGATAGGTAGCTTTTTGCAAAACGCAAAACGGGATCGTATTGCGCTTGCATCCTTTGATGAAGAAAGATGTATTCTCCTGTTGGAAGATGCGTTGTTAATCCGCAGTTGAAACATATTAAAATGAACTCCAACAGTTTGAAGTGCAGTATTATTGGTCAAACTATCTCGTGCCCTTTTATTATAATTAAACGGAGATTGTGAGTTGCCGTCTATGTATAAATCTACCCGTTTAAAACAATTATTTTATATGAACATAGTATGCAAATACGTGTGGAGTGGATGATGGGCATGTTGAAATATGAGAAAACTTTAACTTACCAGTGATGTGGAACACCGATTTGAACCCTAGACCAAATCGTCCAACTGTCAGTGGATCGTTGGCTTTAACGCTGTTGTAGATTGTACGAATGCCAGTCCAGTCTTCATTGATAAACCGTGCATCATTGTAGCAAACAAGAGCAGGACCCTGTACAAGATATAACCATTTTTTTGTTGTCAATTTAAAAAAAAAAGGCAAAACAGCCCCGCCCCTGGCGAGCACATAATTCCCCCAAATCAACATGGCTTGAAGAAGTCTGATTTAAGGGGTCATCCAAGTCATTTTTACAAAATGATTTGGAAAGCAGCCAGATTCTTTCAGAGAAGAAGATTGTCACCATAGCCATGGCGGCCGTTTTTCCCCACTAATCAACATGACTTGAAAGAGACTGATAGAGGGTCACCCATGGAACAGTTCTACAAAATCATTTGGAAATTGGCCAGATACTTTTGGCGAAGAAGATTTTTAAAGACTTCAATAAAGCGTAAGGTAAAACAGATCGCCCACTGGCAGCCATGTTTTTCAACCAATCAAAATGACTCATAGAGGGTCCCCCAAGAAACATTTCTGCAAACTTATTTGGAAATTGGCAAGATAATTTTGGAGAAGAATAGTTTTAAAAGTTTTCACTAAAGCCATATAACGCAAAACAGTCCTGCCCTAGGCGGCCATGGTTTTTGACCAATAAACATTGCTTGAAGGAATCTGATAAGGGGTCCCCTAAGGAACATTTCTACAACATTATTAGAAAACCGGCCGACCAGTTTGGGAGGACAATATCAATTATCTTTTGGTTGCCATGGAAACAGAATTATGCATGATCAAACACATTTGAAGTCAGTATGGTGAAGATTGCACAAAAGACAAAGGGTGATCACAATAACTCACCTTAGGCACTTAGTTCTCGGGTGAGCTGAAATCCAAACCTGGACGTAGTAAAATTAACAGGCGTGTCAACACTAAGCAAGGCATTAAATTGTATTTCTGTTTTTCTTATACTTTTTTTGTCCAGATATGCCATTGTGACAAGCTGAACATGATACTGAAAAACTCGTCTGTCTCGTAAAGTATCACCATAGCTCACATTAATATTTCAAAATCTAGTTTAATATTGGAGGCAATGTAAGTATTTCAATCATACCGAACCAGAGACATCATTTGACATCACACGACCTCAGCTTATCAGAGGATGCTTTCCCACATACAGACACCTTCTGACGCCTCTGCAACAGACCACATTTAAAAAAATTGTGGCAAAAGGAGAACTTGTTTATAATGACCAATTTCTCCTTATGCCACAAGGTTTTCAACTTTATTTAAAAACTGTTTCATTTAAAGAGATTTTCATATTTAATTCAATATAGAAGAGTCAAAAGTTAAATTTTGCATAATCAATTAACTGACATACCCGTAAAAACTTTCTGTATTTCTTCTCGCCATCCGTCTGTGGATTAACTTCATTCCCAACGTAAAGTATCTTCATGCATTTCGCTCCAGCATCGTCGGCGTTTTGTATTATTTCCTGTTACATATTGTTAAAATGTATGTATAAGCAATTTGTCAAACTTAAAAAGTGAAGTATTTCCAGTTCAAATGCACTGCAAATATATGGACATGTAGTTCAAGCGGGCCGTTTCGGATACAGGACTTGGCAGAAAGACACTGTTCACAATTCCAAATTGTACCATTCCCCAGGGACAGGCTCAAGTGTTGACGTCATCAGATAGCAAGGGAGATAAGCGATTAAACGTTGCACGCCCATACATTTCCGGGGAAATAGAAAAGCAAATAATAACACGTTTGTTATGATTTCTTTAAAATTGATTAAGAAATGTTTTTTTAACTTGAAAAACAGTTGATTTAAATTAGAAAAAAGGGGGAACATTGAGAACTTCAATATTTGAGTTTTAAAGATTAGGTGTCCAATTACAAAATAGTTATTTTCAAAGCCTATTTCCAACGTTGAAACTTGTTGAATCGTTTGTGTCCGGATAAATGGAGCAATAGTACTGGTAATTAAACCCATGAAACGCCATGATATAACTGAACAAATGTTGAAATCGGCGTAAAACACCATACACAGACGTTTCTATAAATATGTAGTCATTTCTGTACACCAATAGATAACTGGTTTTAAGTATGTGATATGTTTAGAAATATTTTCAAAGGACACAGCTTCGGCATTTTTCAACATTGCTTGAAGCCGGCCATATTCGCCTTTCTCCAAAGGGTTGAACGAGAATGTGTGTGAGCGTACTGGTGTCAGAGTAAATGGACCAGTATTACTGGTAGCTTATGAAGGAAACGCCGTGATATACTTGAACAACTGTTGAAAGCGGCGTCATACACTATACAAACAACTCTCATCCTGTTACCTTGATAATTTGACCGTCATCCGGGTATTCATCTAATATTTTCTTCAGCTGGTCTATGAGAGTAGGTTGGGCAAAGGAATCGTATTCCTCGACGTCCTCGCCGTCTGACTCAGAGTCAACTGCAATAATAAATGAGTATGTGGGTTGGTTCACGGGAATAGTTGACACATCTGAACAGTTTATGTTCAGATCGACCTCTGCATTTGTTCCGTCTTATCAGAACGTACACATATTGCCATTACGTGTTTAACAAGTTGATATAAGTTATATGAGAACCGTGTAGATCTCAATCCGGATGTGCGAATGCACAGGCTGATTTTGATCCAAACTGTTTACAATCGCCAAAGTGTACCTTTTCGCACCTAAAGGAACTATCGGCCCGTGACAAGCGATACTCTTTCATTATTGTTAATTGTGATTAATTGCATATGAACAATTGATTCCAAGAGCTTGCAGGACATTCTTTTTTATGTGAAGAATTAGTGCTTATAAGATCTACAGTAATTGAAAACCAAGTTAAAGAGCGATATTTCTACAACTAAAATGTAGTTGTGCCCAAGAGGATATTTCTACAAGCTTATTTGGAAATTGGCCTAATACTTTAGGAGAAGAAGATTTTAAAAGCTTTATCTAAATCCATATAAGGCAAAACAGACCGACCCCCTGGCCATGATTTTCATCCAATCAAAAGGAAGTGATGGAATCTGACAGAGGGTCACGTAATTAACATTTCTGCAAAAACTATTCGAAATCGAAAATGTACTTTTGGAGAAGAAGAATTTGGAGTTGGAGGCAAAACTTCCTTACCCGATCCCTGGTGGACATGCTTCCAACAAATCATCATGACTTAACGGAATCTGAGAGAGGGTCAAAGAAGACACATTTCTACGAAATTATTTAAAAATCTGCCATTCGGTTTAGGAGGAGAGTTTTTTTAAATATGGTTTATTTCGGTTGCCATGGAAATCAAAATTATGCATGTATCAAAATAATTTGAAGGAATGTTGGTGAGGACATTGAGAGGGTGGTGTTTGTAAAGCTTCATCCAGATCCACCAACTGGTTACAGAGAATAAGTGGTTGACGGACGGACGACGGACGCTGGAAACAGGGCGATTACAATAACTCATATTGAGCACTACGTGCTCAGGTGAGCTAAACTTATTATGAGCCCAAATATTTAGAAACGGCATAACTAAAGTTCAACATGTCCAAAGCCATATATGGTGGAGGAAAACAATTAATGCAGGGGTTGTGAGTTCGAAGCCAAGCTCACTCAACATTTTATCCGACGTTTGACAAAAGTCAATGTGACAAGCATCAATCGTCTTCAGCCAATGTGCTAACAGTCTATCAGACTATGTGAAAAACCAGCCATTCGCTTGGAAAGTATGCTGTGTTGAGTACTGGTGGGAGAAAGCCAGGAAACACTTAAGTAGGTGAAGTGACTTAAACATTGTTGAAAACGGCCTTAAACACAAATACATCAAGCTTCTAATTAAAATAGAGAAAATATTGATATGCTGTTCTTAAGAGGCTGTCGCTCTGCAGAGGGTGCCGTTTCGTGAGCTTACACTGTAATGTCTTACTTACTCATTGTATTATTTGATCACTGGTACCGTGCTGCTAGAGAGCGACATGCTTTTGGAACTCTCAATGCTTCTTACTGTAACAGAAAAAAAAGACATCATTAATTATGCGAGTCAGTACAGAAATGTTGTCTGTATACCGGTGACTCAGCGTGGAACATTTGTAACTGCATCTAGAATGATATACAGTTACAAACCTTTCGCGCTGAGCCATTGGTATATGTATGAGTCGATGCTAAAACTTCCATTACTAACGTGTGTTTAGAAAATGTGAATGTTTACTTTATATATTGATTGATGTGGAAAAGGGAGGAGTAAATGCGAAAGAAGAGCAATGCGTTATCAAAAAAAAAAGGTCGATTACTAATTATCTCTCTCGCCCTTTGTGTTGGATGAACAATAGTCAGAAGGATGTGTAAAAGTTACTTTCATCTATTAGTTAATTTCTAAATTATTATCGTACCAACATGTATGAAGTGGCTACCGTTCTAGGATAAAATGAGATTGCCAGCAATTACTTCAATTGTCCGACGTTATCTGCTCTATATATGTAAAAATGTGTACCAGGGAAAGTGTGCCTTACCCAAGGGCACTCTTCGATAACCGTTTGGCCGCGACTGGGGATTGAACCCGGCATATCCTGTTCCAAATCTCCGACGCTGACCACTCGGCCACAGCGGATACCTCAGGAAAAAGTTCAACCTCTAAATAGCAACACTTGATCTATAGAACAGCTGTGTATCTTCATATTCCCATAGCCGAGCCCCGGTATCTCAGTCGGTAGCGACTCGGGCTGTCAATCCAGGGGTTGTGAGTTCGAATCCCAACTTTCTTTTCGACGATTGAAAAAAGTCAATGCGTCATTCGTCTTCCACCAATGGGCTAAGTCTATGTGGAAAAGCAGCCAGTTGCTTTGGAAGATTGTTGTGTGGAGTACTGGTGTGAGAAAACCAGGAAATGCATGAGTAGGTGAACTGGCCGCCCTGATATAACTGAGAAATTGTTAAAAACGGTGTTAAACCCCAATCAATCAATCAATCATATTCCCAGATGCTGCTCTGGTTGATTGGGTGATTCGGGTTTAACTCCCTTTTCCATACTTCTAAAAAAATGTTTTATCCCAGTTAGGAATTGTCTTCATGTGTTAACGACGCGGGCTGTCAATCCAGTGGTTGTGAGTTCGAATCCCAGCTCGGCCAACATTCTTTCCGACATTTGACAAAAGTAACTGTGACATGAGTCATTCGTCTTTCACCAATGTGCTAACAGTCTATGTGGAAATGCAGCCAATGGCTTGGAAAGTATTTTGTGTTGAGTACTGGCATGAGAAAACCAGGAAAAGCATGACAAAGTAAACTGGCCGCCGTGATACGACTGAAACATTGTTGAAAACGGCGTTAAACCCCAATCAATGAATTCAAAGCAAATATACATCTTGAAACATCTAGCTTTAACCATTGAGGCTGCCCTCCTTTGCGCTTAGGGTTGCGGGGTTAGCATGGAAATTTAATTTATAAATTGATCTGGACCTCCATATTTGTTTGACTTTAGCTGATCATCCGCTGTATTCAAAGATTGAGAAGACACAGGGAAATTTAATTCGTTATACATAATACTATCAAAATTGAAAAGGAAGATATAGTTGTTGTTTTACAGTGGTCTACCTTTTCCATAATTATTTAATGGTTATCATGACTCATCTGAATCATTGAATAAGCTCCGTGCCAAGTAAATATGAGGGTTAACAACAATATTTACAAATATGTATATGTATAGTACTGTACATCAATAGTTATATCATAATTTAAGTGTTTGCCACTGAGATGATTTACCGAAACAAAATGTAAAACACCATGGGTCATTACGTTTCAAATTATTGGAGTTATCAGAATGAATCATGTCCAGTTTTACCACATTTTGTCTAGAAATATATTGTCAACATGTCATTTTGCAACAGTACCATAACTATTAAGTACTGGCACAGAATATGTGACAGGCATACTGCAGTCAACAAAATGATGATAACAGATGAAATAGTTAAACACAAAGTGTAATTAAACAATGAATATTGCATTTTTAGAAATGTGTATCATTTTTTCCATCTTTTTTCTTTTTTCTCATTATGTACTAATTAATGTTTTAAGTTGAATTTACTTAAGTTAGTTAGTTGGATAGATTCTGTGGATTAAGCAATGCTTTGAATTTATATGTGTTAGGTGCTTTGATATAATATGGTTGAATGTGATTTAGTCTTCAGTTTTGAAAATGGTCGCATGTTAAAAGGTAATGGTATTCATCTGGGGGTTCACTAGAGTTACAGAAATATAATTTTCTATCATTATATTCAATATTGTTCCATCTTCTAGTTTCCAGTTTCAATTGGGAAGTAATGACTTGCAGATCTAAACTTCAGTATGTTTAATTTGTGTTATTGAGGTTTGACGCCGTTTTCAACATTAGTTCAGCTTTATTCATGATCCCTGGGCAAACAAACTAGTACTAGGCTAGGCAGTATGTTTAAAGAATCATTTCTATTTAGTTTCAGTAGATTCTTTTCTTATATCATGCTATCTTTGAAATAAGAAACTCCCAGGTTTAATTAATTATTATAGTCATTTTAAAATCATCAAAGTTTACCGTTGTTTAAAAAACAGATCCTTTACAACGTTGATATCCATCGAAATACGTCTAATTTTCATTCCAGTTAATTTAATTAACACTTTTCCACATATAGACGCTTTGTGAGGCCTCTACAGCAGACGACTGTAGGAAAAGGTATGGCAAATCGAGGAATAGCTCAGAATGAGCAAATTATTCTTCATCCACAATGTTTTAAACTCTATTCAACAACTTACAAGTATATTGTACTTTCTGGAGATTTTCTATAGTTTTGTTTAGATGTATTGAAAGTCGCCTACTGCAGATTTATTGTATTTTGAAAAGTGTAAACAAGCATGATTGGTTTGCACTATAAGCGTGTTAATGGACGGGCGGTAGGTATCGCTTGTATCGTGCAATGAGTAGATTATGGGATATATAACACTGGTATATTCACGTGACATCGAATCGAATGGTCGATACAAATGTAGCTCTCGGAAGAAATAAGATATCTTGAGTTATTAACATATTTTACATGGAAATGCTGATATAGTAATGTATCAGAAAGTAGTGACATGTGTATGATTGCATTAAAACTGTGTAATGACTCGAAAAGGGAAAACTAGAGGGAATAAGAGAAGAAAGAGTAGTGACGAGGTTTGTAAACAGATATTAAACAAAAAACGCGTAGAATATATGCGCGTTATATGATATGGACATGGATCAAGTTTTTAGCACACCGCCGCATTTCTAGCCAGGATAAGAACGGTTACATAGTGAGTTGGTATAAACAGTGTAAACCCTACCAGTGCATGTAGTGCTCAAGTTCCGGATAACAACACAAACGATGTGTTGTCACAATTACAAAAAATGGATTGTAAATTAAATTAAATGGATAAAAAGCTACAAAACCTGGACTCATTAGAAGAAAAAGTAAGTAGCCCCAATTCTAAAATTTAAAAAATGTGGTCTTTTATAAATGAAGGGGTGAAAAAATCAAAAGAGAGAATAAAAAATGTGTGTGATAAAACCGAGATTTTGGATTTCTCTTTGACTGAAGCCTGTGATAAGATCACACTACTAGAAACTGCTAACACAAACAGCAGAAGGATGATCTCACCTATATTCAGTCGCAGAGCATGTGCAATAACTTGGTGTTTGAAAACATTTAGGAAAAAGAAACAGAACGGCATGAGCAGAAATAAATCAAATTGCCCAAATTCATGATGGAAAAGTTAAAGATCGCTCAGGATTTAGTCAATACTATTCAGTTTAAACGCGTTCACAAAATGGGCCAGAGGAATGAAATGGATGATAAAAAAGAAATATTGTTGCGACATTCACGCTTTTCAAGGACAAGGAGATAGTGCAAGAGTAAACAAGAAAAACATCGGTACGAATTATTACATATTTGAACAATTTCCGCGTGAGATCGCTCAGAAACGGAAGGAACTCGTGCCTAAAATGAAAGCAGCAATTAACTCCGGGGAAAAAGCGTGGATTAGTTATGATAAGCTATAAAGTAACGGCTGGCCTGTAAAGGACAGTGTGGAAACATCATGAGATTCTACAGAAGAGCAGCTAAATGTTCTTTGTTGGAATTGTAACGGACTATCTAAAGACAAAAGAGAAAATGTTGATTTCGTGAATCAGTTATGTGCTTATGATATCATACTGCTTGAATCATGGTGTAACAGCAGTTCATAAGTTGATCTCCGTGGATATACGTGTTTCTACCTTTATAGACAATTTCAGCATAAGAAGGCACGCCCTAATAGTGGGGGCATCGTTATTTATTATAACAATAGTATAAGAAAAGGAATTAAAATTGTAAAAAATAAGTATGATAAGATTTTATGGTTACATTTGAAGAAAGAGTTTTTTCGTTCACAGAATTATGTTTATTTATCACGTGTTAACATGTGGTGTGAGAGTTCGCCTGCATATAATGTACACACTGTAGACTTGTTCGAACTACTACAGGAACATATTAACCATTTTAGTTGTTTAGGAACAGTTTATGTTTGTGGGGATTTCAACGCTAGAGTTGGCACCTGATCTGATTATATAGTTTGTGATAGTAATATATATTTTATTGATGATAATAACTATGAGCTAGATATTCCACTCGGTTGATCTTCATGTGATAAAACTTGCAATTCACACGGTGGTAAGTTACTCGATTATGTGCAAATATACATCAATGCGCATTGCAAATGCCAGATTTTGTAAAGATCAAGGCGGTTCATATACTTATGTCAATTATAATTCGAACAGTGTTATTGATTAATTATTGTTGAGAGATTCTGATTTCAGTTGTATTCGGGATTTAGCTGTTGGTCATTTTAATGAATGGTCTGACCATGCCCCTTTATCGTTTTCGCGCGCGTGTAACGTTAATCGTGACTTTCCAATCGAGACACGACTTTCTTACTACAAATGGAATAATGACCTAACTAACGAATTTCGAAGGCAAGTAATATGTAAATTGCCTGCATTGCATAATGTAACTACAAATATTGATATTTCATCTCGTGATTGTATTAATCATGTTTTAAATGATTTTGTTGATGTTTTTAGAACTGCGACCGACCTTTGTTTTCAAAAGAATGTATTAGGAAATACACTCCTAAATTTGCTAAGACTCATCGGAAAGCTGTATGGTTTGACAGCATTTGTAGAGATTCTAAGCAGCAATATATCGAAGCTTTGAAACTACAATTGTTGTAGGCCACACATTAACAGAGAGAGAATGTGTAATCTTAAGCGAGCATACAAGAAAATAGTACGTAACCAGAAAGCTCTTTACGTTAAAAAGCATTACATTCTATAGAAAAACTAAAACACTCTCGCCCAAAAGATTTCGGGAATTTATTTTGTAAAAAGAAAACATCTTTGTCGAATGATATAACTGTGGATGAATTTCATGAATACTTTTCAAAGCTTTTTGATGATATGAAGCCTGTAGATAATAGGGAATGTGAACAATTTTTGTAACGAAAACGACTTTAACTCTCCACTTTGTAATTATGAAGAATTAGATCAAGAAATATCAGCACAAGAGGTAGAATATATAATCAAAAATCTTAGCAGAGATAAAGCCTTGGAAACTGATTGCTTAATGAATAAATATTTTATTGAAAGCAGTGATATTATCTCACACCACCTAACATATATTTTTAATGCTATTTTTAGATCTGGATTTTTCCTTGAGCAGTGGACGGAGGGAATAATTATCCAGTTACATAAACAGAATAACCCGTGCGACGTGAACAACTATCGAAGGATTATCCTTGAAAGCTGCTTATCTAAAATATTCACAGGTGTTTTGCATAGACGACTGAGTTTATTTTGTGAAAACAACGATATCTCATCGGACGGTCAATTCGTATTTAGTCCAAAGCGCTCCACGACAGACGCATGTTTTGTACTGATTTCAATTATACAAAAGGCGCTCTTTGAAAATAAACGTCTTTATGCTGTTTTTATAGATTTAAAAAAAGGCATTTGATAGTGTTTATAGGAATTGGTTATGGTTTAAGTTGTTTTATTTAGGGGTTAAGGTTAAAATGTTACGAATCTTTCGAGATATGTATTCAAAGGTTAAATATTTTGTTAAAGTCAATAATAAGACCTCTGATTGTTTCTTTTCTCACGTTGGACTTAAAACAAGGGAAGGTTATCTCACATTTACTTTTTGCCATATGTATACAATTATTAACGACCTTAAACTTTACTTGCAGGGAAATAATTCGGCTGGATTGAATATTGGAGATATTAAGATTTTACTTTTAATGTTTGCAGATGATATGGTGATGATCCAGTTGATTTGCAAAGTAGTTTAAATAATTTATATATATACTGTAATACATGGGGATCAGATGTCAATATTGACAAAACAAAAATCGTTGTTTTTAGAAAAAGAGGTGGTTTAAGAGTGAATGAGCGTTGGACATATAATAACGCAAACATTGATACTGTAAATGATTTTTACTATCTTGGTACAATATTGAATTATACTGGCTGATTTCTTTTGAATCAGAAAGCCTTAGCAGAGAAAGGTTTAAAAGCTCTGAATGTTTGGCACAGAAAAGTTCGTTTCTTTGAATTCGACACGTCGACGTTATTCCAATTATTAATTTGATGCATTTGTATGTTCAATCTTAGGTTTTTCGAGCGAAATTTGGGGATTCTCCAAGTCGAAGGAAATAGACAAGATACATCTACAAAAGTTTTGAATGTAAAACAATCTACTTGTATCTTTGCCATATAGTGTGAACTAGGTATATATCCGTTATATATTGATAGATACGCAACAATGATAAAATACTGGGATAAACAGTTATCATCAGATAACATAATTATTGTTACTGTATATCATTGGTTAACAGAAAACATTAAAAAAGTAGCAAATAATTGGTGCAGTAATGTAAAAACTCTTTTATTTCAATATGGCTTTGGATATATATGGCTCAAACCAAGTACCGTTAATCATAATTTTCACAATATTGTTAAACAAAGGTTAATTGATGATTTTCGACAAAGTTTAGAATGTTACATTAACAGTAGTCGGATTGTGTGCACTTACAAATATATTAGTAATTGTCTGACTTTGGAAGATTATTTAAATATTTTACCTTGTAAATGGAGAACCTACATTTCCAGATTTACAAATAGGTAGATATGGAAATGGGAGGTTAGAAAGACATCAAAGTTCATGTGTATTTTGTTGTAAAAAAATGAAATAGAAGACGAATTTCATTTTCTTCTTGTATACCCATCATACTCAGCTATTAGAGCAGTTTATTTTAAGCGATATTTCTTCATTCATCTGAACATGTACAAATTGATTTCTTTACTAAACAATAATAATAAGCATAAACTATTACATCTTGTTAAATATATCAAGGAAGCCTTTATTCGGAGAAATAGTTTGATAAACAATATGCTGTAACAAATTACTGCTGTAACAAAATATTTTTTATTATACTATTACACCAAGGAGGTCCAGTGAAATAACTGAAATGCTACTTTTCCATAAATTATTTTTAATATTGAGGAAGCATTTTTTTCATTACTTTTTTTTATTTTATTTATTTATTTGTCTTTTCTTTTATCTATTCGACAAGAAACTATGCAGTTTACGTTAATAAAATATTTTCTATGATAAGCTTTTTGTTTACATGTCTACTAGTATGTTAAATTAAATAGTAAAACAAAATGGTAGCATTGGGAGAATGTGGTAGATATCATATTTATGTTGATTATTATTCTTACTGTATTAAATATATTGGTGTCGTTTATTAGTAATGCCAAATAACAGATATCCTCGAAAATGTTATTTAATGCGAAAATCCTTAGATGATGTTGGACCCAGAACCTGGAGTACTTATGTCAAAAAATCACCATTTCTCTACGGGTTTGGCTATGTTTGGATTGCACAGGACGTTGAAAACGCCAATAATTTTGTTAATTGTTTTAAACAGTGCTCGATATACTGTTTCAAACAAAACTGCTATAGACAAATCAACGAATCTGGCCGTTGCCATCATTACAAACATTATAAATATCTGCTAAGTATTGAAAGATATCTTTTAATTGACCTACCATTTAAATATAGAATAGCTCTTGCTAAATTTCGTTGCTCCAACCACAAATTTGGTTTTTATTTGATTATGATGTAGCCGAAACTAACATTGATGACTTGTATACGTTGCTTCAAAACGACAATTCTGATGTAATAAAACAACTTTCCTATTTCATATATATGTTAATGAAAACATGATAAGGACATCATTCTTAGCTCTATAATATTTACTAAATATAATTTGTGTTTACATGTATACTTACTTTTAGAAATGACGTAATCGCCAGAACTACTTTTCTAAATTATACATGAGCCGTTCCATCAGAAAACAAAATTTGTTCGCTCTGCGAAAAGTATCGCCTAAGCATGCCGCGAAGGCTAACCCGAACAGACACTTATCATCTCCTGTGGATTTTCTGTTTCAATAATCATTCCTCAATACCCCTATCCCTCTCAGACGGAATGTGTCGGCCCGGATTAGCCTGCGCAGGCTGATATGAGTCGATACATTACGCAGAGTCCATAGTGTTGGTTATCTCGTGGAACGGCTCAATTATGTTGATGGTATAGCAGTCAAAGCAATGAACAAACATTTATAACAAGAACTGTCGGAGGACAGCGCGCTCGACTTTTTTGTGCTTGCCAATAAAACAAAACTGTTTCTGGGTGATAGAGAAAACATTACCAAATACTTTTTCATATTATTTATAAGCAAAGTCCTTTATAAGTCGAAAAAGAGTCATAATTAGCTCAAGAACCTTTACTGAATTATGCACTACTAGGTGTTGGTGGAGGTAATGATGGTAAACAGATTTTTGTAAGTATTTAAGCAATATCTCTGATTGTTTTGAATTTTGTTTTTTGGTATGAATAACTTAGCCAAAATTATTAATCGGAAAAGGGCCATGATTTTTAAACAAAAACTTGACAGAGTTATGTACCCTTGTCTGTTGATGGAGGTAATGATAGTAAATAAGTATTGCAAGTGTATAAGCTAAATCACTAATGGTTTTGAAAATGGTTTTGAAAATGGTTTTGAAAAAGAGTGGGTTGTACGAAAAACTTAACCAAAATATTAAGGCGAAAAATTGCCATAATTCTTACAAAAACCTTGACAGAGTTATGTACTTCTGTTTGTTGCTGGAAGATATGATGGTCAAAAAGTGTTGAAAGTTCCTAAGCAATATCTTTAATTGTTTTGATTTTTTTTTAAATTGGTACAAAAATCTTAACCAAAATTCTAAGTTGAAAACGGGCCATAATTATGTACTCTTGTCTGTCGGAGTTAATGATGGTGAATAAATATTGTAAGTTTCGAAGCAATATCTGTAATTGTTTTGAAAATAAGTAAATTCGTACAAAAATAAACTTAACCAAAATTCTAAGTTGAAAAAGGGCCATAATTCTTACAAAAATCTTGAAAAAGTTATATTCTCTTGATTGTTGATAGAAGTAATGATGTTGAATAAATGTTGTAAGTTTCAAAGCAATATCTGTAATTGTTGCGAAAAAAAGTAAATTGGTACAAAAAACTTGTACATGTACACAGTCCTATAGTGAGAAGCATATCTATGTTTCCACATGTACTTTTACACTGAAAAGCCACCACGATAAACGACAAAATATCAACACCTTCACAAACCCATACAGAAGTAAATAGAAATTGAAAATATAATTACCCGCTAAACCTTTCAAATATATGGAACATACCGTGCTCGAACTTAATGATCATCGGTTCTCCAAAATTTTGGCTCAATTATACCTGAGTAATTAGCAATCAGTATTGTTTACTGGCACATAATCAAACAATTGTTTGTCACATAAATAACTGGAGCCGACAAAAACCAAAAAACCTTATTCATCATGTTCAATGGTATACAATTTGTTCGGCGTTGTCTTTAAATAACGAGCTCATTTATTTATATCTAATTATCACCAGTTTGCATTGAAACAATTTAAAGAATTTAAAAGTAACGGAGAAGACCAAGGGAGACCTATAACATTGGAATCGAAAGAAAAGTTTAATTTGAAAGATGATAATTATAAGGTCATATTTGGACAGTTTTGTTTTAACCTATTAGTAAATATCTCTCTTTCGGTGTTTCTCAAAGATGAGAGGTTACACACAGTGTCATAAATCCCTAAACCGCAAATGGTTTTTACTTGGCTTTGTACTTTTTAAAGCATTTTGATGAGTTATGTCCGAGAATAGTGGCAGGTATACCTGAAATAATATCCAGGAGCACTATAGTTTGTATCCCTGGTTACTGTAAAGCGCTAGTGAATCAACGACACCTGTACGTATATAGCGAGGCGAACACATGACTGATAAGGCTGATGGAACCGCCAACGTTTCATATCCCTGTAATATTGTGTCCCTGTTAAAACTAAAAGTTTCGTAACGTGTCTTTGACATGTTTACCTACAAAAGTGACGGTATCCATTTCCAATTAAAAAATGAATATCTCCAATTTCAACGACGACTAAGCATCACAATTGTCTTGAGTATAGTATTCTGTATTTAAACTGTGAGTGTTACTTGAACTTCCATAGCCTGAACTAACTTAAAACAACGACTTTCAGATCCAACTCAACTATACATTTTCAAAACACGGCGGATGATATACATTTTGTTGACATACATACGGCTAATCCGCAATACTTACACTTCAACTAAGAATATGTTCGAGTTAATAGTGCCGTGTAAAGGTATTTTGTCACACCAGATATATACAAATTAAATAGTAAAAATCGAGAAATATGAAGTTAAAGTCGGAGCTCTTTTTCTTCACACAATGTAATTCGGCGTGTATTTATGCACGCGCTTGACGTCATTCTTTTTTAGATGGAGTCATTTATAAATGGGCTATTGTAATTATGTACGTAATTCCTTAAAACTAGTTAAAATGAATGTAGATTTATTTAAAAACATAATTTAATATGCAAGATAAATAGAGTATTAAGTCCTTGACTTTCGCCATGAACTTTATCTGACTCGGCCAAAGGCTCGGCAATTATCAATTATCCCAACCTCGTCAGATAAAGTTCATATCTTAAGTCAAGGACGTAATAGTTTCTATCGTTGATACCATTGATATTCATCGAAATACGTCTAATTTTCATTCCAGTTAATTCCAGTTAAATAAATCCTACAATCTTCCTTATTAACCCCTTTTCTCATATAGACGCTTTGTGAGGCCTCAATAGCAAACGACTGTAAAAAACATTTTGGCAAATCGAGGAATTGCTCAGAATGAGCAAATTCTCATTTAGCCACATTGTTTTAATCTCTTTTCAACAAGTATACTTTACTTTGTGTAGATTTGTATAGTATTGTCTATATGTATTGAAAGTCGTCTGCTGCAGATTTGATGTATGTGGAAAAGTGTTTTACCAAACATTATTGGTTTACCCGGCTTTCACTTTATACGATAAGCGGGTTAATGGACGGGCGATAAGTATCGGCTTTTAAAACGTTCAAAGTTTCAAAGTTTAATAAATACACTCAGCATATGTTAAATGTGATATGAGGTAATTATTATACGTGTTTACATATAATGTGAATACCAGGCTGTATACAGGATTCATATGGAGAGAACAAAAAAGTAAGATGGAGAAGAGAGACAAAAGAACAAAACAAAACTCCAAATATATACAATGATAATAACCCCTCTCCTGCTGACATAATGTTGCTGAAACGTCACTCTTAAGGTTAAGCTGGTATCATATTGTGCTACGTTATAAAGTTTTCTTAAAAACGTTGTGAGAGCCATGTGTCAGGATGATACTACATAAATTAGCAGACGGGTCCTGGTAGACTGTGTATACCTTTCTTGTTTTAAGAGATGTGTATAGCAGGAGACGGAGTTATTAACACAATTAAACATTAGGGAAGTCCATTAAAATTAATCTTGGCACATTAGGAGGGATAATAGGGAATGTAAAGTACCGTTTTAGGTGTTTCTTTTGCATTTCTTCAACACATCATAGATGAATTTTGAAAAAGCTTGATAATGCTTGTTTGTTCGTAGAGTTCATGATTTTCCCACCTGCAAACGCATTTTGACGCAATAGTCGTAGTCGACCTTTGAAAACATTGTGGCCAAAGGAGAAATTGCTCATGATGAGCAATTTCTCATTTGGTCACAATGTTTTCAACTTTACAGTGAACTTGACAGTTCCGGGTCAGTAACCAAATTAACGAATCTTGTCTCTTTGAAAGGAAAGTTGAGAGAAACAAAACTACATAAAATGTTCGACAAATACTTCCTCCAAACCATGATTTAATTCAACAATTATATCAATTTGTTAAAATGTTTCTTTAGTGTCTGCAACTACAAGCTGTAAATTTGTCAGTTTCGGGTCGAACGTGCCATTTCCGGGTCACGTGACAAATGTTTCCATCAAGAGCTGTCACAGGAATGTGACAAATACCTTCAGCTTGGCCAGATACAGAAGTTATAATTTATATTGATCAAAATTAGAATACAATTTGAGTTTAAACAATTGGCGCCCCACTGATACGCCTCTCATGCCTCAAATCTTGCCAGTGATGTGGCAAACTTTACTGTACACACTTTCATGTGCATTTCAACCAACTAATAAGTCATATTTGATAACAAAAAAGGTAAATTTATGGGAGTGAAATTGATTCAATAAAAAAAAAATACATTGATTTATCACCGTAAGCATTAGATTATTCTTGAAAAGTTACCAAAACAGGTTTACTAATTACTTGATAATTTTGAGAAATTCCCTTTGGCTGACCCGAAAGTGTTGTATGTGAACTAGGTCTAATTATCTGCTAGTTTGGCATAAACAACTTTGACAAGTCAATCAATTTTATAAATCTTGTTCGGTGGTAAATAACTTACAAATTTATGTTCAATACATAAATGTATTACTGAAATTATAGCTACAATCAGCTAAATTCGCTGTGACAGCTAAACAAAACGTCTGAAATCAAAGTGAAACTAGACAAGCTAATGAGAAATATGACTTGATAATCAAAATGTCGAAATACGGTATCATTCCCGGATACTAAACATTTATTTCCAAATGGGGCCCGGAATTGTCGATGACCCGGAACTGTCGAGCTCACTGTATTTAACATTAAAGCTATGTTTTATGGAGATGTTTCAGGTTTGTTGTATGTGGAATAGGGTTAACACGTTATCTCGGGACATAGATACCCTTTATCTCAAGATTATATGACCACAGAGCTACAGATTAGGAGCGTGATCGCGTGATCACGCATTGAAAACTAGAAAAAAACGAATTGACTGTTTGTCGTATAATGCATTTAAAACTAGAATAACGAATAGAAAACACGTTCTGTGCGTCGTAAGTCGAATTGTATAGCATGTTCAAGTCAAAAATGATTTGTAAAGCAAATCATCAGATAATAAACATTAGAAGAAGTCTCTTCAAAACAGGAGTCATACGATATTTAAAGTCTGGAATTTCCATCGATGTATACGTATAGGGTGGATTGTAATTGTAAAGCTAGCATTTTGTAATAAGTTTCGAATTTCTCAAGAAAATATTTATATAAAACTATACGACACTTCATTTGGAATATACTCCAAAACAAATCACAATATGTTACACATGAGGCATACAAATATGAGCTTTTTGATGCACTTACATAAATAATATCCACTTTGAACAGAATCTAGTAAGTGTATTGGGGGGGGGGGGGGGGGGGCGTAATTAAACAAGAACATTATGATGAACAATTTATTATTTTCCAACTGCAGATCAATTATAATTTGTCTGCTTTATTCTTGGATCCTAAATGATATAAATAATGTCAATCACAAAACTCTGTATCACCCTGTGTACGTTTTGCGGTATAAGGAATATGCGTTTGATATAGCCCTTTCTGTATATTTGCAAAATGATTTGAATAAGTGTTGCTGTTAGTAAACAATTATTAATTAACTGTTTATGCTGTTACATGGATACAAAGGAAGTGCATGGATGAACGCCTTTTTTAAAAGTAATAAGCATAATTAAATTAAATAAGTTAAAAACCTTTTGACAATTTACTTTCTTCTTTTTGAGTGGTGGGCTTCCAGAAAAGACAATAATTTTAGGGAGAGAAAAATATTGGACCCAAGTAATTATCTGGAGCTCCGTGACCTTTTCCCACATACAACAAATCTGCAGCAGACGACATTGAAATTAACTGGGGAGGGGGGGGGGGGGGGGGATGGAATATCTCTATTAATGAAAGTAAATAAATTGCTACCCTTAATCTCAAGGTTATTAAAAAAAGAACCATTTGTAATATAAATACGATTTTTTTATTTCAAAAAACAAATGTAGGTACAAAATCGTCCAGCACGTGTTTTTTGGACGTTTTATTGGCATTATTCTGGGCGTATATTATCTCCCCGTTCACTTCATGAAAACAATTGATTATTATTCTGAACTGAAATATCATAGAATCTACGTAAAAGCTTAATTCTTTATCAAATTTATGTAAGACATATCCATGCACAAACAATATCATATAGACGACAATACAACGTACACACAAATCATTTGTCATGACCAATCAAACAAGAACTAAAGTATAGGATACAATATATAACTCTTTATTTCCTCCAATTTTGAAGATAATAATATAGAAAGCACAAATTCATAGACAAAATGAACAGAAAACATGGAAGAGATAAACAGATAAATTGACATGAATATTTACAAACACATTATTACGGCATAATGAATTGATGATATTGGAAAACACAAAATAGTAAGAAAAATAGAAGATACACATTGATATGGAAAATGGAAACATGATGAGAAAAACAATAACGATCATAGATAAAACCAAAGACTTAATCGAGTTTAACCTTTTCCTTGATAATGACGACTTTTGAAAACTTTGAGGAAGATATCCTAAGAAAAAAGAAGTTGTAAAATAAATTTACGTTATCAACTCTGTAACAAGATTATTCTTCACACTTACCATAGACAAAATGAAAAGAAAACATGGAAGGGGTAAACAGATGAACTGAGTGAATTGATAAAATAATGGTTGAATATTCTACCTCGATCTACCGAATTACGTTTGTAATACCATCTTTTAATGAAATACAACTCCCTCAACAAAATCACGTTCTATTCTATTTTGCTTCCTTCTTTGTGCGTACATTCAGTTAAAACACAACCAAATTTAACACAAACACAATGGAAATCACGGACTTACCTTTCTTTATGTTATAAAGCAAGTTCACTTCCCACACTGTTTTAACGGAAAATTGAATTACTGAAAACTTGTCTTCTCTTTCGTGTAACATCCGGAGCTATGAAGTTAAACTACTGAATAACATTTATCATGCAATGAGCAGATTACGTGCCCTATAACACTGGTATGATAAACCTTTTGTTTACATGTCTACTGGTATGATAAACTTTTATCTTTATCAGTTACTTATTTTTAGAAATGACGTTATCGCTGGAACTACTTTTTCTTAAATATAAATGAGCCGTTCCACCAGAAAATTATCGAACCCGATCAGCCTCAGCATGCCGCGGTGGCTAACCCGGACAGACACGTTTCGCCTCCTGTGGATTTTCTGTTTACGGAATCATTGCTCAATACCTCTATCCCCCTGAGACGGAAAGTGTCGGACCGGATTAGCCTAGGCAGGCTGATCTGGATCGATATATAGTCTCAATATATCGCCGTTACATATTTGCATTGTAGTCTCAATATATCGCCGTTACATATTTGCATTGTAGTCTCAATATATCGCCGTTACATATTTGCATTGTAGTCTCAATATATCGCCGTTACATATTTGCATTGTAACAGGATGCGAACAGTCAAAATAAAAAATCGCATTCCTAGTAGGATGCGAACAGTCAAAATAAAAAACGCATTCCTAGTAGAGAAACCTGGACTAGATCGATACATTACGCAGAATCCATAATGTTGGTTTTTATGGAACGGCTCAATTATGTTGATAGTATAGCAGTCAAAACAATGAACAAACATAAAATAACAATCAGAAATATAGTTATTATTGTTTTAATTACATTTCAACACATTTTACAATGCAAATTACAAATCGAAAAGAATATCGTTATATAAATCACAAGGGATCTGCATGTTCAGTCTTACTTGATGAACTGTCTTTCTTCGTTGAAAATGTAGCATACATAGACCTGTTTATTCTCACGTGATCAGTTCATAGGTAACCTTGTTTAAATACAATCTGAAGCGAGTAATTTCCTATGATGAGAAGCATATCTATGTTTCCACAAGGCATTTTAATGCACTTAAATGACTCCACGTTAAACGACAAATGTTTAATTTCTATCGTCAGTATCTGTTCTACCACGAGAAAGGGTTTTCGAACAGCATCATCTACCCATGGATTCCTCTTTCATTCAGCAGTTCCGACAGAAAATCATTATGCATTCGAGATATCCAGAAAATGTTTCTTCTTGTTAAATAACTGTATCATTTACGTACAGCTAGTGTTTAAATGATCATTCTTAAAACTAAAAGTTTCGTAACGTGTCTTCGACATGTCTACCCACAACAGTGACGGTATACTTTTCCAAAAATGAATGTCTCCAATCTAAATGACGACTAAGCCTAAGCATCACACTTGTCTTGAATATAGTCATTTGTATTTAAACTTTGAGTGTTACTTGAACTTCCATAGCCTGAACTAACTTTATACATTGACTTTTAGATCCAACACAATTCATTTTCAAAACACGGCGGTTGACATACGTGTTGACCTATCTTGTGTACTGAAGCGACGGCCAATCCGCAATACTTGCACTTCTACTAAGAATATGTTCGAGTTAATATTGCCTTTTTGAAGGTTCTATGTCACACCAGATATACAAATTAAGTAGTAATAATCGAGAAATATGGAGTTGAAGTCGGAACTCTTTAGCTTCCGTATGTCGTGTGTACACAATGTAATTCGGCGGGGATTTAGCTATATATGCATGCGCGTGACGTCATTCTATTTTAGGTGAGGTCATTCAAGGAATGCGCTTTTGTAATTTTGTATGTTATTTATTAAAACTAGTCAAAATGAATGTAGATTTACCTGAAAACATAATTTTACATGCAAGATAAATAGAATATTACGTCCCTGACTTTCGATATGAACTTTATCAGACTCGGCTGTGAGAAAGGATAATTGTCTCGCCAGAGGCTCGCCAATTATCAATTCTCCCAACCTCGTCAGATAAAGTTCATAACTTACGTCAGGGACATAATATTCTCTATATATCCATTCCTGAAAAACAGTAATCCAGGATGTCGTAACTAAATAGTCTGATATAATGTAGATACATCGGTACAAAGTTAAACCGTCGATCTACTTAATGTCCTTTATGATTAAAGTCCTGTTCGAGCTCGAAAACGAAACTAGAATTCCCGGAAGACGGTTACAATTTACATTTTTTTTTTTCCCAAAATACGGGGGCCGTGTCCATTAGTTTACATTATGAGACACTTAAATCTATACCACGAGTAAAGGGAGGAAAATAAATGTATCAAAACAAACAGGTTTGACATATCTGATAACGTTTTCTAATTCACAATTTTATAGTTGTTTAAGTTTTTTACCGTAATATATTTAATCATGTGTGATTACCAATGCTAAGAGATGGTTAAAGTTGTAAAAGGGTTTATCCAGTAACACTTTACCCTTTTTCCACACATTGTGACTCAACAAAGTTGCAGTGGACGAGTTTGAAAGCTTCTATATATTTTGAAAACTCTATTAATGAATTGAAAACTGTTGAAAAGAGTTCAAAACATTGTAGCAAATTAAGAATTGTGTTTATTATGAGAATTTTCTCCTTTTGCAAAAATATTTTCAAATGACGTCTGCTGAATATGTGTCTTCGTGCGTCTTTCTGTGGAAAAAGGTTAACTTAACTGGGACTAACAGATTTGAAGGCGTCTAATGCAGGCGACCTTTCGCATTTAACCGTTTCCAACATGCAACACAAGGCTCTGTAAATACGATAAATCTCTATAATTGAAAGTATAATAAAATTGATCACAGAGTGGCATCTAACTAACCTAAATAAATATCAAAAGACAATTAACAAACGCCATAATGCGTTACTGGGTTCAGGTTGTTATTGAAAGCCGCCAGAAGGTGGCTTCCTGTAGGGATGCTTTTAAGTTTCGGTCAAGGAGAATATTTAGACCTGCCAGCGTGACCACATATCTTGATTTCTCTTTGTCCTTTCTAAGTACATTAATTTAAGGTAATGCCTTTTAAAACATCCCTTTTACACTCTATATACATGTGTGAGTTTTACAAAATAAAAACAAAAGACAAAGGCTAGTATATTAATTGAATGTATGTACATTTTTATTTAAGCAAAACTTCTTACTGTATCTACTCTAGACAGTAAAATAGAGAACCCTTCTATTGAATGTGTAAATGTAGTCTGGTTCCTTAAAATGACATGCTATGATATATTACGCAGTAATTAGACGAAGAAGCCTCGTCCCGTATTCACTAAACTTTTCAATTTAGATATTTGTCTAAATCTAAATCTTAATATTTAGTCCACGTTTTAGATTTAATCCGTATTCACCAACGCGTTTTAAACCGATCTCAATTTGGTCTAGTGTGTAAATGTCGTAAGCGGCCACGCAGCGACTCTGGTTCTCGAATCAAGTTAATGGCTAAAATAAAAGACAGTACCATTCATTTATAGTCTATTTATAGATTTTCATTTTTATCGCAATTTCACATACATTTTTCATTTGCTTTGCTTTTAATAATCTGACTTTCATGTTCAGTACATACTGGATTCAAAGTTAACTTAAAGTACAATTGTCATCGCAAAATGCAGACATGAAAATATTTAAACCACAGAAATATCTGTTTCAAGATCAATTTCGTTCTTTTTCGCTGTTGCAGTTCCACATTTCATGAATATCGCGGTAACACGATATCGGTGTATTTTGTCTAGCCAACAACATGTTTTATCACGGATGCGATGTGAAGATCCAGAATACTTCAATGAAATGAAATCTTCTGGTTCTTACAAACAAAGTGTGATCGGATTAACTGAACTGTATTTAACTTATCACTGCATGACAGCATTTGAACTCTTATATCAACTGGTAAATTTATAGTTTGAGAAATAAATTCAAGTAAATTTTCAAGCACTGGTTTAGCGTTTTCAAAAAAAATGAAACTAGTTCCTAAAAGTGGAACATCTTGCTAAATGAAGGTATAATTTATGGACATAAAGTAGAAAACATTGTAGCAAAAGGATAAATTCCTCGTGATCAATTTCTCTTTTTGTCACAATGTTTTCAAAAGTCGCTGCAGCTATTTGTCAGTCTTTCGGATTACGTGTACATAGAAATACGTTTACTTGATTTTCTGAATGCTAATCACGACACGAGTTCACATCAGTTTCGTCAACTCGAGATTGTGCGTTTGTAATCCGACAGCTTTGATTTTCAATTGCTCAATTTGCCACAATAATTTCAACTCTTTTCAATTATCTTACTATCATTTATAGAGATTTTCTATGTTTTGTACTTGATGATTTTAAGTCTGTCAGAGTAAACATCATTGAAATCATTGTGGCGAAAGGAGAAATTGCTCATAATGAGCAATATCTGCATTTGCCACAATAATTCAACACTTTTCAATTATCATACGATCATTTATAGAGATTTTTTTTTACTTGATAATTTCAAAGTCGTCTACTACTTTATCCATTATTATGACTTACCGATACAAACGAAAAACCGATTTTCTGTGTGTCAGCATTATTTGATAAAACATAATCATAACAGGGCGTGTGTTCAATACAAATAGTTGATTGTTTTTGGTACTAATTTAAATTGATCATAACCTCTTGTCCATTTATCTTTAGTATTATATGTCATTTTTTATGATCAGCTTAACTCTAAATTATCTCATTCACTTAAAACACAGACCCTGCCAGATTAAATATCCTACATAAAACTTATATCTTTATAATAATCGATATCAGCATTACTGACTACAGATTAAATTGTTCTAATGTTTGTGGATTTAAATGATCTTTTTTCTTATTTCTTCATGTGAAACGAAATATTGCGGCTTCTCTTTGATGCTTTGCATCAAACATCCGTCTTGTTGCGTGTTGTGAATGTTTATTTACAAATCACATCAGACAAGGTCGGAAGGTTAAGAAAGAAATGATTAAATTAAACATTTCCTGTACATATTTAAAGTAATTGTCTCATATTCAATGCATTCTGATCAAGATATACACTAATTTATAAGCAAACAAAGGTTTTTTCATGGCTAATCTGGCTATTTATATCAACCTCGAAGCGGATGTATTTTGTTTAATGTGATCTACATATGATAGCGGCTAGGTAAGCTTAGTCGGAGGCGTAGGCTACTTGCCCTGAAAGCGAGAGCTGTTTGCATGATTTTGTTTATCTCCGTGTGACATTGCATTCGTGCCGAGCCACGTAGTAGCTCTATTCAAAGGTTATATCTTTTATCAATATTGATTGCTCAAAGTTTTGCCTAGATGTATTCTAGCCGTCTGCTACAGATTGGTCGTACGCTGAATAGGGGTAATACTTATTAAATACACAATACTAATCTGATCCGATACATATTGTATTGTAGAATTATAAATGACATGAGGTCGGAGGTATTGACAAATATATTAATCAAATATGTATCTTGTTTTTCCGCTGATATATAGAGAGGAACTTTAATGCTACCCTATTCCCCCCACACAAACAAATCTAAACCATTTGTCATTGAAAATATCAATGGAAAGGTATAGACATTATCCAAAAGAAATAAAAAATCATTGAATAAAATAGAAAGCATTGTGGAGGAATGAGAAATTGTTCAACCTATGCAATTTCTCTTTTTATCACGATGATTTTAATGACTTTCTGCTTCAGATGAATAAGGGAAATGTTAAAATTGTATTTCGACCCGAAATCGAAACTAGAGTTAATGGAAAAATAATGACGTACACAATGCTGTCGATTATTGGTGCATGTTGACATGTGCCAATTCAAATATATCAATCGATTGCAAAATATTAACTGCAATGTAAATAATGGCGGAGGCGTATCGTCTTAGTGATCTATTACCGAACAATAAAACATGTCATTTTTCTACATACAGACGTATTGGCAGCTGAAAGCATTGGAGCAAAAATATAAATTATACACATTGAACAGTTACTTTTTTGAACGTTTGTCAATTTGAATCAGTTATCATACCATTATTCATTGAATTTTCCGATATTTTGCTTACTATTGGGGTTTACGCCGTTTTCAACAGAATTTGAGTTAAATAACGGCGACAATTCGCTTATTCATGATCCCTTAGTAAACAAACATGTTCTAGGCTAGCAAACGTACCTTGCTCTGAGGAATATACTCCAAAACAAATCACAATATGTTACACATGAGGCATACAAATATGAGCTTTTTGATGCACTTACATAAATAATATCCACTTTGAACAGAATCTAGTAAGTGTATTGGGTTTATTTGGCCATAAGGTAAACTATCATATTTTACATGGTTAAAGAGTGGGAAGAGTGTGTGTGGGGGGGGGGGGGGGGGGGGCGTAATTAAACAAGAACATTATGATGAACAATTTATTATTTTCCAACTGCAGATCAATTATAATTTGTCTGCTTTATTCTTGGATCCTAAATGATATAAATAATGTCAATCACAAAACTCTGTATCACCCTGTGTACGTTTTGCGGTATAAGGAAAATGCGTTTGATATAGCCCTTTCTGTATATTTGCAAAATGATTTGAATAAGTGTTGCTGTTAGTAAACAATTATTAATTAACTGTTTATGCTGTTACATGGATACAAAGGAAGTGCATGGATGAACGCCTTTTTTAAAAGTAATAAGCATAATTAAATTAAATAAGTTAAAAACCTTTTGACAATTTACTTTCTTCTTTTTGAGTGGTGGGCTTCCAGAAAAGATTCACTCTTTAACAATAATTTTAGGGAGAGAAAAATATTTGACCCAAGTAATTATCTGGAGCTCCGTGACCCTTTCCCACATACAACAAATCTGCAGCAGACGACATTGAAATTAACTGGGGGGGGGGGGGGGGGGGGGGGGGGAATGGAATATCTCTATTAATGAAAGTAAATAAATTGCTACCCTTAATCTCAAGGTTATTAAAAAAAGAACCATTTGTAATATAAATACGATTTTTTATTTAAAAAAACAAATGTAGGTTCAAAATCGTCCAGCACATGTTTTTGGACGTTTTATTGGCATTATTCTGGGCGTATATAATCTCCCCGTTCACTTTATGAAAACAATTGATTATTATTCTGAACTGAAATATCATAGAATCTACGTAAAAGCTTAATTCTTTATCAAATTTATGTAAGACATATCCATGCACAAACAATATCATTCATATAGACGACAATACAACGTACACACAAATGAACACAAATCATGTGTCATGACCATTCAAACAAGAACTAAAGTATAGGATACAATATATAAATCTTTATTTCCTCCAATTTTGAAGAAAGAAAAACACAAATTGACAGACAAATTACCAGAAAACATGGAAGACATAAACAGAGAAACTGACATGAATATATACAAACACATTATTACTGCAAAGTGAATTGATGATATTGGAAAACACAAAATAGTAAGACAAATAGAAGATACACATTAATATGGAAAATGGAATCATGATGAAAAAAAAAAACCAATAACGATCTTAGATAAACCAAGGACTTAATCTATTTCATCCTTTTCTCTAATAATGACGAATTTTTGAAAACTTATAAAAATATGGTAACATAAATTTACGTTATCAACTCTGTACCAAGATTATTCTTCCAACTTACCATAGACAAAATGAAAAGAAAATATGGAAGGTTTTAACTGATGAACTGACATGAATATATACAAACACTTAGGAAATTGATGAAAGTATGGTTTAATATTCTACATCGATCTACCGATGTACGTAATACCATCTTATAATGAAATACAACTCCCTCAACAAAATCACGTTATATTCTATTTTGCTTCCTTCTTTGTGCGTACACTCAGTTACAACACAACCAAATTAAAACAAACACAATGGAAATCACAGACTTACCTTTCTTTCTGTTCTAAAGCAAGTTCATTTCCCACACTGTTTTAACGGAAAATTGAATTACTGAGAACTTGTCTTCTCTTTCGTGTCTCATCCGGAGTTATGAAGTTGAACTACTGAATAACATATATCCATTCCTGGAAAATAGTAATACACGAGAATCGACAATGTTGCTTTCAATCCAGAATGTCGTAACTAAATAATTTGAAAGAAAGTAGATACATCGGTACAAAGTTAAACCGTCGATTTACTTAATGCCCTTTATGAATAAAGTCCTGTTCGAGCTTGAAAACGAAACTAGAATTTTCGGAAGACGGTTTCTATTTAACCTTTTTTTCCCCCATAATACAGGGGCCGTGTCCCTTTTTTTACATCGTGAGACACTTAAATCTATACCACGAGTAAAGGGAGGAAAAGAAATGTATTAAAACAAGCAGGTTTGACATATCTGATAAAGTTTTCTAATTCACAATTTTATAGTTGTTTAAGTTTTTTACCATAATATATTTAATCATTTGGGATTACCAATGCTATAAGATGGTTACAGATATAAAAGGGTTTATCCAGTAACACCTTACCCCTTTTCCACACATTGTGACTCAACAAAATTGCAGAGGACGAGTTTGAAAGCATCTATTTTTTTTTGTGTGAAAAACTCTATAAATGAATTTACAACTGTTGAAAAGAGTTCAAAACATTGTAGCAAATCGAGAATTGTGTTTATTTTGAGAAATTTCTCCTTTCGCCAAAAAATTTCAAATGACGACTGCTGAAGATGTGTATTCGTGCGTCTTTATGTGGGAAAAGGTTAACTTCACTGGACTAACAGATTTTTAGGCGTCCAATGCAGGCGACCTTTCGCGTATATCCGTTTGCAACATGCAACAAGTAAGTAAGTAAGTAAGTAAATATTTTATTATAGTGACATGTGTAAAACAAAACAAACATATAACAAAATATAATAACGGGATAACACCCGGCCCCATGGGCCTATATGTCACTGTTAAGAAAAAAAAGTATTTACACAGTGAGAACATTTCACTGTTCCGGTTTTAAACATATTTATACAAACAGCACTGAGTCGTTCATGTCGTTGGTATGTTTCCTAGTTTAAAAAGGACAAGACACATACCAATTACGTGCCCGAATTTAATTGCACGACTTAATCATTCTTTTACTATATACAATGATTGTTTGATCGCTATTAAATTGGCTCTGAAAATACGATAAATCTCTATAATTGAAAGTATAATAAAATTGACCACAGAGTGGCATCTAAGTAACCTAAATAAATATTAAAAGACAATTAACAAACGCCATAATGCGTTACCCGGTTCAGGTTGTTATTGCGTGTTGTGAATGTTTATTTACATAGTGCGAATACGGGTATGCACCAGGAACAAAAAATATATTGACGTAGCTAAACCCTTTCCCACATAGAAGACAATTTATTTTAAAGATAAATGAAACTTTTCTACAGTTTTTAAAAAAGTCTAATTATTGAGTGATTTTTTTTCTTTTGCAATATATTTCTAAAAAGTGATCTTCTGCAGATGCCTTAGAATGCATGTAAATGGGAAAGGGTTTAGTTAATTTACATGTAGGGTGAACTTTTCTCAAAAATGGTGGAAATGTTATGTGTTTTCTAGTGCATTATGATCCTGTTAGACAGATATGTGGTCAATAAGCACGCTATACTATCGTTGTACCCGAAAAGGTGATTTCGGGTAAAACGAAGTCAATTCGCACTGAAATACGTTCGTTTTTCTGTTTTTCGCAAAATTTATTTTCTGTGCACACCACCGGACTGCCCGGTTGCGGCGACATTCTTTCAGTCGATTTTTCCATCGCCTCTCACCTCTGATCTATGTGAGAAAGTAGTCAGTGGCTTCGAGAGAATGTTGTGTAAGTACTGGTGTAGGAAAGCCAGGAAAACATGGGTAGGTGTACTGACCGCCGTGATATGACCAAAGCTGTTGAAAGCGGCGTTAAACTCCAAACAAACAAACAAAACCACCGGACTGGGCCAAAACTGATTTTTTGCATCAGACAAGGTCGGAAGGTAAACAAAGAAATGATCAAATTAAACAATGCATTCTGATCAAGATATACACTAATTTATAAGCAAACAAAGGTTTTGTTATGGACAATTTGGCTATTTATATCAACATGGCAGCGGATGTATTTTGTTTAATGTGATCTACAAATGATAGCGGCCCGGTAAGCTGAGTCGGAAGCGTAGGCTACTTGCCCTGAAAGCGAGAGCTGTTTGCATGATTTTGTTTATCTCCGTGTGACATTGCATTCTTGCCGAGCCCCGTAGTAGATCAGTCGTTAGCGACGCGGGCTGTCTGTATGTTTATAATCAATAAATAATATGTTTATACTCTATGTCTGATTCCCTTTTTCAAAGTGTTACTATGTTCTATCTTGAATGATCTAATCTTCTTTGATAACTTGTTTTCACCACCTAAGAGGAAGCAAAAGAACATGCGCGTATTGCCCGAGAATATTGATCCAACCTTGACCTCTGCCAAGAGGCCCTTGTCACGGGAGTTTAACACTTTGTCACAGGAGTGGTTCATTTCTCTTTTTGGTTACGGGCGTGGAACGCCTGCGCGAAGCGATGTGCTCGCCCTGTCAGCGCCGTCTGTGAAAAGATTAATATAACCTTCATATTAATGTATTTTAAGTCAATTCACACTATGCGCCATGTTTATAACCTTGAATGTTTGATTAAACAAATCAATTAATGTATGCGAATATAAGCAAGTTATAATCCTATCACATTTGTAGTCGCATTTTAACGAAGCCACAACAGACGACTCCAAAAATGTGTACAACTCTATCAAATTATTATATTTTTTATCAATATGGATTATTCAAAGTTATGCCTAGATGTATTCATGCCGTCTGCCAAATGTTAACCACTCTATTCAAAGGTTATATTTTGTATCAATATTGATTGCTCAAAGTTTTGCCTAGATGTATTCAAGCCGTCTGCTACAGATTGGTAGTACGTTGGTTAAGTGTAATACTTATTAAATAAACAATGCTAATCTGATCCGATACATATTGTATTGTAGAATTATAAATGACATGGGGGCATGGGGTCGGAGGTATTGACAAATATATTAATCAAATATGTATCTTGTTTTTTCCGCTGATATATAGAAAGGAACTTTAATGCTACCCTATTCCCCCCATACAAACAAATCTACACCATGTGTTATTGAAAATATCAAGGGAAAGGTATTGACATTATCCAAAAGAAATAAAAAATCATTGAATAAAATAGAAAGCATTGTGGCAGAATGAGAAATTGTTCAACCTATGCAATTTGTCTTTTTATCACAATGATTTTAATGACTTTCTGCTTCAGATGCATAAGGGAAAAGATAAAATTGTATTTCTACCCGAAATCGAAACTAGAGTTAATGGAAAAATAATGTCGTAAACAAGGCTGTAGATTATTTGTGCAAGTTGACATGTGCCAATTCAAATATATCAATGGATTGCAAAACATTAACTGCAATGTAAATAATGGCGGAGGCATATCGTCTTAATGATTTATTACCGAACAATACAACATGTCATTTTCCAACATACAGACGCATTGGCAGCTGAAAGAATTGGAGCAAAAACTATAACTTATTCACATTGAACAGTTTCTTCTGTGTGAAGGTTTGTCAATTCGAATCAGTTATCATACCATTATTCATTGAATTTTCCGATATGTTGTCTACCATTGGAGTTTACGCCGCTTTCAACAGAATTTGAGTTAAATAACGGCGACAATTCGCTTATTCATGATCCCTTAGTTAACAAACAAGTACTAGGCTAGCAAACGTACCTTGCCATAAGGGCACTTCACAATGACCACCGCGACTAGGGATCGAAAACGGAACGCCGGGTTTCAAATCCACGACGTCTACCACTCGATCACGGTTGATTTCATATGAATTGTTGGAAGGTGTATCGGGTTAACGGGCCAATTTATAGATACAGTAATCGACGATTAACAACTGGGATTAACCATTCATCACATATAGACAATTTACAGATACAGTAATCGACGATTAACAACTGGGATTAACCATTCATCACATATAGACAATTTACAGATACAGTCATCGAGGATTAACTCCTGGAATTAACCATTCATCACATATAGACAATTTACAGATACAGTAATCGAGGATTAACGACTGGAATTAACCATTCATCACATATAGACAATTTACAGATACAGTAATCGAAGATTAACTACTGGAATTAACCATTCATCACATATAGACAATTTACAGATACAGTAATCGAAGATTAACTACTGGAATTAACCATTCATCACATATAGACAATTTACAGATAAAGTAATCGAAGATTAACGACTGGAATTAACCATTCATCACATATAAACAATTTACAGATACAGTAATCGAGGATTAACTCCTGGTATTAACCATTCATCACATATAGACCATTTACAGATACAGTAATCGACAATTAACTACTGGAAGTGACCATTCATCACATATAGACAATTTACAGATACAGTAATCGAAGATTAACTACTGGAATTAACCATTCATCACATATAGCCAATTTACAGATACAGTTATCGAAGATTAACTACTAGAATTAACCATTCATCACATATAGATAATTTACAGATACAGTGATCGAAGATTAACTACTGGAATTAACCATTCATCACATATAGACCATTTACAGATACAGTAACCGACGATTAACTACTGGAATTAACCATTCATCACATATAGACAATTTACAGATACAGTTATCGAAGATTAACTACTGAAATTAACCATTCATCACATATAGACAATTTACAGATACAGTAATCGACGATTAACTACTGGAATTAACCATTCATCACATATAGACAATTTACAGATACAGTAACCGACGATTAACTACTGGAATTAACCATTCATCACATATAGACAATTTACAGATACAGTAATCGAAGATTAACTACTGGAATTAACCATTCATCACATATAGACAATTTACAGATACTGTAATCGAAGATTAACTACTGAAATTAACCATTCATCACATATAAACAATTTACAGATACAGTAATCCACGATTAAGTACTGGAATTAACCATTCATCACATATAGACAATTTACAGATACAGTTATCAACGATTAAGTACTGGAATTAACCATTCATCACATATAGACAATTTACAGATACAGTAATCGACGATTAACTACTGGAATTAACCATTCATCACATATAGACAATTTACAGATACAGTTATCGAAGATTAACTACTGAAATTAACCATTCATCACATATAGACCATTTACAGATACAGTAATCGAAGATTAACTACTGGAATTAACCATTCATCACATATAGACAATTTACAGATACAGTAATCGAAGATTAACTGCTGGAATTAACCATTCATCACATATAGACAATTTACAGATACAGTAATCGACGATTAAGTACTGGAATTAACCATTCATCAAATATAGACAATTTACAGATACAGTAATCGAAGATTAACTACTGGAATTAACCATTCATCACATATAGACAATTTACAGATACAGTAATCGAATATTTAATACTGGAATTAACCATTCATCACATATAGACAATTTACAGATACAGTAATCGACGATTAAGTACTGGAATTAACCATTCATCCAATATAGACAATTTACAGATACAGTAATCGAAGATTAACTACTGGAATTAACCATTCATCACATGTAGACACTTTACAGATACAGTAATCAACGATTAAGTACTGAAATTAACCATTCATCACATATAGACAATTTACAGATACAGTAATCGAAGATTAACTACTGGAACTAACCATTCATCACATATAGACAATTTACAGATACAGTAATCGAAGATTAACTACTGGAATTAACAATTCATCACATATAGACAATTTACAGATACAGTTATCGAATATTTACTACTGGAATTAACCATTCATCACATATAGCCCATTTACAGATACAGTAACCGACGATTAACTACTGGAATTAACCATTCATCACATATAGACAATTTACAGATACAGTAATCGACGATTAACTACTGGAATTAACCATTCATCACATATAGACAATTTACAGATACAGTAATCGAAGATTAACTACTGGAATTAACCATTCATCACATATAGAGAATTTACAGATACAGTAATCGAATATTTACTACTGGAATTAACCATTCATCACATATAGACAATTTACAGATACAGTAATCAACGATTAAGTACTGGAATTAACCATTCATCACATATAGACAATTTACAGATACAGTAATCGAAGATTAACTACTGGAATTTACCATTCATCACATATAGACAATTTAAAGATACAGTTATCAACGATTAAGTACTGGAATTAACCATTCATCACATATAGACAATTTACAGATACAGTAATCGAATATTAACTACTGGAATTAACCATGCATCACATATAGACAATTTACAGATACAGTAATCGAAGATTAACTACTGGAATTAACCATTCATCACATGTAGACAATTTACAGATACAGTTATCGAAGATTAACTACTGTAATTAACCATTCATCACATATAGACAATTTACAGATACAGTTATCGAAGATTAACTACTGGAATTAACCATTCATCACATATAGACAATTTACAGATACAGTAATCGAATATTTACTACTGGAATTAACCATTCATCACATGTAGACAATTTACAGATACAGTTATCGAAGATTAACTACTGAAATTAACCATTCATCACATATAGACAATTTACAGATACAGTTATCGAAGATTAACTACTGGAATTAACCATACATCACATATAGACAATTTACAGATACAGTAATCGAAGATTATCTCCTGGAATTAATCATTCACCACATATAGATGCTTTCTGACGTCGTTTTTGCAGCAGACGACTTTTGAAATCAGTGTAACAAAAGGAGAAATTGCTCAAATGAGCAATTTCTCCGTTATCCACAATGTTTTCAACTTTTCTCAGTAATTATTACTACTGTACCTTTGAAGAGACGATCCATTTTTTTACCAAATATTTTTGCTGCAGATTGGTTGTATATGGGTAAGGGTTAAGGGTAGGTCCGGCGGTCCTCAATTATCGGAATTTACTTCAAGCGTATGTAATCAATATGTGAACAGTGGACATCTTGATCTGACTGGCTGACCTAATTATGTACTGTTCACAAACAGTAACTTCAACATTCTCCCGTGGACGAGCTCTGTTCTAAATACTAAAATAATAAACAAATTTAAAGGTCACCCTCTTATTGGAAAAATATCTAGCTTTTCACTTTTTCATTTATTAATTTGTGTTATTACTTTATCTCTTTTACCAAAATTAACCCGTCACGGTTGCATATATTCTTTATTTATTGTAATAACGGAAATAACATTCGTGCATAGCTACACAACAATGCTATTGGATAAAGTCCATGTATATATGCCATTTAATGTCACGCTATAACTACCATACATACATCGGCCTTCGGAGCGTGATAAGGATGCTTCATATTTGCCATCCAGACCTACCAGTATCATACCTTGAACTCATATTATATCAAATACATTGGAAGACAGTGGTGCAGTGGTAGAGCGTTGGCCTCTCGTAGTACAAAAGATCCCGGATTAGATTCGATCCCGGGTTCTGACTTTTCTCCAGGAAGGAGAAATCGAGCGTGATTAATATAAGCTGAATATTGTTTCGCACTCGATGTAAAATAAATAAGTTTAAACTTTATTATATCCATTGTTAGAAAACGGCACAATGTAAGTTGAAACTGGTTGATTTGCTTCTTAAGGATACTAGGTTAGAGAGATAACTTAAAACCAGATAAATAGTAAAACGGCTTACTATAGATCTTCACAGATTCGTATTCGTCATCCAGGACCCTTGGTATATCAATTATTGGTTAACTCCTTCCCACTTACAATAAGCGCCAAAACCTGTTACATATACTACAACGTCGTCCTTATTTCAAAGGGTTACGGGATAATTAGTGACTTCGCATTCCCTTTGGTACGCCTTCTCAATTGGTTAATTAGTGACCTCGCATTTCCTCTGGTACGCCTTCTCAATTGGTTGATCAGTGACTTTGCATTTCCTCTGGTACGCCTTCTCAATTGGTTGATCAGTGACATTGCATTTCCTCTGGTATGCCTTCTCAATTGATTTATCAGTGACGTCGCATTTCCTCTGGTACGCCTTCTCAATTGGTTGATCAGTGATCTCGCATTTCCTCTGGTACGCCTTCTCAATTGGTTGATCAGTGACCTCGCATTCCCTCTGGTACGCCTTCTCAATTGGTTGATCGATTGTGTGTGTAATGTTTCTCATTATTTACAATCTATAACTTTGAACATATTACGGAAGGACTCCTGCATAACTGATGGCTCTCAACGTTGAACACCTCAAATAAATTACAAAAGTACAGAATATCCAAAAACACTTTATGTTTCAGCAAATCGGTCATGAAACGGATTTTCATCGAAACCAAAAAAGCGTTCCAAGTGAGCAGAAAACCAATTGGACTAAAGTACACGATCTGACTAAATGTAAGCTACCTATGCGTAGCGTTAATAGAAATGATTTTAATGAGATTGGGAGAAAACATGAAGCAATCAGAATGATTGGAGCGACGGAACGCTTTTTTTAACGAATTTGAAAGAAAGTGGGACGGATCTAACGGATTGTATACACGTGGAACATGTGTCTATTTCATAATGTAAGATCGGCTGTAATGGTGCAAGGTAAATTACCCGGCATATAACTGAAATTATATTGCAACGATGTAAAACACCATTCGTTCTTAAAGTGGTAATCTAACTTTTATATTTAGTTCTAAGATATACTCTTTAACGTTCTTTCATTTTCTAGAAAGATTTAATCCATTATATACGTTCTACCATTCGTTCTTACGCATGACTATTCCCACGCCAAAAAAAATATACAGCAGACCACTTTGAAAACAGCTAGGCAAAACTATAGGAAACCTCTGTAAATAGGAAAATTATTGTTGATAGCATTAACATATAGCAAAGGGAAAACTGTAAAAAATCTCTTTTGGCCACAAGGTTTTCGAAGAGCTGTCTTTTGCAAAGAGTCAAGATTCGTCTTGATGTGGTTAAGGGTGTATTTACTTCTGTATTTTATCTCGAAACCGAAACTAGAGATAGTAAAATGACAGCGTTTATTTATGTATGTTTACGGCAATGGATCACTTGAAAACATATTTAATGTAATCTCCTTTTAACAGTGAAACCCTTTTCAAGAATTTAATCAAAGTACTGAAAGTACTGAAAGTATTTTGTTTGTTTGTTTGGAGTTTAACGCCGCTTTCAACAGCTTTGGTCATATCATGGCGGTCAGTGCACCTACCCATGTTTTCCTCGCTTTCCTACACCAGTACTTACACAACATTCTTTCGAAGCCACTGACTACTGAAAGTAGATATGTGATCGGTTAAAAGGAGATGCAGAAGTACAGGTACATTCATGACAGTACATTGACTTCATATTTATTGTCTGTACTTAACCAACTGATGCATTCAGAGTATGTACTCTATTTATATAATCTATTAGTGTTTGCATCTCCAAAACAGAGGGCAAGCGTTGATCTGAATCGATCACATGAGTGATCGCTATGTAGCATATGTGTAACTTCTAATATCGGAGAAAATTTAATCAAGAGCGTGAATGAAACTGCTAAGAGTGGACACTGTAAACAAAACTGATGCATAAAGGATATTTGTTATGAAATTAAATATGTGAACAGTTTGTAAGTGAACCACCAATGTATCATTCCTGTGAAGTTTGGTTGATATCAGTCCAATGGTTTGGAAGGAGATTTTGTTTAAATATAAACGGTCATTTTGTCCATATTCTGATGCAGCATAGCAGCTATCTGTTCAAACCAATCAATATGTCTTGAACAAATAACAAGTATTTCCTGAAATCAAACAACAACTTAAGGAGAAAGAGAACTATTATGTTTTGTCATTTCGCACCTTTGCTGATACAGTCTGGCTGCCATGTTTTTCAACCAATTAATACAGCTGATGCCAATCCTGTAGATGGTAAAACAGCCACAAAAGTAGTGTTTATAATTTATATCTTTGAACAAATTTGAAAGAGGGACCACCAAAGGAACTTTCTGTAAAGTTGTGTTGAACTTTTTCATTGGATTAGGAGGAGATATCATGTGATGATAAAAGTTCAATAAAACCCAATTACTGATGCCTCCTTGTAACTATGTCTTTCAACAAATCAATGTGGCTTAAATAATTATGAAGAGGGTTACCGAGGGTACAAATAAGACAAGCACTTTTATAAGAATAGAGATTTAGAATGTTTTCAACTGGTTTCTATGACTTTCAACCAATCAATAAGACTTAAAACATGTAGAGGGTCACTGAATGAACAGTTCTGCTAAATCAGCTTGAAATGAGACAAGCACTTTCATAGGAATATGGTTTTGCACCTTTTCTAATACCGGCTAATTGCCGTGTTTAACAACCAATCAATTTGATTATATTTGTAGAGAGTTATCCAAGCATAGCCTTATACCATGTTATTGGTATCAGAGAAGCTAATTCAGAGAAGAATATGTTTTAACAAGATCACCGCCTGCGGGTGCCTGTCGCTCGACTGATTTATCCTTTCACGGTTTTATTTATCTTATATAAAACATATTCAAATTCAGAAAGAAAATTTACATATTATAATGACCGCACCAACTGCCTTTTTTCAAGTATTGAAACAAGATTAACCGTGTGGAAAATAGTACATTATGTTTTTATTGTTTGGGAAAAATTTGAAATCAATGTAACAAAATATTAAGAAAACTATGTCCAATTCTCATGAACGACCAAAATACATCAAAATTGATGTTTTTTACCCCAAAAAACAGGCCCGCTCAACTTCTTTATCATTCAATGTGAAGAAGGGTATAAGATGAACAAATTTGCCATATGTTAAAGTAATAGTTTTGATAGTTAACATGTAGGAGACCAACGCAACATTTAACAAACTATGTCCAATTTTCAATATCTACCAAAATACATCAAAACTAATGTTTTTTCTCCCACATAATAGGTTTGATAGTTTCCATGTAAGTGATCTAAAGTAAAAATGTAACCAACACCGCCAATTCTCAAATTAACCAAAATACATCAAAATTCATTTTTTTTACCCCAAAAGACAAACCACACTTACCATCTTAGCATACAATGTGAAGAAGGGTATTAGCTGAACAAATGTATAAGTTTCAAAGTACTAGGTTTGATAGTTTCCATGTAAGTAACCTATATGCAAAACTTAAACAACTATGTCCAATTCTAAAAATCAACCAAAATACATCACCATTGATGTTTTTCACACTCAGCATCTTTAGCATACAATGAGAAAAAGGTTATTAGATTTAAAAAGTATCAAAGTATTTGGCTTGACAATTTCCATGTAAGAGACCAAAATGCAAAGAAATTAATATTCGAGCCATTTAAACTCATATTTCCATTTTCTACAAAATACTCCTTTCCGTTTCGTCTGCTAATACAGCTTCTTGGAATCTTCCCTTCCTCTTCTTTTATTATTACTACCGCTGTCATCCTTTTTATCGGAAGAAAATTTGAATTGAAACAGTTTTTTTGACATTATTTTATCATCGGCTGCTACGGTGAAAAACAATGTACACATACATGTACCGAAAATTGGTCTAAACTATTGTCGTAAATTTTGAGATGCCAAATTATGAATCGGCTAAACAATAAAGCTAGCATTCGTGTGCATACTTGAATCAAACAATTTATTTTAGTTTAAATAAGTCTTATGTTGCGTTAACATGAAAAGAAAAAACAAGATTACAAATTGAAATTGATTTAAAAAGAATTCGCAACTATATGGACAATTCAATATCGGCTGCCATGTAAACATACCGGAAATTATTCTAAACTATTGTCGTAATTGTTGGGATCCCGATTAAATTGGCTGCATAATTAATCACGGAATTTCCAATAAACATTCGAGAAGAGAATCAGCAGTCAATATTTTCGTTGGTAAATCTATCGTTTTGATCTGTTTGACAACAAATTTCGGCAGATATTGACGGAATGAGAACACGACCAGTCAGTCCTGCCAGATGCGAATATAGCTATACCGGACAAATGAACTATTAGTGAATGTCGTTCGGTCGTGCGTTAATGTCGAACTACGCAAAAGGGTTACAATTTACAAAGGGTAACTTGTTAAGGCGGTCGTACACACTTAGTAGTGGGGTGTAGTGATATCCTTGTTCTTTATGGCACCTAAATATGATATTTATACATTCAGAGGTTACCAAAAATGAGCGGAATTTATTTCACATATTTGACTTTTGTGTGCATTCGAAATTCAGTCCAGACTTGTTTGCACTATCTTTGTGTGTGTTCTGTTGCATTTACATCACGTGACTTCAAAACCTGACTACCTATAGTAGATTTTGCAAGCAAATCTAATAAAAATGATAGTAATGGATTTCGGTCTCTGGCGCCTAGGGTTGTTGTCTCCTAGTTCAGACTTGTTGAAGGCAGTGTAAACACCATACAAACGCTTTTCTAGAAATAAGTTGTCACTATCAACAAATAGTTAGCTGGCTTTAAATAACCGTTATAGTTTAGAAATATTCCCAAAGGTCACGTGCATTCGACATGTCCAACTTAATTACTAGTCGATATTGTGTCACCAATGACACTCACCTGTTGTGCGATGTACTGGAACGAGAAAACGCTATTCTCTTCAAGCGTATGTTTCAGCTATAAATTCAATCTTACACACGCTTCAGTTGTATTCCTATATGATGAGTCCGGCCGTGGGAAAGGTAAAAATCGACTCTTGTAAAAGCTTGAGTTAGTGCCGTTCATATGCAAAGGTACCGAGCCCCGGTAGCTCAGTCTGTAGAGACGCGGGCCGTCAATCCAGGGGTTGTGACTTTGAACCCCAGCTCGGCCAACATTCTTTCCGACGTTTGACAAAAGTCACTATGACACGCGTAATTCGACTCTACCAATGAGCTGACAGTCTATGTGGAAAGGCGGCCGATTGCTTGGAAAGTATGTTGTCTTGAGTACTGGTGTGAGAAAGCCAGGATACACATGAGTAGTTGAACTAGCCGTCGTGATGTGACTGAAAAGCGTTTAACACCAATAAATCAACCACATACAAATAACACGTCTGATTTTGTGGTCAATTTAGATCTAGACAAGCCTGTGCATCCACAAAGTCTGATCGAGATCTACAACATTCACACAGGCTTGTAAAAAGCTTCTATCAATCACACTAACAGCGTCTACATCTAATGAAAACTACCTCCTCGGTTGTTAAGCGTCCGTATTTAGTATGGGCGGTCTTGGGTTCATACCAAATACTTGTAGAAAGGCAGCCGATTGCTTGGAAGGTATGTTGTGTGGAGAAAGCCAGGAGACACACGAGTAAGTGAACTAGCCGCCGTGATATGACTTAACAACTGTTGAATAACGGCGTTTAACACCAACAAAACAACCACACGCAAAAGAACAGGTCTGATTTTGTGATGAATGTAGATCTAGACAAGCCTGTGTATCCACACAGTCTGATCGAGATCTACAACGTTTATACAGGCTTGTAAAAATCTTCTATCAACGTGTGTAGACTATATTTAAAGGAGCTTCCAGCGGCTAATATGAATCAAACTAACCGCGTCTACATCTAATGTAAACTACCTCCTCGGTAGTAAAGCGTCCGCCTCGGGTTCGATCCTCAACCGGGTCATACCAAATACTTTACAAAATGGTAGAAATGGCTGCCCTCCTTGGCTGCGAGCATTACGACTGACTGGCTGATGTCATGATAAATGGACAAGTAGTATTAGAAACGCAGTGATCTTATTGGAAAACGTGTTGAAAGCGGCGTCAAACACCAAGCAATCAATCAACCAGTCTTATGTCAACTACTGAAAGTTGTTTGTAGCTAAATCATCAGCAGTGTTCATTATAGGGGAACGGATTTAGTGGTGTAAGTGTCGGAATCAGTCAAAACAACATATATGGTATGTACATTTCAGTGGCTTAATTTCAAACAAAAGATATAATCAAAGATATTATCAATATTTAGTTGTACAATTCATACAAAAACAATGACAGTGAAAAAGTGTACTGTACACATACAGTCTGCTTGATCCATTCCCACAAATGCACGGAAGATCTGCAGGGGACGACTTTGAAAACATATTGAGAAAAATAGCAAATATCAAATATGTTTGATACATTGTGGAAAAGGCAGAAATTGTTCGATGTCTGCTGCAGAAGCGTCAGAAAGCATATATATATTGGACAAGGTTAAATCGAAATCGGTCATGACAAGTACAGTTCAATATGCAATAAGTACATTTACATGTATAACATAAATCAAAACATGTGAGCCGTTCCACGAGAAACCCAACATTGCGTATAGTATCGACCCGGATTAACCTAAGGATGCAGCACAGGCTAACCCGAACAGAAACTTTTCGCACCCTATGGATAATCATTACTCTATATATATCTCTATCCCTCTGACGGAATGTGTCGGCTCGGACAATCCTGAGCGCAATGCGCAGGCTGATCTGGCTCGATACATTACGCATCGTCCATAATGTTTGTTTTCTCATGGAACGGCTCATATCTACTCAACTAGGGTAACACAACATATTCAAGCGAGTAACAGTTTCAGCTTTTAATATTGAGAAGTCATCGGGAAAACAATTTAAATTATTTTTGTCGTTTTTGGGGTCTTTTCGCATATGTTTCAACCGCGCCGCGGTGAACCACATAATGACCCCAAGTTGACACTTTAAACAGCATCACCTTCATTAACACCAAATACAATTCGCTATGGAAAAGCCTCTGTGGCTGAGAAAAAACTCAATAAGAATCGTAGGAAAGTCCGACCATTGCTTGAACCGTAAGAGACGGATAATTGAGTCTGAACGATTCGAGTCAATACATCACTTGAGCTCCAGCAGGTCGGGTGGTATTGTTTTTACACCTTAAATGTTTTATTGTTTTTTTATCTCGACATAAATATAAAGTGTTTGACCTATCATCTTTCCTGTCGGTCACGATTTGACCTTATCTAATGAAAAGTGGCGTAAACCCAAAAAATCAACAAATCGCTAAGGAATTAGACAAATAAGTATTTGATGAATTGTTGAAAGTAAGTTTCATTTTGACATTTTGAAAACAATAATTGACCCCGAACACGAGAATACATTATTCGGACTACTGGTACTAGTAAATAGGAAGATAAGGTACACGTTCCTTTGCGTGAGTTCTTACCAATCATCGGCAGTAATCGGGTTACCGGCAGTAGCCTTTTCCCACACACATATGCTTTCTGACGCATCTACAGTTTATTACTGATAAACTGTGACAAAGATAGACATTACCCATTTTCAAATCTATTTAACAACTATTCTTTAATCAATAGAGCTTTTTTATTATTATTGCCTTAATGTATTCAAAGTCGTCGGCTGCTGTTTTCTTGTATGTGGGAAAGGATTACAATGAGACTGAATAGTACGAACGCTCACTAAGGTACCGCAATCGACATTGGTCTGAAAAATTGTTCAATATGTTTACGATTCTTTTCGTAAATTGCCATTCAATAGTTAACTTATACAATGTATTGATTCCACAAAACGAAAAACGTATGGTTCTAGACAGCTTTAAATTCATAACTAAACATTTACTCCAATTATATGTATCATATATCAACAATGAAATAATTGAATAATTGCATAATATTTGATTTTGAGACAGTGTATTATTCTAAAATAGGATATATAACGAAAAAATCAAAATCAATATATATATATTTACATATATGACATATGCTTATATCATATATGTATCTTATGCCTACAAGAACGTATTTTTGGTATTGTTGACACGCCTTTTTTATGTTCAGTGGTTTCCATTGAGTAGGGCGGATTTAGTTCTTCTGAGCTATATACATAGTGGCTGTGTCATGTGATTGGTTTCAGTCAATCAATAAGCTCCTCTTTCTCACGTTATGGTGATAATGATAGATAACATGTCAGGTATCTCAGCTCAACCAATCATATGTCTCCTTCCCCATTTGACTTTTCTTTTCAATTATTGATGATTATGAATTTTGTTTTAAATGCTATTTTGCTAATTTATTCAATTCTACGTAATTTTACATTAATGTAAAATGTCTTTGTCATCGTCAACGTCAGACTACGTGTAATATTTGAAGTTTTAAATACATAATTCATTCTCATAAATAATTGAAAAAGTATAGTGGCATATAACTGCCACCTTTTGACAGAACATTTTCGTAAAAACTGAGGATTTCACATTATTTATGAAATAAAAGTCACAATCGATGTTCAAGTATCGGGAACTATGAACACAATTAAGAAAAGCATCAACCTTAAAACGGAATATAATACACGTAGTTAGCCAACTTTCTTTGTTCTGACCATGCTGCGAAGCGTGCACCGTTCATCTGTACTGCCATCTTGTTGTCATCGCCCAGTGCATATGAGCATTTGCATTCCAGATAATTGCTTTCTTCGGTAGCTACCTCACTGTCACCAATGGAGTAAACATGACCTAGTTATAAAGATAAAAATCACATTGAGTAACGTCGTGGATATGAACAGTTAAAATTACATTTTATCCTGTATTGAAATTACCCGCATAATTTTTCTTCAATTTGGCCTTGTGACCTTGTTTCTGACCCAATGTGACCCATATTCGAAACTGAACTGCATATTTTTAATACAAACATTCTGACAAAATTTCGGTCTCTAGAGTGTTAACAAGATTTTCCTTCAGTTTGACCTAGTGACCTACATTTTGACCCGTAATAACCCATGTTCGAACTTGACCTACATATCATCAAGACAAACATTCTGATAAAGTTTCAACTTGCTCAAGTAGAAGAAAAGGCCTCTAAAGTGTTTACAATATTTCCATTCAATTTGGCGTAGTGACCTAGCTTTTGGCCCGGCTTAATAACCTAGTTTCTGACCAAATATGACCCATAATTCTTAAGACAAATATTCTGACAAAATTTCAAACTTCTGAAGCAAAAATTGCGGCCTCTAGAGTGTTAACAAGCTTTGCCTTCAATTTGACCTAGTGACCTATTTTTTGATCCATCATGACCCAAGTTCGAACTTGACCTACATATCGACAAGACAAACATTCTGATAAAGTTTCAACATGCTCAAGTTGAAAATAAGGCCTACAAAGTGTTAACAAGATTCCATTTAATTTGGCATAGTTTTTTACCCGGCTTGACCCATATTCAAACTTGGCCAAGATATCATTTAGATAACAATTCTGACCAAATTTCAAGCTGCCTTAGTAACAATTGCAGCTTCTACAGTGTTAACAAGATTTTCCTTCAATTTGGCCTAGTGACCTAATTTCTGACCCAATATGACCAATATTCAAGCTTGACCTAGAAATCATTATTACAAACATTCTGACAAAGTTTCAAACTGCTGAAGCAAAAATTGCAAGTTTTAAATTTGGTCTCTAGAATGTTTACAAGATTTTCTTTCAATTTGACCTAGTGACTTAGTTTTTAACCTCAAATCGCCCAGTTTCAAACTTGTCCAAGATTTGATGGAGATGAATGTTCTGATAAACTTTCATGAATATCCGATACAAAATGTAACCTGTAGAGTGTTAACAAGGGAAAATGCTGACGATGCACCACAGCCTTATTTGCGTATTTTCATTGCAGGGATTTTCTCAAAAGGTTTTTGAGCTACCCGCTTTCAAGCTATTCATTTTCCATATATTTAAAAGAAACATTTAAGATCCTTATGTCTAACTTAAATTTCTAAATTATGTATACAACTTCATGGATTAAAACTTTACATTGTGTACGTTTACTTTGTATAATGTGCCTACTGTTTATCTTGTTGTGAAACGTATTTAACTGATCCCTGGACAATCAAGAAAAATTGTCCATTTTGAAAAACAGAGGTCAGTACAAACAATTTACAAATTTACACTTCCTGAAAGGTGGGGCATGACAATAAACGAAAGTATTCAGCATAGCTGAATCCTCCGCATAAAAATGACGAATGCTTGTTCTTAGGATACAAGACTCAAAAACGTATACACATTTATTGTTTGTGCTGAATCTTTTTGCATTTGCATCTACATGCAAAAATAGTTGACACATTTCATAAGTACACTAACTGAATACTTGGCATTGGAAGTGATGTCGTCAGTTCTAAATGTACGAGCAGATATCCCAACTCCGCAAGATTTTGCTTAGAATAAGGGTAGAAAAACTCACCATTTTGGCACTTAAACCAGTGACTTTTGCGGAAGGCTGTAGCTGTAACAATCGGAATTCTTTCCTCCTCTGTAACACCACTTGAAATGGATTCGTTCTTCAGTTCTGTAATACACGCTCGCACAACATTCTGATGTAGTTTTGTATATCGTCCTCGCTTAGTTAAAATACATTTCGCACGTTTGATTTTAGCATTTAACTCTGTACGAAGCATCTTCCTTTCATTTCGAATTAACAGCTGGAAATACTGGATTTTGAAATGATCTTTCGACCGTGATAACTCTAATTGGGCGTCCTTTATTTCTTGTTGATTCATACATGATCTTGATTCAATGGTCCATAGGTGCAGCTTGTGCAAGTTATCTGAGCCTTTCCGCTTTCCACTTACTTTCATCCATTTCTTTTCTAATTCTTCAATGGTTTTTAAGATAGTTATCTGATTCTTCAATGCAACCAAGGTGTTTTCTGATTTTGATTCTGGCATATCTTCAAGCTTCACCATAATACACTTTCTTGTAGCATCTTGTAAACTCATAATATCGAGTTTTATTTTATCTTCGAGGAGAATAAGTCTTTTTCTGTTTGTAATGATCTTGTGCTTTACCTCTTCAATTTCTTTAAGAGTTTTCTTTATCAAAGATCCGTATCTCACATTTCTCCGTATAGGCGTGTTACATTTTGGACAGGATTTAAGTTTTATTTCTCCCTCCAAATCCGTTGTGTCCATGAACTTGTCCATTGCCTTGTATTCAAAAATGCATCGGTTTCCACAATCTTGAAGGACCACAAATCTTGCATTTTCTCCATCTTCTTCACCAAAGAATATCGTTGCAACTTTATCTTTGTCGCATTGACGACATTCGTTTGGACATGGTTCCCCGCACATACCTATACATGCATGTTCACATGGTAGACATTGTTCGCAAGGTTCGTCGCATCTTGGACGATCGCATGGCTCAGAGCAAAGACGACTGCATTTATAATGTTTACATTTCCATTCGCAAGGCATCTTGCATTGTACACATAATTCACCACACGATTTGCGACACTTACTATGGTTACACATGTTGTTGCACATGTCCGTGCATGGGGGACACATGTTACATATGTCCTTACATTCGTGTCCACATAGAAGGATGCGATTGCATGCGTCTTTACATGTTATATGAAGTCGTCCTTCGAAGCATGACCCACAGGTACCAAGGCACATATGTGCACATGTAAGTTCACCGTAACAAGGTTCAGGACATAAAATGTTTGCTGCTTCGAAACATCTAACTTCGCCGACGTGTCCACAAGGCCATTTTTTCTTGACATAAAAAAGGCAATATCTTGTACATGCTAGATCACATCTAGATGCACACTGATGTTTGCATGGTAGTAGTTTGATACATGGTTCCGAACAAACCCGCTTAGACGGGTCTTTATGGCAGGGAAGGTACTGCTTGTGCCCACATTTTGGTATTATCTTCTCAATCGGAACATTGCATTTGCCGCATTTCTCGTAGCACTTACTTGGACATCGATGCTCATTTTCACAAAGTATATTGTGACAATCTTCCATGCACTTGTACTTAACGTGTTCTTGGTCAAGTATGTGGCAGTACAGACCACAAACGTGACCACAGTTTAGCCTGTACTCACATTTTTTGTTACAACCACCCTCTGGGGCTTTGGCAAAATCACTGGCCTGTCTAGCAATCATTCCGTCCATATTAGGATGATTTTGACAATACAGTGCCAGCCCATCTCCGATTTGACCTTTCTTTTCAATGTCCAATTTGATTTTCTTCCATAGTTCAGATTTATCTGCAAGTAAGTTAAAATTGCCAATGACATAAAATGCTTTTTTAGCCCTAGATAACGCAACACATACACGGTTGCTAACTTTCAAAAAGCCAATACTTCCTTCTTTATTACTACGCACTAGAGACAGTAGAATAATATCATTCTCCTCCCCCTGATAGTTATCTACAACAGAGATCTGAACGCCTTCAAATTCGTCTGGGGGCATCATCCTTTTGAGGCATAACAACTGACCCGAATATGTAGTAAGAACTGTGATTTGATTTGGATCGTAACCCTGTAACATTAGATATCTACACAAACTGGCAATGTAGCCTGCTTCGTGTATGTTTGAATGACTCCTTGAATCCCCAGCACCCGACTCTTGGTAGGTATGATTGATGAAGAACATATTGCATGATATGCCTTTCATTGATTCGTATTTATGAACGTCAGGGTGATTTTGTAAACGGGGATACATATAATTTATGAGCTCTGCAATTTCTGGACGCATCCTGTGCTGAAGTGTAAGGCAGTCACACCTTACCCCATTTGATATCATTCTCTCAAAAAGAGACACATCTAAATTGTAATCTTTAGCAAGGGTGTAAACCGTCGGATTGGGTTTGAGTTGTTTGTGATCTCCAATCAAGATCAAATGTTCACAGCCCTTAGTCAGTGTTGTTACAATATGAGCCTCCAGAATTTCTGCCGCTTCTTCTACAACGATAATGCGTGGATTTATTTCTTGTAAAACGGGTTGATACCTGGCGGCACCAGTAGTGGTCATACCTATGACTGTCGAAAGACGCATAATTTCTTTATCTTCCTGTTTCACAGCCTCTTTATACCGTGTCGCTGCTACTGCGTACTCGTTCTCCCTTTTCTCGACTTGCTTCCACAAATGATCTGTATATTGTTTAATCCAGAAGCGATACAACCGCCATTTGTCTGGCATGGATAATCGCCACAATTCGGTGATTACATTTGCTTCCTCCTCAGTCATCATCTCTGTCGAAGCTAAGTTCTTTTGTGTATTTCTCTTAAGCGTTTTTCTTGCATTTCTCTGCAATTCCCAGCCAGCATTGCTTCTGTCGTCAGGCATTTCTCCTATTCTTTCTACATCAAGAGATTTCGCTTTAAGTAGATTCTTCTCCACGCTCGAAATATGTTCGGAATCAGCTTCCTCTTTGCTATCTTTACGTTTAGTTATATATTGAAGCTCTCGATGCATTTCGTCCATGGTATTTTCTAAACCAACGAACACATCCCCATTAACCTGCCGTGGTCTCTGTTTATCCACATCATCATTCAATACCTGTTCATTTATCCACCTAACTAAGGGAGCAGATGATCCAAGCTCAAGCCATTCCACAATTATTGACGTCTTCCATTTCTTGAATATTCCTGCGCCAATAAGAATATTTTTAAATTGCGAATTTAGAAGCATATAATGCCGTTGGCCAATATAGCGTTGCAGATCATCCTCATGTAAAACGTGTGTTGAAGCTATTTGTATCTTTAAACATTTTTCATTAATCTCTTTAAACAAGGAATCCATTACTTCTCTGGAATCTTGTCTAGCTTGATATATGTGATCGGGGAAAGCCCCTTCATGCCTGAACTCTCGTCTGTAATACTTCAAATTGTCAGACAGAAGAATGTCACTCTTGCTCCCGCTTCCCACTCGCAGAATGTCTCCCTTATAAAACTGCTTTATGCCTTCCAGAAATTGATCTAGGGCATGGTTTGTGTAACAAACTATTAACATTGGTCTGTTATCATTTTCTCCGGTGTCAGGATTTTTATTCCACAAATTCCTATTGTGCAGCAACGCTTTAACGATCTTCAGCCCTATGTACGTTTTACCTGTGCCTGGAGGACCCTGAGTTATGACGAACTCTCTAGTCAATGCCGTGTGAATAGCCTCGTACTGAGACTCATCCAAATGCAGGATATCATGTGGAGGCCATGTCTCTTTTTTCAACAAGGACACATCTTTGGCTGGCTTTGACTTTTCACTAAAAGGATGATTTGTACGGCTTACAATTGTTTTACCAATACTTGTTAGACTCGTGTCGTCCATAATTTCATATTCCTCGTCAACTAATGGTCGTAGATCTATGTGGACGTCATGGTCGCGTCTCACATAGGCAGGGGGCCTAACATCATGTTCACAGTCTGTAATGTAATTTTCAAATGGCAAATCTCCATCTCTGATATTTTGAAGACCAATAAGGTTATGTCTATACGCTTCGAAATAGGCTGATGTCTCCGCCATTATAAACGTATTACCGATAAGTGTTTTTACAGTGGCATAATCAGTTTCAAAGCGGACTTGAATAATACCTTGATTGATCATCGTATCATCTCTGTTGACTACCGTTGCAAAGTATAACGTGTTAAAGGCATCTGGAGACAAGCATAACAGGGTTCCGAATATGAGTCTTTTACTGGATTGCCATTCCACTTGTAATCGGCTTACATCGAACTGCAATGAATAGCAAATTCCATTATCGTCGCAATAAGGGGCTATAATTCTCACGTTCTTGTAAATACGCACGTCTTGAGACCCTTTCTTTGCCTTTCCATGTTCAGTCAATGATCGAACAAACTCAGCGATTCCATCTCTCAATGGTGCAACGAAATCTTCCCGCAACAATCTAAACTGTACATCTAAATAGTGATCTAAATTGTTGTACTTTCCTTTCACTTTGTTTGCTCTTAGATAGTGATCGTCAGTCATCTGTAACAAGTTGTGCATATAAACGTTAGTTGTAAACGCATGTAAACATATTGTTAATCGAAGAAGAAACAATGTGCCAAATAAGTAGATCGGGTTAGTCGAAATATGGACTCATGGCATATCCAACATATTTCACGGTAAACGTGACATTAAATATTGCAGACGTATCCATTTTAACAGCAAACAGTGAACACAGTGAGTTTGAATCTGGGTAAACATTTCGAATCCTAAATTCTGCTTCTTGAATAGTATCACAACATTATAAAACCCTGATTCTGACCTGACTGCGAGAGTGTACTTGTAACTGTATATTTTGCTTGAGAAAAATCGGAAAACAACTTTCAGAGATATAATAATCATACATAGTTCAACATTGAAAACAGAGGTACATGTACATTGAACGAAGTTTGATCAAAATACTCTGTTTATCTACCATGTTAGCTTAAAACATTATAAAAAATCCTTAAGAAGAGAAAGAAAATCCCATGACTTACTTGTATAAATATCTGAACATTTTTCAGTTCAACAGAAACTTGTATTTATTAATTTTGTGATAACTCATTACGGCTTCCATTATCACGATAAAAGCCTATCTTACCTGCATATCCGATGTTTGTGGTAAAACCTTAATATCTCGAAAGTCATTTGGTGGTCCTTTGTCATCCAACGACTTATCTCTTGCTTCATATGTGTTCCCTACGTTGGCCCTGTTAACGATGATATGTATGATACTTGATATAAATAAAAATTACATACATTTAAGTTCGTGCCTGACTGAATGAATGTAAGTTTACATTCTAACTATCAACTTTCAATAGCGAGAGATCTAGTCCTAATGTGAACATGTTTCTATTAATAGTATAATTGTCAATTTATCTGACTGCGTTAAACATATTTTAGATTGTTTAATTTAATATTGATAATTATAAATGGTACATGTATGCTTTTAGAACGCTATGAATTCCATTTCTCGTCGTTCACAAGGCCGACGGAATCAATAGCTTTATAAACTTATATGATATATATTCGGCGTCGCGTTTTAAAAATATCCTTTTATTTTATACCACAAACCTCGCTGAATGTTTAAGGCGTCTGTCTCTGAGTTCAGTGAATTCTCTAAATCGTTCCACCAGTTCGTCGTCTATGATGTTTGACTTGACACTCAGATCATCAATCACCATTTGAAGCATAGTGTGAATACCTGATACAATTAAAAAAAAGGATTATTTATCACTGACATAAAGGCCGTAGTCACGTCAGTTTTAATAAAGAAACATTCAATTTGTTCTAGATTTATTGATATTCCGTTCGAGAACACGTCAATTTGTAAAAAGAGCAGATTGAGATCGGTCGGTTCTCCGTGATATTTTAGTAATTACATATATTATCTATCTGCAAAGTATAGATACTTTTGGTGAATATTGAACAGAGATTATCGCTGAATGTTGTTAATTGTTTATTTGTCTGTATGGTTTTCTAAGACGAATTTAACTATTGTTCAGTTATAGCTCAGTGATACCTGAATATGTTACCAGTAGTACTGGTCCATTCATCCTGAAACCAGCGAGTCAGTCTTAATGCTGACGCCACAATCATCCTGAACGCAAAGGAGGGAAAACAATTACTAACACTTTAGATTATTTGATATACAAAAAGGTCGATGCTCGGATCTCCCGTACCCTAGGCAGACGCTCTACCACTACACAGAAAGAGGCGGTAGATGGTGTCAAAGTTAAACTGTTCTTAGTATAGTTTATGAAGAATATCGATTTTTAAGCTGAGTGAGAAATGCTTACCTACGAATTCTGGTATGCAGGTGGGGTTTTTAAAAATAATTTCCTCCATAATTGTAATCATGTCTGCAATCGGTTGTTTAAATTCTTTAGTCTTCTCTTCCGAAATGTCATTGATCATCTTCATGAAATATCCAAGAAGTGAATTGAAGAACCCTTTCTCTTTAATGGCGATGTAAACCGTATTAAAAGTTTCATTTGTAGAGTGACACGTAAATGCTTTTGCAATAACATCTAGAAGCAACGGTATCGGACATGTATCTAAGGCTTCCTTAAAGCCATTATGTGAATTGGCTAAGGTCAACGCTATTTCGCTTGGTTCTAGGTTTTGCAATTCATGAATGTTTCTGGCAGTCATTCTGCCCCTAAAGCCTTTTCCTGTTCGGAGACCTTGCCCTCGGCCAACGCCGACGCCATGCAAAAGTTCCCGTTCGATGTTACCGTGTCTTTCCTTATAAGCCTCATTTTGTGACAGTCGATTTCCTTGAAATCCACTAGTGTTCCTTCTATGTTCCATTTGTGGCTGCCGATTTCCTTCAGGTTCTCGACTGCCCTGTTTTCGCCAATCTCTGTTTCCACTATGCTGTACACTGGTATTGGTAACGTTTGATTCTTTTTGCTGTTGTTTTTCCCAATCAGATATCGAATTTTGTTGGATGTATTTAATTTCGCTAACTCTTTCGCGTAATTCACAATCACTTTCGGCATTCCCTTCACGTCGCTCTGTTAACGGATCTCCGTCAATCTCTCTGTTTTGATGGTTAGTATGGAAGCTTACATCATAGTCGTATTCTTGTTGGCGCCAACATCGGTCGGTCTCTGTATTTCTAATGTATTGTTCTTTTAGCTGTTCAGGTGGAGGCCGATTGCCTTCAGGTTCTCGAATGCCCTGTTCTCGCCTATCTCTGTTGTCACTTCGCTGAACACTGGCATTGGTAACGTTTTGTTCCATTTGTTGTTGTTGCTCCGAATCAGATATCGAAATTCGTTGGATGTGTCTATTTTCTCTAGCTCTTTCTCGCAATTCACAATCACTTTCGGCATTTCCGTCATGTCGCTCTGTTAACGGGTCTTCATCAATCTGTCTGGTTTGATGGTTAATATGGAAGCCTACATCGCAGTCGTATTCCTGTTCGCGCCAACCTCGTTCGGTCTCTGCATTTCTAATGTATTGTTCTTTTAGCTGTTCAGGTGGTGGATGTTCAGCATTTTGGAGTTCTCCCAGTCGTAATTTGCCATTTTCATCGCGACAATGGCCGTCGTTTTCGGCATTTGTCAATCGTAAATCCGATTGTAGTGGTAGGCTGTATCCAAAGTCACATTTACTTGTGTCTCCGCTTAAATAAATAAAGAAGTGCACGTATGGTATCATAGTCTTAGTCATGTCATGTCATGGGAAATGTGAACTCTAAAACGGATAAAAATCGCCTCGCTTCAGATTTTGTCAGATATCTTGACTGTTACTTAATCAATTGAAACATATATTATGGTGAAGAGAAGACCTGACGCTAAGTGCTATTCATTATCTATCATGTGTATTCCATATTCAGTCATCAAGCTATACAATCTGAAACCCACGTCGTGCTGCAGAACATGTATTGATATAAGGAAACTTTATAAGTTTTTTTTAAAGATAAACTCCTTGTGTATGGACGATAATTGAGCAGTCTCGCGAGAAAACCAACATAATGGCATCTGCGTAATGTATCGGCCCAGATCAGCTTGCGCAGTCCTCGCAGACTGATCCGGGTCGACACATTCCGTCTCAGGAGGAGAGAGGTATAGAATAATGATTCATGAAACAGAAAATCCACAAGAGGCGAATAGTGTCTATCCGAGTAAGCCTGGGCGGCATGCTTAGGCTGATCCGGGTCGAGGCAGAGGCCACAATGTAGATTTTCTCGCGGGAAGGCTCATATATATTTTTTGAAATAAGTGTTATCCTGATATCCTCCATTGTGGTGTTAGTATTGCAAAGGGATGTTGTGATATTCTTTTCCGCGCCATAATATGATCATCTGTACCCCCCCCCCCCCCCACCCACCCACCCACCCACCCCCTGATGCCCTTTCGCAGCACGGCATGGCGTCTTTTCTGTGGAATTGTATGATTCAATTGGTCCAGTGCAACTCGTCAATAAATTTATTGAAGCGAGGCGCGGATTTATTTCTTCAGTATTTACAGTTCTTGTTGTGTCATTCTCCTGCCATATTGTGATATGCATATCGGAAAGTATTAAATAAATCACAAAGGAAAAAACGCAACATTTCGGAGAGAGTAAGCTTCTATATGATTTGTTTAATGTTTTTAAATTAATATCAACTCTTATATGTTTTGTTGTATGATATTAAACGCCATGTTTATCCTTTTTTGTCAGTTTGATCAGAACGTTTCATTGGTAAGTTACCAGTAATACTGAACCAGCGAGTAAGACGTAATATTAAACCCACAATCCTTATTGCCAAGGCGAGAAAGTAATTACCTGTGTATGACCAGGCCGGATATCTAACCCGCGACCTCCAGCACCCGAGGCAGTCAACACTGATATGGCCATGGTCGCCTACCTATATATCTAGGGACAGGCCATTAGACAAACATTTATCATAGCACATGGTCATTATTCCTCTGCATTTTGGAACGATGTATTCAAATGCCTGCTGCACTCGCACCAAGGCAAACAAGTGATAATTAAAATGAATATTTCAATTTTAGATCTTACAATTATATTAAAATGAAAACGAAATAGAAAGGACCAACAAAACAAAACAAAACAATACAACACTGTTAAATAACAACATAACATCAGTCTGTAACTATGGTGCCAGTGGTCTGCTGGCACATTCTCGAGATACAATGTTGGTTTATATTGTTCGCCATGTATTCATCATTATTTAACACGAAACAAAGGGGATGCAAAAATATCGGATTACTATTATGACCGATTGTTTGAGTGTTATACGCCGCTTTCAACATTTTTTTCAGTTATATCACGTCGTTGCCTGGGTAAGTTACCAGTGCTGCTAGTTCAATTATTCTGACACCGGTAAGTCAGTCGTAATACTAACCCAGCGACCCTGAGTGCACAGAAAGGCAGACATAGCTACGTTTGTTAAAGTTGTTAGTAGATCAGACCGGTTATCGAACCAGCGACGTCCTGCACCCTAGGCAGACGCTCTACCATTACAGCACCAAGTTTGTCTAAAATGGTTATGAAGTCATGCTAATGACTCGGCCATGGCAGAGTCCTCAACAAGGGAACCATGAGACGACTACTGGAAGTCTTCTCCTGTATGGCAAGGATCGTTGCTGTAAACTAGCATAACTTAAAGTGTGCTGTATAGAACAAGAGTGAAGGGGGCGCTCTTCCATTACCCCACTACACCGAGAAGATCGATAATGGTTATGAAGTCATGAATCAATTCCTATATAATCAATAGACGTTTATCGAACGTCAGACGTCAATTATATCAAGGCGACAGTTCACTTCTTGATGATCCCCTGGTAAACAAACTACTTGTAGACTAGGAAATGTGCATTACCCAGGGGCACGCAACCATGACCGATGCGACTGGGGAACGAACCCTGGATGCTCGGTCATGGCAGACTCCTCAACAAGGGAAGCATGAGACGACTACTGGAAGTCTTTTTCTGTATGGGAATGATCGTTGCTGAAAACTAGCATACATTAAAGGAGGATGTTTAGAACAAGAGTGAAGGGGACGCTCTACCATTACGCCACTACACCGAGGTAGTCGATAATGGTTACGAAGTCATGAATCAATTCGTATATAATCAATACACTTTTATCGACCGCGTCAGACTTCAATAATATCACAGCGACTGTTCACTTATTCATGATCCCTTGTTTAACAACCAAGTACTATAGACTAAGAAAAGTGCATTGCCCAAGGGCACGCCACCATGACTGGAGAACGAACCTTGGATGCTAACCACTCGGCCTTGGTGGACTCCTCAACAAGGGAATGTCAACTAGAATAACTTAAAGTGGGGTGTAGGAGAACAAGAGTGAAAATTGTTTTATCAATGTGATTATTGAATGCAGATAAGAGTGATATTCAACTGTAGCCCTTTCCCAAATACAACAAATCTGCTGCAAACAACTACAATATCATCTTGGTAAAACTTTGACATAACCTTTAAAATTGAAAATGTTTTTTTTTAAAAGAGTTGAAAACATTGTGGCAATAGGAGAAATTGACAATAATGAGCAATTTTTCTTTTGCCACAATGTTTTCAAAGGTGGTCTGCTGCAGAGGCGTCAGAAAGCGTATATATCAGGGAAAGGGTTAAAATGGTCACCATACCTAAAATACAATGTACTCGTGATAACTCGATGTCGAAAGTTAAATCGAGAAAATTAATTTGTGTTATCGATATGTTCGAATTATCTCGAGATGTATGATTTATCAATTGATGTATTTTCAGCTACGTAATTCCTTTATACTTAAACGTTTATTATGACAATAAGAGTTATTGATTAATTCCGAATAAGACAAGGCAGCAGTTTTTAAACATAACTGTTTCTATTTTAGTTTCAAGAGACAGATCCTTTCCAGGAGTTGGTTCGAATTAAACAATATATTCGAATTAGCTCATATTCGAGTTAAACAATATATTCGAATTAGCGAGTGTTCGAGTTAAATAATGTATTTGATTTAGCTCATATTCGAATAATACAATATATTTGATTTAGCTCATATTCGAGTTAAACAATATATTCGAATTAGCGAGTGTTCGAGTTAAACAATGTATTTGATTTAGCTCATATTCGAATAAAACAATATATTTGATTTAGCTCATATTCGAGTTAAACAATATATTCGAATTAGCGAGTGTTCGAGTTAAATAATGTATTTGATTTAGCTCATATTCGAATAAAACAATATATTTGATTTAGCTCATATTCGAGTTAAACAATATATTCGAATTAGCGAGTGTTCGAGTTAAACAATGTATTTGATTTAGCTCATATTCGAATAAAACAATATATTTGATTTAGCTCATATTCGAGTTAAACAATATATTCGAATTAGCGAGTGTTCGAGTTAAATGATTATTCGATTTAGCTCATGTTCGAGTTAAACAATATTTCGAATTAGCGAGTGTTCTTGTTAAATGATATATTCGAATTTCCACATGTCGTCTTCAATTATATATTCGAATAAGAATGTTCGAGTTTAATTCTAAATTCGAATAAGCGAATGTTCGAGTTTAATTCTAAATTCGAATAAGCGAATGTTCGAGTTTAATTATATATTCGAATTATCACTTGTTCTAGTTAAATTATATATTCGAATAAACTTATGTTTCAGTTCAACGATATGTTCGAATTAGCGATGGTGGAGTTTAAATGAGATATTCAAATTACCACATGTTCGAGTTTAATTATATATTCGAATAAGAATGTTCTAGTTTAATTATGAATTCGAATTAGCGAATGTTAGAGTTAAATTATACGTTCGAAATATTACATATTCGCGTTAATCAATAAATCCGAATGCATCACACGTTCGAGTTAAATATTATATTCGGAATAGCGAGTGTTCGAGTTAAAAGTTAAATCAAATTAGCGAATTTGCGAGTTAGACAATATATTCGAATAAGCATAGTTTCGAGTTAAACAATGAATTCAAATTGTCACATATTGAAGTTAAAGGTAAATTCGAATTATCAAATGTTCGAATTAGCCCATGTTCGAGTTATTGCGAAGTCACTGAATAACCTTACCTTTGCGCCATTTGAATTGCTATTCGTTGTGAGGTGTCATTGAACTGTTCATCTGAAACATGTCGAAAAAAGGTTCACGCCAATACAATATACATCGAAAGATTGACAGAGTTTAACATATGAACAGTTTCAATTGTGAAATACTACTGCAATGCTATTGAGTTCTTTTTATTTATTTCACAAAGACAAACTTTGCCGAAGATGCAGCAGAAAACTTAGGTTAACGTTCACAACAATAAGAAAGTACTAAACACGGATATGTTAACCTTTTCCCACAGTGTTTTACACTTATATGTTATCTTTAATTTTCCTATGTATCAAATTCTTACACAAAAACAGATCCGGCAGTCAAATGATTAATATAATCACAGGTGTCGTATTCCTTTTTTCTATTCAGAGAGAATTGAAAAACAACCACATACATCCGGTTGAACTACATGTACTACAAATAGTCTTTATATCGTCCATATCCTATAATAATAACGACCGTAATTTTATCGTATGAGAAAACTCGGGTAATCCCCAAAAAAGGCCGTGTTACTATAAATATACTCCCTATTGTATTATATATCAAAATACTAGGTGTACAACGGAAATTTAACCCCCTTATCAATTCGCGCCAGATATTTTATCAAAATAAAACGAGGTTGGCATATTATTTTGTAGACATAGGCCGAACAATACTTTTTCTCGCGATCCGTAGCAACAATAGGTTGCAAACAACCATAACGACACTGTACTGGAGCTTAATTCCATACAAAGGGAATGTTAAGTAGCATAACTTAAAGTGGGTGTAGGAGAACAAGAGTGAAACCTGTGTGATCTATGTGATTATTGAATGTAGATAAGAGTGATATTCAAAAGCAACCCTTTCCCACATACAACAAATCTGCTGCAAACAACTACAATATCATCTGGGTAAAACTTTGACATAACCTCTAAACTTGAAAAAGCAATTTATTTAAAAGAGTTGCAAACAATGTGGCAATAAGAGAAATTGCTCATGATGAGCAAATGTCTTCTTTTGCCACAATATTTTCAAAGGTAGTCTGCTGCAGAGGCGTCAGAAAGCGTATATATCTGGGAAAGGGTTAAAATGGTCACCAGACCTAAAATACAATGTATTCGTGATAACTCGATGTCGAAAGTTAAATCGAGAAAATTAATTTGTGTTATCGATATGTTCGAATCATCTCTCGATTTATGATTTATCAATTTATGTATTTTTAGCTACATAATTCCTTTATACTTAAACGTTTATTATGGCAATAAGAGTTAATGATTAATTCCGATTAAAACAAGGCAGCAGTTTTTAAACATAACTGTTGCTATTTTAGTTTCAAGAGACAGATCCTTTCAAGGAATTGGTTCGAATTAAACAATATATTCGAATTAGCTCATATTCGAGTTAAACAATATATTCGAATTAGCTCATGTTCGAGTTAAACAATATATTCGAATTAGCGAGTGTTCGAGTTAAATAATACATTCGATTTAGCTCGCGTTCGAGTCAAACAATATATTCGAGTTACCGAGTGTTAAATGATATATTCGAATTACCACATGTCGTCTTCAATGATATATTCGAATTACGACTTGTTCGAGTTAAATTATATATTCGAATAGGCTCATTTTTCTCCAGTTAAACGATTTATTCGAATTAGCGAGTGTTGGACTTTAAATGAGATATTCAAATTATCACATGTTCGAGTTGAATTATATATTCGAAAAAGAATGTTCGAGTTTAATTATAAATTCGAATTAGCGAATGTTCGAGTTAAATTATACATTCAAAATACTACATATTCGCGTTAATCAATACATCCGAATGTATTATGTTCGAGTTAAAAGTTCAATCAAATTAGCGAATTTGCGATTTAAACAACATATTCGAATAAGCACAGTTTCGAGTAAAACAATATATTCAAATTATCACATATTCGAGTTAAACAATATATCCAAATTATCACATATTCGAGTTAAACGTAAATTCGAATAATCGAATGTTCGAATTAGCCCATGTTCGAGTTATTGCGAAGTCATTGTATAACCTTACCTTTGCGCCATCTGAATTGCTATTTCACCTGAAACATGTCGTAAAAAGGTTCACGCCAATACAGCAGACATCGAAAGATTGACAGAAATAAGAACAGTTTCAATTGTGAAATACTGCTGCAATGCTATTGAGTTCTTTTTATTTATTTCGCACAGAAACACTTTGCCGAAGATGCAGCAGAAAACTTAGGTTAACTTTCACAACAATAAGAAAGTACTAAACACGGATATCTTAACCTTTTCCCACAGTGTTGTACACTTATGTTTTATCTTTACTTGTCCTACGTATCAGATTCTTACACAAACACAGATCTGGCAGTCAAATTATTAATATAACCACAGGTGTTGGATTCTTTTTTTTATTTAGAGAGAATTAAAAAACAACAGCATGCATCCGGTTGAACTACATGTACTACAAATAGTCTTTATATCGTCCATATGCTATAATAATAACGACCGTAATTTTATCGTATGAGAAAACTCGGGTATTCCCCAAAAAAGGCCGTGTTACTATAAATATACTCCCTATTGTATTATATATCAAAAGACAAGGTGTACAACGGAATTGTAACCCCCTTATCCATTCGCGCCAGATATATTATCAAAATATAACGGGGTTGGCATATTATTTTGTAGACATAGGCCGAACAATACTTTTTCTCGTGATCCGTAGCATCAAAAGGTTCCAAACAACCATAACGACACTGTACTGGAGCTTAATGTTCATTACATGTAGAACTCTGCAGAAGACCTGACCGCCATGCGCTGGCGTCACAATAATCACGTTCCTCAGCGAATATTTAACGCGAAATGAATGCTTTAAATAGAATGTTGTACCTGAGCAATGTTTCTTGGGGTTGTCATTTTATCATTTTCGTAGACAACACTGTATCTATTTGAATTATTTTGTACGTTTTCGAAAGAAGTACAGAAAATATGTTTTAGACCATGATTAAAATCGTCCTTTGATTACTATTTCGCTGCGGAATTATGACAATTACGACGTCAGCGCATGGGGTTCAGGCCATCTGCAAATTTCCAAATTTAATGAACATTTAGCTTAAGAACGCCGGCGTAGTGATCGGTTTGCAAATCGTGATGTGGTGGACCAAGATAAAAATCATTTATGAACATGTCTGTCTCTACCCGAGTCCAGGTGGTTTCGACGTTTTTCTGCGGAAATTATTGCCCGAATCGAGCAAGGGGGTGAAACGTCTTTGCACACCTTGTCATTATTATTATACTATATGGATCGTATAGATGGGCTATTTATAGTAACACGGGAGGGATTCCTCAAATCAACATTTCGGTCATTTTTATCATAGCGTATGGACAATATAGAGTATGTTTATGAGTATTTAACAAGGTACTGTGTGTTTTTCCCCTTTCTGTCTGAAACGGAACTTCGAACGCATGTAATATAACAAGCAATGCCATCGAGTAGGACTGATTTCCCCATCAATGATTAAACATTATTACAATGAAGTCGGTATGAAGAGATCTGAATAAAATCCAGCGCTATCATATCACATAAATCACAGACAGTCGTGTCGGTATTGCTATGAGTGCGTTTCCAAGCCCCAAGAGTTAAGTCGATAGCGATTCCAGCTGTCAATTCAGGGGTTTAGAGTTCGAACCCAAGTTCGGCCAACATTCTTTCTAACGGTTGACAAAGGTCAATATGACAAGCATCATTCGCCTTTCACCTTTAGTCTAACAGTCTATGTGGAAAAGAAGCAAGTTGCTTGGAAAGATTGTTGTGTGAATTACTGGTGTTAGAAAGGTAGGAAACACACGAGTAGGTGAACTGGCCGCCGTAATAGGACTGAACAGTGTTGAAAATGGCGTTCAACTCTAACCAATCGATAAATCAAGCTTCCAAGGAAGAGAGGCAGTGGTCGAGCGTTGGTTTCTCGTAAGTTCCGGGGTTTGAATCCCCTGCTGGGTGGGTTCTGCATCTTAGATTTTCCCACACAAAAGGCGCGAGTACAGGTTATTGTTGTAGGAAGCATATATTAAGCGTGAATAATAAAACCTAAAAGCCAGTTTTACAATCCTTGCAAACAAATAAAGATGAATCTAAACTAAGCTAGTGCGCTGCACATTTAAATCAATGATTATAATACATGAACATTTTCCATATCATACTAGCGATCTTCGATATCGACTTGGACGGCTATGAATATAATGTTATAGCGTGGCATTAGTTATTAAATGGAAGTACTGGCAACACGTCAGGATAGTGGGAATGAATGAATGGTGTTTTAAGGCCCATCGACACCTAAGGTCATGTTGGGCGCTTAATACGAAAAAAAAACATAAATGGTTTTTTTCGCTTATAGGTAACAGGTGTGAGACTTTTTTCACTACCCATGAAGGTTTCTGAAATGAAACTGGCAAAATTCAATGGGGGCCGCCATTTTGGATATGTTTAAAATGCGGCCGGTCCGACGTATAAACACAGTTTGAAAAATATTGTCGTCTAGTCAAACATTATTAATTCTAAATCGATGTTTAAGGTAATAAAAGAATTGCGTAATTTCGTGTGAACTAACAATTTTAAGAAAAAAAGAAAAATGCGTGGAACTGAGAATGAAATATTTTGTTCCAGTTTGTCAAAATAGCCGACTAGTACCGTACTAATCAAGATGATCTAGACGCACGCCATTTAAAGTAAAGCGCTTTACAGACACAACGTAAAATTGCCGTTTGAAGCCTTACATTTTACTGTATCCATAATAATGACGACTTGAGACGTATCTGTTGAAATATTTAAATAGAAACAACTCCAATGTATCGTCTAAAGTGTTGGTAAGTAGGCCTAACATTAAATTGTAGAGATGTCGGCAGTTTTCGCGAAAATCTTCAGTCATGACTGTCGGACAACACATTCTTCGAACTGACAAATATTCAAACACATTCTCATTTTCAACCATCTGATTATTTTTACAACCTGCACTACACTACATTTACATTACAGTTGGGAATTATGCAATAAGATATAGTGGAAGAGAGTGGGATACATTTTAATTAAATTGTGGTACTGTGGCAAATATACAGTGTAGCGAATCCGACTTGTTATAGTTAACCAAAGTTGTGTCCCTTTGTTTAATTGGATCCATTTGTATAAACATAAGTCGACATCAAAAAGGAAAAAATAATTCTGGTTAGTACTGGTTTAAATATCCTATAAACTAAAGCCTTGAGATTTTTCAGAATCAGATACATGCATATATCGAGGGCTTGGTGTGAAACGGTTGTAACTCAAAACCTATTTTGAAAACCCTGGATTAGGGGCAATTTTGACCCTTTTGTAAACAATGCAAATTTAGGTGCCATTGCTCAGAACGAGCAATGGCACCTAAATTTCCATTGTTTACCAAGAAAAATGATTTAACGCTTATAAAGACTTTATGGCGAAGTAAATAACCTTGGTAAAAAAATAACAATTTTAGTTACAACCGTTTCACGCCAAGCCCTCGATATGGTCATTGCTCACAATGCATATCCAGCCTGTTGTTTGTTTTGTTTATAATTTTTCAATTTCCCACATACAATATACTGCAGCAGACGACTTTGAATTTATCAAGTCCGAAAGATAGAAACTCTCAAAATGATAGTATGAATATTGAATAGAGTCATCATGAGCAATTTCTCCATTTGCCACTATGATCTCAAAAGTTGTCTGCTTCAGAGACGTCAGAAAGCATCTACATGAGGGAAACGGTTAAAGCCTTAGTACATTTTTAAGGTAAATGCACCAGAAGCTTATTAAAACATCGAGTTAGTACATTGTCAATGTCTGTGAACAGGCGGTAGTAATCTAGATTCCGCTTGTTAAAAATAGCTAAATTAGCTATCGCTTGAGGCTACAGCAGTACATTCAGAAGCAAAAACCAAATGAAAATTATTTGTAGACAAAGACCATGGCTGTATTCATATTAAACTAACTAACCGAACACTAGGTCATGTGCTATTAAAAGCTATTATTAAACTGGTTGATCCAGTTAACAAAATCCTAGTGTAAATACTGGTGTATTGCTATTGCGATAAAGATGGAGACCCGTGTTATCGTCAAGCTTTTTTTTTATAAATTGTCTATTAGTAATATATCTATTTACATTTGAAACTTATTTTCAACAACTGAGTATATGATGAGTAAATCAACAATTTCTCTCGTGTCACCTTCTTTATGTATTAAAATCCATCAAGGGGCTTGTAAATTGTTCCCAACTTCACATGTAATCACATGTGTGTGGTATTTCAATTGTTAGATATTAATATTTTTCTGATTAAGTAAGATATGATTCAACATTGTGTAATCACACAGAAAACTTGTTATACTTATGCCAAAATGACAAACATTTGTTTCTAGCTATGTTTTTTATTTATATTTCAGGTATATTCAGGCCACTAAATTTGTGTTCGACCAAGGAAGAAAAACTAATTTCCTGTCCCTGATATTGGTTATTTTAAAAAGTAGACAACACCAGCAAGAAGACCACTTGTAAGACGGGCAATTGAACTCAATGTCCATGTACAGCTCGATATAGAAAAAGATGAAGAGGCGTTAATTCCCATCATGGAATGCGATACTGAGTCAAACCTGTCCTACACAGGCTACATTGGACCTCGTTTATTGACCACTTATATACACATTACTAAGAATTCAGAAATTTCTAAATTAGTTTTTACTGGGTGATAAAATCATGGCTGTGAGTGGTTTAACTATAGCCGGTGATTTTTGTGCTAACATTCTAGATTTCATGAAGGGAAGGAAACAACTTTCATAAGCAGAGACAATAGAAACTTGATGGATCTGACAGCTACTGAGCGTATTCTTGTAGTGCTGGCAAATTTGTGATTAAAAAACTCTGAAAACAGAGCTTGGCATATAGTCATTGGAAAGAATAAATACTATTCTTTTAAGGACAGCAGTATTCAGAGAATCAATGATTGAAGAGGACACTTTAGATAAGATAATTCTGATTAACACTGAAAGTGTTTTGTTTTTATGCCCCCGGAATCACCGATTCGGTGGGCATCTAGTTTTTGGCCTGTCTGCACGTCTGTCTGTCTGCACCTCTGTCTGTCAGTCTGTCTACACGAAAAAAACTTTAACCTTGACCACTACTTTTGAACCATAATAGGTACGGCTACCATATTTCACATGTATATTCCTTGTGTACATGTCAGTACCAAAATTGTGGACCTTGCGACCTTGACCTTTGACCTAGATGTTGCCATTCTCGAATAACAATTTAACCTTGGCCATTACGTGTGAACCATAACAGGTACGGCTACCATATTTCACATGTGTATTCCTTGTGACATGATCTTTCTGTCAGTACCAAAATTGTTGACCTTGCGACCTTGACTTTTGACCTAGATGTTGCCATTCTCGAAAAAAACTTTAACCTTGGCCATTACTTTTGAACCATAACAGGTACAGCTACCATATTTCACATGTGTATTCCTTGTGACATGACCTTTCTGTCAGTACCAGCATTTTTGACCTTGCGACCTTGACCTTTTACCTAGATGTTGCCATTCTCGAAACAAACTTTAACCTTGACCACTACTTTTGAACCATAATAGGTAAGGCTACCATAGTTAACATGTGTATACCTTGTGACATGACCTTTCTGTCAGTACCAAAATTGTTCACCTTGCGACCTCGACCTTTGACCTAGATGTTGCCAGTCTCGATAAATACTTTAACATTCACCACTACTTTTGAACCATAACAGGTACGCCTACCATATTTCACATGTGTATACCGTGTGACATGCACTTTCTGTCAGTACCAAAATTGTTGACCTTGCGACCTTGACCTTTGACCTAGATGTTGCCATTCTCGAAACAAACTTTAACATTGAGCACTACTTTTGAACCATAACAGGTACGGCTACTATATTTCACATGTGTATACCTTGTGACATGACCTTTCTGTCAGTACCAAAATTGTTCACTTTGCGACCTTGACCTTTGAACTAGAAGTTGCCATTCTCGAAACAAACTTTAACCTTGACCACTACTTTTGAACCATAATAGGTAAGGCTACCATATTTCACATGTGTATACCTTTTGACATGACCTTTCTGTCAGTACCAAAATTGTTCACCTTGCGACCTCGACCTTTGACCTAGATGTTGCCATTCTCGATAAAATATTTAACCTTCACCACTACTTTTGAACCATAACAGTTACGGCTACCATATTTCACATGTGTATACCGTGTGACATGAACTTTCTGTCAGTACCAAAATTGTTGACCTTGCGACCTTGACCTTTGACCTAGATGTTGCCATTCTCGAAACAAACTTTAACATTAACCACTACTTTTGAACCATAACAGGTACGGCTACTATATTTCACATGTGTATACCTTGTGACATGACCTTTCTGTCAGTACCAAAATTGTTCACCTTGCGACCTTGACCTTTGACCTAGATGTTGCCATTCTCGAAACAAACTTTAACATTGACCACTACTTTTGAACCATAACAGGTACGGCTAACATAGTTCACATGTGTATTCCTTGTGACATGACCTTTCTGTCAGTACCAACATTTTTGACCTGACAACCTTGACCTTTGACCTAGATGTTGCCATTCGGGGGCATCAGTGTTTCACAAACATCTTGTTTATTCATGGACTCGTAATCACATGAAATAAATCCAATCATAGCTGTAATCATTTAACACATGAAGCAAATAAACTGAAAAATAAGCAAATTCTTAAAAAAATGGTAGCATATTTAGCATTTTCTCACATAAATCAGACCACAGCAGACTTATTTAAAAAAAAATACTCTGCAAAAACCTGTGCAACATCTGTCAAAGGCCATGTAATAATTGTATACAATAGAAATCATTATGACAAATAGAGAAATTACTTGTCAGGATTTTCTGATTTTACAACAATGTTATTTAAAGTTATAACTTCATAATTTTAAGTCATTTGCATGTGGGACAGGGTTAAACACTTATAACATGCTTGAACATATAGCTTTGGGGGAAAACATTTCATATTGTGACAAATGATAATTTGATGTTATTCCTGAAAAAAAAATATTTTTGGAAAAGAAGAAATTCATCATTATCAGCATGTTCTCCTTTTCCAACAATTTTCGAGAAAAAATGGGAATGCATCTCCTAATATAATATCTGTCCATAGACAACTTTTTAAGGATGGAAGAATTTATTCTAATAGGAGAAATTTCTCTACAAATATTCAAGAAGTTGTCTGCTACTCTTCCAAAGCCAAGCATTACAAGTTTTGAGCATTTTAATTTAACCTGTTACCTTAAGGCTTAAAGTAAATTTTGTACATGTAAATTATTTTTAGATTCTTTCTTAGTTAACCCTTTCCCACGTACATATGCTACATCAGAAGTAGTCTGTTAGTGGTAAAGGGTTAACCATTTTCTACATGTAGATGCTTTCTGACGCCTCTGCAGCAGACAAATTTTGAAAACATTTTTGCAAATGGAGAAATTGCTCAAAATTGGCAAATTCTCCTTTTGCCACAATGTTTTCATCTCTATTAAATTAATTAAGATTTTCAGTATTTTTAGCTCACCTATGCACGAAGTGCAAGGTGAGCTTTTGTGATCGCTCACCGTCCGTCGTCCGTCTGTTTACATTTTTTTCTACAAACGACTTCTCCTCCTAAACCAATAAACCAAATTCAAAATAATTTTACAGGAATGTTCCTTGGGTGATCTCTTTCAAACTTGCTCAAAGAATTATATTCCATGCAGAACTTTGGTTACCACGGCAACAAAAATGGGGAACTTAACCAAAACTTAAAACATCTTCTTGTCTGAAAGTAGAAGGCCCATGCCTTTGATATTTGGTATGCAGCATCATCTAGTGAACCTCTACCAAGAGTGTTCAAATTATAACCCTGGGGTCAAAAATGGGGTATTTGTTTTTCATAGACTCATATAGGGAAAAATCTTTAAAAATCTTCTTGTCTAAGAGTAGAGGGCCTATGCCTTTGATATTTGGTATGTAGCATCATCTAGTGGACCTCTACTAAGATTGTTCAAATTATAGCCCTGGGGTAAAAAAATACCCCTTTCTGGGGGGGGGTCATTTGTTTCCATAGACTCATATAGGGAAAAAACTTAAAAAATATTCTTGTCTTCAAGTAGAAGCCCCAGGCCTTTGATATTTGGTATGTAGCATCATCTAGTAGACCTCTACCAAGATTGTTCAAATAATAGCCCTGGGGTCAAAAATTACCCCTCCCAGGGGGTCACTCGTTTGACATAGATACATGTAGGCGAAAAACTTCTTGTCTCAAACTAGAAGGCCCAGGCTTTTTATATTTGGTATGTAGCATCATTACATCTAGTGGACCTCTACCTAGATTGTTCAAATTATAGCCCTGGGGTTAAAATTTACCCCTCCCCAGGGGTCACTTGTTTTACATAAGACTCATATAGGGAAAACATTTAAAAAGTCTTCTTGTCTAAAAGATATTTGGTATGTAGCATCATCTAGTGAACCTCTACCAAGCTTGTTCAAATAATAGCCCTGGGGTAAAAAATGACCTCTCTCCGGGGGTCACTTGTTTTACATAGACTCATATAAAAAACTTTAAAAATGTTCTTGTCTCAAAGTAGAAGGCCCATGCCTTTGATATTTGGTATGTAGCATCATTGTGGACCTCCACCAAGATTGTTCAAACTATAGCCCTGGGGTCAAAAATGACCCCATTCCGGGGGTCCCTTGTTTTACAGAGACTCATTTAGGGGAAAACTTTAAAAATCTTCTTGTCTAAAATATATTTGGTATGTAGCATCATCTAGTGGACCTCTACCAGGATTGTTCAAATTATAGCACTAGGGTCAAAAATGAGCCCTCCCCGGGGGTCACTTGTTTTTCATAGACTCATATAGGGGAAAAAACACTGAAAACTTTTTAAGTTTGATTAAATCAGGTGAGCGATATAGGACCATCATGGTCCTCTTGTTAATTATACATGTACATACATACCTTATAGTCTTTCTCTTTACTTAACCCTTTCCAACCTGGAACTAATCTGCAGCAAACCACTTTGAAAACATTTTGGTTTTATTTTGGAAAATGTATCAATAGGAAAGTGTAATTATTTGATAGAGTAAACAAATTATAACAAAGGGGTAAATTGTTCATCATGAACAATATGTCCTTTTGTCACAATGTTTTTCAAAAATGTTCTTATGCAGAGGTGGCAGAAAGCATCTACATGTCGAAAAGGATGAATCTTTAACCACTTACAGACTACTTGTGATGTATCCAATGAAATGAACACATACATTTCTCATGATAAATATTTTTTATTTTCCAACTAAGATTTGCATTAAATCTCAGAATTGCGATTTCTTATATTAAGATTTATCATGCTTTACTCAAGACTATGATCATTTTTAAGTAATCACCTTCAAATTCCTTGTATGTGAAAATTGTTAATAAATGCTCCTTTTATGCCATTTTATCATAAATATTAAGTTATTTTTCAAAGCTTTGTGTGTAAAATATTTTCTTTCACAATATCTACAACAATTAAAGTTAAGATTTGAGCTGAAATGTTACACTTTTACTTTTCAGCTCATTTGTGCACGAAGTGCTCAATGTGAGCAATTGTGATCACATTTTGTCCTGCGTCTGTCCGTCGTCAACAATTGCCTTGTAAACAATCTACAGGCTACGTTTTCCATCAGATCTTCATGAAAGTATATCAGAACATTTATCTCTATCAGATCTTGGACAAGTTAGAATATGGGTCATATTGGTCAGAAACTAGGTCACTAGGCCAAATTGAAAGGAAATCATGTTAACACTCTGGATGCTGCTTTTTTAATTTGAGCATGTTCAAACCTTTTCAGATGTTTGTCTTGATGATGTGTAGTCCCTATTTCAAATATTGGTCATGTCTTTTTAAAAACTAGGTCACTAGGACAAATTGAAGGAAAATCAAGGTGACACTGTAGGAGCCGAATTTTGCTTCAGCATCTTCAAATTTTGTCAGTATGTTTCTCTAAATAATATCTAGGTCAAGGTCGAATATGAGTCATGCCTTATCAAAAACAGGCCAAATTGAAGGAAAAAGTTTCCGGAGGCCGCATTTCTACTATGAGCAAGTTGAAACTTTGTAAGAAGGATTGTCTTGATGATGTCTAGTCCATGTTCGAATATGAGTCATATCAGGTAAAACAAAAAATAGGTCACTAGGCCAAATACAGGAACATCTTGTTAACACTGGAGGTTGCATTTTGAATCTTTTTCAGAATAATTGTCTTGATGTGTTTTGCATTAGAAATCATTCAGGTGAGCGATGTAGGGCCATAATGGCCCTCTTGTTAAAAGATCATTTTCAAACCAAAGGCTCAAGGTGTTCCATTGTGATCACTCACTGTACGGCGTACGTCAAACGGTCAAATATTCTCTGAAACTGCTGATGCGATATTAACCAAACTTGACATGAATGTTACTTTGGTGACCCTCATTAAAAATTGTTCAACAATTTATATTCTACCTATAAATTGGTTTGCTGCGGTTTCAGAATGGGGTGGAAATTGCAAAACTTTAAAAATCGTTCTCCTGTAAATCCGCTTCTTCGAATTCCAAGATGTTCTATGGGTAATCCTCTACAAAATGGTTCAAGACATATTGATTGGGTGAAAAGGGTAGTCACCAATTTGCATCAGAAAAGGGCTGGAATAATCGTCTGTTATAGGGATAGAATTAAACAGAAATGTGACCCCCTACAATATTGGTTCCAGCCTTTCAGACCGGTTTTAAAAGGTAGTCGCCAGGTGACATCAGAAAAAGGGTGAACAGAAGAAATTACTTAACGACCCCCGTCTAGTCAAATACTTTTAAAAATCAACTGTAATTGCCAAATGATGCTGTTTAATTTTAAGTGTTCTTTCGTAAATAGGTAGCACCTATAGATATATTAATTTACTTACTGTAAATGATGAAATAATTAAAATTGAAACATGAACAACAGTCTATTAGACAAAACAATCAAACATGACGTATGCGATACTTAACATAAATATAAAACAACATGTAAGCAAATGTAAAATAGGATATAGGCAAACAAACCAAACATTACTATGTAATATTACACATAAAGATAAATAATATCTGAGAAAATGTGGAACAGGATCAGTAAGAGTAATGAATGTGCAAAAGCACGATGAAAGAAATAATCATATCTTATTAAAGATATTAAGTTCCCTAAGGAAATCAAACAAAAGTTAAGGTTTGACGGACTCAAAGAGCTGACGCATACTTTGAGCCTTGTAAAACCTGTCACGTATATGAGCGAAATCCGCACACTTAAGAAGAATGTGTTGTACTGAAAGTTGAGTAAAAACATGGAATACATTGAGGAGCTTCCTCTCCTTTCACTAAGTATGCATGCGTTAACTATGTGTGTCTTATGTGTAAACGGGCAAGAATAATTTCTTCGCGGCGAAAGGATCACTTTGCTAATACTCACGAATCAAACATTGATTAAAGGTTTAAAATCAAAATAAGGTATTTTAAAAGGTAATATATCTTGTAAAAGAGCAGATTTGGCAGCCCTATCTGCTCTTTCATTACCTATAATACCCATGTGACTGGGGATCCAGCCAAATACAACATTCGATGTGGCAAAAATATTTGATAGTCTAGATAGGATATTAACAACATGAGGATGTTTAATTTTCTCATCCGGAAGTGCCTGCATAGCAGACAATGAGTCGGTAAAAATAATGTACCGCTAATAACCTTTGATTTAGTGAAGTCCAAAGCTAAATGTATTGCCTTTAATTCGGCGGAGAAAACAGAAGAACTATCTGGTAGCAGAAATGTTATCACATCGCCATCAGGAACTGCGGCAGCAGCTGCCCTTTTGTCATCCTTAGAACCATCTTGTATAAATACGCTCAAAGTTAAAAGATGTTTTTTTGATTTCGATATACTTGGATTTAAAAACAACAGGATCTGTGCAGGCCTTTTTATCGTACGCAAGATCATAAATACATGATGGTTTATTTAGAGTCAAAGGTGGAGTATCAGAAATCTCGGTCAACACCCAAATCCATATGGAATACAACGCGTAAAAGATTTAATCCTTTCTGACAAGATATTTATCGCCAAACCTAATTATAGACGTCAATTAAACAAGAAAGGGACCGAAAAGGTAAATGTTTAATCAGTTGATAGTGTATATCATCTGAACCCGCAGCGGTATCATGACACTTCTTGATAACCGATTTTAATTCTTTTAACGTAAAAGCTTTATTGTAGGCCTTTTCATTTTTCGACTGAAAGTTCATTTTCCGTTTCTTCTTTGCTGTTGAAATTTTTGAAACTTTGGAGAATAGTTTGAAGAGGACGACTTTTGTGCAAAGGAATCTGCCAACGTGTTGGCAATGTCCTTCTTTGAGGTAGTGATACCGTCTGAGGTGTTCAGATGATTCACACTAAGCGAACTGATCTTTCCTTTTATTTTCCTTATCATGTCCCATGTCTTTTTGACAGATGATCTAGAATTTAATCTAGATACATACTGTCTCCAAGACGCGCGTTTACCTTACTTAATTCTTTTGCGAGCTTTTGCTCTACCTATTTTAAAGTATACATGATTTTGATGGGTTGGCCTCAGATTAAACTGCCTGTGAGCCGATTTGCGTGTTCCTATAGCCTCTTTTCAATCCTCGTCAAACTAAGGTTTCTGCCTCTTTAGCAGCCTGATAAATTAACGAAGTTAATAATTGTGTAGGGTCATCACATTCCAAGAAAGCATTCGGATTAATGGAATGTTCACATCGCATCTGGAATAAATTCCATTTCGCTTTGTGGAGCTTCCATCGTCTCGGACGCCCCTGGACAGATGGCCTAGTTTCAGTGATAATTATAGGGAAATAATCACTTCCATGAAGGTCGTTTTCCACCTTCCACCTAAAGTCACCAAACATATAGGGACTAAAAATAGAAAGATCAAGAGATGAGTAAGAACCAGTAGCAGGATGCAGATAAGTGTGAGATATATTATTCAAAATACAAAGGTCATGTTTAAAAATAAAATCTTACCGTATCATCGTACATGTATATCGGTGTATTTGTGTATTGGTGTTCGATGATATCTTCCGTCTGTGTTCAAAAGCCTCTTCCTGATCTATCTAGTACCGAAATTGGTATTCAAAATGTATATATTACGATAGCGTAAGGAATATTAGACTACCCGCAATGTGAAACGGCGTCAATATCTATGTGTTCACTATTGCATTTTCGGAAAATTGTTACATTCGTTTCCCCATTTTGTTCGCTTATCTACGGGAAGTTTATATTTGAAAAGACCCGATTTTGGCTGGGAGCCAATGTTGACGTCAACACAATATCTTGGACAACTGCGTAGAAGATAGTATAATTATTCAATAAAAGCACTGAAGATGCTGTGGGACGGTCCCACTTGTATTAGTGTAAAAAGCTGGTAACCTGTTGAACATATGAATGATGGACATGATTGCTATAAGCAAAATGCTATGTGATAGCACTGTTTGAAGATACAGGGCATTGGTAATTATCCCAGGGGATATTATCCGTACACCGCCTAAATGTCTTTATGTAACAGGATCTTATAAAGGTAAATGTGCGTATAACTAAAAAGGTTTACAGTTGTATTTCGTATGTTTATACAGCGTGTTGCCAGTGTACTCCAGCGTGCGCCAGCGTCTGAGTACTGGGTTGATAACGATCGTCTAGCGCGTTCGACGGGTGAGTAACGACCCTCAAGCGTTGCCAGCGTGTTCAGTCACACATTGGCAAAAACTGGAAATGTTTAGGTATGTTGAACAATGTAATTTTGCCCCAGCGTAAGAGACAGCGAGTCCCAGCGCGAGAGTACCGGGCTCAGGGTGTTGCTAACGCTGGCCTAGCATTGATCAGCGTTTGCAAGCGTGTTGCCGAAAATCTAACACGTTACTCACGCGTTGGCTTTAAACATTCTCGTGTGACAGGGCCATAATAAACCGATCAATTATTAGGGGATCTTATAAACAGTGAAGCGCTTATCTAATCGCCATACTATTTATAGGTAAAACCATTTACATGATCATGACATGTTTACAGTTATTGAAAATAAGTCAAAATCATTAATTTGTAAAGGGGAAAGGATAAAATTGTACCTGCAGCAAAGAGATCTGTTGTATACTTATTGTTTGTGTGAAAGGGTCAATCAACACCTCCTATACCTCCTATACCTCCTACATGTATATCGAAGTCAAAGATTTGCTGTATGAGGTCAAACCTATCCCACATTCTTTTGTCGCATTTGCAGCAGAAGACATTTTAAAATATCGTGACTAAAGGAGAAGAGAGCAATATCACTATTTACCACTATATTAAAAACTTTGATATATATCTTTATTAAAAGTGAATTTCCATCTGTTTGTTTGTTAAAATGTTTTCAAAGTCGTATACAGCTGCTTTGTTGTATGTGAAAAGGGGTTAAATCGTGCACAATAGCTTTTGTTTGTTTGTTTGGAGTTTAACGCCGCTTTCAACAGCTTTGGTCATATCACGGCGGTCAGTGCACCTACCCATGTTTTCCTGGCTTTCCCACACCAGTACTTACACAACATTCTTTCGAAGCCACTGACTACTTTCTCACATAGATCAGAGGTGAGAGGCAATGGAAAACATCGCCCGAAAGAACGCGCCGCAACCGGGTATCGAACGTGCACAATAGCAATAGGATACGAAGGTTTAAATTGCTGTTATATCTGAATTAAACAAAGTTTGATCGATTGTTTAATGACTATTTCTTTTGTTATACTCTGACCCATGTATAAATTAAAATATGTGTTGGCTGCAAAAATGTAAACTTAGTGAAATAATTCATATATTGCATGTGGATATATACTAGATTGGTTGATTGATTAATCGGGTTTTAACGCCGTTTTCAAAAAATGTTCAGTCATATCGCTGCAGCCAGTTCCTGCCTTTCTCACACCAGTCCTCCACACAACAATCCTTCTAAGCAACTGGCTGCCTTCCACATAAACTGTTAGCCCATTGGTGGAAGACGAATGATGGTTGTCACAATGACTTTTGTCAAACGACGGAAAGAATGTTGGATGAGCTAGGGTTTGAACTCACAACCCCTGGATTGACAGCCCGCGTCGCTACCGACTGAGCTACCGGGACTCGGCGGATATATAATAGAAACATTATACACGTTTTCCTTCATGAAATTGTCAAGACTCATAGACCACTTACAATTAATATTGTTGTTTTTTCAAAATTCAGATATACTGACTGATTTGGGGTACTACTTTATGGGTGGAGACATTGTTTGAGTCTGGTAACCAAGGAAATGCCTTGCAATAATTATACTTTGTATTTGTCCCTTTCCCACATACAAGAAATCTGAAGCAAAAGACTTTGAAACAAATCTTAGTTAAACTGTGGAAAATCATGATGAGTAATTTCTTCTTTTGTCACAATTTTTTCAATTTGATTTAATAATTATACTTTCCATAATTGAGTTGTCAATTATTTTTGCCTAGTTGAATTATAAACTCGTCATCTGCAGGTTTGTTGTATCTGAGTAAGGGTATTAAAGCTTCCATATTTTACCTGGATGTATTAAAAGTCGTCTATTGTAGACTTGTTGTATGTGGGAAAGGATTAAGCAACATTTCATATACAGTAGTAAACCCTATCCCACCTTCATTTCCAATATTATTCTTCAAAATTCAGATAACTTGACTGATGTTTGGTACTTCTTTTATGGGTATGTTAGGTGAAGATACTTTTAGAGCCTGGTTACCGGATTTTTTATGTATTTCTGTTTGAAATCGGGGAGCCAATTGATACAATAATATGCTTTTCAAAATGCAACACCACAATAGACGATAACTCAGTGGTACCGTCCACCAACGTTGTAAGAAAGGGGAAGAATTCTGCTTTTCCGACAATATTTCAAAATGAAAACTACACTTCGATTGCGTTTAGTGAAATAGTTCGGTATGTGGCACTATGGCCCCTGCGCACATGCCACGCTGATACTTTCCTTACGTCAGAATGTTTCCATAGATACTTGTCAGGTGGTCCAGGCTGGAGTTTATAAGCCGCACTCGGAGATTTTACTGGGCTTGTTTTGGTTGCTCTTGCCTACTCGACTACTAGGCTGATCTGTTTGATATGTTACTGATGTATTAATATAGCACGATACTTAGTTGAATATATTAGTTAATAAAATGTAGAAACACAACGCGAATGTTTTATATATTTGTGGTACCTCCTTGTGTCACATAAGGGGTACGCAAGAGCGTAAGCTAACACGACTTCAATGAACGCAAGGCTTATCTTAGTTTCATAGAAATAAAAAAAATTACTATGTAGTTCAAATTGATAACTTATATATCTCAAGTTCACATAATCAAGTTGTAATACCTTTGCCTCAAATCCCCGATTTAAAAGCGAAAGGACGTGGTTTCTGTCCTTAATGCTCATGGTTGCCCTGATAGCATTAGAACTGATTCATCGGTGTCAAGTGTTAAGAATATGTGACGAAACTTATACACGTGATCACGAGTTGTAGGTGAGAAAGACAAGATGGAATATAAACGTTCATGCGTTCTAGACTTTCTCATTCTTTAACATCACCTATTTAACGTGCTTGATATATGTTTAAACTTTGTTAAGTGACATATTCATTCTGATAAACGTTTTGACCTGAAGTTGATACCATTTAGCTAGTGCTGGAGAGAAGGTACACATTTTCATTTTTGAACAGTGAACGTTTAGCTTAGTGTTTCCATTTGCGCAGTCATATCATAATCTAGACAATCTAACGGAATATTCTTACACGTTTACGTAAGTAATATGTGAACGCTGCAGATCCTGATCAGACTCTGTGGATGCACAGGCTGAACTTGATCTACACTGTTCACACAAGACAACTAATACCTTTTCTAATGGATAGGGTCATTAATATGTATTGTTAAAGTGTGAATAGATATCATTTGGGTCTTGTTTGTTCTGGTTTACACGACTGTTATCGTCCCTAAAACTTAAACTGGCTACAACTTCTAACATCATATTTTAAACGAAAGGTGTCTAACTCACGAAGTCGATATATGCAAGACGTAATGTATAGTTTACATTCTAAAACAAATTAGTGTTCATGGACATCAAGTCATCTATATCTATTTAGTTCTAGTTGTAGACCAACGAGAGTTAATATGATATAGTTGAGCGGCTCACTTAGAAAACTAATCATAAAGCATTTGCGACCAGTCTAGATCCAAATCAGTCAGCGAATCCGCGCAGTCTGATCTGACTCTGTCTCGGTCGCCAATTAGATATATAACATGTTAAACGCCGCGTTGAAGCGCGGCGTCAGTATGGGATAGGTTTTAATTTTGTACCATGGGGTGACGTAATCAAAAAGGGAGAAACCAATGTTATTATTGTTAAAAAAACCTCTGTTGATTGTTTGAAAAAAACAACCTTTATGAATCAATAATTTGTAAAAAATGATTTAAGACACAAAAAGATACAAAATACTGAAAACAGGCATGTCTTCTACGGTTATTACAAAATTTTAGACACATCTAATGGATATTTAATAACTTTCCCCTAACATTCTAGGCTACGTTCTTTTTATAGTTTGGTTTACGACCCGATTCATCAAAGCTCAAAAAAAAAGTTTCAGGCGATGTTTTTACCTATTTACAATATTTAGACTTTTAAATAAATGGGTAATCTTTAAAAAAATCAATGATGATTCATTATAATTACTACATATTACAGTATAATTCTAGAAACTGTAAAAACAACGTTAACCCAACTATGCAATAGGCATGGCCGTAACGTGACCCGTTCTATTTGTAAATGCAGCATGTCATCGATTGGCAATTTTTGGTCATTCTTATTGAATAGACGACAAGGTGTCATCGGTTCCCATATAGTAATTAGGTTGTCTCTGCTTCCTTCCGTTATGAACTTCGCTGTTTTCACGATTTCATCCGATTTCTAAAATTCATTGGATTCGTACCCAGTTTTTCATGTTTCGTTCGAGATGAACGATTCGTACCAACTGGTATTCGCTCTTTGCTCTTGGAGAACTGACTTGACCATTTTCTTTTGTTTATTTTTCAGTTTTCTACTGGCATGTTCAAAATAATTAAAGTGACATTACAAACAAACAAAACAGACTTAATAGTTCTTGCTATATGTTGACTATACATGTGAACTTTCATAATGCTCAATCTTGATTATAAATATCTTCTTTTTTTTTTTAATTACTTCGTATTTTTTTGTTTATATACTCCCGCTTTTGCTATCATACTTCTGCTAAACTTGAAGGAGAATAGACCCCCCCTCCTCCTTTTCTCCTACCAAAGCTTGTGTCACACTTAACTTATAACTAGAGGCCACAAACCTTAATATATGTTAATATTAGTACGTTTTTTTTTTTTATCTAATGGATCTAGTTAGAGGATTAAAAACAGTTTATTGATAAAAAAAACACACTTGAGAAACTTCAGCTTGTATGACACATTATAGTTGCAGTGAATTTTAAGCAAAACGGAAACCAAATTGTTTCAGGACTAAACTTGTCATTTCACGACTAAACTTCACATGCTGAATATCACATAGATCGTAGCATATAAAACGTTTAATCCCTACGTCAATATTGACCCTTTCTGCTTTTGGTAACCTTTTTATATAGGCTATGGTAGCCAGGTGAGCAATATAGGCACAGCTTGGCCTTCTTGTTTAACATAAAGGGACATTTGGCCTTCTTGTTCGAAATAATTACATCCTGTCTGCTTGCACAGGTTATTTAAATGTACTGTACTGCATCTGCTTCCTTTAAGTCATGCTTCAAAATCATGCGCGGCGTCTTTGATGCTTTGCATCAAAATTCTTATTGTTATCTATTGGGACTCTTAAGGATTAATTCGTAGGAAGGTATTTTCTCAGAAAGTGTAATAATTACGTTAATGTTGTTTTTCCTGCAGCACCGCTCAAATATCATATCAGCGTCAGACAACACGTGTTTTTATTTATATTTGCAAATTGATTCAAACTCGTTATTCTATGAACACCGGCAATTCTGTTAGTAGGCTCAACTTAGATCGGCCTGTGCAGCGGTGCAATTTGAGCAGCCACTGTGAATGATGTGTGTAGCATTTGGTTTTGTCTTGTTTCGGAAAGAATGTTTGCACAGCTGGGGAGTTGATTCACAACCCGTGGATTGACAGCCGGCTTCTCTTCAGACTGCGCCACTGGGGCTCGACCTGTTTCGGGCTATAGTGGGTTGGAGATATAGTCATATGATACGACAACTTAGAATGTTATAACTTAACAACACTAACCTGACAACTTAGTATGTTATAACTTAACAAAACTAACCTGACAACTTGGTATTTTATAACGTAACAAAACTAACTTGATAACTTGGTATGCTATATCTTAACAAAACTCAGTAGATACTTTTCTAATATTATGCTATCTTTAAAATAAGAAACTCCCAGGTTTAATTAATTATTATAGTCCTTTTAAAATCATCAAAGTTTACCGTTGTTTAAAAAACAGATCCTTTACAACGTTGATATTCATCAAAATACGTCTTATCTTCATTCCAGTTAATTTAATTAACCCTTTTCCACATATAGACGCTTTGTGAGGCCTCTACAGCAGACGACTGTAGAAAAAAAGAATGGCTAATCGAGGAATTGCTCAGAATGAGCAAATTATTCTTCATCCACAATGTTTTAAACTCTATTCAACAACTTACAAGTATATTGTACTTTCTGGAGATTTTCTATAGTTTTGTTTAGATGCATTGAAAGTCGCCTACTGCAGATTTGTTGTATTTTGAAAAGTGTAAACAAGCATGATTGGTTTGCACTATAAGCGTGTTAATGGACGGGCGGTAGGTATCGCTTGTATCTTGCAATGAGTAGATTATGGGATATATAACACTGGTATATTCACGTGACATCGAATCGAATGGTCGATACAAATGTAGCTATCGGAAGAAATAAGAGATCTTGAGTTATTAACAACGTTAACATGGAAATTCTGATATAGTAATGTATCAGAAAGTAGTGACATGTGTATGATTGCATTACAACTGTGTAATGACTAGAAAAGGGAAAAATAGAGAGAATAAGAGAAGAAAGAGCAGTGACGAGGTTTGTAAACAGATCTTAAACAAAAAACGCGTAGAATATATGATATATATATATATATATATGCGCGTTATATGATATGGACATGGATCAAGTTTTTAGCACACCGTCGCATTTCTATCCAAACTAGCCAGGATAAGAACGGTTACATAGTGAGTTGGTATAAACAGTGTAAACCCTATCAGTGCATGTAGTGCTCAAGTTCCGGATAACAGCACAAACGATGTGTTGTCACAATTACAAAAAATGGATTGTAAATTAAATTGAATGGATAAAAAGCTACACAACCTGGACTCATTAGAAGAAAAAGTAGGTAGCCCTAATTCTAAAATTTAAAAAATGTGGTCTTTAATAAATGAAGGGGTGAAAAAATCAGAAGGGAGAATAATAAAACCGAGATTTTGGATTTCTCTTTGACTGAAGCCTGTGATAAGATCACAATACTAGAAACTGCTAATACAAACAGCTGAAGGATGATCTCACCTATATTCAGTCGCAGAGTATGTGCAATAACTTGGTGTTTGAAAACATTTTTGAAAAAGAAACAGAACGGCCTGAGCAGAAATAAATCAAATTGCCCAAATTCATGATGGAAAAGTTAAAGATCGCTCAGGATTTAGTCAATAATATTCAGTTTAAACGCGCTCACAAAATGGGCCAGAGGAATGAAATGGATGATAAAAAAAAAATTGTTGCGACATTCACGCTTTTCAAGGACAAGGAGATAGTGCGTAAGCAAGAAAAACATTGGTACGAATTATTACATATTTGAACAATTTCCGCGTGAGATCGCTCAGAAACGGAAGGAACTCGTGCCTAAAATGAAAGCAGCAATATACTCCGGGGAAAAAGCGTGGATTAGTTATGATAAACTATAAATTAACGGCTGGCCTGTAAAGGACAGCGTGGAAACATCATGAGATTCTACAGAAAAGCAGCTAAATGTTCTTTGTTGGAATTGTAACGGACTATCTAAAGACAAAAGAGAAAATGTTGATTTCGTGAATCAGTTATGTGCTTATAATATCATACTGCTTGAATCATGGTGTAACAGCAGTTCAGAAGTTGATCTCTGTGGATATACGTGTTTCTACCATTATAGACAATTTCAGCATAAGAAGGCACGCCCTAATAATGGGGGCATCGTTATTTATTATAACAATAGTATAAGAAAAGGAATTAAAATTGTAAAAAATAAGTATGATACGATTTTATGGTTACATTTGAAGAAAGAGTTTTTTCGTTCACAGAATGATGTTTATTTATCACGTGTTAACATGTGGTGTGAGAGTTCGCCTGCATATAATGTACTCACTGTATAATTGTTAGAACTACTACAGGAACATATTAACCATTTTAGTTGTTTAGGAACAGTTTATGTTTGTGGGGATTTCAAGGCTAGAGTTGGCACCTGATCTCATGATATAGTTTGTGATAGTAATATATATTTTATTGATGATAATAACTATGAGCCAGATATTCCACTCGGTTGATCTTCATGTGATAAAACATGCAATTCACACGGAGGTAAGTTACTCGATTCTGTTCAAATCTACATCAATGCGCATTGCAAATGCCAGATTTTGTAAAGATCAAGGCGGTTCATATACTTATGTCAACTATAATTCGAACAGTGTTATTGATTAATTATTGTTGAGAGATTCTGATTTCAGTTGTAATCGGGATTTAGCTGTTGGTCATTTTAATGAATGGTCTGACCATGCCCCTTTATCGTTTTCGCTCGCGTGTAACGTTAATCGTGACTTTCCAATCAAGACACGACTTTCTTACTACAAATGGAATAATGACCTAACTAACGAATTTCGAAGGCAAGTAATATGTAAATTGCCTGCATTGCATAATGTAACTACAAATATTGATATTTCATCTCGTGATTGTATTAATCATGTTTTAAATGGTTTTGTTGATGTTTTTAGAACTGTGACCGACCTTTGTTTTCAAAAGAATGTATTAGGAAAAACACTCCTAAATTTGCTGAGACCCATCGGAAAGCTGTATGGTTTGACAGCATTTGTAGAGATTCTAAGCAACAATATATCGAAGCTTTGAAACTACAATTGTTGTAGGCCACAAATACACAGAGAGAGAATATGTAATCTTAAGCGAGCATACAAGAAAATAGTACGTAACTTTACGTTAAAAAGTATTACATTCTATAGAAAAACTAAAACACTCTCGCTTAAAAGATTTCGGGAATTTATTTTGTAAAAAGAAAACATCTTTGTCGAATGATATAACTGTGGATGAATTTCATGAATACTTTTCAAAGCTTTTTGATAATATGAAGCCTGTAGATAATAGAGAATGTGAAAAAAAATGGTAACGAAAACGACTTTAACTCTCCACTTTGTAATTATGAAAAATTAGATCAAGAAATATCAGCACAAGAGGTAGAATATATAATCAACAAACTTAGCAGAGATAAAGCCTTGGGAAATGATTGCTTAATGAATAAATATTTTATTGAAATCAGTGGTATTATCTCACACCACCTACATATATTTTTAATGCTTTTTTAAGATCTGGGTTTTTCCCTTAGCAGTGGACGGAGGGAATAATTATCCAGTTACATAACAAAAATAACCCGTGCGACGTGAACAACTATCGAAGGATTATCCTTGATAGCTGCTTATCTAAAATATTCACAGGTGTTTTGCATAGACGACTGAGATTATTTTGTGAAAACAACGATATCTTATCGGACGGTCAATTCGGATTCAGACCAAAGCGCTCCACGACAGACGCATGTTTTGTACTGATTTCAATTATACAAAAGGTGCTCTTTGAAAATAAACGTCTTTATGCTGTTTTTTATAGATTTAAAAAAAGGCATTTGATAGTGTTTATAGGAATGGGTTATGGTTTAAGTTGTTTATTTAGGGGTTAAGGGTAAAATGTTACGAATCGTTCGAGATATGTATTGAAAGGTTAAATCTTTTGTTAAAGTCAATAATAAGACCTCTGATTGTTTCTTTCCTCACGTTGGACTTGAAACAAGGAAAGGTTATCTCACATTTACTTTTTGCCATATGTATACAATTATTAAAGACCTTAAACTTTACTTGCAGGGAAATAATTCGGCTGGATTGAATATTGGAGATATTAAGATTTTACTTTTACTGTTTGCAGATGATATGGTGATGATCCAGTTGATTTGCAAAGTAGTTTAAATAATTTATATATATACTGTAATACATGGGGATCAGATGTCAATATTGACAAAACAAAAATCGTTGTTTTTAGAAAAAGAGGTGGTTTAAGAGTGAATGAGCATTGGACATATAATAACGCAAACATTGATACTGTAAATGATTTCTACTATCTTGGTACACTTTTGAATTATACTGGCTCATTTCTTTTGAATCAGAAAGCCTTAGCAGAGAAAGGTTTAAAAGCTCTGAATGTTTGGCACAGAAAAGTTCGTTGCTTTGAATTCGATACGTCGACGTTATTCCAATTATTAATTTGATGCATTTGTATGTTCAATCTTAGGTTTTTCGAGCGAAATTTGGAGATTCTCCAAGTCGAAGGAAATAGACAGGATACATCTACAAAAGTTTTGAGAGTAAAACAATCTACTTGTATCTTTGCCATATAGTGTGAACTAGGCATATATCCGTTATATATTGATAGATACGCGACAATGATAAAATACTTGGATAAACAGTTATCATCAGATAACATAATTATTTTTACTGTATATCATTGGTTAACAGAAAACATTTAAAAAGGTAGCAAATAATTGGTGCAGTAATGTAAAAACTCTTTTATTTCAATATGGCTTTGGATATATATGGCTCAAACCAAGTACCGTTAATCATAAGAATGTTCACAATATTGTTAAACAAAGATTAATTGATGATTTTCGACAAAGTTTAGAATGTTACATTAACAGTAGTCAGATTGTGTGCACTTACAAATATATTAGTTATTGTCTGACTTTGAAAGATTATTTAAGTATTTTACCTTGTAAATGGGGAACATACATTTCCAGATTTACACATAGGTAGATATGGAAATGGGAGGTTAGAAAGACATCAAAGTTTATGTGTATTTTGTTATAAAAAAATGAAATAGAGGACGAATTTCATTTTCTTCTTGTATACCCATTATACTCAGCTATTAGAGCAGTTTATTTTAAGCGATATTTCTTTATTCGTCTGAACATGTACAAATTTATTTCTTTACTAAACAATAATAATAAGCATATTAAACACTTACATCTTGTTAAATATATCAAGGAAGCCTTTATTCGGAGAAATAATTTGATAAACAATATGCTGTAACAAATAACTGCTGTAACAAAATATTTTTTATTATACTATTACACCAAGGAGGTCCAGTGAAATAACTGAAATGCTACTTTTCCAAAAATTATTTTTAATATTGAGGAAGCATTTTTTTTCATTATTTTTTTTTTCTTTTATTTATTTATTTGTCTTTTCTTTTATCTATTCGACAAGAAACTATGCAGTTTACGTTAATAAAATATTGTCTATGATAAGCTTTTTGTTTACATGTCTACTGGTAAGTTAAATTAAATTGTAAAACAAAATGGTAGCATTGGGAGAATGTGTTAGATATCCTATTTATGTTGATTATTATTATTACTGTATTAAAGATATTGGTGTCGTTTATTAGTAATGCCAAATAACAGATATCATCGAAAATGTTATTTAATGCGAAAATCCTTAGATGATGTTGGACCCAGAACCTGGAGTACTTATGTCAAAAAATTACCATTTCTCTTTTTACGGTTTTGGCTATGTTTGGATTGCACAGGACGTTGAAAACGCCAATAATTTTGTTAAATGTTTCAAACAGCGCTCGATATACTGTTTCAACAAAACAGCTATAGACAAATCAACGAATCTGGCCGTTGCCATCATTACAAACATTATAAATATCTGCTAAGTACTGAAAGATATCTGTTAATTGACATACCATTTAAATATAGAATAGCTCTTGCTAAATTTCGTTGCACCAACCACACATTTGTTTTTATTTGATTAGGATGTAGCCGAAACTAACATTAATGACTTGTATACGTTGCTTCAAAACGACAATTCTGATGTAATAAAACAACTTTCCTATTTCATATATATGTTAATGAAAACATGATAATAAGGACATCATTCTCAGCTCTATAATATTTACTAAATATAATTTGTGTTTACATGTATACTTACTTTTAGAAATGACGTAATCGCCGGAACTACTTTTCTAAATTATACATGAGCCTTTCCACCAGAAAACCACACTCTGCGAAAAGTATCGCCTAAGCATGCCGCAAAGGCTAACCCGAACAGACACTTATCACCTTCTGTGGATTTTCTGTTTCAATAATCATTCCTCAATACCCCTATCCCTCTCAGACGGAATGTGTCGGCCTGCGCAGGCTGATATGAGTCGATACATTACGCAGAGTCCATAATGTTGGTTATCTCGTGGAACGGCTCAATTATGTTGATAGTTTAGCAGTCAAAGCAATGAACAAACATAAATAACAATAACTGTCGGAGGACAGCGCGCTCGACTTGTTTGTGCTTGCCAATAAAACAAAACTGTTTTTGGGTGATAGAGAAAACATTACCAAGTACTATCATATTATTTATAAGCAAAGTCCTTTATCAGTCGACAAAGAGTCATAATTAGTTCAAGAACCTCTACTGAACTATGCACTACTAGGTGTTGGTGGAGGTAATGATGGTCAACATATTTTTGTAAGTGTCTAAGCAATATCTCTGATTGTTTTGAATTTTGTTATTTGGTATGAATAACTTAGCCAAAATTATTAATCGAAAAAATGCCAAAATTCTTAAACAAAACTTGACCGAGTTATGTACCCTTGTCTGTTGATGGAGGTTATGATGATAAATAAGTATTGCAATTGTATAAAATAAATCACTAATGGTTTTGAAAAAGAGTGGGTTGTACGAAAAACATAACCAAAATGTTAAGGTTATGTACTTCTGTCTGTTGCTGGAGCATATGATGGTCAAAAAGTGTTGAAAGTTCCTAAGCAATATCTTTAATTGTTTTGAAAAAAAAGTAAATAGGTACAAAAATCTAATTATGTACTCTTGTCTGTCGATGGAGTTAATGATGGTGAATAAATCTTGTAAGTTTCGAAGCAATGTCTGTAATTGTTTTTGAAAATAAGTAAATTCGTACAAACAAAAATTCAACAAAATTCTAAGTTGAAAAAGGGCCATAATTCTTACAAAAATCTTGAAAAAGTTATATTCTCTTGTTTGTTGATAGAAGTAATGATGTTGAATAAGTGTTGTAAGTTTCAAAGAAATATCTGTAATTGTTTCGAATAAAAGTAAATTGGTACAAAAAAATTGTACACAGTTCATAGGTAACCTTGTTTAAATCAATTTGAAGCGAGTTCTGTCCTATAGTGAGAAGCATATCTATGTTTCCACAAGTACTTTTACACTGAAAAGCCACCACGATAAACGACAAAATGTTAAACAGACAAAATATCAACACCTTCACAAACCCATACAGAAGTAAATAGAAATTGAAAATATAATTACCCGCTAAACCTTTCAAATATATGGAACATACCGTGCTCGAACTTAATGATCATCGGTTCTCCAAAATGTTGGCTCAATTATACCTGAGTAATTAGCAATCAGTATTGTTTACTGGCACATAATCAAAAAATTGTTTGTCACATAAATAACTGGAGCCGACAAAAAACAAAAAAACTTATTAATCATGTTCAATGGTATACAATTTGTTCGGCGTTGTCTTTAAATGACGAGCTTATTCATTTATATCTAATTATCACCAGTTTGCATTGAAACAATTTAAAGAATTTAAAAGTAACGGAGAAAACCAAGGGAGACCTATAACATTGGAATCGAAAGAAAAGTTTTATTTGAAAGATGATAATTATAAGGTCATATTTGGACAGTTTTGTTTTAACCTATTAGTAAATATCTCTCTTTCGGTGTTTCTCAAAGATCAGAGGTTACACACAGTGTCATAAATCCCTAAACCGCAAACGGTTTTTACCTGGCTTTGTACTTTTTAAAGCATTTTGATGAGTTATGTCCGAGAATATTGGCAGGTATACCTGAAATAATATCCAGGAGCTCTATAGTTTCTGTCCCTGGTTACTGTAAAGCGCCAGCGAATCAACGAAAACAGCTTTATTTACACAACCGTTATCTTATGCAAGTGAAGTACGTTAATCTACCGATATGAGTAAAACGGTGTACGACACCTGTACGTATATAGCGAGGCGAACACATTACTGATTAGGCTGATGTAACCGCCAACGTTTCATATCCCTGTAATATTGTGTCCCTGTTAAAACTAAAAGTTTCGTAACGTGTCTTTGACATGTCTACCTACAAAAGTGACGGTATTCATTTGCAATTAAAAAATGAAAATCTCCAATTTCAACGACGACTAAGCATCAAAATTGTCTTGAGTATAGTATTCTGTATTTAAACTGTGAGTCTTACTTGAACTTCCATAGCCTGAACTAACTTAAAACAACGACTTTCAGATCCAACACAACTATACATTTTCAAAACACGGCGGTTGAAATACAGGTTGACATACATACGGCTAATCCGCAATACTTACACTTCGACTAAGAATATGTTCGAGTTAATAGTGCCGTGTAAAGGTATTTAGTCACATCAGATATATACAAATTAAATAGTAACAATCGAGAAATATGGACTTCACACAATGTAATTCGGCGAGTATTACGCCCTTGACTTTCGACATGAACTTTATCTGACTCGGCCAAAGGCTCGGCAATTATCAATTATCCCAATCTCGTCAGATAAAGTTCATATCTTAAGTCAAGGACGTAATATTTTCTATCGTTGATACCATTGCTATTCATCGAAATACGTCTAATTTTCATTCAAGTTAATTCCAGTTAAATAAATCCTACAATCTTCCTTATTAACCATTTTCCTTATATAGACGCTTTGTGAGGCCTCAATAGCAGACGATTGTAATAAACATTTTGGCAAATCGAGAAATTGCTCAGAATGAGCAAATTCTCATTTAGCCAATGTTTTAATCTCTATTCAACAAGTATACTTTACTTTGTGTAGATTTGTATAGTATTGTCCATATCTATTGAAAGTCTCTGCTGCAGATTTGTTATATGTGGAAAAGTGTTACCAAACATTATTGGTTTACCCGGCTTTCACTTTACACGATAAGCGGGTTAATGGACGGGCGGTAAGTATCGGCTTTTAAAACGTTCAAAGTTTCACAGTTTAATACATACACTCAGCATATGTTAAATGTGATATGAGGTAATTATTATACGTGTTTACATATAATGTGAATACCAGGCTGTATACAGGATTCATATGTAGAGAACAAAAAAGTAAGATGAAGAAGAGAGACAAAAGAACAAAACAAAACTCCAAATATATACAATGATAATAACCCCTCTCCTGCTGACATAATGTTGCTGAAATGTCACTCTTAAGGTTAAGTTAGTATCATATTGTGCTACGTTATGAAGTTTTATTAAAAACGTTGTGAGAGCCATGTGTCAAGATGATACTACATAAATTAGCAGACGGATCCTGGTATACTGTGTATACCTTTCTTGTTTTAAGAGATGTGTATATCAGGAGACGGAGTTATTAACACAATTAAACATTAGGGCGGGGGGAAGTCCATTACAATTAATCTTAGCACATTAGGAGGGATACTAGGGAATGTAAAGTCCCCGTTTCAGGTGGTTTCCTTGCATTTCTTCAACACATCATAGATGCTTTTTGAAAAAGATGTTAATGCTTGTTTGTTCGTAGAGTTCATGATTTTCCCACCTGCAGACGCATTTTGACGCAATAGTCGTAGTCGATCTTTGAAAACATTGTGGCCAAAGGAGAAATTGCTCATGATGACCAATTTTCTCATTTCGCCACAATGTTTTCAACTTTATAGTGAACTCGATAGTTCAGGGTCAGTAACTAAATTAACGAATCTTGTCTCTTTGAAAGGACAGTTGAGAGAAACAAAACTACATAAAATGTTCGACAAATACTTCCTCCTAACCATGATTTAATTCAACAATCATATAAATTTGTTAAAATATTTCTTTAGTGTCTGCAACTGCAAGCTGTAAATTTGTTTCGGGTCGAACGTGCCATTTCCGGGTCACGTGACAAATGTTTCCATCAAGAGCTGTCACAGGAATGTGACAAATACCTTCAGCTTGGCCAGATACAGAAGTTATAATTTATATTGATCACAATTAGAATACAATTTGAGTTTAAACAATTGGCGCCCCACAGATACGCCTCTCATGCCTCAAATCTTGACAGTGATGTGGCAAACTTTACTGTGCACACTTTCATGTGCATTTCAACCAATTAATAAGTCATATTTGATAACAAAAAAGGTAAATTTATGGGAGTGAAATTGATTCAATAACATTTTTTGACATTGATTTATCACCGTAAGCATTAGATTATTCTAATGAGGCCCGGAATTGACGATGACCCGGAACTGTCGAGCTCACTGTATTTAACAATAGAGCTATCTTTTATGGAGATTTTTCAGGTTTGTTGTATGTGGAAAAGGGTTAACACGTTATCTCGGGACATAGCTACCCTTTATCTCAAGGTTATATGACCACAAAGCTACAGATTAGGAGCGTGAACGCGTGATCACTCATTGAAAACTAGAAATAACGAATTGACTGTTCGTCGTATAATGCATTTAAAACTAGAATAACGAATAGAAAACACGTTCTGTGCGTCGTAAGTCGAATTGTATAGCATGTGCAAGTAAAAAATTATTTGTAAAGCAAATCATCAGATAAAAAACATTAGAAGAAGACTCTTCAAAACAGGAGACATACGATATTTTACATAGTTAAAGAGGGGGGGGGGGGGGGCGTAATTAAACAAGAACATTATGATGAACAATTTATTAGTTTCCAACTGCAGATCAATTATAATTTGTCTGCTTTATTCTTGGATCCTAAGTGAAGAAAAATATAGTAGACAGGGATATAAATAATGTCAATCACAAAACTCTGCATCAACCTGTGTACGTTTTGCGGTAAAAGGAAAATATGTTTGATCTAGCCCTTTCTGTATATTTACAATATGATTTGAATAAGTGTTGCTGTTAGTAAACAATTATTAATTAACTGTTTATGCTTTTACATGGATTCAAATGAAGTGCATGTATGAACGCCTTTTTTAAAAGTAATAAGCATAATTAAATTAAATAAGTTAAAACCTTTTGACAATTTATTTTCTTCTTTTTGAGTGGTGGACTTCCAGTAAAGATTCACTCTTTAACAATACATTTAGGAAAAAAACAATATTTGACCCAAGTAATTATCTGGAGCTCCGTGACCCTTTCCCACATACAACAAATCTGGAATATCTCTATTGATGAAAGTGAATTGCTACCCTTAATCTCAAGGTTATTTTTGGACGTTTTATTGGCATTATTCTGTGCGTATATTACCTCCCCGTTCACTTTATGAAAACAATTGATTATTATTCTGAACTGAAATATCATAAAGTCTACGTAAAGGCCTAATTCTTTATCAAATTTATGTAAGACATCCATGCACAAACAATATCATTCATATAGACGACAATACAACGTACACACAAATGAACACAAATCATGTGTCATGACCATTCAAACAAGAACGAAAGTATAGGATACAATATATAAATCTTTATTTCCTCCAATTTTGAAGAAACAAAAACACAAATTGACAGACAAATTACCATAAACAGAGAAACTGACATGAATATATACAAACACATTATTACTGCAAAGTGAATTGATGATATTGGAAAACACAAAATAGTAAGACAAATAGAAGATACACATTAATATGGAAAATGGAATCATGATGAAAAAAAAAAACCAATAACGATCTTAGATAAACCAAGGACTTAATCTATTTCATCCTTTTCTCTAATAATGACGAATTTTTGAAAACTTCGAGAAAGATAAAAATATGGTAACATAAATTTACGTTATCAACTCTGTACCAAGATTATTCTTCCAACTTACCATAGACAAAATGAAAAGAAAATATGGAAGGTTTAAACTGATGAACTGACATGAATATATACAAACACTTAGGGAACTGATGAACGTATGGTTTAATATTCTACATCGATCTACCGATGTACGAAATACCATCTTATAATGAAATACAACTCCCTCAACAAAATCACGTTATATTCTATTTTGCTTCCATCTTTGTGCGTACACTCAGTTACAACACAACCAAATTAAAACAAACACAATGGAAATCACAGACTTACCTTTCTTTCTGTGCTAAAGCAAGTTCATTTCCCACACTGTTTTAACGGAAAATTGAATTACTGAGAACTTGTCTTCTCTTTCGTGTCTCATCCGGAGCTATGAAGTTGAACTACTGAATAACATATATCCATTCCTGGAAAATAGTAATACACGAGAATCGACAATGTTGCTTTCAATCCAGAATGTCGTAACTAAATAATTTGAAAGAAAGTAGATACATCGGTACAAAGTTAAACCGTCGATTTACTTAATGCCCTTTATGAATAAAGTCCTGTTCGAGCTTGAAAACGAAACTAGAATTTTCGGAAGACGGTTTCTATTTAACCTTTTTTTTCCCCCATAATACAGGGGCCGTGTCCCTTTTTTTACATCGTGAGACACTTAAATCTATACCACGAGTAAAGGGAGGAAAAGAAATGTATTAAAACAAGCAGGTTTGACATATCTGATAAAGTTTTCTAATTCACAATTTTATAGTTGTTTAAGTTTTTTACCATAATATATTTAATCATTTGGGATTACCAATGCTAAAAGATGGTTACAGATATAAAAGGGTTTATCCAGTAACACTTTACCCCTTTTCCACACATTGTGACTCAACAAAATTGCAGAGGACGAGTTTGAAAGCATCTATTTTTTTTTTGTGTGAAAAACTCTATAAATGAATTTACAACTGTTGAAAAGAGTTCAAAACATTGTAGCAAATCGAGAATTGTGTTTATTTTGAGAAATTTCTCCTTTCGCCAAAATTTTTCAAATGACGACTGCTGAAGATGTGTATTCGTGCGTCTTTATGTGGGAAAAGGTTAACTTCACTGGACTAACAGATTTTTAGGCGTCCAATGCAGGCGACCTTTCGCGTATATCCGTTTGCAACATGCAACAAGTAAGTAAGTAAGTAAGTAAATATTTTATTATAGTGACATGTGTAAAACAAAACAAACATATAACAAAATATAATAACGGGATAACACCCGGCCCCATGGGCCTATATGTCACTGTTAAGAAAACAAAGTATTTACACAGTGAGAACATTTCACTGTTCCGGTTTTAAACATATTTATACAAACAGCACTGAGTCGTTCATGTCGTTGGTATGTTTCCTAGTTTAAAAAGGACAAGACACATACCAATTACGTGCCCGAATTCAATTGCACGACTTAATCATTCTTTTACTATATACAATGATTGTTTGATCGCTATTAAATTGGCTCTGAAAATACGATAAATCTCTATAATTGAAAGTATAATAAAATTGACCACAGAGTGGCATCTAAGTAACCTAAATAAATATTAAAAGACAATTAACAAACGCCATAATGCGTTACCCGGTTCAGGTTGTTATTGCGTGTTGTGAATGTTTATTTACATAGTGCGAATACGGGTATGCACCAGGAACAAAAAATATATTGACGTAGCTAAACCCTTTCCCACATAGAAGACAATTTATTTTAAAGATAAATGAAACTTTTCTACAGTTTTTAAAAAAGTCTAATTATTGAGTGATTTTTTTTCTTTTGCAATATATTTCTAAAAAGTGATCTTCTGCAGATGCCTTAGAATGCATGTAAATGGAAAAGGGTTTAGTTATATTTACATGTAGGGTGAACTTTTCCCAAAAATGGTGGAAATGTTATGTGTTTTCTAGTGCATTATGATCCTGTTAGACAGATATGTGGTCAATAAGCACGCTATACTATCGTTGTACCCGAAAAGGTGATTTCGGGTAAAACGAAGTCAATTCGCACTGAAATACGTTCGTTTTTCTGTTTTTCGCAAAATTTATTTTCTGTGCACACCACCGGACTGCCCGGTTGCGGCGACATTCTTTCAGTCGATTTTTCCATCGCCTCTCACCTCTGATCTATGTGAGAAAGTAGTCAGTGGCTTCGAGAGAATGTTGTGTAAGTACTGGTGTAGGAAAGCCAGGAAAACATGGGTAGGTGTACTGACCGCCGTGATATGACCAAAGCTGTTGAAAGCGGCGTTAAACTCCAAACAAACAAACAAAACCACCGGACTGGGCCAAAACTGATTTTTTGCATCAGACAAGGTCGGAAGGTAAACAAAGAAATGATCAAATTAAACAATGCATTCTGATCAAGATATACACTAATTTATAAGCAAAGGTTTTGTTATGGACAATTTGGCTATTTATATCAACATGACAGCGGATGTATTTTGTTTAATGTGATCTACAAATGATAGCGGCCCGGTAAGCTGAGTCGGAAGCGTAGGCTACTTGCCCTGAAAGCGAGAGCTGTTTGCATGATTTTGTTTATCTCCGTGTGACATTGCATTCTTGCCGAGCCCCGTAGTAGATCAGTCGTTAGCGACGCGGGCTGTCTGTATGTTTATAATCAATAAATAATATGTTTATACTCTATGTCTGATTCCCTTTTTCAAAGTGTTACTATGTTCTATCTTGAATGATCTAATCTTCTTTTATAACTTGTTTTCACCACCTAAGAGGAAGCAAAAGAACATGCGCGTATTGCCCGAGAATATTGATCCAACCTTGACCTCTGCCAAGAGGCCCTTGTCACGGGAGTTTAACACTTTGTCACAGGAGTGGTTCATTTCTCTTTTTGGTTACGGGCGTGGAACGCCTGCGCGAAGCGATGTGCTCGCCCTGTCAGCGCCGTCTGTGAAAAGATTAATATAACCCTCATATTAATGTATTTTAAGTCAATTCACACTATGCGCCATGTTTATAACCTTGAATGTTTGATTAAACAAATCAATTAATGTATGCGAATATAAGCAAGTTATAATCCTATCACATTTGTAGTCGCATGTTGACGAAGCCACAACAGACGACTCCCAAAATGTGTACAACTCTATCAAATTATTATATTTTTTATCAATATGGATTATTCAAAGTTATGCCTAGATGTATTCATGCCGTCTGCCAAATGTTAACCACTCTATTCAAAGGTTATATTTTGTATCAATATTGATTGCTCAAAGTTTTGCCTAGATGTATTCAAGCCGTCTGCTACAGATTGGTAGTACGTTGGTTAAGTGTAATACTTATTAAATAAACAATGCTAATCTGATCCGATACATATTGTATTGTAGAATTATAAATGACATGGGGGCATGGGGTCGGAGGTATTGACAAATATATTAATCAAATATATATCTTGTTTTTTCCGCTGATATATAGAAAGGAACTTTAATGCTACCCTAGTCCCCCCATACAAACAAATCTACACCATGTGTTATTGAAAATATCAAGGGAAAGGTATTGACATTATCCAAAAGAAATAAAAAATCATTGAATAAAATAGAAAGCATTGTGGCAGAATGAGAATTTTTTCAACCTATGCAATTTGTCATTTTATCACAATGATTTTAATGACTTTCTGCTTCAGATGCATAAGGGAAAAGATAAAATTGTATTTCTACCCGAAATCGAAACTAGAGTTAATGGAAAAATAATGTCGTAAACAAGGCTGTAGATTATTTGTGCAAGTTGACATGTGCCAATTCAAATATATCAATGGATTGCAAAACATTAACTGCAATGTAAATAATGGCGGAGGCATATCGTCTTAATGATTTATTACCGAACAATACAACATGTCATTTTCCAACATACAGACGCATTGGCAGCTGAAAGAATTGGAGCAAAAACTATAACTTATTCACATTGAACAGTTTCTTCTGTGTGAAGGTTTGTCAATTCGAATCAGTTATCATACCATTATTCATTGAATTTTCCGATATGTTGTCTACCATTGGAGTTTACGCCGCTTTCAACAGAATTTGAGTTAAATAACGGCGACAATTCGCTTATTCATGATTCCTTAGTTAACAAACAAGTACTAGGCTAGCAAACGTACCTTGCCATAAGGGCACTTCACAATGACCACCGCGACTAGGGATCGAAAACGGAACGCCGGGTTTCAAATCCACGACGTCTACCACTCGATCACGGTTGATATCTTTTGAATTGTTGGAAGGTGTATCGGGTTAACGGGCCAATTTATAGATACAGTAATCGACGATTAACAACTGGGATTAACCATTCATCACATATAGACAATTTACAGATACAGTAATCGAGGATTAACTCCTGGAATTAACCATTCATCACATATAGACAATTTACAGATACAGTAATCGAGGATTAACGACTGGAATTAACCATTCATCACATATAGACAATTTACAGATACAGTAATCGAAGATTAACTACTGGAATTAACCATTCATCACATATAGACAATTTACAGATACAGTAATCGAAGATTAACTACTGGAATTAACCATTCATCACATATAGACAATTTACAGATAAAGTAATCGAAGATTAACTACTGGAATTAACCATTAATCACATATAAACAATTTACAGATACAGTAATCGAGGATTAACTCCTGGTATTAACCATTCATCACATATAGACCATTTACAGATACAGTAATCGACAATTAACTACTGGAAGTGACCATTCATCACATATAGACAATTTACAGATACAGTAATCGAAGATTAACTACTGGAATTAACCATTCATCACATATAGCCAATTTACAGATACAGTTATCGAAGATTAACTACTGGAATTAACCATTCATCACATATAGATAATTTACATATACAGTGATCGAAGATTAACTACTGGAATTAACCATTCATCACATATAGACAATTTACAGATACAGTAACCGACGATTAACTACTGGAATTAACCATTCATCACATATAGACAATTTACAGATTCAGTTATCGAAGATTAACTACTGAAATTAACCATTCATCACATATAGACAATTTACAGGTACAGTAATCGACGATTAACTACTGGACTTAACCATTCATCACATATAGACAATTTACAGATACAGTAACCGACGATTAACTACTGGAATTAACCATTCATCACATATAGACAATTTACAGATACAGTAATCGAAGATTAACTACTGGAATTAACCATTCATCACATATAGACAATTTACAGATACAGTAATCGACGATTAAGTACTGGAATTAACCATTCATCAAATATAGACAATTTACAGATACAGTAATCGAAGATTAACTACTGGAATTAACCATTCATCACATATAGACAATTTACAGATACAGTAATTGAAGATTAACTACTGAAATTAACCATTCATCACATATAGACAATTTACAGATACAGTAATCCACGATTAAGTACTGGAATTAACCATTCATCACATATAGACAATTTACAGATACAGTTATCAACGATTAAGTACTGGAATTAACCATTCATCACATATAGACAATTTACAGATACAGTAATCGAGGATTAACTCCTGGTATTAACCATTCATCACATATAGACCATTTACAGATACAGTAATCGACAATTAACTACTGGAAGTGACCATTCATCACATATAGACCATTTACAGATACAGTAATCGACGATTAACTACTGGAATTAACCATGCATCACATATAGACAATTTACAGATACAGTTATCAACGATTAACTACTGGAATTAACCATTCATCACATATAGACAATTTACAGATACAGTTATCAACGATTAACTACTGGAATTAACCATTCATCACATATAGACAATTTACAGATACAGTTATCGAAGATTAACTACTGAAATTAACCATTCATCACATATAGACCATTTACAGATACAGTAATCGAAGATTAACTACTGGAATTAACCATTCATCACATATAGACAATTTACAGATACAGTAATCGAAGATTAACTACTGGAATTAACCATTCATCACATATAGACAATTTACAGATACAGTAATCGACGATTAAGTACTGGAATTAACCATTCATCAAATATAGACAATTTACAGATACAGTAATCGAAGATTAACTACTGGAATTAACCATTCATCACATATAGACAATTTACAGATACAGTAATCGAATATTTAATACTGGAATTAACCATTCATCACATATAGACAATTTACAGATACAGTAATCGACGATTAAGTACTGGAATTAACCATTCATCAAATATAGACAATTTACAGATACAGTAATCGAAGATTAACTACTGGAATTAACCATTCATCACATGTAGACAATTTACAGATACAGTAATCAACGATTAAGTACTGGAATTAACCATTCATCACATATAGACAATTTACAGATACAGTAATCGAAGATTAACTACTGGAAGTAACCATTCATCACATATAGACCATTTACAGATACAGTAATCGAAGATTAACTACTGGAATTAACCATTCATCACATATAGACAATTTACAGATACAGTTATCGAATATTTACTACTGGAATTAACCATTCATCACATATAGCCCATTTACAGATACAGTAACCGACGATTAACTACTGGAATTAACCATTCATCACATATAGACAATTTACAGATACAGTAATCGACGATTAACTACTGGAATTAACCATTCATCACATATAGACAATTTACAGATACAGTAATCGAAGATTAACTACTGGAATTAACCATTCATCACATATAGACAATTTACAGATACAGTAATCGAATATTTACTACTGGAATTAACCATTCATCACATATAGACAATTTACAGATACAGTAATCAACGATTAAGTACTGGAATTAACCATTCATCACACATAGACAATTTACAGATACAGTAATCGAAGATTAACTACTGGAATTAACCATTCATCACATATAGACAAATTAAAGATACAGTTATCAACGATTAAGTACTGGAATTAACCATTCATCACATATAGACAATTTACAGATACAGTAATCGAATATTAACTACTGGAATTAACCATGCATCACATATAGACAATTTACAGATACAGTTATCGAAGATTAACTACTGAAATTAACCATTCATCACATATAGACAATTTACAGATACAGTAATCGAATATTAACTACTGGAATTAACCATGCATCACATATAGACAATTTACAGATACAGTAATCGAAGATTAACTACTGGAATTAACCATTCATCACATGTAGACAATTTACAGATACAGTTATCGAAGATTAACTACTGAAATTAACCATTCATCACATATAGACAATTTACAGATACAGTTATCGAAGATTAACTACTGGGATTAACCATTCATCACATATAGACAATTTACAGATACAGTAATCGAATATTTACTACTGGAATTAACCATTCATCACATATAGCCCATTTACAGATACAGTAATCGAAGATTAACTACTGGAATTAACCATGCATCACATATAGACAATTTACAGATACAGTAATCGAAGATTATCTCCTGGAATTAATCATTCACCACATATAGATGCTTTCTGACGTCGTTTTTGCAGCAGACGACTTTTGAAATCAGTGTAACAAAAGGAGAAATTGCTCAAATGAGCAATTTCTCCGTTATCCACAATGTTTTCAACTTTTCTCAGTAATTATTACTACTGTACCTTTGAAGAGACGATCCATTTTTTTACCAAATATTTTTGCTGCAGATTGGTTGTATATGGGTAAGGGTTAAGGGTAGGTCCGGCGGTCCTCAATTATCGGAATTTACTTCAAGCGTATGTAATCAATATGTGAACAGTGGACATCTTGATCTGACTGGCTGACCTAATTATGTACTGTTCACAAACAGTAACTTCAACATTCTCCCGTGGACGAGCTCTGTTCTAAATACTAAAATAATAAACAAATTTAAAGGTCACCCTCTTATTGGAAAAATATCTAGCTTTTCACTTTTTCATTTATTAATTTGTGTTATTACTTTATCTCTTTTACCAAAATTAACCCGTCACGGTTGCATATATTCTTTATTTATTGTAATAACGGAAATAACATTCGTGCATAGCTACACAACAATGCTATTGGATAAAGTCCATGTATATATGCCATTTAATGTCACGCTATAACTACCATACATAAATCGGCCTTCGGAGCGTGATAAGGATGCTTCATATTTGCCATCCAGACCTACCAGTATCATACCTTGAACTCCTATTATATCAAATACATTGGAAGACAGTGGTGCAGTGGTAGAGCGTCGGCCTCTCGTAGTACAAAAGATCCCGGATTAGATTCGATCCCGGGTTCTGACTTTTCTCCAGGAAGGAGAAATCGAGCGTGATTAATATAAGCTGAATATTGTTTCGCACTCGATGTAAAATAAATAAGTTTAAACTTTATTATATCCATTGTTAGAAAACGGCACAATGTAAGTTGAAACTGGTTGATTTGCTTCTTAAGGATACTAGGTTAGAGAGATAACTTAAAACCAGATAAATAGTAAAACGGCTTACTATAGATCTTCACAGATTCGTATTCGTCATCCAGGACCCTTGGTATATCAATTATTGGTTAACTCCTTCCCACTTACAATAAGCGCCAAGACCTGTTACATATACTACAACGTCGTCCTTATTTCAAAGGGTTACGGGATAATTAGTGACTTCGCATTCCCTTTGGTACGCCTTCTCAATTGGTTAATTAGTGACCTCGCATTTCCTCTGGTACGCCTTCTCAATTGGTTGATCAGTGACTTTGCATTTCCTCTGGTACACCTTCTCAATTGGTTGATCAGTGACTTTGCATTTCCTCTGGTATGCCTTCTCAATTGATTTATCAGTGACGTTGCATTTCCTCTGGTACGCCTTCTCAATTGGTTGATCAGTGATCTCGCATTTCCTCTGGTACGCCTTCTCAATTGGTTGATCAGTGACCTCGCATTGCCTCTGGTACGCCTTCTCAATTGGTTGATCGATTGTGTGTGTAATGTTTCTCATTATTTACAATCTATAACTTTGAACATATTACGGAAGGACTCCTGCATAACTGATGGCTCTCAACGTTGAACACCTCAAATAAATTACAAAAGTACAGAATATCCAAAAACACTTTATGTTTCAGCAAATCGGTCATGAAACGGATTTTCATCGAAACCAAAAAAGCGTTCCAAGTGAGCAGAAAACCAATTGGACTAAAGTACACGATCTGACTAAATGTAAGCTACCTATGCGTAGCGTTAATAGAAATGATTTTAATGAGATTGGGAGAAAACATGAAGCAATCAGAATGATTGGAGCGACGGAACGCTTTTTTTAACGAATTTGAAAGAAAGTGGGACGGATCTAACGGATTGTATACACGTGGAACATGTGTCTATTTCATAATGTAAGATCGGCTGTAATGGTGCAAGGTAAATTACCCGGCATATAACTGAAATTATATTGCAACGATGTAAAACACCATTCGTTCTTAAAGTGGTAATCTAACTTTTATATTTAGTTCTAAGATATACTCTTTAACGTTCTTTCATTTTCTAGAAAGATTTAATCCATTATATACGTTCTACCATTCGTTCTTACGCATGACTATTCCCACGCCAACCACTTTGAAAACAGCTAGGCAAAACTATAGGAAACCTCTGTAAATAGGAAAATTATTGTTGATAGCATTAACATATAGCAAAGGGAAAACTGTAAAAAATCTCTTTTGGCCACAAGGTTTTCGAAGAGCTGTCTTTTGCAAAGAGTCAAGATTCGTCTTGATGTGGTTAAGGGTGTATTTACTTCTGTATTTTATCTCGAAACCGAAACTAGAGATAGTAAAATGACAGCGTTTATTTATGTATGTTTACGGCAATGGATCACTTGAAAACATATTTAATGTAATCTCCTTTTAACAGTGAAACCCTTTTCAAGAATTTAATCAAAGTACTGAAAGTACTTTGAATACTAAAAGTATTTTGTTTGTTTGTTTGGAGTTTAACGCCGCTTTCAACAGCTTTGGTCATATCATGGCGGTCAGTTCACCTACCCATGTTTTCCTCGCTTTCCTACACCAGTACTTACACAACATTCTTTCGAAGCCACTGACTACTGAAAGTAGATATGTGATCGGTTAAAAGGAGATGCAGAAGTACAGGTACATTCATGACAGTACATTGACTTCATATGTATTGTCTGTACTTAACCAACTGATGCATTCAGAGTATGTACTCTATTTATATAATCTATTAGTGTTTGCATCTCCAAAACAGAGGGCAAGCGTTGATCTGAATCGATCACATGAGTGATCGCTATGTAGCATATGTGTAACTTCTAATATCGGAGAAAAGTTAATCAAGAGCGTGAATGAAACTGCTAAGAGTGGACACTGTAAACAAAACTGATGCATAAAGGATATTTGTTATGAAATTAAATATGTGAACAGTTTGTAAGTGAACCACCAATGTATCATTCCTGTGAAGTTTAGTTGATATCAGTCCAATGGTTTGGAAGGAGATTTTGTTTAAATATAAACGGTCATTTTGTCCATATTCTGATGCAGCATAGCAGCTATCTGTTCAAACCAATCAATATGTCTTGAACAAATAACAAGTATTTCCTGAAATCAAACAACAACTTAAGGAGAAAGAGAACTATTATGTTTTGTCATTTCGCACCTTTGCTGATACAGTCTGGCTGCCATGTTTTTCACCCAATTAATACAGCTGATGCCAATCCTGTAGATGGTAAAACAGCCACAAAAGTAGTGTTTATAATTTATATCTTTGAACAAATTTGAAAGAGGGACCACCAAAGGAACTTTCTGTAAAGTTGTGTTGAACTTTTTCATTGGATTAGGAGGAGATATCATGTGATGATAAAGGTTCAATAAAACCCAATTACTGATGCCTCCTTGTAACTATGTCTTTCAACAAATCAATGTGGCTTAAATAATTATGAAGAGGGTTACCGAGGGTACAAATAAGACAAGCACTTTTATACGAATAGAGATTTAGAATGTTTTCAACTGGTTTCTATGACTTTCAACCAATCAATAAGACTTAAAACATGTAGAGGGTCACTGAATGAACAGTTCTGCTAAATCAGCTTGAAATGAGACAAGCACTTTCATAGGAATACGGTTTTGCACCTTTTCTTATACCGGCTAATTGCCGTGTTTAACAACCAATCAATTTGATTATATTTGTAGAGAGTTATCCAAGTATAGCCTTATACCATGTTATTGGTATCAGAGAAGCTAATTCAGAGAAGAATATGTTTTAACAAGATCACCGCCTGCGGGTGCCTGTCGCTCGACTGATTTATCCTTTCACGGTTGTATTTATCTTATATAAAACATATTCAAATTCAGAAAGAAAATTTACATATTATAATGACCGCACCAACTGCTTTTTTTCAAGTATTGAAACAAGATTAACCGTGTGGAATAAATCCAAGTGCATTTACATGATAAGGAAGATCTTCACGATGGATGGCTATCACAATCAGTCAAGATCATAAGTTGAGTATTGTGTATGCAATGGACAGGCAAATGAGATTGGTACATTAAGTCAACTATAACTAAATATATTGAATATATTACTGTTTTCCTATTTTTAGTAACAGTGACCTTCATCCCCAAAACACAATCCGATTGAAGATTTTCATAATATATTGAAGTACATTATGTTTTTATTGTTTGGGAAAAATTTGAAATCAATGTAACAAAATATTAAGAAAACTATGTCCAATTCTCATGAACGACCAAAATACATCAAAATTGATGTTTTTTACCCCAAAAAACAGGCCCGCTCAACATCTTTATCATTCAATGTGAAGAAGGGTATAAGATGAACAAATTTGCCATATGTTAAAGTAATAGTTTTGATAGTTAACATGTAGGAGACCAACGCAACATTTAACAAACTATGTCCAATTTTCAATATCTACCAAAATACATCAAAACTAATGTTTTTTCTCCCACATAATAGGTTTGATAGTTTCCATGTAAGTGATCTAAAGTAAAAATGTAACCAACACCGCCAATTCTCAAATTAACTAAAATACATCAAAATTCATTTTTTTTACCCCAAAACACAAACCACACTTACCAACTTAGCATACAATGTGAAGAAGGGTATTAGCTGAACAAATGTATAAGTTTCAAAGTACTAGGTTTGATAGTTTCCATGTAAGTAACCTATACGCAAAACTTAAACAACTATGTCCAATTCTAAAAATCAACCAAAATACATCACCATTGATGTTTTTCACACTCAGCATCTTTAGCATACAATGAGAAAAAGGTTATTAGATTTAAAAAGTATCAAAGTATTTGGCTTGACAATTTCCATGTAAGAGACCAAAATGCAAAGAAATTAATATTCGAGCCATTTAAACTCATATTTCCATTTTCTACAAAATACTCCTTTCCGTTTCGTCTGCTAATACAGCTTCTTGGAATCTTCCCTTCCTCTTCTTTTATTATTACTACCGCTGTCATCCTTTTTATCGGAAGAAAATTTGAATTGAAACAGTTTTTTTGACATTATTTTATCATCGGCTGCTACGGTGAAAAACAATGTACACATACATGTACCGAAAATTGGTCTAAACTATTGTCGTAAATTTTGAGATGCCAAATTATGAATCGGCTAAACAATAAAGCTAGCATTCGTGTGCATACTTGAATCAAACAATTTATTTTAGTTTAAATAAGTCTTATGTTGCGTTAACATGAAAAGAAAAAAAAAGATTACAAATTGAAATTGATTTAAAAAGAATTCGCAACTATATGGACAATTCAATATCGGCTGCCATGTAAACATACCGGAAATTATTCTAAACTATTGTCGTAATTGTTGGGATCCCGATTAAATTGGCTGCATAATTAATCACGGAATTTCCAATAAACATTCGAGAAGAGAATCAGCAGTCAATATTTTCGTTGGTAAATCTATCGTTTTGATCTGTTTGACAACAAATTTCGGCAGATATTGACGGAATGAGAACACGACCAGTCAGTCCTGCCAGATGCGAATATAGCTATACCGGACAAATGAACTATTAGTGAATGTCGTTCGGTCGTGCCTTAATGTCGAACTACGCAAAAGGGTTACAATTTTACAAAGGGTAACTTGTTAAGGCGGTCGTACACACTTAGTAGTGGGGTGTAGTGATATCCTTGTTCTTTATGGCACCTAAATATGATATTTATACATTCAGAGGTTACCAAAAATAAGCGGAATTTATTTCACATATTTGACTTTTGTGTGCATTCGAAATTCAGTCCAGACTTGTTTGCACTATCTTTGTGTGTGTTCTGTTGCATTTACATCACGTGACTTCAAAACCTGACTACCTATAGTAGATTTTGCAAGCAAATCTAATAAAAATGATAGTAATGGATTTCGGTCTCTGGCGCCTAGGGTTGTTGTCTCCTAGTTCAGACTTGTTGAAGGCAGTGTAAACACCATACAAACGCTTTTCTAGAAATAAGTTGTCACTATCAACAAATAGTTAGCTGGCTTTAAATAACCGTTATAGTTTAGAAATATTCCCAAAGGTCATGTGCATTCGACATGTCCAACTCAATTACTAGTCGATATTGTGTCACCAATGACACTCACCTGTTGTGCGATGTACTGGAACGAAAAAACGCTATTCTCTTCAAGCGTATGTTTCAGCTATAAATTCAATCTTACACACGCTTCAGTTGTATTCCTATATGATGAGTCCGGCCGTGGGAAAGGTAAAAATCGACTCTTGTAAAAGCTTGAGTTAGTCCCGTTCATATGCAAAGGTACCGAGCCCCGGTAGCTCAGTCTGTAGAGACGCGGGCCGTCAATCCAGGGGTTGTGACTTTGAACCCCAGCTCGGCCAACATTCTTTCCGACGTTTGACAAAAGTCACTATGACACGCGTAATTCGACTCTACCAATGAGCTGACAGTCTATGTGGAAAGGCAGCCGATTGCTTGGAAAGTATGTTGTCTTGAGTACTGGTGTGAGAAAGCCAGGATACACATGAGTAGTTGAACTAGCCGTCGTGATGTGACTGAAAAGCGTTTAACACCAATAAATCAACCACATACAAATAACACGTCTGATTTTGTGGTCAATTTAGATCTAGACAAGCCTGTGCATCCACAAAGTCTGATCGAGATCTACAACATTCACACAGGCTTGTAAAAAGCTTCTATCAATCACACTAACAGCGTCTACATCTAATGAAAACTACCTCCTCGGTTGTTAAGCGTCCGTATTTAGTATGGGCGGTCTTGGGTTCATACCAAATACTTGTAGAAAGGCAGCCGATTGCTTGGAAGGTATGTTGTGTGGAGAAAGCCAGGAGACACACGAGTAAGTGAACTAGCCGCCGTGATATGACTTAACAACTGTTGAATAACGGCGTTTAACACCAACAAAACAACCACACGCAAAAGAACAGGTCTGATTTTGTGATGAATGTAGATCTAGACAAGCCTGTGTATCCACACAGTCTGATCGAGATCTACAACGTTTATACAGGCTTGTAAAAATCCTCTATCAACGTGTGTAGACTATATTTAAAGGAGCTTCCAGCGGCTAATATGAATCAAACTAAAACCGCGTCTACATCTAATGTAAACTACCTCCTCGGTAGTAAAGCGTCCGCCTCGGGTTCGATCCTCAACCGGGTCATACCAAATACTTTACAAAATGGTAGGAATGGCTACCCTCCTTAGCTGCGAGCATTACGACTGACTGGCTGATGTCATGATAAATGGACAAGTAGTATTAGAAACGCAGTGATCTTATTGGAAAAAGTGTTGAAAGCGGCGTCAAACACCAAGCAATCAATCAACCAGTCTTATGTCCACTACTGAAAGTTGTTTGTAGCTAAATCATCAGCAGTGTTCATTATAGGGGAACGGGGTTAGTGGTGTAAGTGTCGGAATCAGTCAAAACAACATATATGGTATGTACATTTCAGTGGCTTAATTTCAAACAAAATATATAATCAAAGATATTATCAATATTTAGTTGTACAATTCAAACATAAACAATGACTGTACATATACAGTGTTCTTAATCCATTCCCACATGCGAAAATCTGCAGGGGACGACTTTGAAAACATATTGAGAAAAATATGAAATATCAAATATGTTTGATACATTGTGGAAAAGGCAGAAATTGCTCGATGTCTGCTGCAGAAGCGTCAGAAAGCATATATATATATTGGACAAGGTTAACTCGAAATCGGTCATGACAAGTACAGTTCAATATGCAATAAGTACATTTACATGTATAACATAAATCAAAATTTGTGAGCCGTTCCACGAGAAACCCAACATTGCGTATAATATCGACCCGGATTAACCTGAGCATGCAGCACAGGCTAACATGGGCAGAAACTGTTCGCACCCTATGGATAATCTTTACTCTATACCTTTATTCCTCTGAGACGGAATGTGTCGGCTCGGACAATCCTGAGCGCAATGCGCAGGCTGATCTGGTTCGATACATTACGCATCGTCCATAATGTTTGTTTTATCATGGAACGGCTCATATCTACTCAACAAGGGTAACAAAACATATTCAATCGAGTCACAGTTTCAGCTTTTAATATTGAGAAGTCGTCGGGAAAACGATTTAAATTATTTTTGTCGTTTTTTGGTCTTTTCGCATATGTTTCAACCCCGCCGCGGTGAACCACATAATGACCCTAAGTTGACACTTTAAACAGCATCACCTTCATTAACACCTAATACAATTCGCTATGAAAAAGCCACTGTGGCTGGGCGGAAACTCAATAAGAATCGCAGCCACAGTCCGACCATTGCTTGAACCGTAAGAGACGGATAATTGAGCCTGAACGATACGAGTCAATACATCACTTGAGCTACAGCAGGTGGGATGGTATTGTTTTTACACCTTAAATGTTTTCTTGTTTTTTTTATTTCGACGTAAACATAAAGTGTGGGACCAATATCATCTTTCCTGTAGGTCACGATATGACCTTATCGGATGAAAGTGGCGTAAACCCAAAATAATTAACAAATCGCTAAGGAATTAAACAAATAAGTATTTGATGAATTGTTGAAAGTAAGTTTCATTTTGACATTTTGAAAACAATAATTGACCGCGGACAGGAGAATACATCATTCGGACCACTGTACTCGTAAATAGAAAGATAATGTACACGTTCCTTTGCGTGAGTTCTTAGCGATCATCGGCAGTAATAGGGTTACCCGCATTAACCTATTCCCACAAACATACGCTTTCTGACGCATCTACAGTTTACGACTTATAAACTGTGACAAAACGAGACATTGCCCATTTTCAAATCTATTCCACAACTATACTTTAATTAATAGAGCTTTTTTATATTCTTGCCTTAATGTATTCAAAGTCGCCTGCCGCTGATTTCTTGTATGTGGGAAAGGGTTAAAATGAGATTGAATAGTACGAATATTCACTAAGGTACCGCATTTACATTGTTCCGAAATATATTTCAATATGTTTTCGATCCTTTTCGTTAATTGCCATTAACAAACTGTTTTGATTCAACAAAACGAAGAACTTATGGTTCTAGACAGCTTTAAATTCATAACTAAACATTTACTCCAATTATAAGTATCATATATTAACAATGAAATAATAAGATATTTGCGTAATACCTGATTTTGAGACAGTGTATTATTCTAAAATAGGATGCATAACGCAAAAACTAAAACAAAATCAATATATATATTTACTTTGGATTTGGTTGTTCTGAGCTATATACATTGTGGCTGTGTCATGTGACTGGTTTCAGTCAATCAATAAGCTCCTCTTTCTCACGTTATCGTGATAATTACAAAAAACACGTCAGGTGTCCTAGATCAACCAATCATATGTCTCCTTCCAAGTATGACTTTGGTTTTAATGCTATTTTGATAATCTATGCAATTTTACGTAACTTTACATTAATGTAATATGTTTTTTGTCATAAGCAACGTCAACGTCAGACTACGTGTATGTTTTGAAGTTTTAAATACATAATTCATTCTCATATATAATTGAAAAAGTATAGTGGCATATAACTGCCACCTTTTGAGAGAACATTTTTGTTTAAACTGAGAATTTCACATTATTGATAAAATACTATGCGGCTGGGTCATAGAATGTAAAAATGGACGTTCAGACTTGTTTGGTTAGAATCCCAACTGACTTACTCGTGGTAAGATAAATGAACCAGTATTACTGATAATTTACTCCTGAAACGCCGTAATAAAACCGAAATCGGAGTAAAACAACAAACAAATCCACTGTACACTTCAGTAAATATGCGATTTCCTAAAACATAAAAGTCACAACCCATGTTCAAGTATCCCGAACTATGAAACAAATTAAGAGAAGCATCAACCTTAAAACGGAATATAATACACATCACTAGCCAATTTTCTTTGTTCTACTGCGTAGTGTCCACCGTCCATGTGCCCTGTCATCGTGTTGTCATCGCCCAATGCATATGCGCTTTTGCATTCCAGACACTTGCTTTCTTCGGTACCTCCGACACAGTCACCAATTGTGTAAACATGACCTAGTTAGAAAGATAAAATAATATTGAGTAACGTCGTGGATATCAACAGTTAATATTACATTTTCGCCTGTATTGAAAGTACCCGCATATTTAATATAAAGGTTAAACAGAAACAAAAGCGATGAATAGCTGTGACACCACATGTTGAAGACAAATGCTTGTTCTTTGGATACAAGAATCAAATACTTATGCACATGTATTGCTTGTGCTGAATCTGTTTGCATTTATATCTACATGCAAACATGGTTGACACATTTAGAAAGTAAACTAACTGAATACTTTGGCAATGAAAGTGATGTCGTCAGTACAAAACGTACGAGCAGATATCCCAACTCCACGCAATATTTTGCTTAGGAAATGTGTAGAAGAACTCACCATTTTGGCACTTAAACCAGTGACCTTGGCGGAAGGCTATAGCTGTGACAATCGGAATACTTTCCTCCTCTGTAACATCAATTGAGCTGGATTCGTTCCTCAGTTCTGTGATACACGCTCGCACAACATTCTGATGTAGTTCTGTATATCTTCCTCGCTTAGTTAAAATACATTTCGCGCGTTTGATTTTAGATTTTAATTCTGTGCAAAGCATCTTCCTTTCATTCCGAATTAATAGCTGGAAATATTGAATCTTTAAATGATCTTTCGACCTAGATAACTCTAATTGGGCGTCCTCTATTTCTTGAATAGACATAGACGATCTAACGGCAATGGTCCATGTGTGCAGTTTGTGCAAGTTATCTAAGCCTTTCCGCTTTTCACTTACTTTCATCCACTTCTTTTCTAATGCTTCAATGGTTTTTAAGATAGTTATCTGATTTGTCAATGCCACCAGGGTGTTTTCTGATTTTGGTTCTGACATATATTTAAGCCTAGCCTTAAAACCCTTTCTTGTAGCATATTGTAAACTCCTTCTATCGAGTTTTATGTTATCTTCGAGGGGAATAAGTATTTGCCTGTTTGTAATGATCTTGTACTTTACTTCTTCAATTTCTTGAAGAGTTTTCTTTATCAAAGATCCGTATCTCACATTTCTTCTTATAGGCGTGTTACATTTTGGACAGGATTTCAGTTTTATTTCTCCCACCCCGTTCGCTGTGTCCATGAATTTGTCCATTGCCTTGTATTCAATGATACATCGGTTTCCACAATCTTGAAGGACCACAAATCTTGCATTTTCTACATCTTCTTCACCAAACAATATCATTGAAACTTTATCTTTGTCACATTGACGACATTCGTTTGGACATGGTTCCCCGCACAGACCTATACATGCATGTCCACATGGTAGACATTTTTCGCACGGTTCGTTGCATCTCGGACGATCGCATGGCTCAGAGCAAAGCCGACTACATTTATAATGTTTACATATCCATTCGCAAGGCATCACGCATTGGACACATAATTCACCGCACAATCTGTTGCACTTGCTATGGTTACACATGTTGTTGCAAAATTCAGTGCATGTAGGACAAATGTTACACATGTCCTTACATTCGTGTCCACATAGAAGGATGCGATTGCATGCGTATTTACATGTTTTATGAAGTCGTCCTTCGAAGCATGATCCACAGGTACCAAGGCACATATGTCCACATGTAAGATCACTGTAACAAGGTTCAGGACATAAAATCTTTGCTGCTTCGAATAATCTGACTTCGCCGACGTGTCCACAGGGCCATTTTTTCTTGACATAAGTAAGGCAATCTTTTGTACACAATAGACCACATCTAGATTCACACTGATGGTTACATGGCAGTAATTTTGTACATGGTTCCGAACATACACATGTCGACGGGTCTTGATGGCAGGGAATGTATTGCTTGTGCCCACAATCTGGTATTATCTTCTTAATGGGAACATTGCATTTGCCGCATTCCTCGTAGCACTTCTTTTGACATCGATGTCCATTTTCACAAAGTTCTCTGTAACAAGGTTCAAAACATAATATGTTTGCTGCTTCGAAACATCTGACTGCGTTGACGTGTCCACAGGGCCATTCTTTCTTGACATAAGTAAGGCAATCTTTTGTACATGCTAGACCACATTTAGATGCACACTGATGTTTGCATGGTAGTAGTTTGATACATGGTTCCGAACAAACACATGTCGACGAGTACTGATGGTAGCGAATGTGTTGCTTGTGTCCGCATCTAGATGCACACTGATGTTTGCATGGTAGTAGTTTGATACATTGTTCCGAACAAACAAATGTCGACGGGTCTTGGTGGCAGGGAATGTATTGCTTGTGCCCACATTCTGGCATTATCTTTTCTATTGGAACATTGCATTTGCCGCATTCCTTGTAGCACATCTTTTGACATCGATGCCCATTTTCACAAAGTATACTTTGGCAATCTTCCATGCATTTGTACATAACGTTTTCTTGGTCAAGTATGTGGCAGGGAATATATTGCTTGTGCCCACATTCTGGTATTGTCTTCTCAATTGGAACTTTACAATCACCGCATTCCTTGTAGCACTTCTTTGGACATCGATGCCCATTTTCACAAAGTATACTGTGGCAATCTTCCATGCATTTGTACTTAACGTGTTCTTGGTCGAGTATGTGGCAGTACATACCACAAACGTGACCACAGTTTAGCCTGTACTCACATTTCTTCTTACATCCACCCTCCGGGGTTTTGAGAAAATCACTGGCCTCTCTAGCAATTATTCCGTTCATATCAGGATGATTTTGACAATACAGTGCCAGTCCATCTCCGATGTGACCTTTCTTTTCAATGTCCAATTTGATTTTCTTCCATAGTTCAGATTTATCTGCAAGTAAGTTAAAGTTACCAATGACATAGAATGCTTTTTTAGCCCTAGATAACGCAACACATACACGGTTGCTGACTTTCAAAAAACCAATACTTCCTTCCTTATTACTACGCACTAGAGACAGTAGAATAATATCATTCTCTTCCCCTTGATAGTTATCTACAACCGTGACATGAACGCCTTCAAATTCGTCTCGGGGCATCATCCTTTTGAGGCATAACAACTGACCCGAATATGTAGTAAGAACTGTGATTTTATTCGGATCGTAACCCTGTAACATGAGATATCTACACAAACTGGCAATGTAGCTTGCTTCGTGAATGTTTGAATGGCTCCTCAAATCCCCAGCATCCGATTCGTGGTAGGTATGATTGATAAAGAACATATTGCAGGCTACGCATTTCAATGATTCGTATTTCTGAACGTCAATGTGATTTTCTAAACGAGGATAAATATGTTTTATGAGCTCTGCAATTTCTGGACGCATCCGGTGCTGTAGTGTAAGGCCATCACACCTTACCCCATTTGATATCATTCTCTCAAAAAGTGACACATCTAAATTGTAATCTTTAGCAAGGCTGTAAACCGTCGGATTGGGTTTGAGTTGTTTGTGATCTCCAATCAAGATCAAATGTTCACAGCCCTTAGTCAGTGTTGTTACAATATGAGCCTCCAGAACTTCTGCCGCTTCTTCTACAATGATAATACGTGGATTTATTTCTTGTAAAACGGGTTGGTACCTGGCGGCACCAGTAGTCGTCATACCTATGACTGTCGAAAGACGCATAATTTCTTTATCTTCCTGTAGCACAGCCTCTTTATACCGTGTCGCTGCTACTTCGTACTCATTCTCCTTTCTCTCGACTTGCTTCCACAAATGACCTGTATATTGTTTAATCCAGAAGCGATACAACCGCCATTTGTCTGGCATGGATAATCGCCACAATTCTGAGATTACATTTGCTTCCTCCTCAGTCATCATCTCTGTCGAAGCTAAGTTCTTTTGTGTATTTCTCTTGAGCCTTTTTCTTGCATTTCTCTGCATTTCCCAACCATATTTGCTTCTGTCGTCAGGCATGTCTCCTATACTTTCTACATCAAAAGCTTTCGCTTTAGATAGTTCATCTTCTTGTTCAGTTATATATTTAAGCTCTTGATGCATATCATCAATAGTATTTCCCAAATCAACAAAAACATCCCCATAAGACTGCAGTGGTCTTTGTTTATCCACAGCATCATTCACTACCTGTTCGCCTATCCGCCTTACTAAGGGAGCAGATGATCCAAGCTCAAGCCATTCAACAATTAGTGACGTCTTCCATTTCTTGAATATTCCTGCGTCAATAAGAATGCTTCTAAATTGCGAATTTAGAAGCATATAATGCCGTTGGCCAATATAGTGTTGCAGATAATCCTCATGTATGACGTGTGTTGAAGCTATTTGGATCTTTAAACATGTTTCATTAATCTCTTCATACAGTGAATCCATATCTGTTCTGGAATCTTGTCTAGCTTGATGTATGTGATCGGGGAAAGCCCCTGTATGCCTGAAATCTCGTCTGTAGTACTTCAAATTGTCCGACTGAAGAATATCACTTTTGCTCCCGCTTCCAACTCGCAGAATGTCTCCCTTATAAAACTTCTTTATACCCTCCGGAAATTGATCTAGCGCATGGTTTGTGTAACAAACTATTAACATTGGTCTGTTATCTTTTTCCCCGGTAACAGGATTTTTATTCCACAAATTCCTATTGTGCAGTAAGGCTTTTACAATCTTCAGCCCTATGTACGTTTTACCTGTGCCTGGCGGACCCTGGGTTATGACAAACTCTCTAGTCAAAGCCGTGTGAATAGCCTCGTACTGAGACTCATCCAAATGCAGGAGATCATGCGGAGGCCATGTCTCTCTTTTCAACAAGGACACATCTTTTACTGGCTTTGACTTTTCACTAAAAGAAGGCTTTGTACGGCTTACAATTATTTTACCAATACTTTTGAGACTCGTGTCGTCCCTAATTTCATATTCCTCGTCAACTAATGGTCGTAGATCTATTTTGACGTCGTGGTCGTGTCTCACATAAGCAGGGGGCCTAACATCATTTTCACAGTCTGTAATGTAATGTTCAAATGGCAAATCTCCGTCTCTGATATTCTGAAGGCCAACTAGGTTATGTCTATACGATTCGAAATAGGCTGATGTTTCCGCCATTATAAACGTATTACCGATAAGTGTTTTTACAGTAGCATGATCGGTTTCAAAGCGGACTTGAATAATACCTTGATTGATCATCTTATCATCTCTGTTGACTATAGTTGCAAAGTATAACGTGTTAAAGGCATCTGGAGACAGGAATAACAGGGTCCCGAATATGAGTCTTTTACTGAACTGCCATTCCACATGTAATCGGCTTACATCGAACTGCAATGCATAGCAAATTCCACTATCTGAGCAATAAGGGGCTATAATTCTCACGTTCATGTAAATACGGACGTCTTGACACGCTTTCTTAGCCTTTCCATGTTCAGTCAATGATCGAACAAACTCAGCGATCCCATCCCTCAAAGGTGCAATGAAATCTTCCCGCAACAATCTGAACTGTACATCTAAATAGTGATCTAAATCATTGTACTTTCCTTTAACTTTGTTTGCTCTCAGATAGTGATCGTCAGTTATCTGTAACAAGTTGTGCATATAAACGTTAGTTGTAAATATATATAAAAATATTGTTAATCGAAGAAAATCCAAAGTGTCAAATGAATGGATCGTGTTTGGCGAAATCTGGACTCATGTCAAATCAAACATATTGCACGGTAAACATGACTTTAACTATTGAAGACGTATCCATTTTAACAGCAAACACTGAAGACTGTTGCAATCTGAGTAAAGTTTTCAAATCATCAATTAGTATTATCACAAAATTATAAAACCCTGATTCTGACCTTAATGCGAGAATATATAAGTAACTGTAAATATATCCTCTCGCAAATAATCAACATGTCTTGACTGTTTTCGTTGATATCTTCTTGTTTTATTCGGCAACTGATCAAGAAATGCGTGTTATCCTTAAAGGCCTATATACGTACATACTAGTCGTTCAACGATGTGTCATATACAAAAGGCGATCGCAATAACTTAGTTTGAGCCTTTGGAGGTTCTAAATTAAGATACAAATCAGAAAACAACTTTCAGAGAAATAATTTGTTCACCATTTACTGTTTTTCTGTTGCCATTGTGACAGAGGTTCTGGATAAAGGACATCCTGAGGAATCTGAGGCATGTGATTGAAAATGGAGTTGGCCTTTGAATACAGGGATATGTGGCATTTAAAGAAATTCTGAGAGACGATTGACGGCGGACGGACGACGGATGCAGGGTGATCTTAATACCCTGTTTAAGTTGATCGCGTTCATGTGAGCTTAACACTTGAACAGACCCATTAGCATACAATGAAATTCCATTGACTTGGTTTTATCAATATTTCTGATCATTTTTCAATTTAACACAAACTTGCATTGATGCTTTTCGCTTGATTTCGGGTTCCATTATAACAGTTAAAGCCTACATTACCTGCATATCCGATGTTTGTGGTAAAACCTTAATCTCTCGAAAGTCAGTTGGTGGTCCTTTGGCATCCAACTCCTTATCTCTAGCTTCGTATTTGTTCCCCACATTGGCCCTATTAACGATGAAATGTTTGGTACTTAACAGAAATGAAAATAATTACATACATTTACGTTCATGCCTGGCTGAATGAATTTAATTTGTACGTCAACTTTCAACAACGACTTATCTAGTCCTGGTGTGAACATATTTCTATTAATAGTACATTTCTCAATTAATCTGACTGTGTTAAATATCTTTTAGATTGCTTAATTTAATATTGAAATTTATAAATTGTATGCTTTAAGAACTCTATGCATTCCATTTCTCATCGTTCACAAGACAGATGGAATCAATAGCTTTATAAACTCATATATTTCATTTTATTTTATAACACTAACCTCGCTGAATGTTTAAGGCGTTTGTCTCTGAGTTCAGTGAATTCTCTAAATCGTTCCACCAGTTCGTCGTCTATGATGTTTGACTTGACACTCAGATCATTAATCACCATTTGAAGCATAGTGTGAATACCTTATACAATATATAAAATAATAGTATTATTCAAATGTTATCACTGACATACTCGCGACTTGTGAACGCCATGGTCACGTCATTTTTAATAAAGAACCAACAGTTTCTATGCTGTACAAACATGTAATTTACATATTGTAAAATCTCAATATTTTCAGATTTACTAGTATTCCTTTGGAGAAGACGTCATTTTGTCGAATGAGCAGATTGAGATCGGTCGGTTCTCCGGGAGATTATGCTTATTATATATATTATCTTTCTGCGAAGTATGGATATCTTTGGTGAATATTGAACAGAAATTATCGTTGAATGCTGTCAATCTTATATTTGTCTGTATGGTTTTCTAAGACGAAATTAACTATTGTTCAGTTATACCGTACTGATTCCTGGATATGTTACCAGTAGTACTGGTCCATTCATACTGAAACCAGCCAGTCAATCATAATGCTGACGCCACAAGCATCCTGAGCGCAAAGGATGGAATTCAATTACTAAAATTTTAGATTATTTGGTATACAAAAAGGTCGATGATCGGACCGCGACCTTCCGTACTCCAGGCAGACGCTAGATGGTGTCAATGTTAAACCGTTCTTAGTATAGTTTGTTAAGAAACCGATTTATAAGCTGAGTGAGAAGTGCTTACCTACGAATTCTGGTATGGAGGTGGGATTTTTCAAAATAATTGCCTCCATAATTGTAATAATGTCTGCAATCGGTTGTTTAAATTATTTTGTCTTCTCTTCCGGAATTTCATTGATCATCGTCATAAAATATCCAAAAAGTGAATTGAAGAACCCTTTCTCTTTAATGTCGATGTAAATAGTATTAAAAGTTTCATTTGTAGAGTGACACGTAAATGCTTTTGCAATTACATCTAGAAGCAACGATATCGGACATGTATCTAAGGCTTCCTTAAAGCCATTATGTGAATTGGCTAAGGTCAACGCTATTTCGGTTGGTTCTAGGTTTTGCAATTCATGAATGTTTCTGGCAGTCATTCTGCCCCTAAAGCCTTTTCCTGTCCGGAGACCTTGCCCTCGGCCAACGCCGACTTCGACACCATGCAAATGTTCCCGTTCGATGTTACCGTATCTTAACTTATAAGCCCCATTTTGTGACAGTCGATTTCCTTGAAATTCACTAGTGTTCCTTCTATGTTCCTTTTGTAGCTGCGGTTTGCCTTCAGGTTCTCGAATGCTCTGTTTTCGCCAATCTCTGTTGTCACTCCGCTGTACCCTGGTATTGGTAACGATGGATTATTTTTGTTGTTGTTGTTCCCAATCAGATATCGAATTTCGTTGGATGTGTCTACTTTCTCTGACTCTTTTGCCCAATTCACAATCACTTTCGGCATTTCCGCAACGTCGCTCTTTTAACGGGTCTCCGTCAATCTGTCTGGTTTGATGGTTAGTATGGAAGCCTACATCGTAGTCGTATTTTTTTTGTTCGCGCCAACATCGGTCAGTCTCTGCATTTCTAATGTATTGTTCCTTTGGCTGTTCAGGTGGCTGCCGATTGCCTTCAGGCTCTCGACTGCCCTGTTTTCGCCAATCTCTGCTGTCACTCCGATGTACACTGGCATTGGTAACGTTTGTTTTTATTTGTAGTTGTTGTTCCGAATAAGATTTCGAATTTCGTTGGATGTGACTATTTTCTCTAACACCGTCACGTCGCTCTGTTAACGGGTCTCCGCCAATCTGTCTGGTTTGATGGTTAATATGGAAGCCTACATCGTAGTCGTATTCTTGTTCTCGCCAACATAGGTCGGACTCTGCATTTCTAACTTGTTGTTCTTTTGGCTGTTCATGTAGAGGCTGTTCAGCATGTTGGTGATCTCCCCGTCGTAATTTGCCATTTTCATCGCCGCCATGGCCGTCGTTTTCGGTATGTGTCAATCGTAAATCCGGTTGTAGTGGTAGACTGTATCCAACGTCACACTTTTTTGTGTCATCGCTTAAATAAATGAAGAAGTTCATGTACATGTATATGGTATTTTATTCTTAGTCATGTCATTTAATTGAAAATGTGTACTCCAAAACGGAAAAAAATCATCTCGCTTCAGTTAGATTTTGTTTGAAATCTCGACTGGTACTTAACCAGTTGAAACATCTTATGGTGTAGCGAAGACGTGCCTCCGAGTTCTATTCATTATATTAGCATGTGTATTCCATATTCGGTTATCAAGCTATACAATCTAAAACTCACGTCGTTCTGTAGAACATGTATTGATATAAGAAAACTTTATAGGGTTGTTTAACGATAAACTCCTTGTGTATGGACGTTATATATTTTTGAAAATAAGTATTATCCTGATACCCGCCATGCTGGTGTTAGTATTGCAAAGGGATGTTGCGATATTCTTTTCCGAGCCTTAATATGTTCATCTGTGCCACCTGAGTTACCGATGCGCTTTCGCAGCACGGCATGGCGTCTTTTCTGTGGCATTGTATGATTCATTTAGTCCAGTGCAACTAGTCAATATATTAACTGAAGCGAGGCGGGGATTTATTTCTTCAGTATTTACAGTTCTTTTTGTGTCATTCTCCTGCCATATTGTGATATGCATATCGGAAAGTATTGAATAAATCACAAAGGAAAAACCGCAACATTTCGGAGAGAGTTAGCTTCTATATGATTTGTTTAATGTTTTCAAATTAATATCAACTCTTGTATATTTGGTTGTATGATGTTAAGCGCCATGTTTAACCATGTTTTTTTGACAGTTCTATCACAACTTTTCATTGGTAAGTTACCAGTAATACTGAACCAGCGAGTAAGACGTAATATGAAACCCACAATCCCACAATCCTGATTGCCAAGGCGAGAAAGTGATAACTACCTTTTTTAAAGTCTTTGTATGACCAGGCCGGAGATCTAACCCGCGACCTCCCGCCCCGAGGCAGTCAGCACTGATATTGCCATGGTCGCGCACCTATATATCTAGGGACAGACCATTAGACAAACATTCATCATAGCACATGGTCATTATTCCTCTGCATTTGGAAACGATGTATTCAGATGCCTGCTGCACTAGCACCAAAGTGCGAATTAAAATGAGTATTTCAACTTTAGCTCTTACGATTATATTAAAATGAAAACAGAAATGGATTTCTTTAATTAGCCATTATCATATTATCATAGTGGTTGGTTGCCTTATACTAGTAAACAGCAAGACCAGAGGTAGCCTAAGCCTGTATGGAAATGGCCAACAAAACAAAACAATACAACACTGTTAAATAACATCAGTTTGTAACTATGGTGCCAGTGGTCTGCTGGCACATTCGTGTCATACAATGTTGGTTTTTATTGCTCGCCATTTATTCATCATTATTTAACACGAAGAAAAAGGGATGCAAAACTAACGGATTACTATTATGACCGATTGTTTTGTGTTATACGCCGCTTTCAACATTTTTTCAGTTATATCACGTCGTTTCCTGGGTAAGTTACCAGTTCTGCTGGTTCAATTATTCTGACACCGGTAAGTCAGTCGAAATACTAACACAGCGACCCTGAGCGCCAAGGAAGGCAGACATAACTACCATTGTTAAAGTTGTTAGTAGGACCAGACCGGGGATCGAACCAGCGACCTCCCGCACCGAGGCGGGCGCTCTACCATTACAGCACCAAGTTGGTCGAAAATGGTTACGAAGTCATGCTAATCGACTCCTCAACAAGGGAAGCATTAGACGACTACTGGAAGCCTGTATGGCACGGATCGTTGCTGTAAACTAACATGTATGTACTGTCGGGAATAAGCCTTCTCTTGTATGGCAAGGATCGTTGCTGTAAACTAACATGTATGTACTGTCGGTATTAAGCTTTTTCCTGTATGGCAAGGATCGTTGCTGTAAACTAACATGTATGTACTGTCGGGATTAAGCTTTTTCCTGTATGGCAAGGATCGTTGCTGTAAACTAGCATAACTTAAAATGGACTATATAGAACAAGAGTGAATGGGGCGCTCTACCATGACACCACTACACCGAGAAGATCGATAATTGGTTATAAAGTCATGAATCAAGGCCTATATAATCAATACACGTGTATCGACCGCGCCAGACTTTAATTATATCACAGCGACAGTTCACTTATTGATGATCCCCTGGTAAACAAACTACTTCTAGACTAGCAAATGTGCATTACCCAGGGGCACACCACCATGACCGCCGCGACTGGGGAACGAACCCTGGATGCTAACCACTCGGCCAGGGCTGATGCCTCAACAAGGGAAGCACGAGACGACTACTGTAAGCCTTTTCATGTATGGCAAGGATCGTTGCTGTAAACTAGCATAACTTATTGTGGGCTGTATAAAACAAGAGTGAAGGGGGCGCTCTACCATTACACCACTACACCGAGAAGATCGATAATGATTATGAAATCATGAATCAATTCCTATATTATCAATACACGTGTATCGACCGCGCCAGACTTCAAAAATATCACCGCGACAGTTCACTTTTCGATGATCCCCTGGTAAACAAACTACTTCTAGACTAGGAAATGTGCATTACGCGGCCATTTCACCAAGGATTGTTTTGGTCCCGATAGTACGCGATCCTTTTTTTGGTCGATCGGCTGCATTTTTGCGAAAATAGTCGGGAACCTGCGAGCACTGTCGAGCACAACTTTACACCCTCAGGGGAAGATCTGGCGCTATCGCCTCAGTCCTCCGATGGTCGGGTATCGAAAACGTGATCGGCTACTGTTTTTAAACATGTTGAAAAACAGTAGCCGATCAACAACTGTCGGCCCGTGGTCGTCTTAGTCGTCCGAGGGTCCCCTAAATGTCCCCTTGTCTCGCCCGCTCTCTGGAGCTTTCGTACAGCCTCTGCCGCTCTCGGGTCTCTACCGCGCCTTTGCCGTGTACCTGTGGGTACTTGCGCGTACTTTCGCATACTTGCGGCATAGAAACGTGTCGATCGCGCTAGGAACGTCCGTGATTCGTCCCCCCGCCATGGTTCATTGGTCGGGACTCAATCGGGTCAAAAAAGGAGACGATTGGAGGCGATTCAGGACGACAATCGGGCCGATCAAAAAAGAGTATTCATCGGGGACAATCTGGTCCAGATCGGGCCGATTGGAAATTCAATTATTAGTGAAATGGCCGCTTTACCCAGGGGCACGTCACCATGACCGCCGCGAATGGGGATCGTACAATGGATGCTGACCACTGACGGACTCCTCAACAAGGGAATGTAAACTAGCATATAGGCAAACAAGCCAAACATTACTATGTAATACTTAACATAGAGATAAATAATATCTGAGAAAATGTGGAACAGGATCAAAATAATCAAACATGCCGTATGCGATACTTAACATAAATATAAAACAACATGTAAGCCAATGTAAAATAGGATATAGGCAAACAAGCCAAACATTACTATGCAATAATTAACATAAAGATAAATAATATCTGAGAAAATATGGAACAGGATCAGTAAGAGTAATGAATGTGCAAAAGCACGATGAAAAAAATAATCATATCTTATTAAAGTTATTAATTTCCCTAAGGAAATCAAACAAAAGTTCAGGTTTGACTGACTCAAAGAGCTGACGCATACTTTGAGCCTTATAAAACCTGTCACGTATATGAGCGAAATCCGCACACTTAAGAAGAATGTGCTGTACTGAAAGTTGAGTAAAAACATGGAATACATTGAGGAGCTTCCTCTCCTTTCAGTAAGTATGCATGCGTTAACCATGTGTGTCCAATGTGTAAACGGGCAAGAATAATTTCTTCGCGGCGAAAGGATCTCAAAACTGGCAGCCATTCACCAAGCACAGGCTTTACTGACTAGAGTTTATTATACATTTGGTCATTCCAGTCACTTTAATTTGCTAATACTCACGAATCAAATCATTGATTAAAGGTTTAAAATCAAAATAAGGTATTTTAAAAGGTAATATAGATTGTGAAAGATCAGATTCTGCAGCCCTATCTGCTCTTTCATTACCTATAATGCCCATGTGACTGGGGATCCAGCAAAATACAACATTCGATGTGGCACAAATATATGAAAGTTTAGACAGGAGATTAACAACATTGGGATGTTTAATTTTCTCATTCGGAAGTGCCTGCATAGCAGACAATGAGTCGGTAAGGATCGTTGCTGTAAACTAGCATAACTTAAAATGGACTATATAGAACAAGAGTGAATGGGACGCTCTACCATTACACCACTACACCGAGAAGATCGATAATTGGTTATGAAGTCATGAATCAAGGCCTATATAATCAATACACGTGTATCGACCACGCCAGACTTCAAATATATCACGGCGACAGTTCACTTATTGATTATCCCCTGGTAAATAAACTACTTCTAGTCTAGCAAATGTGCATTACCCAGGGGCACGCAACATGACCTCCGAGACTGGGGAACGAACCCTGGATGCTAACCACTCGGCCATGGCTGATGCCTCAACAAGGGAAGCAAGAGACGACTACTGTAAGCCTTTTCCTGTATGGCTTTATAATACAAGAGTGAAGGGGGCGCTCTACCATTACACCAATACACCGAGAAGATCGATAATGATTCAGAAATCATGAATCAATTCCTATATTATCAATACACGTGTATCGACCGCGCCAGACTTCAAATATATCACCTCGACAGTTCACTTGTTGATGTTCCCCTGGTAAACAAACTACTTCTAGACTAGGAAATGTGCATTAAGCGGCCATTTCACCAAGGATTGTTTTGGTCCCGATAGTACGCGATCCTTTTTTTGGTCGATCGGCTGCATTTTTGCGAAAATAGTCGGGAACCTGCGAGCACTGTCGAGCTCAACTTTATACCCTCGGGGGAAGATCTGGCGCTATCGCCTCAGTCCTCCGAGGGTCGGGTAGCGAAAACGTGATCGGCTACTGTTTTTAAACATGTTGAAAAACCGTAGCCGATCAACAACTGTCGGCCCGTGGTCGTCTTGGTCGTCCGAGGGTCCCCTAAATGTCCCCTTGTCTCGCCCGCTCTCTTGAGCTTTCGTACAGCCTCTGCCACTCTCGGGTCTCTACCGCGCCTTTGCCGTGTACCTGTGGGTACTTGCGCGTACTTTCGCATACTTGCGGCATAGAAACGTGTCGATCGCGCTAGAAACGTCCGTGATTCGTCCCCCCGCCATGGTCCATTGGTCGGGACTCAATCGGGTCAAAAAGGAGACGATTGGAGGCGATTCAGGACGACAATCGGGCCGATCAAAAAAAAGTATTCATCGGGGACAATCTGGTCCAGATCGGGCCGATTGGAAATTCAATTATTAGTGAAATGGCCGCTTTACCCAGAGGCACGTCACCATGACCGCCGCGAATGGGGATCGTACAATGGATGCTGACCACTGACGGACTCCTCAACAAGGGAATGTAAACTAGCATATAGGCAAACAAGCCAAACATTACTATGTAATACTTAACATAGAGATAAATAATATCTGAAAAAATGTGGAACAGGATCAAAATAATCAAACATGCCGTATGCGATACTTAACATAAATATAAAACAACATGTAAGCCAATGTAAAATAGAATATAGGCAAACAAGCCAAACATTACTATGCAATAATTAACATAAAGATAAATAATATCTGAGAAAATATGGAACAGGATCAGTAAGAGTAATGAATGTGCAAAAGCACGATGAAAGAAATAATCATATCTTATTAAAGTTATTAATTTCCCTAAGGAAATCAAACAAAAGTTCAGGTTTGACTGACTCAAAGAGCTGACGCATACTTTGAGCCTTATAAAACATGTCACGTATATGAGCGAAATCCGCACACTTAAGAAGAATGTGCTGTACTGAAAGTTAAGTAAAAACATGGAATACATTGAGGAGCTCCCTCTCCTTTCAGTAAGTATGCATGCGTTAACCATGTGTGTCCAATGTGTAAACGGGCAAGAATAATTTCTTCGCGGCGAAAGGATCTCAAAACTGGCAGCCATTCACCAAGCACAGGCTTTACTGACTAGAGTTTATTATAAATTTGGTCATTCCAGTCACTTTAATTTCCTAATACTCACGAATCAAATCATTGATTAAATGTTTAAAATCAAAATAAGGTATTTTAAAAGGTAATATAGATTGTGAAAGATCAGATTCTGCAGTCCTATCTGCTCTTTCATTACCTATAATGCCCATGTGACTGGGGATCCAGCAAAATACAACATTCGATGTGGCACAAATATATGAAAGTTTAGACAGGAGATTAACAACATGGGGATGTTTAATTTTCTCATTCGGAAGTGCCTGCATAGCAGACAATGAGTCTGTATAAATAATATACCGCTAATAACCTTTGATTTAATGAAGTCCAAAGCTAAATGTATTGCCTTTAATTCGGCGGAGAAAACAGAAGAATTATCTGGTAGCCGAAATGTTATCACATCGCCATCAGGAACTGCGACAGCAGCTCCCATTTTGCTATCCTTAGAACCATCTGTATAAATATGCCCAAAGTTAAAAGATGTATTTTTGATTTCGATATACTTGGATTTAAAAACAATAGGATCTGTGCAGGCCTTTTTAGCTCACCTATGCACGAAGTGCAAGGTGAGCTATTGGGATCACATTTTGTCCTGCGTCCGTCCGTCGTGCGTCGTGCGTCGTGAGTCGTGCGTCGTGCGTCGTGCGTCGTGCGTCGTCAACATTTGAGCTTGTTAACACTCTACAGGCTACATTTTGCATCCAATCTTCATGAAAGTTTATCAGAACGTTCATCTCCATAAAATCTTGGACAAGTTCGAAACTGGGCCATATGAGGTCAAAAACTAGGTCACTAGGTCAAATTTAAGGGAAATCTTGTTAACACTCTGGAGGCCACATTTTCAACTTGAACATGTTGAAACTTTATCAGAATGTTTGTCTTAATGATATGTAGGTCAAGTTTGAACATGGGTCATGTCGGGTCAAAAAGTAGGTTACTAGGTCAAATTGAAGGAAAATATTGTTAACACTTTGGATGCCGCATTTTTTGCTTCAGCAACTTGAAATTTGTTCAGAATGTTGAGCTGAATGATATCTAGGCCAAGTTCGAATATGGATCATGCCGGTGTAACGTGAAAATTTGAAGTCCATGAAAAAAACGAGATGTTATACAAATGCGCATGCGCACCGGAAGTGTAAGTCAGTCGGCATGTAGCCATGAAATTTACGAGACGGAAGAATATTTTGTGCATAGAATACGGGTTAAACTATAAAGGTAGGTGTATTCATGTCCTTCGTTATGATATATTTATGGGAGTTTATCCATTACTCCGCCCTCAATGATTTATGTGTATGTTACTGTACCTTTGTAATTCATTCCAGTCATTTTACCTGGAACTGCTGAACTGTTTCGACTTATTTGGTCTCTACTACTACATCAAACATGAACTACACAGATTGATTGATTTATTTGGTTTAACGCTGTATTAAAAAAAATATCAGTCATATCATTCACGGCGGCCAGTTCATCTACTCATATGTTTCCTAGTTTGCTCACACAACATACTTTCCAAGCAACTGGCTGCTTAACCCTTTACCTCATACGACAATTCTAAAGCAGACGACTTTGAACATATTTTGTCAAAAAATAGAAAATCTCTTAAATTTATAATATACTAAAAGTTGAAAACATTGTGTCAAAAGGAGAAATTGCTTGTGTTGAGCTATTGTCACAATGTTTTCAAAAAGCCGTCGTCTGCAAAGGCATCAAAAAGCGTCTATATGAGGGATAAGGTTAACAGCTTTTCCAAATAGGATGTTTTAGTCTGTTGCAGATGCGTAAAAATGCGTCTACAGACCTGTGGGAAAGAATGATCTTCAATAAATGAAGCAATAATCTGATTTGAAGTTTAATAGTCAAATTTATTTTATTTGCTTTGTCCAAGAAAAGACATTTTAGTCTGTAATTTTTGTATAAGAATAATCAGACGAATATGTATAAATATGCAGGTGATTAACAGATATTTATCTTCATGTATTTGTAAAAATTACGCTGCTGTTGTTTTTCATAGAGCACCGCTTATACAGTTTTAACCTCATTTACCCATTTATTTCCATACAGCACACAGTGACCAAATTATACAGACGTTTGATTGCTCACTTTATCATCTGTTATGAATTTGGCACCAAGATAGGAAAGAAGTGAACAATGAGTTTACAGGATTTCTTTATATGAAGGACTAAAAGTGATCAAGGTAAGCAAGTTATTGTGTATCGTGTCCATCTGTTGTCTTTGTGAACAAATATAATTTTTTTCGTATGAACCTTTGCTAAAATTTGTGGACAGATTTATGAATTATTTGGTCTAAATAAATATGTGTTACTGGTATATCTATCCTCTTTTCACTTAAACCACTACGTCTAGACTATTGCTTTGACATACTGCAATAAATTTTTTCATCATATTGAGTAGTAATCATTTCTGAAAATGGTGAACAATGACAGAGGACTATCAATCTGGTGGTGGTATTTAATTGATTGATTGGGGTTTAACACCGTTTTTAACAATTTCTCAGTTATATCACGGCAGCCAGTTCACCTATTCATGCATTTCCTGGTTTTCTCACACCAGTACTCCACACAACCATCTTCCCAAGCAACTGGCTGCTTTTCCACATAGACTTAGCCCATTGGTGGAAGACGAATGACGTATGTCACATTGACTTTTGTCAATCGTCGGAAAGAAAGTTGGCCGAGCCAGGATTCGAACTCACAACCCCTGGATTGACAGCCCGCGTCGCTACCGACTGAGCTACCGGGGCTCGGCTGGTTGTATTTAAACGCTTGCTCTATCATTCTTTCTAGAACATCTGCTTCAAGAGCAGCAGACCTCTGTTGGGTCATAGGGCTGCATATATTTATTTTTTTAGTGAACTGGGTATTTACCCAATTGATTCTCAGATAATTGCATTTTTCTAAATTGAGTAGCAGAGATAATTTCACCAAATTGCATTTTTGTACAGCTTAAGAGACATAATGAGCAAAGTCTCCTTTTCTCACAATATTTCAGTTTAGTTTAACAAATGCTTTCTGGCAATTCTATATATTTGGGGATTCCTCGTTTTAACTATTTTTTTTAAATTAGGTTTAATCTGTATCAGACTATCAATTTTTTTTCTTTGTGTATAGCTTTGACAATGTGAATGGCCAAGTTACTGTGTGATAGGAGGTTTTTTCATACGTTTAATCAAGTTTATTGGACGAATTAGTGTTATGACCTATTAACTGGGGTGTTGTTAATGTCAATTCAAGAGACACTCGGTTAACTGTTAGCTTTTTGGCTCTACTGGCAGCTTATGGGATGGCATTGTGTGCTTCTGTAAACAATTGCTTGTGAACACAATAAAGTCTTTAGTTTTAATTGTATCTCTAACAAACTTATACAGTAGTAAGATATCCATGAGAGCTCGGTTCCTTTTGAATACCAGCCAGATCCACCCATGTAAGACTGGATTATGGCAATAGAGGCTCCATTTACTATCTGATCTTCACCCAATTTAGATAGAAGTTAAATATTGATGAGAGCTTGGTTCCTTTCGAAAATCAGCCAGATGTTGTTGCATGACTGGATAATGGCCCTTGAAATTGTCAAAATTGTCATCATACAGCTTGTGAACACAATAGTTTAGTTTAAACATATTTTATTCAATATAGTAAGGACACAAACAACAATACAAACAATAAGTGAGAAAAGGATTGGAACGAAAGCTAAACGCCTATATAGTTCCTCTCCATAAGGTGATTGAACAGTTGTTTACAAAGTGCAATATAAATATACAAAGTGTATTGAGTAACTAACGATGAAAAGGAAAAAAATAGAGAGATATATATTGCTTTTAAACAAGTGAAAGATGGAGTGGGGCCAGATTATGATATATTGTAAGTTGTATCATAAACTGATATATAAGCAGATATCTCCCAGCATTCCTTGACCTTGGTTTTCAAATAAATATAATATACTATAGATTGATGTAGTAATTGGTTCTTATTTTGGTATTTATGGCTTATTATGGCCCTTAAAATTGTCAAAATTGCTATATTAGCCTGTGAACACAATAGGGCCTCCACTAACTATCTGTTTTTCACCATACATGCATGCTCTTGATTGAAAATGACCAAAGAACCATGCCAGTAGAGCATAGCCCTCATGGACCTCTTGTTTGGTCTTTGATTGGACATATTTCAATTATGAATATAGACCAGACTTGAAATTTCACTGAAAAATAAGATCTCTAATTCCTCATGGCTATTTGAATTATTTTTATTCTGATTTCACCTTTAATTATAATAAAATGTTATTGGTTAAATCTTACCTGAAGTGATTTGTTTATAAAATAGTTAATGTAATGCAACAACCTCCATATTATAAGGATTTTATACCATTCTTGAATTATATATATATATATATATATGAGACGTGAAATTTAACTAAGAACAAAGATGTCTATTTTCTCATGACTATATGAATTATTTTATTCTATATTTAACGGCAATTATTATAAAGTATTATTGTTAAATTCTGAAATGAAGCCATTTCTGTATAAAATAGTCATTATACTGAAACAAATACCTTTACATGGCTTGTATAACAATCTTGAATTATAAACATACATCTAAGACTTGAAATTTCACTGTAAAGTATTAAAGATCTCTCATTCATCATGGCTATTTGAATTATTTTTTTTCTGATTACACTGATAATTATAATAAAATGTTATTGTTTAAATCTGACCTGAAGTGATTTGTTAATGAAATAGTGAATGTAATGCAACAACTTTCCATATTATAGGGTTTTTATACCATTCTTGAATTATATATATTTGGGAGACGTGAAATTTCTCTGAAAATTATGATCTCCCATTTCTCATGGCTATTTGAATTATTTTAATTCCGATTTCACCATTATTGATAATAAAATGTTATTGTTTAAATTTTACCTGAAGTGATTTGTTTATGAAATAATGAATGTAATGCAACAACTATCCATATTATAAGGATTTGATACGACTCTTGAATTATACATATATATCAGACTTTAAATTTCACTGAGAATGATGATCTTTATTTTCTCACGACTATTTGAATTATTTTATTATAAATTGTCCGGTAATTTTTATACAATGTTATTGTTCAATTCTGAAATGAAGCCATTTCTGTATTAAATAGTCATTAATACTAAAACAAATACCCTTACATGACTTTTATACCAATCTTGAATTATAATATACATCTGAAACTTGAAATGTCACTGCAAAGTACAATCTCTCATTCATCATGGCTATTTGAATTATTTTTATTCTGATTTCACTGATAATTATAATAAAATGTGATTTTTTAAATCTGACCTGAAGTGACTTCTGTATAAAATAGTGATTGTAATGCCATGACTATCCATCATATAAGGTTTTTTATACCATTCTTGAATTATGTATATATATATATATGAGACAGGAAATTTCACTGAAAATTATGATCTCCCATTTCTCATGGCTATTTGAATTATTTTTATTCTGATTTCACCATTAATTATAATGAAATGTTATTTTTTAAATCTGACCGGAAGTGACTTCTGTATAAAATAGTGATTGTAATGCAACGACTTTCCATATTATAAGGTTTTTATACCATTCTTGAATTATACATATATATCAGACATGAAATTTCACTGAAAAGTATGATCTCCCATTTCTCATGGCTATTTGAATTATTTTTATTCTGATTTCACTGATAATTATACTAAAATGTTATTTTTTAAATCTGACCAGAAGTGACTTCTGTACAAAATAGTGATTGTAATGCAACAACTATCCATATATTATAATTTGTTTATACCATTCTTGAATTATATATATATATATGAGACGTGAAATTTCACGGTGATCTCCCATTTCTCATGGCTATTTGAATTATTTTTATTCTGATTTCACTGATAATTATACTAAAATGTTATTTTTTAAATCTGACCTTCCACATGGCCCTCTATTATTAACAATATTTACAAAAAAAAAAAAAAAAAAAAAAAAAAACATATGAAATATCACATGACAATAGAATGTACATTACAAATTACATTAAGATCAACATCATCGTCATTTAATAATATATCACTTCATCTACTCTCACACATGCATTGCACTTGACAATCTCACACACATGTATAGAAAACTGACAGTGATAATTAGCAAATATTGCAATATATACAGATTAAAAAATATAAGATATATACAGAAAAACGCTATTAAACATTTTTCATTAATCTAATTAGATTGCTTTGAAATGCCATTGTTGAAGTTTTTTCTTTAATATTGGTAGGTAAATTATTCCAAATTATTGGTCCAGAGTATGTGAAACTTTGTTTAAATATTTCTTTGTTGGGTTTAGGTATTAAAAAATTGTTCTTAGCACATAATCTTGTTATAGGTGTATTTTCATTTACTTGTCTTAAGTTAAACATTTCACTTATATATAAGATGGAGTTTTAGATTTTTGATATTTTATACATAAATTTTGCTTTTCTCAGATATACTCTGTCAAATATTGTTAATATTTTTAAATCTTGCATACTGTCTAATGCATTATCAACATTATAATCTAGAATAACTTTGCAAGGATATTATAAGGATTTTATACCATTCTTTAATTATATATATATATCAGACTTGAAATTTCACTGAAAAGTATGATCTCCCATTTCTCATGGCTATTTAAATTATTTTTATTCTGATTTCACCATTAATTATAATAAAATGTTATTGTTTAAATTTTACCTGAAGTGATTTGTTTATGAAATAGTGAATGTAATGCAACAACTATCCATATTATAAGGATTTTTATACTATTCTTGAATTATATATATATATCAGACTTGAAATTTCACTGAAAATTATGATCTCTCATTTCTCATGTCTATTTGAATTATTTTTATTCTGATTTCACTTATAATTATTATAAAATGTTATTTTTTAAATCTGACCGGAAGTGACTTCTGTATAAAATAGTGATTGTAATGCAACAACTATCCATATTATCAGGTTTTTATACCATTCTTGAATTATATATATATATATGAGATAGGAAATTTATGATCTCCCATTTCTCATGGCTATTTGAATTATTTTTATTCTGATTTCACTGATAATTATAATAAAATGTTATTGTTTAAATTTTACCTGAAGTGATTTGTTTTTGAAATAGTGAATGTAATGCAACAACTATCCATATTATAAGGATTTTATAACATTCTTTAATTATATATATATATCAGACTTGAAATTTCACTGAAAAGTATGATCTCCCATTTCTGATTTCACTGAAAAGTATGATCTCCCATTTCTGATTTCACCATTAATTATAATAAAATGTTATTGTTTAAATTTTACCTGAAGTGATTTGTTTATGAAATTGTGAATGTAATGCAACAACTATCCATATTATAATAAAATGTTATTGTTTTGAATTATTTTTATTCTGATTTCACTGATAATTATTATAAAATAGTGATTGTAATGCAACGACTATCCATATTATAAGGTTTTTATACCATTCTTGAATTATATATATATATATATGAGATAGGAAATTTCACTGAAAATTATGATCTCCCATTTCTCATGGCTATTTGAATTATTTTTATTCTGATTTCACTGATAATTATAATAAAATGTTATTGTTTAAATTTTACCTGAAGTGATTTGTTTTTGAAATAGTGAATGTATACTGCAACAACTATCCATATTATAAGGATTTTATACCATTCTTTAATTATTATACATATATATCAGACTTGAAATTTCACTGAAAAGTATCATGTCCCATTTCTCATAGCTATTTAAATTATTTTTATTCTGATTTCACCATTAATTATAATAGTATAGGTTAAGCTCATTTATACACAAATACCTGAAATATAATTTAATGTTGTATTTATTCCAATAAATGTCTTTGTTAAAATTGGTAACGGATAAAGAAAAGCCTAATTGAAACAATGATGTTTCACACAAAAAGGTGCAAAAGTGACAAGACAATTGTGTTGACAGGTTACTGTAATATACCTATGGTATCCAATGTTGATTAGTTTGGAGTGGTCTGCAAGGTCTGACATTCTGATATTCATGACACATCTGTTAAAGTAACATTACACAACATCCCATTTGCTGTTATATTGCTAAACCTGTGTGGCTTCACATAGTTAACCAATCAGACGGATTTGAAATTTTTAAGTTAAAATATAAGTAATTCACTTAGAAGATATGCATTAATTGTGCATTATTTGATTATGTTAGTAGTTGTGTCATAATGGAATTAGAGGACTACAACAATCTTGTTGAATTCATAAGATTTGAAAACTTCCCTGTTAGTTTAGAAGGAAAACTTCAAGCTGATGTTAACAAAAGGCATCGCTTCAAGACCAAAGCTGAAGCATTTTACATTGATGGTATGTGTTTTTTAACTTTTGAAAAGATACATCTGTCCTTATTTTGTGTGTCAAAAACTAGGTCACTAGGCCAAATTGAGAGAAAATCTTGTTAACACTGTAGAAGCCGCATTTTTTGCTTCAGCAGCTTGACATTTTGTCAGAATGTTTGTCTTAAAGATATCTAGGTCAAGATTTAATATGGGTCATATTGGATCAGAAACTAGGTCACATGGCCAAATTAAGGGAAAATCTTGTTAACTCTGTAGAAGCCGCATTTTTTGCTTCAGCAGCTTGATATCTAGGCCAAGTTCGGATATGGGTCATGCCGGGTTGAAAACTAGGTCACTAGGCCAAATTGAAGGGTAATCTTGTTAACACTCTGGATACTGTATTTTAAATTTCAGCATGATGACACTTTTATCAGAATGTTTTTCTTGATGATATGTAGGCCAAGTTCGAATATGGGTCATGCTGGGTCAAAAACTAGGTCACTAGATCAAATTGAAGGAAAATCTTGTGAACACTTTGGATGCCAAATTAATGTAATTTGGTCAGAATGTTTGTCTGAATTATATCTAGGTCAAGTTCGAATATGGGTCATATTGGATCAGAAACTAGGTCAATAAAGGAAAATATGGTTCAAACTCCGGAGGCCGCATTTTTACTTTGAGCAAGTTGAAACGTCAGAATGCTGTCTTGATGATATCTAGTCCATGTTGGAATATGGGTCATATCAAGTAAAAAATATATAGATCACTAGGCCAAATGAAGGAAAATATTGTAAGAACTGTGGAGGTTGCATTCAGAATAATTGTCTTGATGTGTTTTGCATTGCAGTACATTGTAAAATTAAGGTGAGCGATCCAGGGCCATCATGGCCCTCTTGTTATCTTAAAAGTGTAACAGAAAGAATGCATCCCTGGGGAACACCAATTTCCTGTTCAAGTGGATCAGACAAAGTATCACCAACACGAGCTTTGAATTGACGTTCATTTACAAAAGCAGAAATGAAATAAGCAAGGCGACCTCTTATGCCAAAATCATAGAGGTCATTCATAATACCATATTTCCAGTTGGTGTCATATGCACTTTCTAAGTCAAAGAAGAAGGAAACAATGTGCTCCTTCTTAATGAATAATTCTCTGATAAAAGTTTCAAAACGGATCAAATGATCCACTGTGCTTCTATGTTTACGAAAACCAAACTGGAAAGTATTAATAAGTTTGTTCTTTTAGAGAAACCAAAAATGTCTGTCGTTCACCATTCTTTCCATGGTTTTACATATACAGCTAGTTAAGGCTCTGGGCGATAATTCCAAGGATACGTTGTATCTTTACCAGGCTTGGGAATTGGAATAACAATAGCCTCTTTCCAAGATCTCGGGAGATTTCCCGTTCGCCAAACCTGATTATAGACGTCAAGTAAACATGAAAGGGATCGGAAAGGTAAATGTTTAATCAGTTGATAGTGTATATCATCTGAACCCACAGCGGTATCATGACACTACTTGATAACCGATTTTAATTATGTTAACGTAAAAGCTTTATTGTAGGCCTTTTCATTTTCGACTGAAAGTTCATTTTCCGTTTCTTCTTTGCTGTTGACATTTTTGAAACTTTGGAGAATAGTTTGAAGAGGACGACTTTTGTGCAAAGGAATCTGCCAAAGTGTTGGCAATGTCCTTCTTCGAGGTAGTGATACCGTCTGAGGTGTTCAGATGATTCACACTAAGCGAAATAATCTTTCCTTTTATTTTCCTTATCATGTCCCATGTCTTTTTGACAGATGATCTAGAATTTAATCTAGATACCAAGACGCACGTTTACCTTGCTTAATTCTTTTGCGAGCTTTTGGTCTACCTATTTTAAAGTATACATGATTTTGATGGGTTGGCCTTAGATTAAACTGCCTGGTACCCGATTTGCGTGTTCCTATAGCCTCTTTTCAATCCTCATCAAACCAAAGTTTGACCTGACAACTTAGAATGTTATAGCTTAACAAAACTAACCTGACAACTTAGAATGTTATAACTTAACAAAACTAACCTGACATTTTAGCATGTTATACCTTAACAAAACTAACCTGACAACTTAGTATTATATAACTAAGCACTAAGCTCTTACTACTTCAATGTGTGTAAATAAGATATTTATGGTAAGATTCAGTCTGACTTGAACCTAAGTTGTTCAACATGTAACCTTGTACATTTATGCAGACCAATTTGGGGAGAATCCTTTTAGGGAACATATGCTCGGCCGTTGAAGTGATACATGAGCCGTTCTACGAGAACACCAAGAGTATGTACTCTGCGTAATAAAACGACCTAGATCAGCCTGTGAAATCCGCGCAGGCTTTACCGGGCCGACATATTCCGTCTCAGGGGGATAGACGTATAGATAAATGATTCCTGAAACAGAAAATCCACAGGAGGCGAAAAGTGTCTGTCCGGGTTAGCTTGCGCGGCATGCTTAGGCTGATACGGGTCGATACTTAACGCAGAGTCCACACTGTTGGTTTCCTCGTGGGACCACTCACATTTCGTTTGACTCCGTCACATCAGTACTCGTCATTTGTAAGCATTATGGGACAATTAGACAATCAACATTACGAACAAATCTACTACTCACAAACTTGATATCTTACCAGTTATGTCATGTATGTACATGTAGTAGGTCGTTCATAAATATTTTATCTATGTCAACATTTTCTTTCATGTATGTATTGATCGTAAACCCTTAGGTCATTTGCATATGCAATGAATAATTATAATAACAAAAAGTCCGAAAATACATATATATTTCTGACACAAATGGAGATAAATGGTCTTTTTCTCCACAATAATTCATTATTCTTGAGTACATACAACAGATGGTTTGGATGGTCAGTTAATGTTCCATAGTATGAAACACGTCCAAAATCAAGAGTTTTCAAGAAAGTATTGCGACAACAACAAATAGAAAGAAAACGCTTATCATGAACACAGTCAACGATTGCTAACGCATCAACACGAGATTATACGAGAGCAATGTTATATCGGAGTATTCGATTTGAACGCTATTGTGATTATCGTCAATAGCCTATGTTGAACGAAAGCCAGTTGCCTGTGAAGAATATTGTGTTGAGTACTAGTACGAGTAAGTCGGGAAGATCAGTTAGTATAAATTGGCCGCCGTACTATAATTAAAGTACTTTTAAAAACCTCGTTAACCTCCAGTCAATAGCAATGCCCTCTACCTTGGCGTATTTACCTTTTACTAGTGATTGATTGTTTGGGGTTAAACGCCGTTTTTAACAATTTCTCAGTTATATCACGGCGGACAGTTCACCTACTCATGTATTTCCTGGTTTTCTCACACCAGTACTCCACATAACAATATTCCAAAGCAACTGGCTGTTTTGCACATAGACTAAGCCCTTTGGTGGAAGACGAATGACGCACCTTTTACTAGTGACACTAGTCGTTACGAATTGTATTGTTCCAAAAGATAGCTGAACGATATACTAGCCTGACAAATATTTGTATCGAAAAATTGTTTGCGTAAGGCTTAATATTGTGCTTGAAAAATAAGAATACACACATATATCGTACCCTTCAAAAAGCCTGTGCAAAAACGTGAGGGCAATTTCCCAAATTATCTTGAAGTCAGATCATCAATTTTTCAGATGATTGTTTATAAATATTAGTTATTGAAGCTTCTTTCATGACTTGTTCATGTTTGATATAATTGCATAGCAATGCTACCATAGTTAACAAGTGAACTTTTGAAGTCACGTGATTCTAATGACTGAGAACGCCATTTCTACCAAATTTAGTACGCCAAAGAAATAGTGCAACAACTTGACTGGATTATGAATGCAAAACAAAAGCAAAAGCCAACTAAGTAAAAATAAATCTGCTTATTCTAGTTACCCAAATGAAATTACATTTAAGTCTATTAAAATATTAGGATATCACGACGCCAATAAACTCAAACACTGCATGAACAAATACACTTTGTTAATTGTAACCCTGTTCCTTCTAGTTAAAAGAAATGGTTGAATAAAATATATTTCGTTTGTGATATTGTAATAGCATTTCTTACCACTTGCAGCAGATAGCTTTTGAAAAGAATGTGACAAAGGGAGACATTGCTCAAAGAGAGCAATATCTCCTTTTTCCAAAAAAATCTATTCTTTTCTTATATTTTCAGAAAAATAAACCTGAGATATCAACCCTTATCCACATACAGAGACTTTGTGATACCTCTGCAGCAGACAACATTTGGAAGTATTGTGGTAAAAGAAGAAATTGCTTAGTATATTCATTGTTTACCAGTTACTTGGAAAATATGTTGTGTGGAGTACAGGTGTGAGAAAGCCTGGAAACATATGAGTAGGTAAACTGGCCGCCGTGGTATGACTGAACAGTTGTTGAAAACGGCGTTGAACTCCAATAAATTAAAGGGTGAAATATGCCGAATTTTTATAAAACATTTTCCTCTGAATTCGCTTGTCTGATACCAATATATTGTGGTAGAAATGTTCGTTGGATAACTCTTCAAATATATTCATATTGATTGGTTGTTAAACATGGCAAACAGGCGGCAACAGAAAAGGGGCAAAATTACAACATTTTAGAACTACATTCTTATGAAAGTGCTCGTCTAATTTCAAAAGTATTCATTCAGTGACGCTCTACATGTTTTTAAATCTTATTAATTAGTTGAAAGTCATAGAAACCAGGTGGCATGATCTGAAAAGGGAAAACAATTAACGTTTAACTTCAAATGACCCTTATTCACCGAACACATTTAAAACAAACGCCACAGGAATGTTTTTTTCTTTATTATGTTCAAAGATAAATATGCTATTTATAACTCTTGTTTGTCCGGTATCAGAAAGGACTAAAATGCCCAATATTTAAAATTATCCGCTTGTCCGATTACAAGGTCATTTATTAGAAATGTTCATTCAGTGACTCTATACGAAAAAATGTTCAAGCCATATCAATTGGTTGAAATAGAGGCAGCGAGACGGCATCAGAATAGTGCAACATGATAACATTTTAGAATTCCATTCTTATGAAAGTGCTTTTCTGATTTGTTCATTCCGTGACCATATTCATAATTCTTTAAACCATTTCTATTCAAGTTTTTGTCTGATTTTAAGATACATTTGTTTTTTAGCGGAAATATTGGTCTGAAAATGTAACTGTCATGCTGCATCAGAATATGGGTAAAATCAACGTTTAGCTTTAAACAAAATAACATCCTTAGCCATTGGATAGTTATATCAACCAACCTTTACGGGAAGTTCCTTTAGTGGTTTTACAATCTGTTAACATATTTAATGTCCTTTATTGATAAGTTTTATTTACGGTGTCCACTCCTAGCAGTTTCACTCTCGCATTCATATTAGTTTTTTCTTCGATATTAGCAGTTACACATCTGCTACTTAGCTATAACTCGGGTGATTGATTCAGGGCCACGCTTGACCTTTATTTAGGAGATGCAAAACTATTGTGTATATTATTTTTAGTTAAGGCCTTTTTAAAATAATACGTTCATTTTTATACAAATTTTCTTTCAAAATAGAAGCTTGCAATCAATTTCATTTAACAGGCACTAAAAGTTAAGTATAATGCTGGAGAGGTAAAACCAGAAAATCATTTAAAACACAACTGTTTTGGTAGATTACACTTTATTTTATTGTTATTCTTGTAAAAAATAATAGATTGCATACTCTGAATGTATCAGTTGGTCTAGTACGGTGGTCATGGTGGTAGTTCAATAGAGCTATTGGGTAATATGATCATTAAATAAAGGTACCATGTGAACTGAATGATCTATCGGAGTTGGGGATGATTCATTTTCACAAGACTAACTTGGAATTATTTTATTCTGGGGTGATACATTAATTCTTGTATGTCATGGTGGGGATTGTTTTAGATATATATTTCTATATATATGCACTTCTGCATCTCCTCTTAAACGATCGCAATTGTGCCTTTAGTAATTTCTTTACTTTGATTGGTATAGAGTCTGAAAATGACATTGAATACACACGGGTAGTTTCACAATTTTATTTAAAGTTCAAGAATTGTAATCCCATATGTGATGCTCCCTGGCGGCCATTTACCTTTTCAACCAATCAATATGGCCATTTTAAGGATTATTAAGGACAAAGCATTCCAGATGTATCAACGACATATATGTATGCAATCTAAGAATAAAATGTGTGTTATGTTTAAACTTATGAAACGTTAAAACTGCACAAAGACAATATGGTTTTATGAAACTTTAATAATGTTAACCATAGTAGATTGTTCTTGTTCCGCCATTTTAGTCTGTCTAGTTCTCAACTATGCAGCATACGGCTGACTCTCCATTAGTCCTTTGCATGTAGTAAATATAATAAAACATTCGTACTCACTACTTATTTAATTGGTACCGTGATGTAACACATGGAAATGATTTATATTTTTTATTCTGAAACACTACGTAAGTTAACTTGCTATGTATACCATCTTATACAAATGTATAACAATATGAAGGGAAATAACCATGTTTAATTAATATTCTAAGTTTATCTAGATACCTTCCCGTGACACAAACTTGCTATGTATTGTTTTTATAGTGTATGTAATGTATTTTCGGCCGGTGGCCTTAAATTACTATAAAACGTTTTGAAAATTCCATACTAAGATAACCGATCTCTACTTTGAAAAAAAAAACACTGAGAAGCGGCAGTTATGATTCCGTTCACGAGGGCAAACATAACTGCTGCTGCGCCATTTTCTTCATATGACTTCGTCACTGCCTTTTTTGTTAAGTATAAGTGAAAAGCGAAGCTGATACTGTATCAATGAAAAAGTATTCAATCCTTCGAACAAGTAAAAAACCTCGAGGTAATGTCTGGGTTACCTTCGACGTAGAGACATCTGTACCAAGGACTGTTATTTTTCAGTAGTATTACGCCAGTTGATATTGTACTACGATTGATTTGTTTGTGTCTTACTCCGCTGTCAATTATTATTCAGATATACCACGACATCAAGTTGGGCAGCCATTAATGCCAGTACTACCATTTTTAAACTCTTTGGCAAGACCCGGCTTGGTATCGAAGCCGTGACCCCTCGCACCGAGCCGGACGCTCTACTACTACACCATTAAGGCAGGACGGCAGGTCGAATAAGATGTCACATGTCCGAGGCTCTGAGGAGAAAACCAAATCCTGTATCGATATTCAACTTAATTTTTAGTTTTATTATATATTTATTTAAACGTTTATACAAAAACACATTTTCCAATATTAATAGTTTCAATAACAAAATAACACAATGTACACACAGAAAAGTGTAATAATATATAGGGAGTATTATTTTGTACTAGCGATAAAGGTTTTAGTATTGGACTACGAGGGGCTTGAACAATTAATATTTCCTGAGACAGAAGGTCGAGAGAGATGTATAATTGTCCATGCCTCGAGTAGACACTACGAAAACATGTATCGCTACTACAACATAATTGTCCTATTATCATATACCATGTATATATTTTAAGACAGAATAACAAAAAATATACAAATGACACAATTTACGCATAAAATATAATTGTTTTTTGTGTATGAACCACGCCCATCTACCACATTTTGAATGACGTTAAAGCATAGTTAAATAGCTCTACTAAAATATAATTGTCCTTTTATTACATACCATGTATATATTTTAAGACAGAATAAAAAAATAATATGCAAATTTCTATATATTCAATAAAGAAATGACACAGTTGACACAATATAATTGTTTATGATTGGCGTGTGAACCACGCCCAACTACCACAGTTTGAATGCTGTAAAAAGCAGATAACTTTCGTCGGGCTATTTTGTGCGCATACGCACTTTGAAAATGTTCAAACGTGTATTTTCTCTAAAGAACAAATGCAAAGAAATTAAAAAAGTATTATACGTATAAGGTAAATGTACAATTAAAGCTCAAACATCAATAACTCACACACAAATGAACATCATAATACGAACACTACCAAACAAGGTCTCATAAATTTTTTTATGACAAAAACATGTACAAATGTCAACCAGGAAATTATCAAATGGGCCTTAGCACACGAAAATAGACCTACGTACGTGTTGACATCAATAGTATTTAATATTAAATGACAAAGTCATCCTTGTAAGTTTCGACTAGGCGGTTAACAGAGATGATCCTGATATGACTGTGATGAGGCCAAGGCTGATCTGTTTTCGGTTTTCGTGTGACGTGAACATTATCCTGCTGAATTCCGGGGATCATAAGCATCAATCCGATTTAATCCTTTCCCAGATACAGACGCTTTCTGACTCCTCTTCAGCAGAAGACATTTGAAAACATTGTGACAAATGGAGATATTACTCATAATGTTTTCAACTATTTATAATAAATGAAATATTCCCTTAAAACAAGATATGTTTGTCAATTTGTTTTTAAAGTAGTCTCTTGCTGATTTGTTGCACGTGAGAAAGGTTTAAACACGTTGACACATGTTAATTGACTCAACTTTACTAACTCTCGAGTAGTGAACGTGCAGGATGATCTTGCTATACATCACCCACAAATGCAGTGTAAATGTGTGCAACATGGCATAAGCAACTGCTATTTAAAGTGGCCAATAGCGGGATAAGGCATAATCTGCCCCGGTAGCGCACTTTGGCGATCAAATAGGTACATGTTGAAAATCAATTACAAAATACAACTAAAATGCAATATAGTATAAAAAGGTCGTGTAAACATGTTCACACCATGTACATACAGTATAAAGGAAAATATATTATAAATATGAATAAAGAGCATGGTGCATGTAGACATTCAATTGCAAGATACAACTCAAGTGCAATATAGAATACAAAAGTTGTGTAAAATATGTTCACACCATGTACATACATTATAAAACAAAATATGTTATCAATATAAATTAGAAGCAAGGTGCATGTTGAAATTCAATAACAAATACAACTAAAATGCAATATACTATACAAATCTCGTGTAACACATGTTCACACCATGTACATTATAAAAAAAAGAAATGTTATCAATATTAATTAGGAGCTTGCTGCATACATAAACGTAGCAGTATGACATAAATAATATTTTCTTTCATTGAAATATAGTCATGTTTGTTCATTTACTTCTACACATACGAATGTGTTTATGATCAGATCGAAAACAAGGAATATTCAAAATAAACTGCATGAGCACAGGCTGATCTGAATCTTCGCCGGTCACAATCGTTCGTGTGACTTCGCAAAAACATTATAATGGTGAACGGACGTTCCGTTGTAAGGTACATGAATTTTTGGTCTAACAGGAAAGTTGGGAGAGTTTAATGTATAAGTGGCAAACAATGTAGATTTCAGGAGAGACAGCTCGTTATGAGCTGTCTCACTTACGAGCCGTCTCACCTGAATCTGCATTGTTTGCAAAAGCCTTTCATTGCATTTGAAAGAAATATAAACAAATATCATTATATGACATAAAAATCCTGATATTTTCATTTTAACATGAGCTCAACACTTCTATTGACCACCTTTACTATGCCTTTACATGTAAAGTGGAATAAATATAAAATGAAAGTAGCAGACATACACAAACTCCTTTTTTACCCATCTGCCAACCGAAGAAATTGTCAATTATGCACAATTATTCCTTTCACAACATTTAAAACTTCTTTCAATAATTGTACTTTCATTTATCAATGATTTCCCAAAGTTTTTCCTATAAGCGGTCTACTCCAGATGTATTGTATAAAGGAACGGGTTAACCGAAAAATACCAATATCCGGAATTATTTTCTATAAGTGAATATGACATTAATTATTTACATTTCCACATACAACTATAAAACTAACATGTATTCACAAAAACAGTTTATATGCGAGTCAAAAGCAACAAAGAAGTACATTATATTAAAGAGAACTGCGTTGCTAAAATAGTCAATGCCGGCTGTAGTATTGCCATTCAGGTTGACTATCGGTAGCAATATATACAATCTCATTAAAATCAGAGCAAAACAACTCATATGTACGTATATATATATATATATATTTATCACATAACTTGCACTCCAGGAGTGACATAAAGCAGTGACATAAATATCATATGTAACTAGTTACATAAATAGCCGATTCACAGAACGTATGTGACGTCACTCCAGTGTGACGTCACTTTAAATGACATCATATTGTTTATAAATTGTTCTGAATGTCGGCATTTATTAAATCTATTGTTTAAAGAGAATAAATCTAGATAAATGAAATGTTTTAAGTGCCTTGTTGCTAATTTTGTATGAAATCAAAAGGTTATTAATAGGGACTACTTTTTACAGAGGAAGTATGCATTTGAACTTCGGTCACTGTTTACATGAGGACGAAGAAAGATCGATTTAAAGATTGAAAACAATCTTTTTATGGTGTTATGTGATAAATAGAATCTTACATTCGTGCTTATTTGATATTGTTTTTATGAAACTCGTCGACTGAAACGAATATGACGCTCGGCAGAGCCTCGTGTCATATTATTTCAGTCGACTCGTTTCATAAAAACAATAACAAATAAGCACTCATGTAAGATCCTCTATATATACGAGTGTGAGAGTTAAGATCTGGTTTAAATGAGATTGACCTATATGTTACATGCCATTGCTATGAGCCCATATCAACATACAAGACATCTTCAGCAGACGACCTTAAAAACTTCATGGCATAAAACACATTGTATCAATAAAACAGTTTAATGTTTAGTTTTCGACCACTTGTTCAATATTTAAGTGCAGCCCATTCTGGTGTTCAAGATATCAAATTGTAAAATAACAAAAACATGTATTCGCATAAACAGACAATTTGATCTCATCAACACGAGAATGGTATGCACTTAAATTTCCATTTTTTTTAAAATCTTGATAAAAACCAAGTGGTCGAAAATTTGATAATTAAAGAGTTTTAGTGGTACAAAGTGATTTACCATGCATCAATTTAAAAGATTTCCATAAATGAGAGTTAAATTATTATATATAGTGGAAAACATTATGGTAAATTGCTCAAGATGAGTAATTTCGCCTTTTGTCACGATGTTTTGCAAAAGTCTTCCGCTGCAGAGGCGTCAGAAAGCATCTACACGAGGGAAAATGTTAAACTGCTAAATGTTTACACTTTGACATAAAAGTCCGACACCAATTGTATCAGTTGGCGTGTATATGCATACACCATTTCTGCATCGACTTCGGTATACCGATCAGCGGGAATATCCTCCTGGAATGTGCTGGGATATGTCATCCTGCGTCTGTCTCTGGTTATACGTGTTATCTGTTCTGCCCTCTCGTGTAATGTGTATACCAATCCTGATGGAATAAAACATTAAATAACAATTTCAGTACCGCGTTTCCAACAGTAGACTCGTCCATGTTTAAAATCGAGAGACTCCATGTTTCATGTTAAAAGAGTCTTTGAATATTTTGAAAACTAAAAGGCAAACACTGATGAGTTCAGATGAGACAGCGCGTTATGAGCTGACTAACCGGAATCTGTATTGTCTGCAAAAACCTCAACATTGTCATTGACGCTGAAGGTGTAAATCATTCTAATTCTGTCATTTTTGAATTGTCTAACTATGAATTAATGTTGGCAATGACGCTCACAACTGCCGTATCTGTTGTCGTATTAATCGTAATAGATCGATCATATTCCTTTGTATTCCAAATGGAATCACACTTGGTCGATTTGATGCATGGTATTCGTACCCAAGCGTACTCAAGGTAGCGGTTTCGATTCGCGGCCAGGTCATACCAAAGACCTTAATAATGGTAGTATGTCCTTCTTTAGCGCTCAAGGTAGCAAAGTTAGCAACACGACTGACTGGTTGCACGGACTAGTAGTACTGGTAACTTACCAAGGAAATGCATTGATATAACAGAACAATGATTGAAAGCGGCGTCAAACATCAAACAATCAATTGTACCTCACCGTCGCAGTTACTATTCAGACCGTTAGGAATGGGTGCTCTCGAAGTAATGCATTTTTTCCTGACTAATTTTATGTATATCATCCCAGTCGGGTGTCCTTGTACAATTACAACGGAATATAACTGTTATGCAAAGCCGCTAAATATAGTTAAACAACAACTTTCTATTTAACATTTTCCCATGTCATTAAAAGAGATATTCCTTATTTTGCCATATTCATTTCCAAAGTCCTCTGATGCAGATTTGTTGCATGCAGGAAAGATTTCAAACATAAAATAGTGTCATACCTCTGGCGAGGGAAGATAAATCAGTGGTACTTTCTGCAGGTCTTTTGTTGACATCTTTTGCGAACCACGCTGCTCTCAGAGACTTCTCAGCCGCCTTTATAAAACATAGAAAGACAGATGAACTGTATTAAAAATATGATATTTGGTAAACATTGAAAAAAATGAATGTCCTTGCCTCGTTGGAATTCATTGGTTTGATACATGAAGCTCTATTCGTTACCGACATAGCTATGGCAGCTGGACATTTTTTCTTCGTCATACGATGACGCTTTTATTCCGTTTGCTCTATTTCACAGTTCGTGCCCATTTGTCTATGACGTAAATGTATTCTATGATTCGTACCCTTGTTAGATAATCGGAAAGCCTTGCATAAGGTTACCCCCTTTCTCCCTCGATACTCATACTTGTGGACTATAATCGATATACACGTGTCGGAAGTGCAAATAAAAGGGAGTATACTGGTATTTTACCCACAATATCTCTCTTATTACTAAATCAAACCCTATATTTTGGGTACTCAAACGAATTGTCTCGCTGTGACGATTATGTTGAATACCTACAACATAGGGTTTAAGGTTCAAACAAGGAATTAAGAGAACCTCTAATGTACACGTTAACTTGAGCTCTGGGTGAGATATTGCTATACTCGTGATGTATCAATACGGAATCGCCATGAGTAACCTTATGCATTACTGATTCGGATGAAGTTTTAAGTTTTCATTAAAATAATTTCTAAATACTATTGTCCATATTACCATTTGCAAGAGTAATATTAAAATTAAATTAAAATATTGCTTTAAGCAGCCAACAGTATGTGCCGGTGCATCTAGCTCTATACTAGTGACACAGCCTTCATCTAATTATATATTAGTGACACAGCCTGCATCTAGCTCTATATTAGTGACACAGCCTGCATCTAGCTCCATATTAGTGACACAACCTGTATCTAGCTCTGTATTAGCGACAGAGCTTGCATGTAGCTCTATATTGTTCTATATTAGTGACACAGAATTCAAAAATTCGGTCCAGTGGTCAAAGGATCAATATTTAGTCTGCTGTTACAGTATTGAAGAACTCTTTAGGAACAACATATAACGCGTTATGTCTACACGAATGTCCTGTATAACCTTGGATAGTACATTCGGCCCTCCTTAACTCTTCCGACTTGCAGATGTATTTTGAGGAAATATCTGCAGACGACTTGATTAAACCTGGTGGCAAAAGGAGAAATTGCTCATAATCAGCAATTTCTCTTTTTGCCATCATGCGTCCCCTTCTTTTCTATAATTATACTTTCATTTGTAGAGACTTGGCATAGTTTTGCATATACATGTACAGTCTTCTGCTGCATATTTGTTGTATGTGGAAAAGGGTTAAAAATAGTTAAATGGTGCAACGCTCTGTATCGAGGCATATTTCTAGCTATGTACATGCTAGTCATCCAGGGATCATAGATCAATGTACTATCGACATGATATAACTGAAATACGTTTGATAGGATTACAATACACCAAATAAATTCCTTCTTTGTTTCCATGTAAATCGAGCAGTTTTAGTCCTCAATTGTCACACTGTTAAGCATTTCTCTTGTAGAACACCAATATCATTGAACAGAGTTACATCTAAGCTTTCAAACAACCCAAAGAAACTGGTGGTCAAGCATTATATAAGAAAGAATTCACCAAGCGAAAATGGTTACCGTCATTTTTTACTAAAGCGGGCCCTGACAAAACCGATGTTTAGCATTCTCCTTTTTTACTTTCAAACAAGGTCAGTATACTAAAAGTGTTCAAATGAATCATTTACAGTGAATTTAAAATCAATGTCAATTATTCAATGCATTCTTGTGATGGTATACACTAATTTCTACGCAAACGAAGGCTTTTTAGGGACTATTTAGCTGTAGATCAGCATGATGTATTTGACCGTAACGCCGTGTAACCTGATCAATCAGATAAGTGAATATTTCGAAAAGGAACAATTTCAAAAATAGTGGAAATGCCGGCATATAACATGATTCAAACTGTGTTTGACAGAACATTATCTTACTTTTACACACCGCCTCGGTGGTGAAGTGGTAGAGCATCCGCCTCGGGTGCGGGAGGTCGCGGGTTCGATCCCCGGCCGGGTCATACTAAAGACTTTACAAATGGTAGAAATGGCTGCCCTCCTTGGCGCTCTGGTTGCGGGGTTAGGATTACGACTGACTGGCTAGTGTCAGGATAAATGGACCATTAGTACTGGTAATTTACCCTGGACTCGCCGTGAATTTACTGACAAAGTGTTGAAAGCGACGTAAAACATTAAACAATCAATCAATCAATATGTCTTTAACAGCAATTGCGGAGCCTTGCCAAACGAAAACCGACCCTTGGATACATGGGAATAGTGTTAACAGAGTGTGTACATGTATACAAGAATGAGCCGTGCTCTACGAAAACTAATCATATGAAAGTATCACGTGAATATGTTTCCTGGGTCCAATTCCACCAACCTTACATAGCGCGAAGTAATACTTTTAAAATCTAAAGGAATGTTGGAACATATTCCTGCAATATGTTTTACAACACAAATCAGCTCATCTCAATTTAATGCGGCAAAAGTAAATGACCTTGGTAACATAAATAGTTACTGACCAACATTACAAACAAAAAATATGAAATACGCTTTACATATTTAAGTATTACTTAGCGCTAAGTAACTTTCTTGGAACTGGGATAGGTGTATTACAGCTAAATACCTATTTGAAAACAGCTGAAGCTCAGTTTCGCGTTGCTTTCCTAAAAGTTATCGCAAATTAACCCTTTTATTAAACAGACATTTTCTAACCTGATGGAATATGTAACATATCCAGTTGTACGACGAGAATGTTGTGCCTTTTAGACAGTTCTCAGCAAACTTAAAGTCCGCATTCGCTTGTCTCTGCCATTTCCTAGCTTCGTGGGGCCATGGGCATGGTTCTCTCTCTGCACTCGACTGTTTACGTTCACGTTTTCTCTGCCTGGACTCTTCAAAATCTCTATAGAATTTCTCCCAAAAAGCACTGTTGTGTCCATCTTGCCTCCGTCCCCAATGATAGGACGGCCTAGATCTATTTGAAGAACCACCAGTGTCGTCATGAGAATTATTTGTCTCACCTGTGCCATCTGAATAATCAGCAGGAGTTCGGCCCTTTGCAAGTTGTTCTATGCATTGTTGTATATACTGGGAAACCTTTGTGCATAATTTCTCATTTCCAGGATTTTTGTCAGGATGCCATTTCATCCACAATCGTTTAACTATACGTTTTCTGGTTTCGACATCTTGCCTAAAAGCTTCTACAAGAGTGTCTTTAATATCCTTACATACAACATGAATTGACAACTCCTCTTCTCTCGATTCATCATCTGTGGGAATCGATCTATCACCGTCCGCAGTTGTACTTTGACGCTTGTACACTATTTCAGTACCCGTTGGTGCCTTTCGGACAAATTTGAATAAGCGAAATGCTTGCACTATTATGGGATCATTCTCTCCGACGTCAATTTCGTAAAGATCAAAAAGGGCATTACCGATTTTCTCGTCAACTTTACGCAGTATACGGGCATATACAAATGTAGCCATCTCATCTGAATTATCAGCATGCATCAATGGGTCGAATATCTCAAAAGCAACACAGTCAAAGTCATATTCATAGAATACACCGTAGCCATTATCAAGGAATTCGTGGCATTCAAGCGGTACTGGTGTTCCTGGTTTTGAGAATATTGACGGTTCTTCAACCGACGTAAATGTGTGACTCACAATTTGGTTTTTATCTAGCATATCTTCTATTCCAGTGGGCTGATCAATATGCTTAATAAAATCCAAAAATAGTACAAATAATTCTTCTTTCAGACACGACTCCAAAACTCTGTTTATATACTGTACAATTGTTTTATTCAAATCATCTCGCCACTCATTGGATCCAGTTTCAACGAATACCTTTGTTGAACTTTCAGTTTCTTCAATGTGAATTATCTTTGTTTCATCCGTATGAGGAACCTTTGTTGAATATCCATATTTGCCATTTTCATAGGTCTTTACATGTAAAGTTGTTTTCATTTCCGAGACTGACACTAGTCTAATTTGAGAGAGTTTTTGTTGAATAGTGGTTTCCATTGTGCTATCCCAAGCTTTCTTTTTGTCACTGTAAGGATGCTTTACCAAGCGTATCAGACCCCGTGAGAAAGAAGATGATTTTACAAACGATTCAAAGTTTCTTGCTCGGCTATCAGACTTTTTCTTGAACGTTGCAGGATCAATGACTTCTTCTACGATCTTGCTTAGCCGTTCAGGCTGCAAATGTTTAGGTAATTCAAGGAAGAACGTTAAGCACTTCTGATCATCGACATGTTTTATCTCTAGTTTGTCAAGTCCTAGGAAGTAGTTGATATTGCTCTTTTTGTTAATGCGTTTTCTTAGATAATTATTGTCGCAGATGATGACTGACCTTGCATTTTCCATTTTGAGACTTTGTGTTGGTAAATACAATATGCATTCCTCTATCACTAAATCCGAAATGTCTTTCGGGTCATGCGTTAACATGTTACTAACTGCTGCTTTAGCAATTAATAGATCTGGTTTCAACATGTTCTCATTAACACATTTATCTTTCAATCCCTGCAATACATTAATGTAGCTGCAAACGGACGGTTTCTTTGAAGCACCAATATCTTGAAATACTTCCGAATATTTTCCAAGGGAGATCGGCATTTTGTTCAGATATGGACGTATTTCTTCATCTGTACTGCACTCAATAACTACGTCAGTTGCCTTTCGTACATGTATCGAATGTTCATCACTAAAATAAATTAGAGGTACTTGACTGAGTTTTCTTAGCTTTTCAGCATCTACCAGGTTTTTCGTTTTCAGCCGTAGCAGGTTTTCATAAATACTAGTCATGACGGATTCTATATGGTTTCTCATTGTTTTGTCTGTTGGCTTTTCAAGCAATTCATAAAGCTTTTGACCCACATGGTTACAATGATCCACACAATTATTCACAAGGACAGAAGATTTTGCCTCTAGTTTAGTCTTGATATTTGCATGCGCCGTCAGAGTTTTAGGTAGAACCGGACAGACTGTCCATGCTATTTGTAGTTGTTCGTAAAAGACGGACTCTGAAAGACTGACCATCCTCTCTTTTTCTAAAAACTGTTTACATATACGAGTATATTGCTCCGGTATTATACATGGAATTATGAATGGTACCTGTGCAAGTTTCTTAAATCCCATCTCTTCATCTATTTCTGTTTGCATGTCCATAACAACTCTTAAAAGTCTTCCTGACTGGTTTCGCAATGCTTGCGATATTGGTGTTTGTTTCCCCTTTGCAGATATCTCTTTGGCAAATCTCTCAAATAGAGCAATCGTCATTTTACTCTTCATACCTAACATTTCAAATAATTTGATGTAAACATCTTCATTTAAACATTCTGGTAACAGTTCTTCTTTCTGGCAAAACCAGTTGAATACTTTGACTCTTGGGTTGAATAAATCTGAGGCATTTACAAACCGATCATGTTGTATAAGTATGAATTTGCATAGAGTCAACGTTTTGAGTATTTGCTCTTTTTTACCCGTTAGCTCTTTGTCACAGTGCTTGTCGGGTATTAACACCCTATCACCGAGATATTCTAAGTGCTTATAGAAGTCGTGTCTATGTAGTTTGTCTTGATTCGGTATAATAAATTCAATGTAGTAATCCTCCAGTGACCTTGTCAAAACCCCTAGTGTTTGATAGAGTTTAGTAATTTGGTGCAATGTCTTCAGGAATGTTATATTGTTTTCCTTAGTTAATATATCTAATCCGTTTACTGGAAGAGATTCTGACTGTAACGCAACATATTTAGAGTAACCAGACAAGGAAACCAACTCGTTTTTGTGGTTGATAAACAATGGCAACTCTCTAAGCATTTGGTCCACACTCTCCATGTCGTCGTAATTTTCAGCTATATAATTCAGAATGGCCTCCGCTTCTATAGTTGATAGTTTTGCTCTAGTTATATGCGTCTTGTTGAGATGCAAACATTTAACAATTTCCATGGGACTATTAGAATTTGCAACGCATTGTGCAATGTTATTTAATATGCCTTTTGTATCAGTTCCAATGGCAGTATCTACAGTCAATAGATTAAGCTTTTGGAGGGCGTTCTTCAAAGTTCCCTTTTGGAAATTTCTCAAGTCAATCATAGTGCCCATATGACATGAGGGAACTAGGTAACAGTCTGCTTTTGCAGTGTTTTTACCTAATTTTCGACAAGAAGGAATTAATGCCGCATCGTCCAAAAGATTTAGCAAATCATTTATACCAGTCGTTTCCATAGGATATGTGTCATCAGACTGTTCGTTTATGGTTTCGTCCCTGAAGAATTGCCAGACCTTAACAACCCATTCTGTTGCTGGCTTAATTTTTCTCCATTTGAAAACCTTTGGTTTAAGCAAAAACTGATAGGAGGACACTCGAAGAAGCTCTTTGAAATCCTGTATCATGAAAGGTTTTAACTCCGGCATTTGCAAAAACTCTTTTCTGTTCTTTAGAATAAGCTCTGTCATTTCTGAACAAAGGAATTTGTTTCTTGCGTTTTCGAAGAATTCATGATATTTGGTTACGTATATAGGTTTCTCCTTGGTTGCAGTTCTGACAACACTGTCACTGGTGACTAATATAGGCAGTTCATGCATATTTTCAAGGAAGTACCCCTTTTCCTTGATGCAGTAATTCATAATCTTGTACATGTGATGCACAGACTCGACAACAGTCTTAGTAACCAGTGCATTTTTTTTTTATCAAGCACGCCCCTTCTGTAACTTGATTATGTGAGCAAAGAAACTTTATGACAACTTTCGGGTTCAATGCTTCTATAGGTGTCCCAGCAGCGATTAGTGAGTCTTGTATAGCCTTAGGTACGGAAACGATCCTCATACCAGATGCAGATAAAATATTGGTCAATGTGCAATCGTTTCTTTTTCTCACTTTGTCTTGTCCGTCATCAACTTCTGTTAATGTGAATATCATGTCATTTGCATATGCAGGAAACATCCATTGTTCTCTATGTAATGGGATCCACGATAGGTATGCTTCCCGAACTGCTTGCTGTTCATGCATTGTCCAAACAAGAGAGGGCAGGAATAGTCTTTCTTTGTCTACCAATTGTCTGTACGTACACTCCATTAAAAGAAGCCAATAACAATCCTTAACATCTTCCTTCTTTGGCAAGAAAGAGTTGAATTCTAAAATAACATCCTTGACAACAGCATAACATTTCATTTTCTTTCCCCTTCCAAGTCTACTGCTCGATTTCTTTCTCATTTTCTCTATGAGATTCACGTACGCTGGACATATCACCCCTTCTATAATGGACTTATTCCATAGTGTTTTGTAACACGTGGTTTGGTCAAAATTGTCTGCTTTCCAGAGCCCCCTTCTCCCTTCATGGTCTAATGCAAAGTTGCCATGGACGTGAACTGGTAATCCAGTTTCACCTGGTAATGGCAAAAAACAAAATGACTTGTTTGGTTTTCTTTTTGATCTGGAAAATCGGTCCGTCTTTTGAAGTGAAATAACTGATGCAACTCCACCCTGCGGCAATAGACCTAGTTCACCATGTTTGCATTTGTCCTGAATAATCGTTGAAGGCGTGTAATTCCTGTATCCGATGGTTTGGACAACCACGTAGTCTGTCGTTTTACCACATTTTTTCAATTTGTCTTCTTCTGATATAGACATTTGGTATGTCACAAGCGATGATGGCATAGAAAATATTGTTGCTCTTTCTTGCTTGAAAGTCTTGCACATTTGTGAATGTCTTTTGAAGTAAGCACTCCTATCTTCATGGTCCTTATCACTTATAGTGGCTTTTATATTTACTTCTGCCAAAAAAGTATTCTCGACTTTAATAGTCATTTTTATTCTGCACATATTTTTAAGAAAAATCAGACATTCCGAAGCTTCGAGTTTAAACTTTTCCAAGATATGCTTCAATTGTGGAACAGATATATTGTTTTCTTTAATATCTGATTTGTATCCCTTTTCTTCAGTCCTCAAAGGGAAACGAAATACGGTCCCTTGATTTACCATTCCGAAGAAATGTTCGTTGTATGGAGGTAAAACATCAGTGTGCTTAGTTCGAATAGTATTCAGGTCCTTGTATCTGATTCCAGGTTTTTCTCTACTTACATAAGGTCTGGGTAGGAACATTGCCATTGGATCAAAGATACATAACGTTTCCCCATTTTCTATATCTGGGCCTTTTGTTAAGAATGATGGTGCATCGGTTAGGTTATACACTGAATTAAACCCAACGCCATATTGACCAGTCTTTGACGGATCCTCACCTTTGCTTCCTTTACCAAGACTTTGGATACCTTTCAGGTCTTTTTGTGTGAAAGGTTTGTCGTTATAAACGCATAAAGCAGGTCCTTGTAGCTGTTTGAACGGTTCGTCAAACACATCGTGTCCGTATGTATTAGTGTCGAGTAAGAAATGTATTTCTTGTGCACCAACGTCGTCCGCATTTTGGATTAACTCTTTGAATATTCCACTATCACAGGGATAGCCTGCCAATATATTATTGAGTCTGGTTACAAGTGGTTCGTCTTGAAAAAATTCGACTGAATCAGATGAGTCGTGAATCTTCTGAGTTAACTTTGATTTTATGCCAATCGCCTTTGCAGTCCCGATAGTAAGACCTTCGTTCACCATAACCATTGCATCCGACGTATCAACTCCACTGTCGTCATTGAAACACAAAGTTGTGGCATCCCTAAGTACCCATTCAGCATCCGGAGCATAAATAGTGAATGACCCTTGGTCATAGAGATCATTGTAGGTCAAGTCATTGATTGATAGTATCGACATCAAACATTCAACTATATTTAGCACAGCTTTCCTATTTATCGCCTGTACTGCATTTCCGTTGGCACGCATACAAATCTCACTTAAAGTTCTAAGAATATCGTCCGGGGAGAACACTGGCTTTATATTCAATGCGTTGATCAATTTCGTGCAATTCCGTAGGGGTGATTTATTTAAGTCAAACAGAAAAGGTGAACAATCAAGTGCAAAGTTAGAAACAGCCAATTTGCTTGGCTTTGTGAAAACTGATGAAGTCCATACAATATTTTCGTCTGGAAATTCAATGCTATTTAGTATTGTATGATCATTCAAATGTTTGTAAATTGTATAAACGACATCGCTGACATACTTTGCATCAAATGTCTCCATGTTCGGATAAAATGACTGCGAGAAAATATTAAGTTGATGCATTACCATTTCGGGTCGGATATCTTTCTTCCCTTTCATGTCTAATCTTTTTTGAAGAATTGATTCAACTGTAAAGATATGTCCTCCTTGTTGTAAAGTACTGGAATCGAACACTAAGTAACAGCAACCTACGTAGTCTTTGAGAAGGCTACTGTAAAGCGCTGGTGCTCGCTCTAAGACGATATTCTTCACCCTTTCGTCTCCCCTGTGATCTTTGCAGAGTTTTGTCTTCTTAGATGTGGAACCAATCACTTTATCAGCTTTCCAAACAGATGGCCATTGTGGCGGTCGACGTGCAACAGGAAGAAAACGAATGGATCGTAAATGTGCCCATGCTTCCCCATGACTTTCTTCCTTTCTTACAATATACTTCATCAATTGGTTGTAAAGACTTACTGCACATGTGACGCATTTTTGATTGATTTGCTCTATCTTCTTAGCTCTCTCAACGAGAAGGGTATCTGATAAAATGTCATGAACGATTCCTAGATCACGAAGTATACCGGGTTCAATGTCTTTAAAGTCATCTATAAGAAATCTGCCATCTGATTCATTAAATAACTCGCCTATTTCGGATCGTTTGTCCATGACTTCTGCAGGTAGTTTCATTTCATTTTTTGGTTTGGTTGGAAAACACTTGTTTGTCTTCAGCCATCGATTAATCTTGTCATTGTTCAGGACAATCGCATGCCTTAGAAGCGTATGTCTCCGATCTATATCTGCCTGACTAGACATAGGCATTTCTGCGATATTTGGTAACAGGTATTCCAAGAAGAAATCCTCTGTTGTCACTGTTTTTATCTTAATACTAATTTTGTCTGCCCCATACAAACACCAATAATACTCCCAAGGAAGATCGATAGCTATCTTTTCTCTTTCAAATGTGTTGAACAGATCAAAAGCAGTGCTACCAATTTCTTGTTTACGCAGGTCTGGATCTAAAAAGATGCATTTAGAAAGCGGATACAGTTGTCCACAGTTTTCAAAAACACGATTGTCATTTTCAATAATGTATTTGTAAAAGAATTTTAAAAGTAAACCAATGAGACCGTTTTGTTCTCTGGTTTGGACATGCGATGGGTGCGGCCATATCGTATACAATTGATCACTTGTTGAATTGCCTAGTAACTTCACATTTTCTAGCATATGAACAAGAGCTTCAACAACAGCATCACGCATCAGACTTTCATTCCAGTCCTGATAAATGGATTTCTTGTCCTCCTTTGCAACAGTAAGAAGCCGTCTCCGATCTGAACTGACGGAAAATTGTCCATTGATATGGAACGGAAAACTGTGTTCAACAGAAAGAGGTAGGACACAGAAAAAATGTGACTTCTTGTAAAAGTAGATAGGCAAGTCTGAAATGCTTCTTATATTGTATGTACTACCACTGCAATCAAATGGTATAGCGATTGCTGCAAGTGGGAGTGCACCTTGTTCTGCCTTAGCTAGTTCAAACGAAGCAGATTGAGTACCCGTTGACCAAGATACAAACCACGTAGATGTTCCGCTATACTTGTCCTTGATATCAATTGTTGTTATGGAAATATTCTGAATTACTTTTAACTGATTTTCTTGAAGTGTGTCAGTGTTTTTTAGTCTACTGGCTTCTAACAAAATTGATTTATCGGATATTTGATGCGGCATTGTAGATTGCAAGACTTTCTGGCAACTGAAAACAAGTTTCATATTGGTCGGGTTGTTCCCATCTTTTAAGTGAAAGAGTTTCAATTCTGTTACATTTTGACTAAATATCAGTAAATTTGACGCATATTCTTTCACCTTTGACAGGAGTGTGCGAATTTCGTCATCCCTGTAAATTATATCACTAATAAGACCCTTTTTTGTCCGGAGCGGTAGTCGGAATAGTGTCCCGTCATATCTTGACATTTTATTAAGTCTTGTACAACCGAAGACATTTTCGAAAGGCATAAATTGATTTTTAAGCCGTTGTATCAGTCTTCGGTTTTTATCAATTTTCAAATTTATTCTTAGCCCTGGACTTTTTCCTGGAAGAGCATTCCCTAGGAATGATGTTTGAGGATCGAATATAACAATACTTTCATTTGAGATAATACTTGGCACATCCGTCAGATTGTACACGGAACAAAATCCAAGTCCAAATTTTCCTATCTTGCTTGCGTCAGGTTCTTTCGTTGCTCCGCTTAAATTTGTTATATTCCGAAAATCTGATTCAGTAAAGACTGCATCATTATAAATCCAGAGCGCAGGTCCTTGCACCTCTGACATGGTGTCACTCAGCAAATCAGTCCTCGCGTTTTCATTTTCTCTTTCGTCATAAAGAATCCAAAGCTTGGAGGCTCCCGCATCATCTGCATTTTGAAATAATTCTTTAGGTACTGAGAATCCGTCAACGTAACCATCTTTCAAAATGTTTCGTAAGCGGCGGGTAAGGGGTTCTGTTTGGCCCCATTCCTCAAGTCCTTCAAGTTCTGACATTATGTGTTGCTTGAAGGATTTAACTCCTACTGCTTTTGCAGTAGATTGCGGTACATCTTCATGCACGCACGTAATTCCTTCTTCACCAGACTCCGTCTTACTACCATAGGTACATTCTGTTGCTGGTTTCATGACGAGTCTTTCATCTACGGAATGTACTGGAACATATATGGTAGATGTAGAATTTTGATAAATATTCCCATATTCTATAGCATCTTTGAGTTTGCTAAGTATGTTTATTGCAAGATTTAACAATTCTCCCGAGTTTTCTGTTTCAGTTTTTTCTGCAGCTTGTTTTATTTGTTCCAAAACGGTAACGTAGTCTGACGTTTGTATTGTGTCTCTACAGCCTAGTTCAATAAAGAATTGCCGCATGTGGTAGACCTCAGATGGAAGAAACCAACGAAATGGTTTCAAATTGATATTACCATCGTAACTTTCGGCAACGACTACCTGACTAGGTTGAAAACCGTATCCTGTCCAAATATATCCTGTTTGCATGTCAATAAATGTTTCATCCAATACCTGTTTAACTTCATCAGGCATTTCCAAAGAGTCAAACCAATTATAAATGGCAATTATAATAGGTAGAAACTCAGCCTTTTTTCTGTTCGAGTAATTCTTGACAATGACTGATAGTTGTCTCGCAACGTCATCTATGTCTGGTTGCTTGTTCCAATTGAACATTGATGCAAGCTGGCGATATATTCCGCAATCAACTAAAGGGATAACTGAACCGACGATGCGCCTATATTCAGAAGACCTTACCTCTAGTGGGGAAACCATTACTCCTCTTCCCTTCTGATATTGAAGTACCGTTGTTGTATTGTTATCTTGAACAGGAACCCATTTTAGATTGATAACATTACTTTCACGCAGCAATTCTTCATTTTCATCCATATTAAGAAATTTAAGGACATGTATACCTATATTTTGGCTCTTCTCAAACGACCCTAGAGTATTGATTCTCTGGCATATGTTATAAATATCTTCAACGCAAACACAATTTCTCGTCTTAAGTCCCAAATCCCTTAAGGCAGTCAAAACCTTTGGTTTAAGGAAGTTTCCATCTATTGGAAACACTTGGAAACCATCGAACAAAAACACAAGAAGATCATCAGATGGATCGAATAATTCGCTAGCCTTGCAAAGGACTTTCTGCACGGGCACAAATGCCACATCTTTTGCCGCTTGACTTACACCATCATATTGTTCGTGAAACTGTTTGTTCAGTATCCATAACATAAATAAGACTATATGATCTTTTGAGTATGTTTCTATGACGTTTAATGTCTCCATAATCATACTTTCGACGCTAGATCTCTCAACTCCGAGGACGTTGGCTAAGATCTCTTCAGATATATCGTCTACGGCTAAAAGCGGTGTTGGGAACGGAACTGGAAAGTCATCGCATCCAAGCACTCTATGGCTTACTTCGGCCGATACAAGTTCATAGTCTGGACCTGGGGATTTTATTTCTTTGAACATTTCTACCTTAGAAAGTGAGACTTTTGCTTTTTTGCTCAACATATCTGCATTAACCTTTTGGGCTAAAAACGCCTGGAGCAATCTCTTTTGATTGTTAGTTGCATGTCTGTTGAAATAGTGGATGTTTTCTTCACCTAGCTTTTCTATAAGAGCTCCTAAGCTAGAGCCAGTGCATGTATGGATGAATTGTTCGGTGGCTTTGTTGTCTAGCCAATCTGGTAATCTGTATACTATATTCACCGAAAGCAATTCCAAGACTGAACATAGTTCTATTGGAATTTGTTTATTGTCCTTGTCTGTGCTTGACAACAGGCAAAAGGACAAAGGGCATAAACAAAATGAGTGTACCTTTGGCCTTTTTGAGAACACTGGGAACAATGGTAAATCTGTTTGAGCCAATGTATCTACCGCCTCTGGAAAGTTCGATAAAATGAGCTTCCATATATGCTCAATCCATACTTTCCATCGTTTACTTCTCCCTTCATCTACCTTTAGTGGTGGGAGCAAGGATTCAAATTCAATTGTCATTAGTGACAGAATAAGTGTATGCAATCCACTGACGTCTATTCTCCTTATTTGGTAGTCTTCTGTAAAAGAAGAAATTAAGACAATATTGTAATGTTCGTTTTGTTTTGGCAAATAACATTTATAGTGGAGTTGAGTTGTAAGGCATGTCAAGGTTTTCAATAATATAGTTTCAATTCCATGAGGGATACGTTGTTATAATGTGATCGTTGCAGAACATTAACGGGGCAGAACTAATTGGTAGCAGTTTGTATTCAAGTTATAGAAATGTTACACGAAGCAACAACGGCTTATACAAAACTGAGACGATATTCAAAGTCGGTAAAGGGCCTTAATTTGATAAGTTGTCCTTAGAATGCATGGTTGACTATTCGCATCACGTTGATAGTATAATCTAGTTTGATGTCAAATAGGACATCTGGTTATATAACTTTAAAATAAATTCTATGAATTTTGTTACAATAAAGGAAACAGTACATGTTTATTCGTGTGCAATCAGTATAATATATAGATATTACCATGTATGTTGTACTGCTTTACATTCTCTTGTGTACAGATGGGGCTCATGATCGTAAACAAGTATTCCAAGTTTCAAAGCAATATCGTAAATGGTGGAGTCAATAATTGGAGTTTACCCTCATTCAATGCATTTTCTTAATAGTCGAAACGGGGACATAATTTTGACAAAAACCTTTATAGATTTATGTACGCTTGTCTGTTCATGGAAGTAATGATGGTTAATAAGTATTGTATGTGTAAAGGCTATATCTCCTAAGGTTTTAAAAAAAGATCGGGAGGTTAATAAAGTTGAATGTATTTTATCGTCATAGGCCCAAAATTCTAACAAAGTCCTCCACTCAGTTATAAACTAGTGTCTGTTGATGGTGGCAATGATGGTAAATACGCATTGTAAGTGTATAAGCTAGATCTCTAATTGTTTAGAAAAAAACTGGGGTAGAACAAAAAACTTAACCAAACTTCTTAGTCGAAACAGGGCCATAATTCTATCCAAAACGTTGTGAAATTCTTGTCTGTTAATGAACGTTATGATGGTGAACATGTATTGAAATGTTCAAAGCAGTATCTCTTATTGTTTTGGAAAAAGGGAAGTGGTGCAAATTTTTTCGAAAAGTCGAGCTAAAAATGTATATACAATTGTTACAGAAGTATGATCAACTTTGACCGACCACAACAGTTATGAATACAAAGCCTTGAAAATATTCACCTTGCGTAGACACTTGCTCAAATACTCTGGAAGTATGATCATCTATTTTTGGAGAGACAAAATTGTGCTCCAACCCAGGAAACAGTTGGACGATGTCGTTATTTTCAAAGTAGATTGCATCTTCTTGGCCAAAAGCGGCAAATTCTCCGTTCATCAGTGGAATAAGTGCCAAGTCATGTAATTGAGCTTTGCACTCAGAGGTATATAGGTAATCTAACAACTGGGCTTTTTGTCTGGGTGAAAGAAATGCGTAAGTTTGCTCTTCAGCCATATATCGACGGATAAACTCTGGACTGATTTTAGTGACTACAACTGGGGAAAGTCTTTCTTCAACTGCTGAGAGGATGTGGCGTGGTGTCAACACCAAATTCTTGTTGTTATTTAAGAGTAAAACTCGAATGGCTTCAATACAGTCAGTGGGAGCAAATATAGCTTCCCGTGCCGATATCCATTGGCCGTCATTTGCTTTCGTAAACAGGAACCTTTCATCTAAAAGCAAGTCATACACTTTGTCGGCGAGTGGCTTCCATTTAGGATTTACATTCTTACAATTAGGTAAGGTATTGTACACTAATTCGGCAATGGTACCATCATCCTTTTCATGCTTTGATTGTTCAATGATACAGTGAATAAGCTTTACATATGATTCCGGCAAAATATCGGACATCAGCGTTACATTCCATTCGATAGGCTTCGGTACATTCATATTGAATTGTTCCTGTTCTGCAGAGGGCCATCTTACGTTTCTTCTATTTTGTGTCAGAGCGAAAAACGCGTTTATATGTACGGGAAGTCCTGTTATATTTTCCCTATCTTCTGGAAGAGGTTGAAAACAGAATATCTTTCCCTTGTAGTCTTCAGAGAGACTATTGTTGCCATCTTTGCATGCAGCTACAGATACCAATGGGCTGTAGCATAGGTCTTTATCATGTACTAATGATTTTGTATTTTCTTCCATAGGTTCGCCAGGATATAAGTTGAAGATTAGCCAATTTTGATTTGATATATTTTGACCTTGCTTCCTATTTCGCCTTTTTAGGCAGATGTCACAACTTAAAGCTTGATGAATTGTTTGTTCTGGAATTGAACATTTTAACTCTTTAATCTGGTGCAAGAATGATTCTTTAGTGGAACATGCATTGTCCCTTTGTTCTAGAAGTTCGACACTGAAGAAATATTCTTTCACTCCGAGATTAACATTAGACAAGCCAATGCATTTCCCTGCAGATGGCGAGATTAGATTGTCATCGATATCGCAAAAGAGCTGTATACTTTGAAGTCCTTTTAAGAAAAGCAATGACGTTTCCGCATCAGCTATGAAAGCTTTAAAGAGACCCAAAACCCTGTTTTCCGTGTACAAATTAGCTGAAAGATGTGTTGCCTCGGACCTAAGTGGAAACCAAAACAAAGTTCCAGGAAAAATACCCTCATCTAATGCTGTTATGGAGAAGCCGAACAGATCATTCAGAGCCAGAAGAACATCCTCGACGTCGATCGTTTTACTGCGTTGAAGTTTCTTTAACTGTATCGTTACACATACCTCGTTTGCAATTCTCTCCAATGGATTTAGAAAGAGTATACGGTCCCCACTCACAATACATGGGTAATCTATAAAAGAACAAAAATATATTAAGTTAATTTCACTTAGCCGTTCCATGCAGAAATAAGAGTGCATATACGTAGAAACCGTGCGGATAAACTTCTGATTTTGTCAGAATCTGCATCTACGATTTTTCAAGACGGGTTTTTCTTTTAAAAGCGTGAACCTCCCCGTTCACAGCTATCACATCATAAATCAATTCGCTAGTTCGATTATGAGTTCAAATCCTAGCTCGGCCAACAGCCTTTTCCGACGTTTGATAAAGTCACTGTGACAAACGTTATTCGTTTACCAAGAATGGTCTAACAGTCTATATGGGAAATCTGTCAGATGCTAGGAAAGTATGTTCTGAGGAGTACTGGTATGAGAAAGCCAGGAAACACAGAATAATGTGAACAGGCCGCATTATTCATACCAATGAATTATTTTTGAAAACGCCGTAAAACTTCAACAATCAATAAATCGATAGTTTGTGCTCGTATTCTGCGTCCAACGAAAATATGTCTTATTGGCGTTTTGTTTTGTTAAAACTATACATACATAGTATCAGTCAGTAGTGTATATTTTGATCAGACTGCGTAATTGGCTATAAACTGTTCACAACAGACAAAATGTATATTTTCTCATGCACTGGCTCATATTTGTATTATATAAGGTGGATTTACATAGCGCATGTGGGAGTATACTTTATTGTTGTTGTCAGAAGATACATTCAGTCAGGTCAATATAAAAAAGAGACGGACAGTGAAAGCTCTGATGGAAATGCGTACATGCGTCAGCACATATCACGGAAGCATAACTAGATATCAACTCGATGGACAGGTCTCCTTATACAGTTTATTATCAAGTCTGCAACGACTTAAGCTAGCATAGAACAAAATAGTTGAAATTTCTAGATCGGGTTCTAAGCAGTTGTAATTCATTTTGTTCTTGATGTGTTATTTGGATTTACACAATTGTCAACATTATTTTAGTTATATAACGGCAACAGTTCATGTATTTGTGATTCCTGGATAAACAACATCAAGTACTGGACTAGGACATATGCAACTCCACCATGACTGCCGTGTTACGACTGGAGATCGAACCAGAAACGCCCAGTTCTAAATCCCCGACGCTTACCACTCGACCAGAACGGATTACTTTCAATTCATTTAAACTCAAACAACTAATCTTGAGCTTTGTCAATTCCCCCTATTCCAACTACCTTTTTTCTAAGTGAAGTTATTTCATGTGTAGATAAGTAGCTTTTTGTGAAACGCAAAACTGGATCCCATTGCGCTCGCATCTTTTGATTACGAAAGCTTTATTCTCCTGTTGGATGATATGCGTTGTCAGCCCGCAGTAAAAACTAGGGATTGGACCGAGTACGCGAGTACCCGAGTACTAGGTCGGACGTCCGAGTACCGGTTATCAAATTAGGTATTCGAGTACTGGATTATTTATTTTCCATTTTTTTCTATCTTTCATCTGATAAAAGTATGTTAAAGTAAATAAAAACTTAAAATGTATTGAATCTGTTTTTCTTATTGAGTTATTAAAGAAGTCGGTAAATCAGCGGTGAAGGTAAATGAAACAAACAGCTAACACCTTTTCGTCTGAAGATGGTATTTATTCCATTTTAATTGGCGATTTGATTGCAATCGCGAGTCCTTTACTAACAACGTGACAAACAGGTAGTCAGCGATATCAATATAATCTCCAGTCAATTAGCAACCATATGTCATACAACATGTCAAACAGGGAGGGCCGTAGGTTTTTCACACTTTCGTCGTAATAGTCTTTCTTTCAATTGGCGACACGTTTTAAATTGGATAGTTGTAAGAAATACACATCAATATGATTTGAACAGAACTGTTGCAATTGTTTGAGTAATTTTTCGTCAAATCATTAGAGCAATCTGCTATCATTTTTATCTATTCGAACGAAAGGAAAACAACAAAATTACAACCATGCCTCCTGCCCAATCCGCCGTCTGGAAATATTTCAAGCGCACAGCAGACGACAAGTCAGTTAAATGCATGTAGTGCACATATTACGGACACCGGTTATTTCGAAAACCGAAAATAAAAAAAACCATTCTGATTGTTGATTGATTTATGTTCCTTATTTTCATAGATGATAAAAATATTCTTTTATTAAATGTATTGTTTATCATTCTTGGTATTGTTTTCCATCCATCATTTGACTTGCTTTTCCCCCCGCGACTTTAAAGAGATATACAGTCTGCACCCAAACGTTTGGATGTTTACGCAAATGCAAATTCTGGATGTATTTGTTGAATTATTTTGTTTTCAAAAATAAAACAACTATTTTTTTTCAAATATCAAATATTAAACGTAGAGACGAAAACAAACGTATGTTTGTTCTTATAAAATCAATTCAAATTAAGTACACGAGGACAATACTATTCTGAGATACAAGACGTTTGATGAACGAATTTACACAATGTGATTTATTGCGAGTACCCGAGTACTCGATCGGAAGAGTTCACGAGTACCCGAGTACTAATATCGGTACTCGTTCCCATCCCTAGTAAAAACATATTAAAATGAACCCCAAAAGTTTTAAGTGTAGCATAATTGGTATAACTAGCTCGTGTCCTATTATTATAATTAAACGGAGATTGTGAGTTGCCGTCCATGTATCAATAAACCAGTTTAAAACAATTGTATTATATAAACATATGTAAATACATGCGGAGTTGATGACGGGCATGTTGAAATATAAAAAAATGTTAACTTACCAGTGATGTGGAACACCGATTTGAAGCCTAGACCAAATCGTCCAACTGTCAGTGGGTCGTCGGCTTTAACGCTGTTGTAGATTGTACGAATGCCAGTCCAGTCTTCAGTGGTAAAACGTGAATCATTGTAGCAAACAAGAGCAGGACCCTGTACAAGATATAACCATTTACTTGGTACCGACGATTTCGGGGTTACACTTTAAACAACAAAATGGCCATGATGGCTCTGAATCGCTCACCTGAATAATTCAATCTGATTTGTCATGCCTACCCGAATAACTTAAAAACAGTTATCAACCAACATGCCTTAAAGTAATTTTGTAGACGGTCTACCACGGAACATTTCAACAACATTATTTGGAAGAAGAAGATTGTTAAAGACTTCAATAAAACCACATATGTCAAAACAGCTCGCCCACTGGCAGCCATGTTTTCAACCAATCAACATGACTTTAAGGAATCTGATAGAGGGTCACCCAAGAAACATTTCTACAAACGGCAAGATACTTTTGGAAAAGAATAGTTATGCAAAAAGCTCCGCCCTATGCGGCCATGTTTTTAGACCAATCAACATGGCTTAAAGGAATCTGATAAGGGGTCACCCATGGAACATTTCTATAAAATTATTTGAAAACCGGCCGACCGACAATTTCTCTTTATTTTATTTCTTTTGGTTGCCATGGAAACATAATTATGCATGGATCAAACACAGTTGAATGCATTATGGTGAGGACATTGAGAGGATGCTTTCTGTAAAGTTTAATCCAAACTTACCCACTGGTTACAGAGGAGGATAAGTTGAAGAACACCAAACGACGGACGACGCACAGCGGACAAAGGGCGATCACAATAACCCACCTTGAGCACTTAGTGCTCGGGTGAGCTAAAATCCAAACCTACTTGTAGTACAAATAACAGGCGTTGTCAACACTAAGCAAGGCATTAAATTGTATTTCTGTTTTTCCTATACTTATTTTGTCCATATATGCCATTGTGACAAGCTGAACATGATAATGAAAAACTCGTCTGTCTCGTAAATTATCAACATAGCTCGCATTCATATTTTAAAATCTAGTTTCATATTGGGGGCAATGTTAGTATTTCAATCATACCAAACCAGAGACATCACGAGACATCACACGACCTCAGCTTACCAAAGGATGCTTTCTCACATACAGACGCCTTCTGACGCCTCTGCAACAGACGACTTTTGAAAACGTTGTGGCAAAAGGAGAACTTGGTCATATTGAACAATTTCTCCTTATGTAACAATGTTTTCAATTGTATTCAAATACTGTTATATTTATAGAGATTTTTATATTTAATTAAATTTAGATGAGTCAAAAGTTAAATTTTGCATAATCAATTAACTGACATACCCGTAGAAACTTTCTGTATTTCTTCTCGCCATCCGTCTGTGGATTAACTTCATTCCCAACGTAAAGTATCTTCATGCATTTCGCTCCAGCATCGTCGGCGTTTTGTATTATTTCCTGTTACAAATTGTTAAAATGTATGTATTAGCAATTTGTCAAACTTAAATAATCTCACCACTCTCAGTCAATTTCAAAACTAGTCATCGGAGAAATTATCGGAGGCAATACTAGTGAAGTATTTCCAGTTCAAATGCACTGCAAATACATGGACATGTAGTTCATGCGGGCCGTTTCGGATACAGGACTTGGCAGATGGACACTGTTAACAATACCTAATTGTACCATTCCCCAGGGACGGGCTCAAGTGTTGACGTCATCAGACAGTAAGGGTGATAAGCGATTACACGTTTCACGCCCATAAATTTCCGGGGAAATAGAAAAGCAAATAATAACACTTTTGTAATGGTTTTTTTACAAATTGAATCAGAAATGCTTTTTTTACTTGAAAAACTGTTGATTTAAATTAGAAAAAGGGGGAACATTGAGAATTTCAGTATTTATTTGACCTTTAAAGATCAGGTGGCCAATTAAACAATAGTTATTTTCAAAGTCTAATTCCAACGTGGAAACTTGTTGACTCGTTGTTGTCCGGATTCATAGATCAATAGTGCTGGTGATTTACCAATGAAACGCCAAAATATAACTGAACAAATGTTGAAATCGGCGTAAAACACCATACACAGACGTTTCTATAAATATGTAGTCATTTCTGTACACCAATAGATAACTGGTATTAGGTATGTGATAAGTTTAGAAATAATTCCAAAGGACACAGCATAGGCATTTGTCAACATTGTTTGAAGCCGGCGATATTCGCCTTCCTCCAACGGGTTGGGCAAGAATAGTGTGTCACGTACTGGTGTCAGGATAAATGGACCAGTATTACTGGTAGCTTATCAGAGAAACGACGGGATATACTTGAACAACTGTTAAAAGCAGCGTAATACACTATACAAACAACTCATCCTGTTACCTTGATAATTTGACCGTCATCCGGGTATTCATCTAATATTTTCTTCAGCTGATCTATGAGAGTAGGTTGGGCAAAGGAATCGTATTCCTCTACGTCCTCGCTTTCTGACTCAGAGTCACCTGCAAGAATAAATGAGTAAGAGAGTTGGTTCACGGGAATAGTTGACACATCTGAAGAGTTTAGGTTATCAGAACGTACAGAGAATGCCATAAGTTTTTAACATGTTTAAATAAGGAAGATGAGAGCCGTGCAGAACTCAATCCGGCTGTGCGAATGCACAGACTGATTTTTATCCATACTATTAAGAATCGCCAACGTGTACCTTTTCGCACTTACAGGAACTATCGGTCCGTGACAAGCGTTACTCCTTCATTATTGTTAATTGTGATTAATTGCATATGAACAATTGATTCGAAGAGTGTGCATGACATTCGCTTTTTTTGGAAACATTAGTGCTTATAAGATCTACAGTAATTGAAAAACAAGTTAAAGAGCATATTTCTACAACTAAATTGTAGTTGTGCCCAAGAGGATATTTCTACAAACTTATTTGAAAATTGGCCTAATACTTTAGGAGAATAAGATTTTTAAAGTTTTATCTAAATCCATATAAGGAAAAACAGCTCGATAAAGCTTTATCTAAATCCGTATAAGGCAAAACAACCCGATCCCCTGTCCATGATGTTCAACCAATCAACAATAATTAATGGAATCTTATAGATGGTCACCTAAAGAAAATTTCTGCAAAAACTTTTCGAAATCGACTATGTACTTTCAGAGAAGAAGATATTTTTTAAGTTTTTACTAAAGCCGTTGGGGGCAAAACTTCCCAAACCCCTGGTGGACATGTTTCCAACAAATCATCATGGCTTAACGGAATCTGAGAGAGGGTCACCGAAGAAACATTTCTGCAAAATTATTTAAAAATCTGCCATTCGGTTTGGGAGGAGAGATTTTTTAATTTGTTTTCTTTCGGTTGCCATGGAAATCAGAATTATGCATGGATCAAACTTATTGAAAGGAATGATGGTGAGAACATTTCGAGTGTGGTGTTTGTAAAGTTTCATCCAGATTCACCAACTGGTTACAGAGGAGAATTGGTTGACGGACGGACGACGGACGCTGGAAACAGGGCGATCACAATAACTCACCTTGAGCATACTTTGGCAATAAAAATGATTTATAAGTTATTGACTATACGATAATAATGTTAATATCATGTTTTTAGCATGATCACAAAATGTCTCGGAATTCGTATTGCTGATATCTATTATTACGAATAGAAAATAATAAAGTAAAAACTTTCAGAAAATCAATGAATAACATTTATAATGAACGAGGTTTAAACGTGAGGGCCAAGATGTTTAAGGTCCTTAATCATTTACCTGTATTATGGTAAAGAAGCAAATGTGTAACAGCCCTGTTCTGATGTCATCTGGCAACTACCTTTTTAAACAAGTCAATATGACTGGAACAAGTTATGTTAGAAGTCACATTTCTGCTAAACCCTTTCGCTAATAGAGACGGTTTCTGACTCTTTTGCAGACGACTTAGGTAAAGATTGTCGCCAAAGGTACAATTGCTCAATATGTGAAAGTTATCCTTTTTCAACAATATTTGATAAATAATTATACTTTGTATGAGAGAATCTAAAGCTCGTGCATAGGAATGTTGGGTATTTTTAAAATGTTGATACCACTTTTGTTGCGGGAAACGACGTCGCTCCATTTCACGTTACGCCAAATGAAGTGTTACGGAAATGACGTCACGTTCTTTGGTTACGTTACAGTCAATATTTATCTTCTGATGTCGAATTGCGGTCTTTTATTTAAAAGTTCCATTTATTTTTTAACTCGTTTGTAAAAAAGTTCGATCACACAAAAATCACACAGCACTTTTATGACCTTAAATGTCGATTAAGAATATTTTTTTAAGAATTAACTAGACAATAATTTTCAATCAGTGTTTTATACATAACCAAAATGGCGGCCCAATGTATTGGCAAGGGTCACTTCCGAAAAGAAAAAAAATAATAATAATCTAAGACATGTTACCTATGAGCGAAAAAACCCATTCATGTTGTTTTTCTTCGTATTATGACCCTTAATAGATAGAAAGGGCAAACTAAAGTTCAACATATCCAAAGCCATATATGGTGGAGGAAAACAATTAATGCAGGGGTTGTGAGTTCGAAGCCAAGCTCACTCAACATTTAATTCGACGTTTGACAAAAGTCAATGTGACAAGCATCATTCATCTTCCACCAATGGGCTAACAGTTTATCAGACTATGTGAAAACACAGCCATTCCCTTGGAAAGTATGCTGTGTGGAGTACTGGTAGGAGTAAGCCAGGAAACACTTAATTAGCTGAACTGGTCGCCGTAATATGACTTAAAAATTGTTGAACACAAATACGTCAAGCTTCTAATCAAAATAGAGAACATATTGATATGCTGTTCTTAAGAGTTTGTCGCTCTACAGAGGGTGCCGTTTCGAAAGGTTACAGTTTAATGTCTTACTTACTCATTTTATTAGTTGATCACTGGTACCGTGCTAGAAAGCGACATGCTTTTGGAACTCTCACTGCTTCTTACTGTAACAGAAAAGAAAGACATCATTAATTATGCAGAGTCAGTACTGAAATGTTGTCTGTATACCGGTGACTCATCGCGGAACATGTGTAACTGCATCTAGAATGATATACAGTTACAAACCTTTCGCACTGAGCCATTGGTATATGTATGAGTCGATGCTCTACAAACCTTCCATGACCTATGTGTGATTTGAAAACTTGAATGTTTACTTTATATATTAATTTAGGTGGAAAAGGGAGGAGTAAATGCGAAGAGAGAGCAATGCATTATCAAATTAAAAAAGTCGATGACTGGTTATCTCCCTTGCCCTTTGTGTTAGATAACCAATAGTCAGGAGGGTGTGTATTATTTACCTGCACCTATTAGTTAATTTCTAAATTATCTGAGATTCTATCATACAAACATGTATGAAGTGTCAACCATTCTAGGATAAAATGAGGTTGCCAGCGACTACATTAAGTGTCCAACGTTATTGCACGGGTGCCTCAGCACCGGTGCATATATTGGTTGAGATAAAAACTGTTACTGGTGCAATTGGCTTGCGGATGCACCGTGTTAATTGTCTTGATCGCGCATGCGCGTATTTTACAGTCAGCTCTCGGATATTTCAGTAGCAGTTCGTCACTGGACTGGTTCTCGTTCGAGTTTGTATGCGAGTAGTTTTTTTATAATTAAAATGTAAATTAAAACCACAGGTTAACGTGTACCGGCGTTAAGCCATCGCGAGTCACCCACCCAGGTACTAACCGCGATGAACGTTGCTTAACTTTACGAAAAGGTCAACCACTCTACCAACGTCGCTATAAAAACCGGCTTCGAAAGCAAGGCTGTAGAAGTGATATTTATACCCGCCCGTTACATGTCTTTCTATACCAGAGCGGATTGTTTTTACGTATTTAACTAAAAAACTATTGTTATCATATATTTATATCTAAAAGCGAGTTTCGTATTTTCGAATAGTATTTCTTAAGCCATAAAATGCTGATTCCCGCGCTAACATCGAACTGCTGCATCTTGCAGCAACTCTTGTCTGCTCTATTTTTTTTAAAAAAATGTGTACCTATTAACAAGGGAAAGGTTGATTTGTGCTATTGGTAGGTTTACGCCGTTTTAACATTATTTCAATTAAATCACAGCGACTGTTCACTTATTCATGATCCATGGGAAAACAAACAAGTACCAATGTATGAAATGTGCCTTACCCAAGGGCACTCCTCGATAACCGTTTGGCCGCGACCGGGGATTGAATCCGGCATGTCCGGTACTAAATCTCTGACGCTGACCACTCGGCCACAGCTGATACCTTAGAACAAGTTTAACTTCTAAATAGCAATACTTGATCTAGAGAATAGCTGTTTATCTTCATATGCCCAGATGTTTCTCTGGTTAATTGCTTGATTCGGGTAAACGCCCTTTTCCATATTTCTAAAAACATGTTCTTCATTTGTTAACGACGCAGACTGTCAATCCAAGGATTGTGAGTTCGAATCCCAGCTCGGCCAACATTCTTTCCGACATTTGACAAAAGTAACATGGACATGAGTCATTCGTCTTTCACCAATGACTCATCTGATTCATCGAATTAGTTCCGTGACAAGTAAATGTGAGGGTTAACAACAATATTAACAACTATTTGTATGTACAGTACTGTACATCAATAGTTATATCATTATTTAAGTGTTTGCCACTGAGGTGCTTTACCGAAACGAATTGTAAAACACCATGGGTCATTTAATTTCAAATTATTCGAGTTATCAGAATGAATCATGTCCATTTATACCACATTTCGTCCCAGAAATATATTGTCAACGTGTCAGTTTGCAACCGTACGATAAATATCAAGTACTGGCACAACATATGTGACAGGCTTACTCCAGTCCAAACAATAATGATAAAAGATGAAATAGTTAAACATAAAGTGTAATTAAACAATGAATACTGCATTTTCAGTAATGTGTATTATTTTTTTCCATTTTTGTTATTTTTTCTCTTTACGTACAAAATAATGTTATAAGTTGAATATCACATGTTCCTATATTTTGTATTACTTTCATCAAAGAGAATATTTATGAATTTACTTTAGTTAGTTAGTTGGATATATTCTGTTAATTTAAGCAATGCTTTAAATTTATATGTGCTAGGTGCATTGATATAACATGGTTGACTGTAATTAAGTCTTGAATTTTGAAAATGTTGGCATGTTAAAAGGTATTGGTTTTCATCTGGGGGTTCATTAGAGTTACAGAAATTACATTTTCTATCATTAAATTCAATATTGTTCATTCTTCCAGTTTCAATTGGTAAGTAGTGATTTACGGATCTAACCTTCAGTATGTTTAATTTGATTTATTGGGGTTTTACGCCGTTTCAACATCATTTCAGCTACATCACGGCGACAGTTCACTTATTCATGATTCGCGGGTAAACACACCAGTACTAGGCTAGTTAGTATGTTTAAAGAATTATTTCTATTTAGTTTCAGTAGATACTCTTCTAATATTATGCTATCTTTGAAACTGGAAAATGTAGCACCTTTGTTTAAATGTTCTAAAGATCCTTTCATCTTTTGATAATATTCATCGAAATACGACTAATTTTCATTCCAGTTAATTCCAGTTTTCCACATATAGACTCTGTGAGAGGCCTCTACAGCAACAGACAACTGTAGAAAACAGTATGGCAACTTAAGGAATTGCTCAGAATGATCAAATTCTTCTTCATCCACAATGTTTTTAACTATATACAACAACTTAAAAGTATATTTTACTTTCTGGAGATTTTCTATAGTTTTATCTAGCTGTATTGAAAGTCACCTGCTGCAGATTTATGGTATGTGGAAAAGTGTTAAAAAACATGATTGGTGTGCACGATAAGCCTGTTAATGGACGGGCGGTAAGTATCGACTAAATCGCCGGAACTACTTTTCTAGATTATACATGAGCCATTCCACCAGAAAATCAAAATTGTTCACTCTGCGAAAAGTATCGACCCGGATAGAGTAAGCATGACGCGAAGGCTAACCCGGACAGACACTTATCGCCTCCTGTGGAATTTTGGTTACAGTGATCATTCCTCAATAGCTCTATCCCTCTGAGACAGAATGTGTCGGCCCGAGTTAGCCTGCGCAGGCTGATCTGGGTCAATATATTACGCATAGTCCATAATGTTGGTTTTCACGTGAACGGCTCAATTATGTTGATAGTATAGCATTGAAAGCAATGAACAAACATAAATAATCAAAATACTGAAAGTACTGAAGGTTTAATTGTAATCGGTTAAGAGGAGATGCAGAAGTGCATATAGAAATGTCTGTCATGCAAAATTCAAACCATGACAGACAAGTAATAATACATCAAGCCAAGGGTAAATGTTTCCAAGATCCTAAATTCTTGTTAGTCTTGTGAAAATGACCCCAACCCCGAATATATCATTCAGTGCATATTGTACCTTCTGTTAATGATCATATTACACAATGGCTCTACATAGATGGAAATCCCACCATTAACATTCATGACAGTACAGTGTCTTTCTATGTATTGACTGTACTGAACCAACTAACACATTAAAAGTATGAAATATATAAATGTTTACAATGATAAGAGTAAACTTAGAAGTTTATTCTATCAAAACAGTTGTTTTTTTAATTATTTTCTTGTTGTTAATCTCCAGTCTGATACATGTACTTTAATTTAAGTGTCTGTTAAACGAAATTGATTGCAAGCTTCTATTTAACAAATTAATATATAAATGCCTAAACCAAAACCAATATAATAATGTACAAAAGGGTTTTGCATATCCAAAACAGAGGACAAACGTGGTCTTGACTCGGTTACCTGAGTGAAACCCATGTAGTTTATGTGTAACTGCTAATGACGGAGAAAATTTAAACCATAGTGTACATTACACTGCGAGGAGTGGACACTGTAAATGTACAGTTATCAATAAAATACATTTGTTATGATATTAAATCTTTGAACAGTTTATAGGCCCACCAAAGTAACATTCCTGCGAAGTCTGGTTGATATCAATCCAATGGTTTAGGAGCTAAAAGTTCATTTTACCCCTATTCTGATGCAGCATCGCAGCTCTCTCTCTTCAAACCAATCAATATGGATTGAACAAATTAAGTAGAGGGTCACTAAATGAATATTTCCGCTCAATTACAAATGTATCCTAAACTCAGACAAAAACTTGATTATGAATGGATGTACTAAGTTTTGTCATTTTGCCCCTTTTCTTATGCCGCATGGCTGCCAATCAATACAGCTTATGCAAATCTAGTAGAGGGTCACTCAAGGAACATTTGCACTAAATTGTCTTCGTATCTGACAAGCCGATTCAGAGAAAAAGAATTTTACAGTTAGGGAATTTTACTCCTATCTTGCTGCCGCAGCAACACACGTTGTGTTTATAATTTATTTTCTTGAACACATTTGATAGAGGACCACCAAAGAAACATTCCTGTGAAATCTTGTCGAAATTTTCCAAGTGGATTTGTATAAGATGTCATTTGAAGTTAAAAGTTCAATATACCCCTTTTCTGATAGGGCCTGGTAACTATGTCTTTCAACCAGTCAATATGACTTAAAGAATCGTGAAGAGTGTCAATGAAGGAGCAAATCAGACAAGCATTTCCATAAGAATGGAGTTTTAAAATGTTGTCATTTTGTCCTTTTTTTATGCCGCCTCGCTGCGTTTTTTCTTAATCAGTAAATATGGCTTGAAGAATTTGTGTAGCCTGTCACTATAAGAACATTTCTACTAAATAACCTTGGAATTGAACGACTGGATTTAGAGGAGAATAATTTTAAAAATTGGGCATTTTACTCTTTTTCTGATACCGCATAAAGATTCAAATCCAGATTAAGAAAATCCTCCTTTCCATATGCCATTTTCACTTCATCAAGACACTTATTTACGTATATGAAAAATGTCAGCATTTCTTCAAGAGCAGTTTATTTACAACACAAGCATATAAGCTCAGTGTGCATAGCATACATAATTGACATACATGGTAATGACAATAGTAATCATTTAATTTATAGTTTTCAAACAAAGTAAATACATTTATTAGTTGATGATTATGTTATTTAGTTGATTTTCCTTAAATAATGAATCTTGTTTAACCAAGTTAGATACTGATATGTGTCTAATTTGGGAAAATTAGACAAATTATGAATAACACTCATGAATGACAGCATACAACTACCATTTTGAAAAATAACAGAACCTTTTTTGAATTACTATTTTAGATGGTGATAGACTATAATTAAAAAAAAAAATATATATATATATATATATATGATACAAATCTTATCATTTTAGTACATCAGTTATTGGTTTTCGACATATATTGGTTCTCAGCTTAAAAGCATATATATACAATAACGAGCAAGTTTGGTTAGGTTTTTTTTTTATTTGTTGAATCAATCAGTTTTGTTAATTTGAATACATTTGGTAGATTACTGTAGTATTTTTTCAATGTATTTGTTCCTTATTTAGGTAAACAAATTATAACAAAGTGATATTCATCTTCTCAATCGTTTAAAGTACAAAGATCACATTTGCTGTTGTTTCTGTTAATTTGTCTATGTCTACCACTTTCTGTCATTCGATTATGGGATGAAAGTCTAAGTTTAGCAAATGATTGACGAAATGATTTGGTTTCTAATACGTCCAGATACCCTGCGCAAGCGAAATCAGTCTTAAATGATCTGTACAAATATAGTGAAGGGGATAATTGGATGCTTGCTTGCCATTGATTGACATATATATCCTTAAATCGTTGGAAAATTATAGGTATAAACCTATTCACTAAAACGGATTCGGGATATAACCAAATGTCAGAAAAACCTGACAACTCTAACATCACTGTTTCTCGTTATTTCTCTACGTTGGTGAGTAACTATGCTAGATACTATGCAGTAAGATGCTTTCGTACAGTTTTAACCAATATTTAATTATACGGATCTGCCTATTTATGTAAAGTGTGAATCTATTAAGTTCTGAGTATAACGGTAGCGAGTTTGTTGACCTTTTTACATTAATTAACCACTTGCAGAATTTTCTGTGGACTCGATGAAGGTTTTCAGCCTTGTCAAAACTCCACACTCCACTATCATAATGCAGTATTGAGGCTACGTATGAATCAAAAAGGTTCAGCATAATATCAACTGGGACGTCCATAACGTTTGTACTATTAAATAACGATGCTATCGCCCGAAGGCTTTTAACGGCCAATGTTTTAGTGGCATGTATGAATGATCCACCCTTAATAAAAACTATTCCTAAGTAATTAAATGTATTAATAAACTCAACTTCATTTCCAGTTATATACCATTTATAGTCCCCCTTGAGACGCCTCCCTTAATGAATTACAACAACTTTTGTTTTGTCAATATTGATCGATATAATCCATTTAGAACAGTATTGAGTTAGACTATCAAGCGATTTATGTAGACCCGATGCTGTCTCGGATAAAACAGCCGCGTCGTCTGCAAATAGTACAAGGTATATAGTCAGCTGATCGAGAGTTATACCGGCATTTAGATTACTATATAGGTGCAATTCTATGTCTTTAGCAAAAGGGAAAACATTATTCGGGAGATTATTTCGCCTTGTAATAATTCGACCTTACTAGCGAAGAAATCAGACAATATACCCATATGTCCAAAGACCTAATAACACATCTTATCATGCAATGAGCAGATTACGTGACGTATAACACTGGTATGATAAACCTTTTGTTTACATGTCTACTGGTATGATAAACTTTTATCTTTATCAGTCTACTTATTTTTAGAAATGACGTAATCGCTGGAACTACTTTTTCTGAAATATAAATGAGCCGTTCCACCAGAAAATTATCGAACCGGATCAGCCTCAGCATGCCGCGCAGGCTAACCCGGTCAGACACGTTTCGCCTCCTGTGGATTTTCTGTTTAAGGAATCATTGCTCAATACCTCTATCCCCCTGAGACGGAATGTGTCGGACCGGATTAGCCTGCGCAGGCTGATCTGGATTGATACATTACGCAGAATCCATAATGTTGTTTTTTATCGTGGAACGGCTCAATTATGTTGATAGTTTAACAGTCAAAGCAATGAACAAACATAAAATAACAATCAGAAATAAAGTTATTATCGTTTTAATTACATTTAAACACATTTTACAATGCAAATACAAATCGAAAAGAATATCGTTATATAAATCACACGGGATCTGCATGTTCAGTCTTACTTGATGAACTGTCTTTCTTCGTTGAAAATGTCGCATACATAGACCTGTTTATTCTCACGTGATCAGTTCATAGGTAACCTTGTTTAAATACAATCTGAAGCGAGTAATGTCCTATAATGAGAAGCATATCTATGTTTCCACAAGTCATTTTAATGCACTTAAATGACTCCACGTTAAACGACAAATGTTTAATTTCTATCGTCAGTCTGTGTTTTACCACGAGAAAGGGTTCACGAACATCGATCCTCATCTACCCACGGATTCCTCTTCCATACAGCAGTTCCGACAGAAAATCATTTTACGTTTAGGCGAGATATCCAGAAAATGTTTCTTCTAGTTAAATAACTTATCATTTACGTACAGCTAGTGTTTACATGATTCTTAAAACTAAAAGTTTCGTAACGTGTCTTCGACATGTCTACCCACAACAGTGATGGTATCCTTTTCCAAAAATGAATGTCTCCAATTTAAACGACGACTAAGCCTGAGCATCACACTTGTCTTGAATATAGTCATCTGTATTTAAACTTTGAGTGTTACTTGAACTTCCTTAGCCTGAACTAACTTTATACATTGACTTTCAGATCCAACACAACTATTCATTTTCAAAACACGGCGGTTGACATACATGTTGACCTATCGTGTGTACTGAAGCGACGGTCAATCCGCAATACTTACACTTCTACTAAGAATATGTTCGAGTTAATATTGGCATTTTAAGGTATTACGTCACACCAGATATACAAATTAAGTAGTAATAATCGAGAAATATGGAGTTGAAGTCGGAACTCTTTAGCTTCCGTATGTCGTGTGTACACAATGTAATTCGGCGCAGATTTATGCACGCGCGTGACGTCATTCTATTTTAGGTGAGGTCATTCATGAATGGGCTTTTGTAATTGTGTATGTTATTTATTAAAACTAGTTAAAATCAATGTAGATTTACCTGAAACCCTTATTTTACATGCAAGATAAATAGAATATTACGTCCCTGACGTAAGATATGAACTTTATCAGACTCGGCTGTGAGAAAGGATAATTGTCTCGCCAAAGGCTCGCCAATTATCAATTCTCCCAACCTCGTCAGATAAAGTTCATATCTTACGTCAGGGACGTAATATTCTCTATTTATTAGGTATTTGATATGTCTTACACAAAGCCTTACTTCCAAATACATTGAATTAAAACCCTTAGTAATTTTCCATCTATAACCGATTTTATCAGTTTAAACCATATATATAGATGGAGACACACATATAAGTGTTTAATTGCTCTTCGATTTGTTTTAAACAGAACAACTAATCAACACCTTGACAAACACATACAGAAGTAAATATAAATTGAAAATATAATTACCCGCAAAACCTTTCAAATATATGAAACATACCGTGTTCCAACTCAATGATCATCGTTTCTCCAATAATTTGGCTCAATTATACTTGGGTAATTAGAAACCAGTATTGTTTACTGGCACATAAACAAACAATTGTTTGTCACATAAATGACTTTGGAGCAGACAAAAACCAAAAGAACCTTATTCGTCATGATCACTGGTAAACAATCTGTTCGGCATTGTCTTTATAAATAACGAGCTCATTTATTTATACCTAATTATCACCAGTTTGCATTGAAATAATTTAAAGAATTTAAAAGTAACGGAGAAAACCAAGGCAGACCTATAAAAGTGGAATCGAATGAAAAGTTTAATTTTAAAGATGATAATTATAATGTCATATTTGGACAGTTTTGCTTTACCTATTAGTAAATGTCTCTATTTCGGTGTTTCTCAAAGATCAAGGAGTTACACATAGTATTATAAATCCCTAAACCGCGAATGATTTTTACTTCGCTCGGTACTTTTAAAATCATTTTAATGATTTATGTCGGAGAATCGTGGCAGGTTTACCTGAAATAATATTCAGGCACTCTATAGTTTGTGTCCCTAGTTACTGTAAAGCGCCAGCGAATCAACGAAAACAGCTGTATTTACACGCGATTAACCGTTATCTTACGCAAGTGAAGGACGTTAATATACCGGAATGGTAACAACCGGGTAAATGGTTGATTTTAATGTTCATAAATGTGCATTGGTTTTTATTTTTCGGTTAAACCCGCTTCTTCTTCTGGTATGACAACACTTGTCGCGGAGCTAGTCGTGAATTTAGAGGTAAATTGGAATACCAGCTTTCGCGTCCAAGATTGCTTTAAAAGGAGCTGGAAACATGATTTTTCTGACTGCATCCACAGATTGCCTATTGTTTTGAGAGTCTAAGCAGCCTTTCAATTTTACACTAACCCCCTGCGTTTTTGTTGGGTGATTGTTGGAGTAAAGGGTAAAATTGCTCTTTTTGTCCTTTTTTCTTCACCTTGTTTCAGACCAATTGTGTGGCCAATTCTTTCCATAATATTGACTGAGAGTATGAATTCCAGTCATTTTCTTATAATTCCGGCACTCTTTGATACAGGATAATCCTTTTAGTAAAACCAAAAAGGATATTATGAGAAATATTGAGAGAATGAAAGTTGGGTTGTTCCTAGGAAACATAAATTCAGCTTTCAACTGTGTATTGCCACCATAAGGTGGCATATAACACTTGCTTTCGTGCTATTTGTATTTTGGCCATGGTCAAAAAAAGAAATTATGATAAATAGTAAGTATTTGTTACATTTTCGGGTAAATGGTTGATTTATATGTTTATAAATGTGAAAAGTAAGCCCACAGCATGAGTTTAAAATTTTTGGTTGAACCTGCTTTGCCTTCTGGTTTGAAAACACTTGTTGCAGAGCTAGGCGTTAATTTAGCGGTAAATTTGAATACCAGCTTTCTCGACCAAGATTGCTTGAAAAGGAGCTGCTGAAAACATGGTATTTCTGACTGCATCCACATGTTGTCTATTGATTTGAGAGTCTAAGCAGCTCTTCAGTTTATACTAACCACTTGCGTTTATGTTGGGTGATAGTTTGAGTCCCTAGTTACTGTAAAGCGCCAGCGAATCAACGAAAACAGATGTATTTACACGCAATTAACCATTATCTTACGCAAGTGAAGCACGTTAATCTACCGAAATGGGTAAAACAAAATGGCCGACACTTGTACGACACCTGTACGTATATAGCGAGGCGAACACATTACTAATAAGGCTGATGTAACCGCCCACGTTTCATATCCCTGTAATATTGTGTCCCTGTTAAAACTAAAAGTTTCGTAACGTGTTTTCGACATGTCTACCTACAAAAGTGACTATATCCTTTTTCAATTCAAAAATGAATATCTCCAATTTAAACGACGACTAAGCATTACAAATGTCTTGATTATAATCTTCTGTATTTAAACTGTGAGTGTTACTTGAACTTTCGTAGCATGAACTAACTTAAAACAACGACTTTCAGATCCAACACAGCTATACTTTTTTCAATTTTGAAGATTATAATAAAGAAACAAGACACAAATTCATAGAAAAAATGAACAGAAAACATAGAAGAGATAAACAGATAAACTGACATAAATATAACACATTATTACGGCATAGTGAATTGATGATATTGAAAAACAGAAAATAGTAAGAAAAATAGAAGATACACATTTATATGGAACATGGAAATATGACGAAAAAAACAAAAACAATTATGGATAAAACCAAGGACTTGATCGAGTTTAACCTTTTCCTTGATAATGACAACTTTTGAAAACTTTGAGGAAGATATCCTATGAAAGAATAGTGGTAAACTAAATTTACGTTATCAACTATGTACCAAGATTATTCTTCGAACTTACCATAGACAAAATGAAAAGAAAACATGGAAGAGGTAAACAGATGAACTGACATGAATATATACAAATACTAAGTGTATTGATGAAAGAACGGTTGAATATTCTACCTCGATATACTGACGTACGTTTGTAATACCACCTTTTAATGAAATAGAACTCCCTGAACAAAACCCCCAAAATCCCCTTCTTTGTGCGTACATTCAGCTACAACCGAAACCAAATTTAACACAAACACAATGGAAATCACAGACTTACCTTTCTTTATGTTCTAAAGCAAGTTCATTTCCCATACTGTTTTAACGGAAAATTGAATGACTGAAAACTTGTCTTCTTTCGTGTCATATCCGTAGCTATGAAGTTAAACTACTGAATAACATATATCTATTCCTGAAAAATAGTAATACACGAGAATCGACGATGTTGCATTTCAATCCAGTATGGCGTAACTAAATAGTTCGATAGAATGTAGATACATCGGTTAAACCGTCGATTTACTTAATGCCCTTTATGAATAAAGACCTGTTCGAGCTCGAAAACGAAACTAGAATTTTCGAAAGACGATTATTTTACATTATGAGACACTTACATTGTAAATCTATACCACGAGTAAAGGGGGGAAAAGAAATGTATCAAAACAAGCAGGTTTGACATATCTGATAAAGTTTTCTAATTCACAACTTTATAGTTGTTTAAGTTTTTTACTTTACCCCTTTTCCACACATTGTGACTCAACAAAGTTGCAAAGGACGAGCGTGAAAGCATCTATATTTTGTTTTGCAAAACTCTATAAATGAATTTACAACTGTTAAAAAGAGTCCAAATCATTGTAGCAAATCGAGAATTGTGTTTATTTTGAGAAATTTCTCCTTTTGCCAAAATGTTTTCAAATGACGTCTGCTGAAGATGTGTCTTCGTGCGTCTTTATGTGGAAAAAGGTTAACTTCACTGGAACTAACAGATTTTAAGGCGTCTAATGCAGGCGACCTTTCGCATTTAACCGTTTCCAACATGCAACAAATGGCTCTGAAAATACGATAAATCAATATAATTGAAAGTATAATAAAATTGATCACAGAGTGGTATCTAACTAACCTAAATAAATTCTTAAAGACAATTAAGAAACCCCCTAATGCGTTACCGGGTTCCGGTTGTTATTGCGTTTGTGAATGTTTATTTACATAGTCCGAATACGGGTATGCACCAGGAACAAAACATATATTGACGTAGCTTAACCCTTTCCCACATATAACACATAGAAGACAATTTATTTTAAAGACAAATGAAATTTTTCTACAGTTTTTAAAAAGTCTAATTATTGAGCGATTTTTTTTCTTTTGCAATATATTTCTAAAAGTAATCTGCTGCAGATTCCTTAGAATGCATGTAAATGGGAAAGGGTTTAGTTACATTTACATGTAGGGTGAACTTTTTCAAAAATGGTGGAAAGGTTTTGTGTTTGCTAGTGCGTTTTGATCCTGTAAGACAGATATGCGGTCAATAAGCACGCTATACTATCGTTTTACCCGAAAAGGTGATTTCGGGTAAAAACAAGTCAATTCGCACGTAAACACGCTTGTTTTTCTGTTTTTCGCGAGATTTATGTTCTGTGCAGTCAATCGGACTGGGCCAAAACTGATTTTCCACACCAGACAAGGTCGGAAGGTAAACAAAAAGATGATCAAATTAAAAATTTCCTGTACATATTTAAAGTAATTGTCTCATATTCAATGCATTCTGATCAAGATATACACTAATTTATAAGCAAACAAAGGTTTTTTTATGGACAATTTGGCTATTTATATCAACCTGGCCGCGGATGTATTTTGTTTAATGTGATCTACATATGATAGCGGCCCGGTAAGCTGAGTCGGAGGCATAGGCTACTTGCCCTGAAAGCGAGAGCTATTTGCATGATTTTGTTTATCTCCGTGTGACATTGCATTCTTGCCGAGCCCAGTAGTAGCTCAGTCGTTAGCGACGCGGGCTGTCTGTATGTTTATAATCAATAAATTATATGTTTATACTCTATGTTCTATTTGAGTGTTTACTTAGGTCGTACAAGTTGGATATCTGTCGAGCGGCTCCAGTTTACGTACAAAATATTTCTTTCCAGGCCTGTCACAAAATATCATATAAGTTATGCAACAGATCTTTTCTGACTCCCTTTTTCAAAGTGTTACTATGTTGTATCTTGAATGATCTAATCTTCTTTTATAACTTGTTTTCACCACCTAAGAGGAACGAGAAGAACATGCGCGTATTGCCAGACAATACTAATTCAACTTTAACCTCGGCCAAGAGGCCCTTGTCACGGGAGTGTAACACTTTGTCACAGGAGTGGTTCATTTCTCTTTTTGGTTACTGGCGTGGAACGCCTGCGCGCCGTCTGTGAAAAGATTAATATAACCTTCATATTAATGTATTTTAAGTAAATTCACAATATGCGCCATGTTTATAACCTTGGATGTTTGATTAAACAAATCAATTAATGTATGCGAATATAAGCAAGTTATAATCCTTTCACATTTGTAGTCGAATTTTGACGCAGCCACAACAGACGACTCCCAAAATGTGTATAACTCTATTCAATTATGATTATATTTGTTATCAATATGGATTGTTCAAAGTTATGCCTAGATGTATTCATGCCGTCTGCCAAAATGTTAACCAATCTATTCTAAGGTTATATTTTTTTATCAATATTGATTGCTCAAAGTTTTGCCTAGATGTATTCAAGACTTCTGCTACAGATTGGTCGTACGCTGGATAAGGGTAATACTTATTAAATACACAATACTAATCTGATCCGATACATAATGTATTGTATAATTATAAATGACATGGGGGCATGGGATCGGAGGTATTGACAAATATATTAATCAAATATGTATCTCGTTTTTCCGCTGATATATAGAGAGGAACTTTAATGCTACACTATTCCCCCCATACAAACAAATCTACACCATGTGTTATTGAAAATATCAAGGGAAAGGTATTGACGTTATCCAAAACAAATAAAAAAATCATTGAATAAAATAGAAAGCATTGTGGCAGAATGAGAAATTGTTCAACCTATGCAATTTCTCTTTTTATTACAATGATTTTAATGACTTTTTGCTTCAGATGCATAAGGGAAAAGATAAAATTGTATTTCTACCCGAAATCGAAACTAGAGTTAATGGAAAAATAATGTCGTAAACAAGGCTGTAGATTATTTGTGCGTGTTGACATGTGTCAATTCAAATATATCAATGGATTGCAAAACATTAACTGCAATGTAAATAATGGCGGAGGCATATCGTCTTAGTGATCTATTACCGAACAATGAAGCGTGTCATTTTCCCACATACAAACGCATTGGCAGGTGAAAGCATTGGAGACAAAATATAAATTATTCACATTGAACAGTTTCTTTTGTGTGAAGGTTTGTCAATTCGAATCAGTTATCATACCATTATTCATTGAATGTGCCAATATTTTGCCTACTATTGGGGTTTACGCCGTTTTCAACAGAATTTAAGTTAAATAACGGCGACAGTTCACTTATTCATTATCCCTAAGAAAACAAACACATACTAGGCTAGCAAACGTACCTTGCCCTAAGGGCACTTCACCATGAACGCCGCGGCTAGGGATCGAACATGGAACGCCGGGTTTCAAATCCCCGACGTCTACCATTCGATCACGGTTGATTTATCATGAACTGTTGGAAGGGAGTATCGGGTTAATGGACCAATTTACAGATACAGTAATCGAGGATTAACTACTGGAATTAATCATTCACCAATTTACAGATACAGTAATCGAAGATTAACTACTGGAATTAATCATTCACCAATTTACAGATACAGTAATCGAAGATTAACTACTGGAATTAATCATTCACCAATTTACAGATACAGTAATCGAAGATTAACTACTGGAATTAATCATTCACCAATTTACAGATACAGTAATCGAAGATTAACTACTGGAATTAATCATTCACCACATATAGAAATCATTGTAACAAAAGGATAAATTGCTCAAAACGAGCAATTTCTCCGTTATCCACAATGTTTTCAACTTTTCTTAGTAATTATTCCTACTGTACCTTTAAAGAGACTATCCATATTTTTTACTAAATATTTTTTTGAAGTCATCTGCTGCATATTGGTTGTATATGGGTAAGGGTTAAGTGTAGGTCCGTCGGTCCTCACTTATCGGAATTTGCTTCAAACGTGTGTAATCAATATGTGAACAGGGGAAATGTTGATCTGACTGGCTGATCTAATTATGTACTGTTCACAGACAGTAACTTCAACATTCTCCCGTGGACGGGCTCTGTTCTAAATACTAAAAAAATAAACAAATTTAAAGGTCAGCATCTTATTGGAAAAAATATCTAGCTTTTCAATTTCATTTAATAATTTGTGTTATTACTTTATCTCTTTTCCCTCCATTTCGAACCCGCGTGTGTTTGTATTTTGTACATGCGTTAATGTTTTTCAATGACTTTTAACTTTGTATACGTCAAAATAAACGTTATGTTCTGTTCTGTTCTGAAATAATTGAACGATTGCCCCCTCCCCCCTAAAAAAACCCTCACAATTGCAATGTTACAATTAACTTACCTTCGATATGACAAAGCTGAAAAATTACCAAAATTAACCCGTCACGTTTGCAGAAATCGGCCTTCGGAATCAACGCAGCCTGATAAGGATGTTCCACATTTGCCATCCAGGCCTACCAGTATCATACATCGAACTCCTTTTATACCAAATGCAATGGAAGACATTGGTGCAGAGGTAGAGCGTCGGCCTCTCGTACAAAAGGTCCCGGATTCGAGTCCCGTTTTGAGCGGGTTCTGACTTTTCTCCAGGAAGCAGAAATCGAGCGTGATTAATATAAGCTGAAATCTTGTTTCGCACTCGATGTAAAATAAATAAGTTTAAACTTTATTATATCTATTGTTAGAAAACGGCACAATGTCAGTTGAAACTGGTTGATTTGCTTCTAAAGAATACTAGGTTAGAGAGATAACTTAAAATCGGATAAATAGTAAAACGGCTTACCATAGAGCTTCACAGATACTTATTCGTCATCCAGGATTCTTGGTATAATAAATTATTTGTTAACTCTTTTCCACTTACAATATGCGCCAAAACCTGTTATGATATACTACAACGTCGTCTTTATCTCAAAGAGTTAAGGGATAATTAGTGACTTCGCATTCCCTCTGGTACGCCTTCTCAATTGGTTGACCGAGTGTGTGTGTAATATGTCTCATTATTTACAGTCTATAACTTTTAACATTCAAAAGTACAGAATATTCAAAAACACTTTATGTTTCTGCAAATCGGTCATGAAACGGATTTTCATCGAAACCAAAAAGCGTTCCAAGTGAGTAGAAAAAATAAAGCAATCAGAATGATTGGAGCGACGGAACGCTTTTATGAACGAATTTGAAAGAAAGCGTGATGGATCTAACGGATTGTATACACGTGGAACATGTGTCGATGTCATAATGTAAGATCGGCTGTAATGGTGCAAGGTAAATTACCTGGCATATAACTGAAATTATATTACAACGGTGTAAAACATCATTCGTTCTTAAAGTGGTATTCGAACTTTTATATTTAGTTCTAAGATATACTCTTTAACGTCGTTTCATTTTCTAGAAACATTTAATCCATTATATACGTTCTACCATTCGTTCTTACGCATGAATATTCCCACGCAAAATAAATATACAGCAGACCACTTTGAAAACAGCTAGGCAAAACTATAGGAAACCTCTGTAAATAAGATAATTATTGTTGATAGCATTAACATATAGCAAAGGGAAAACTGTAAAATTCTCTTTTGGCCACAAGGTTTTCGAAGAGCTGTCTTTTGCAAAGCGTCAAGATGCGTCTTTATGTGGTAAAGGGTGTATTAACTTCTGTATTTTATCTCGAAACCGAAACTAGAGATAGTAAAATGACAGCGTTTATTTATGTATGTTTACGACAATAGATCACTGGAAAACGTATTTAATGTAATCTCCTTTTAACAGTGAATCCCTTTCAAGAATTTAATCAAAGTACTGAAAGTACTAAAAGTAGATATGTGATCGGTTAAAAGGAGATGCAGAAGTGCATTTATAAATATTCACGTAATGATGCATCAGGCCAGAATCAAATATTTCCAAGATCATATATTCTTGTTGGTCTTTTGAAAATTAATTGAACCGAACTCCGAATATATCATTCGGTCCACATAATATCTTTTTAACGATCATATTACCCAATAGCTCTACGGAAATCCCAACAGGTACATTCATGACAGTACATTCACTTCATATTTATTGTCTTTACTTAACCAACTGATGCATTCAGAGTATGTACTAATAGTGTTTGCATCTCCAAAACAGAGGGCAAGCGTGGATCTGAATCGATCACATGAGTGATCGCTATGTAGCATATGTGTAACTTCTAATATCGGAGAAAATGCAATCAAGAGCGTGAATGAAACTACTAAGAGTGGACACTGTAAACAAAACTGATACATAAAGGATATTTGTTATGAAATTAAATATGTGAACAGTTTGTAAGAGGACCACCAAAGTATCATTCCCGTGAAGTTTGGTTGATATCAGTCCAATGGTTTGGATGGAGATTTTGTTTAAATATAAACGGTCATTTTGTCCATATTCTGATGCAGCATGGCAGCTATCTGTTCAAACCAACCAATATGTCTTGAACAAATTACAAGTACTTCCTAAAATCAGACAACAACTTGAAGAGAAAGAGAACTATTATGTTTTGTGAACCTTTTCTGATGCCGTCTGGCTGCCATGTTTGTTTAACCAATTAATACAGCTGATGCCAATCCTGTAGATGGTAAAACAGCCACAAACGTAGTGTTTATAATTTATATCTTTGAACAAATGTGAAAGAGGGACCACCAAAGGAACTTTCTGTAAAGTTGTGTTGAACTTTTTCAGTGGATTAGGAGGAGATATCATGTGATGCTAAAAGTTCAACAAAACCCAATTGCTGATGCCGCCTTGTAACTATGTCTTTCAACAAATCAATGTGGCTTAAATAATTATGAAGAGGGTCACCGAGGGTACAGATAAGACAAGCACTTTTATAAGCATAGAGTTTTAGAATGTTGTCAACTGGTTTCTTTGACTTTCAACCAATCAATAAGACTTAAAACATGTAGAGGGTCACTGAATGAACGGTTCTGCTAAATCAGCTAGAAATGAGACAAGCACTTTCATAAAAATGCAGTTTTGCACCTTTTCTTATATCGGCTGATTGCCGTGTTTAACAACCAATAATTTGATTATATTTGTAGCGAGTTATCCAAGCATAGCCTTATACCACGTTATTGGTATCAGAGAAGCTAATTGAGAGAAGAATATGTTTTAACAAGATCACCGCCTGCGGGTGCCTGACGCTCGTCTGATTTATCCTTTCACGGTTTATTTATTTTATATAAAACATATTAAAATTCAGAAAGAAAATTTACATATTATAATGACCGCACCAACTGCTTTTTTTCAAGTATTGAAACAAGATTAACCGTGTGGAATAAATTCAAGTTCATGTACATGATAAGGAAGATCTTCACGTTGGATGGCTGTCTCAACCAGTCAAGATCATAAGTTGAGTATTGTGTATGCAATGGACAGGCAAATGAGATTGGTACATTAAGTCAACTATAACTAAATATATTGAATATATTACTGTTTTCCTATTTTTAGTAACAGTGACCTTGATCCCCAAAACACAATCCGATTGAAGATTTTCATAATATATTGAAGTACATTATGTTTTTATTGTTTGGGAAAAATTTGAAATCAATATAACAAAATATTAAGAAAACTATGTCCAATTCTCATAAACGACCAACATACATCAAAATTTATGTTTTTTACCCCAAAAAACAGGCCCGCTCAACTTCTTTATCATTCAATGTGAAGAAGGGTATAAGATGAACAAATTTGCCATATGTTAAAGTAATAGTTTTGATAGTTACCATGTAGGAGACCAACGAAACATTTAACCAACTATGTCCAATTCTCAATATCGACCACACAATAGGTTTGATAGTTTCCATGTAAGTGACCTAAATGGAAAACGTAACCAACACCGCCAATTCTCAAATCAACCAAATTACATCAAAATTCATATTTTTTACCCCAAAAGACAAACCACACTTAGCATCTTAGCATACAATGTGAAGAAAGGTATTAGCTAAACAAATGTATAAGTTTCAAACTACTAGGTTTGATAGTTTCCATGTAAGTAACCTATACGCAGAACTTAAACAACTATGTCCAATTCTATAAATCAACCAAAATTCATCACAATTTATGTTTTTTACACTCAGCATCTTTAGCATACAATGAGAAAAAGGGTATTAGATATAAAAAGTTTCAAAGTATTTGGTTTGATAATTTCCATGTAAGAGACCAAAATGCAAAGAAAAATTTAACCAACTACGGCTAATTCTCAAAATCTACCAAAATACATACAAATTGATGTTGTTTACCACCAAAAACAGGCCCACTCAGCATCTTTATCATACAATAGGTTTGATATTTTCCATGTAAGTGACCTAAGTTTAAAACGAAACAACACCGCCAACCAAAGTGAATCAAACTTGATGTTTTTTACCCAAAAAAACAGACTACTACACTCAGCATCTGTAGCAAATGTAGAAAGTGACCTAAACGTAAAACGTCCAACTCTCAAAATCAACCAAAATACATCAAAATTTATGTTTGTTACCCCAAAAAACAGGCTACACTCAGCATCCTTAGTATACAATGAGAATGTAAGTGACCTTAACGCAGAACTTAACCAACGCCGACGACAACGATCAAGTGACGATGATAGCTCGTCTTTTTTTTTTCAAAATTCAGACGAGCTAAAAATGGGCAAATTTCACCCTTTCTGATTCCGCAGCGAATTCTCCGTAGAATATAAATATACCATGCAATTTCTTTATTTTTCACAATATTTCCGTCATTCGTTTGCTGCAGAGGCCTCACAAAGGGTATGTATATTGGTTAGGGTTGATATCTCAGGTTTAATTTTCAGAGTAGTTCAGAATAGCATAGAAGACAGTGTTGCAAAAGGTGATATTGCTTTTTATATCTCCTTTTGACACAATGCTCTCAAAAGTTGTTTGCAGCAAATGCATCTATAAGTGGATAAAAATGCTATTCAAATATCACAACACAATCTTTTTCAGAATGAATATTATTTTTTCTTTTAATGGAGGAAACAAAGCAGGGTTCAACATTAATATTCGAGCCATTTAAACTCATATTTCCATTTTCTACAAAATACTCCTTTCCGTTTCGTCTGCTAATACAGCTTCTTGGAATCTTCCCTTCCCTTTCTGTTATTATTACTACCGGTGTCATCCTTTTTATTGGAAGAAAATTTGAATTGAAACAGTTTATTTAACATGATTTTATTATCGGCTGCTACGGTGAAAAACAATGTAAACATACCGAAAATTGGTCTAAACTATTGTCGTAAATTTTGAGATGCCAAATTATGAATCGGCTAAACAATAAAGCTAGCATTCGTGTGTATACTTGAATCAAACAATTCATTTTAGTTTAAATAAGTCTAATGTTGCGTTACCATGAAAAGAAAAAACAAGATTACAAATTGAAATTGATTTAAAAAGAATTCGCAACTTTACGGACAATTCAATATCGGCTGCCATGTAAACATACCGGAAATTATTCTAAACTATTGTCGTAATTGTTGAGATCCCAATTAAATTGGCTGCATAAATAATCAGGGAATTTCCAATAAACATTCGAGAAGAGAATCGACAGTCAATATTTTGGTTGGTGAATCTATCGTTTTGATCTGTTTGACAACAAATTTCGGTAGATATTGACGTCATGAGAACACGACCAGTCAGTCTTGCCAGATGCGAATGTAGCTAGACCAGACAAATGAACTATTAGTGAATGTCGTTCGGTCGTGCGTTAATGTCGAACCACGCAAAAGGGTTACAATCTACAAAGGGTAACTTGTTAAGTCGGTCGTACACACTTAGGGGTGGGGTGTAGTGATATCCTTGTTCTTTATGGCACCTAAATATGATATTTATACATTCAGAGGTTACCAAAAATAAGCGGAATTTATTTCACATATTTGACTTTTGTATGCATTTAAAATTCAGTCCAGACTTGTTTGCACTATCTTTGTGTCTGTTCTGGTGCATTTACATCACGTGACCTCAAAACCTGACTAACTATAGTAGATTTTGCAAGCAAATCTAATAAAAATGATAGTAATGGATTTCCGTCTCTGGCGCCTAGGGTTGTTGTCTCCTAGTCCAGACTTGTTGAAGGCGGCGTAAACACCATACAAACGCTTTTCTAGAAATAAGTTGTCACTATCAACAAATAGTTAGTTGGCTTTAAATAACCGTTATAGTTTAGAAATATTCCCAAAGGTCATGTGCATTCGACATGTCCAACTTAATTACTAGTCGATATTGTCACCAGCGACACTCACCTTCCACTAACGGCCCAACCAAGAATGTTGTGCGATGTACCGGAACGAGAAAACGCTATTCTCTTCAAGCGTATGATTCAGCTATGAATTCGACCTTACAGACGCTTCAGTTGTACTCCTGTATGATGAGTTCGTACGTGGGAAAGGTAAAAATCGGCTCTTGTAAAAGCTTGAATTAATCCCGTCCATATGAAAAGGTAGGGAGCACCGGTAGCTCTGTCGGTAGAGACGCGGGACGTCAATCCAGGGGTTGTGACTTCGAACACCAGCTCGACCAACTTTCTTTCCGATGTTTGACAAAAGTCACTATGACAAGCGTCATTCGAATCTACCAATGGGCTGACAGTCTATGTGGAAAGGCAGCCGATTAGTTGGAAGGTATGTTGTGTGGAGAAAGCCAGGAGACACACGAGTTAGTGAACTAGCCGCCGTGATATGACTTAACAGCTGTTGAATATCGGCGTTTAACACCAACAAAACAACCACACGCAAAAGAACACGTCTGATTTTGTGATAAATGTAAATCTAGACAAGCCTGTGTATCCACACAGTCTGATCGAGATCTATAACGTTCATACAGGCTTGTAAAAGGCTTCTATCAACGTGTGTAGACTGTATTTAAATGAGCTTTCAAAGGCTAATATGAATCAAACTAACCGCGTCTACATATAATGTAAACTACCTCCTCGGTGGTAAAGCGTCCGCCTCGGGTTCGATCATCGACCGGTCATACCAAATACTTTACAAAATGGTAGGAATGGCTGCCCTCCTTGGCTGCCAGCATTACGACTGACTGGCTGATGTCAGGATAAATGGACAAGTAATACTAGAAACGCAGTGATCTAATTGAAAAAAAAAGTGTTGAAAGTGGCGACAAACACCAAGCAATCAATCAACCAATCTTATGTCAACTACTGAAAGTTGTTTGTAGCTAAATCATCAGCAGTGTTCATTATAGGGGAACGGGGTTAGTGGTGTCAGAATCAGTAACGACAACATATATGGTATGTACATTTCAGTGGATTCATTTCAAACAAAAGATATAATCAAAGATATTATCAATATTTAGTTGTACAATTCATACAAAAACAATGACAGTGAAAAAGTTTACTGTACACATACAGTGTTCTTAATCCATTCCCACATGCGGAAAATCTGTAGGGGACGACTTTGAAAACATATTGAGAAAAATATGAAATATCAAATATGTTTGATATATTGTGGAAAAGGCAGAAATTGCTCGATGTCTGCTGCAGAAGCGTCAGAAAGCATATATATATTGAACAAGGTTAAATCGAAATCGGTCATGACAAGTACAGTTCAATGTGCAATAAGTACACTTACATTTATAACACAAATCTTAGTATATAAACCGTTCCACGAGAATCCCAACATTGTGGACTCTGCGTACATTATTGACCCGGATCAACCTAAGCATGCCGCACAGATTAACCCGGACAGACACTTTCCGCATCCTGTGGATTTTCTGTTTCAGGAATGATTACTCTATACCTCAATCCCTCTGAGACGGAATGTGTCGGCCCGAATAAGCCTGGCTGATCTGGTTCGATACATAACTAATCTTCCATAATGTTGATTTTCTAGTGGAACGGCTCATATCTAATCAACTAAGGTAACAAAACATTCAATCTAGTTACAGTTTCAGCTTTTAATATTGAAAAGTCATCGGGAAAACAATGCACTTCAATTATTTTGGTCGTTTTTTGGTCTTTTCGGATATGTTTCAACCGGGCCGCGGTGAACCACATAATGACCTCCCAGTTGACACTTTAAACAGCATCACCGTCATTTACACCTAATAAAATTCGCTATGGAATAGCCACAGTTTATGTAGGAAACTCAATTCATGTAAGAGTCGCAGCCACAGTCCGACCATTGCTTGAACCGTAAGAACCGGCTAATTCAGTCTGAACGGTTTGAGTCAATACATCTTTTGAGCTCCAGCAGGTCGGGTGGTATTGTTTTTACACCTTAACTGGTTTTTTTTTTTTTTTTTATCTCGACATAAGTATAAATTGTTTGACCTAAAATCTTTCCTGTCGGTCACGATATGACCTTATCGGATGAAAGTGGCGTAAACCCAAAATAATCAACAAATCGCTAAGGAATTAGACAAATAAGAACTTGATGAATTGTTGAAAGTAAGTATCATTTTGACATTTTGAAAACAATAATTGACCGCGGACACGAGAAAACATTATTCGGACCACTGTACTCGTAAATAGGACGATAAGGTACACGTTCCTTTGCGTGAGTTCTTACCGATCATCGGCAGTAATCGGGTTACCCGCATTAACCTATTCCCACAAACATACGCTTTCTGACACATCTACAGTTTACGACTAATAAACTGTGACAAAAAGAGACATTGTCCATTTTCAAATCTATTCAACAAGTGTACATTAATCAATAGAGCATTTTTTTAAATCTTGCCTTAATGTATTCAAAGTCGTCTGCTGCTGATTTCTTGTATGTGGGAAAGGATAACAATGAGACTGAAAAGTACGAATATTCACTTAGGTACCGCATCTGCATTAGTCCGAAAATTATCTCAATATGTTTACGATCCTTATCGTTAATTGCAATACAAATTTTAACTTTAAACAATGTTTTAATTCTGCAAAACGAAGAAATGATGGTGCTAGACAGCTTTAAGTTCATAACTAAACATTTACTCCAATTATAAGTAACATATATCAACAATGAAATAATGAAATAATTGCATAATACAATTAATAGGATACATAACGAAAAAAATCAAAATCAATATAAATATTTAAATATATGACATATGCCTATATAATATATGTATCTTATGCCTGCTTGAACGTACATTTGGTAATGTTGACACACCTTTTTTATGTTCAGTGGTTTCCATTGAGTAGGGCGGATTTAGTTGCTCTGAGCTATATATAGTGTGGCTGTGTCATGTGACTGGTTTCAGTCAATGAAGAAGCTCCTCCTTCTCTAGTTATCGTGATAATGATAGAAAACATGTCAGGTGTCCCAGACCATCCAATCATATGTCTCCTTCCCAATTTGACGACTTTTTTTCAATTATTGATGATTATGAGTTCTGTTTTAAATGCTATTTTGATAATGTATTCAATTTTACGTAATTTTACATTAATGTAATATGTTTTTGTAATCGTCAACGTCAGACTTCGTGTATGTTTTGAAGTTTCAAATACATAATTCATTCTCATAAATAATTGAAAAAAGTATAGTGGCACCTTTTGACAGAACATTTTTCGTGAAAACTGAGGATTTCACATTATTTATAAAGTACCATTTGGTCGGGTCATACACTGTAAAAATGGGCGTTCAGGTTCGTTCCGTTAGCATCACAACTGTCTCACTGGTGGTAGCATAAATGAACCAGTACTACTGATAATTTACCCCGCAAACGCCGTAATAAAACCGAAATCGGAGTAAAATAACAAACAAATCCAATGTACACTTCAGTAAATATACGATTTGCTAAAACAAATAAGTCACGACCCATGTTCAATTGACGCGAACTTTGAAACAAATTAAGAAAAGGATCAACCTTACAATTGAATATTATACACGTAGTTAGCCAACTTTCTTTGTTCTGACCGTGCACCGTCCATATGTCTTTCCACATTGTTGTCATCGCCGAGTGCATATGAGCATTTGCATTCCAGACACTTGCTTTCTTCGGTAGCTCCGTCACAGTCACCAATGGTGTAAACATGACCTAGTTAGAAAGATAAAATCACATTGAGTAACATCGTGGATATCAACAGTTAATATTACATTTTCGCCTGCATTAAACGTACTCGCATATTTAATATAAAAGTTAAATAAAATAAAAAATGATGAATAGCTAACACATGTTTGACACATTGCAGAAGTAAACTAACAGAATACATTGGCATTTAAGTGATGTCGTGGGTACTAAACGTACGAGCAGATATTCTAAATCCGCCAGATTATGCTAAGGAGACGTGTAGAAAGGCTCACCATTGTGGCAATTAAACCAGTGACTTTTGTTGAAGGCTGTAGCTGTGACTATCGGAATTATTTCCTCCTCTGTAACACCAGTAAAACTGGATTCTTTCATCATATCTGTAATACACGCTCGCACAACATCCTGATGTAGCTCTGTATATCTCCCTCGCTTAGTTAAAATACATTTCGCATGTTTGATGTTGGCATTTAATTCTTTGCGAATCATCTTCATTTCATTCCGAAATAACAGCTGAAAATACTGGATCTTTAAATGATCTTTCGACCTAGATAACTCTGATTGGGCGTCCTCTATTTCTTGTTGAGTCATACACGATCTAAATTCAATGGTCCATATGTGCAGCTTGTGCAAGTTATCTGAGCCTTTCCGCTTTTCACTTACTTTCATCCATTTCTTTTCTAATGCTTCAATGTTTTTTATAATAGTTATCTGATTATTTAATGCAACCAGTGTGTTTTCTGATTTTGGTTCCGGCATATCTTCAAGCCTCGCAATAATACACTTTCTTGTATCATCTTGTAAACTCATACTATCGAGTTTTATGTTATCTTCGAGGAGAATAAGTCTTTTCCTGTTTGTAATGATCTTGTACTTTACTTCTTCAAGTTCTTGAAGAGTTTTCTTTATCAAAGATCCGTATCTCACATTTCTCCTTATAGGTGTGTTACATTTAGGACAGGATTTAAGTTTTATTTCTCCCTCCACATCCATTTTGTCCATAAATGTGTCCATTGCCTTGTACTCAATGATGCATCGGTTTCCACAATCTTGAAGGAACACAAATCTTGCATTTTCACCATCTTCTTCACCAAAGAATATCGTTGCGACTTTATCTTTGTCGCATTGACGACATTCGTTTGGACATGGTTCTCCGCACAGACCTATACATACATGTCCACATGGCAGACATTTCTCGCACGGTTCGTTGCATCTTGGACGATCGCATGGCTCAGAGCAAGGACGACTGCATTTATAATGTTTACATATCCATTCGCAAGGCATCTTGCATTGCACACATAATTCACCACACGATTTGCGACAGGTACTGTGGTTACACATGTTGTTGCACATTTCCGTGCATGGAGGACAAATGTTACACATGTCCTTACATTCGTGTCCACATAGAAGGGTGCGATTGCATGCGTCTTTACATGTTCTATGAAGTCGTCCTTCGAAGCATGACCCACAGGTACCAAGGCACATATGTTTACATGTAAGTTCACTGTAACAAGGTTCAGGACATAAAATGTTTGCTGCTTCGAAACATCTGACTTCGCCGAAGTGTCCACAGGGCCATTTTTTCTTGACATAAGTAAGGCAATCTGTTGTACATGCTAGACCACATCTAGATGCGCACTGATGTTTGCATGGTAGTAGTTTGATACATGGTTCCGAACAAACCCATGTCGACGTGTCTTGATGGCAGGGAATGATTTGCTTGTGCCCACATTCTGGTATTATCTTCTTAATAGGAACATTGCATTGACCACATTCCTCGTAGCACTTCTTTTGACATCGATGCCCATTTTCACAACGATCCCTGTAACAAGGTTCATGACATATAAGGTTTGCTTCTTCGTAACATCTTACTATAACGACGTGTCCACAGGGCCCTTTTTTCTTGACATAAGTAAGGCAATCATTTGTACATTCTAGACCACATCTAGATGCACACTGATGTTTGCATGGTAGTAGTTTGATACATGGTTCCGAACAAACACATGTCGACGGGTCTTGATGGCAGGGAATGTATTGATTATGCCCACATTCTGGTATTATCTTCTTAATAGGAACATTGCATTTGCCGCATTCCTCGTGGCACTTCTTTCGACATCGATGCCCATTTTCACAAAGATCACTGTTACAAGGTTCAGGACATAAAATGTTTGCTTCTTCGTAACATCTCACATCGCCGACGTGTCCACATGGCCATTTTTTTTTTACATAAGTAAGGCAATCTTGTGTGCATGCTAGACCACATCTAGATGCACACTGATGCTTGCATGGTAGTAGTTTGATACATGGTTCCGAACAAACCCATTTCGACGGGTCTTGATGGCAGGGAATGATTTGCTTGTGCCCACATCCTGGTATTATCTTCTGAATTGGAACATTGCATTTGCCGCATTCCTCATAGCACTTCCTTCGACATCGATGCTCATCTTCACAAAGTCTTTTGTGGCAATCTTCCATGCATTTGTACTTAACGTGTTCTTGGTCAAATATGTGGCAGTACATACCACACACGTGACCACAATTTAGCCTGTATTCACATTTCTTGTTACAACCACCCTCTGGGGCTTGGGAAAAGTCACTGGACTGTCTAGCAATTACTCCGTCCTTATCAGGATGATTCTGACAATACAGTGCCAGTCCATTTCCGATGTGACCTTTCTTTTCAATGTCTAATTTGATTTTCCTCCATAGTTCTGATTTATCTGCAAGTAAGGTAAAGTTGCCAATGACATAGAATGCCTTTTTAGCCCTAGATAACGCAACACATACACGGTTGCTGACTTTCAAAAAGCCAATACTTCCTTCCTTATTACTACGCACTAGAGACAGTAGAATAATATCATTCTCTTCCCCTTGATAGTTATCTACAACAGTGATCTGAACGCCCTCAAATAGTTTGTTGTGCATCATCTTTTTGAGGCATAACACCTGACCCGAATACGTAGTAAGAACTGTGATCTGATTCGGTGCATAACCCTGTAACATGAGATATCTACACAAACTTGCAATGTAGCCTGCTTCGTGGATGTTTGAATGACTCCTCAAATCCCCAGCATCCGATTCGTGGTAGGTATGATTGATAAAGAACATATTGCAGGCTACGCCTTTCAATGATTCGTATTTCTGAACGTCAGTGTGGTTTTCTAAACGGGGATAAATATGTTTTATGAGCTCTGCAATTTCTGGACGCATCCTGTGCTGTAGTGTAAGGCAATCACACCTTACCCCATTTGATACCATTCTCTCAAAGAGAGAAACATCTAAATTGTAATCTTTAGCAAGGGTGTAAACCGTCGGATTGGGTTTGAGTTGTTTGTGATCTCCGATCAAGATCAAATGTTCACAGCCCTTAGTCAGTGTTGTTATAATATGAGCCTCCAGAACTTCTGCCGCTTCTTCTACAACAATAATGCGTGGATTTATTTCTTGTAAAACGGGTTGATACCTGGCGGCAGCAGTAGTGGTCATACCTATGACTGTCGAAAGACGCATAATTTCTTTATCTTCCTGTATCACAGCCTCTTTATACCGTGTCGCTGCTACTTCGTACTCATTCTCCTTTCTCTCGACTTGCTTCCACAAATGATCTGTATATTGTTTAATCCAGAAGCGATACAACCGCCATTTGTCTGGCATGGATATTCGCCACAATTCCGAGATACCATTTACTTCCTCCTCAGTCATAATCTCTGTCGAAGCTAAGTTCTTTTGTGTATTTCTCTTAAGCTTTTTTCTTGCATATCTCTGCAATTCCCAGCCAACCTTGCTTCTGTCGTCAGGCATTTCTCCCATACTTTCTACATCAAGAGCTTTTGCTTGAAGTAGTTTCTTCTCCACGCTCGAAATATGTTTAGATTCAGCGTCCTCTTTGTAATCTTCACGTTTAGTTATATATTGAAGCTCTCGATGCATTTCATCTATAGTATTTTTCAAACCAACAAACACATCCCTATAAGACTGCCGTGGTCTCTTTTTATCCACAGCATCATTCACTACCTGTTCACCTATGCGCCTAACCAAGGGAGCAGATGATCCAAGCTCAAGCCATTCCACAATCAGTGACGTCTTCCATTTCTTAAATATTCCTGCGCCAATAAGAATGCTTCTAAATTGCGAATTTAGAAGCATATAATGCCGTTGGCCAATATAGTGTTGCAGATAATCCTCATGTATAACGTGTGTTGAAGCCATTTGGATCTTTAAACATGTTTCATTAATCTCTTCATACAGCGAATCTATTTCTTCTCTTGAATCCTGCCTAGCTTGATGTATGTGATCGGGGAAAACACCTTTATGCCTGAACTCTCGTCTGTAATACTTCAAATTGTCAGACTGAAGAATGTCACTTTTGCTCCCGCTTCCAACTCGAAGAACGTCTCCCATATAAAACGTCTTTATGCCCTCAAGAAATTGATCTAGCGCATGGTTTGTGTAACAAACTATTAACATTGGTCTGTTATCGTTTTCCCCGGTGACAGGATTTTTATTCCACAAATTCCTGTTGTGCAGTAAGGCTTTTACGATCTTCAGCCCTATGTACGTTTTACCTGTGCCTGGCGGACCCTGAGTTATGACAAACTCTTTAGTCATGGCCGTGTGAAAAGCCTCGTACTGAGACTCATCCAAATGCAGTAGATTATGCGGAGGCCATGTCTCTCTTTTCAACCAGGACACATCTTTGGCAGGCTTTGACTTTTCACTAAAAGGATGCTTTGTACGGCTTACGATTGTTTTCCCATTACTTTTGAGACTCGTGTCGTCCCTAATTTTATATTCCTCGTCAACTAATGGTCGTAGATCTATTTTGACGTCGGGGTCGCATCTCAAATAAGCAGGCGGCCTAACATCATTTTCACAGTCTGTAATGTAATTTTCAAATGGCAATTCTCCGTCTCTGATATTCTGAAGACCAATTAGGTTATGTCTATACGATTCGAAATAGGCTGATGTTTCCGCCATTATAAACGTATTACCGATAAGCGTTTTTACATTGGCATGATCGGTTTCAAAGCGGACTTGAATAAAACCATGACTTATCATCTGATCATCTCTGTTGACTACAGTTGCAAAGTATAAAGTGTTAAAGGCATCTGGTGACAGGCATAACAGGGTCCCGAATATGAGTCTTTTACTGGACTGCCATTCCACATGTAATCGGCTGATATCGAACTGCAATGCATAACACATTCCACCTTCTGAGCAATGAGGGGCTATAATTCTCACGTTCGTGTAAATACGGACTTCGTTGGACCCCTTCTTTGCCTTTCCATGTTCAGTCAATGATCGAACAAACTCAGCGATCCCATCCCTCAAAGGTGCAACGAAATCTTCCCGCAACAATCTGAACTGTACATCTAAATAGTGATCTAAATCATTGTACTTTCCTTTAACCTTGTTTGCTCTCAGATAGTGATCGTCAGTCATCTGTAACAAGTTATGCATATAAACGTTAGTTGTAAATATATGTAACCATATTGTTAATCGAAAAAGATGCAAAGTGCCAAATGAATGGATCGGGTTAGGCGAAATGTGGACTCATGTCATATCCAACATATTTCACGGTAAACGAGACTTTAAATATTGCAGACGTATACATTTTAATAGCAAACACTGAACAGAGTTGCAATCTGGGTAAACTTTTCGAATCAAAAATTCTGCTTGAGTATTATCATAAAATAGTAACAGTAAATATATAATTTCGCAAATAGTCAACGTGTCTCGACTGTTTTCGTTGACATTTATTTGTTTTATACAGCATCTGATCAAGAAATGCGTCTTGTCATTACAGGCCTATAAACGCACATACTAGTCGTTCAACGATGTGCTGTTTATGTTCTTCTAGTCCAGAAATCAAATTTTATGAAAATCATTTAAATGTAATCAGTATAGTTCTTAAGGTCTTTCTTTTTGTATTATACGCTCTTCTTGTACAAAAGGTAATGACCCTATTTGAATAAAAAATAGTTCAGCACAAAAGTTCATTGGTTGAGCCTCTTCGAAGATTGTTCAAATCATTCAACTCCCTTGAATACCATGAGAGTTAGGATGTCTGGCTCATATTTATTTCATATACATTTATCACATGAAGCCATCTCTGGGAGTGTCAAAATGCCATTACAGAATATCACATGACACTACTCAAGTATCATAATTTATGACACTACTAAGTTTGGTTTCCAGTCTTACGCTCAAGTCTTTGTTACAGCGCGGAAAGCAAAAAATGAAAATGGCGTCACGACAGCAGTTTGACGTTAAAACGTTAGTCACCTTGGCGCCAAAAACAGGCAAATTTCATGTACATGTTCACGTAATACGCCTCATAAATCACTTTATGTGATAAGTATAATATCTCATACGTGTTTATTTATTATCACTGTTAACCAACTCGTTAAATAAGCTGAATATGACGCTCGCCAAGGCTCGCGGCATATTACATACTCGATTAGCCAATCTAAGTGATAAAAAAACACTATTTATCAACGAAATAAATCAATAAACAATATAATAACGAATAAACAACAATAATATAAATAATTAAAAAATATAAATCAATAAAATAAAGAGATAAACATTAATAATAAATATTAACTCGGCCTTGATATCGGTAAGATATGCAAACTGAATATGTTTCATGAAGCTTTAATAACAATGGTGGTATCTAGTGTGTTAACAAACACATCATTGACGACTGACGAACGGTAGACAACGGACAAAAGGCAATTGCAATAACTTAGCTTGAGCCTTTGGTGGTTCTCAGTTGAAATACAAATCAGAGAAATAAAAATCTTAAATTGTTCACCATATACTGTATTTTTGTGTTGCCACTGCAACAGAGGTTCTGGGTAAAGGATATCCTGAGGAACCCGAGTCATGCGATTGAAGATGGATTTGGCCTTTTAATACAGGGATATTTGGCATTTAAAGAAATTCTGAGAGACGATTGACGGCGGACGGACGATGGAAGCAGGGTAATCTTAATACCCTGTTGAAGTTAATCGAGTTTATGTGATCTAAAAACGTAATAACAGATCCATTAGCATATAATGAAATTCCCTTGACTTAGTTTAATAAATATTTTTGATCATTTTTTCAATTCAACACAAACTTGCATTGATGCTTTTCGTATAATTTCGGGTTCCATTATCACAGTTAAAGCCTACATTACCTGCATATCCGATGTTTGTGGTAAAACTTTAATCTCTCGAAAGTCAGTTGGTGGTCCTTTGGCATCCAACTCCTTATCTCTAGTTTCATATTTGTTCCCCACATTGGCCCTGTTAACGAAGAAATGTTTGGTACTTAACAGCAATGAAAATTACATACATTTAAGTTCATGCCTGGCTGAATGAATTTAATTGTTACATAATAACTATCAACTTTCAACAACGAGATATCTAATCCTCGTGTGAAAATATTTCTATTAATAGTATAATTGTCAGTTAATTAAAGATCTTTTAGATTGTTTAATTTAATATTGATATGTATAAAGTGTATGCTTTTAGAACGCTATGCATTCCATTTCTCACGGTTCACAAGACAAATGGAATCAATAGCTTTATAAACTCATATTATCTATAATCGGCGTCGCCTTTTAAATATTTCGTTTTATTTTATAACACTTACCTCGCTGAATGTTTAAGGCGTTTATCTCTGAGTTCAGTGAATTCTCTAAATCGTTCCACCAGCTCGTCGTCTATGATGTTTGACTTGACACTCAGATCATTAATCACCATTTGAAGCATAGTGTGAATACCTGATACAATATATGAAATAATAGTATCATTACAATTTTATCACTGACATACTCGCTACTTGTGAAGGCCGTAGTCACGTCATTTATAATAAAGAACTAACAGTTTCTATGCTATTTAACCGTGTTGTATGTATGTACATATTGTAAATTGTGGATTAAATTATCTCAATATTTTCAGATTTATTGATATTCCTTTAGAGAAGACGTCATTTTGTCGAATGAGCAGATTGAGATCGGTCGGTTCTCCGGAAGATTATGCTTATTATATATATTATCTATCTGCGAAGTATAGATACCTTTGGTGAATATTGAACAGAGATTATCGCTGAATGCTGTCAATCTTATTTTTGTCTGTATGGTTATCTTAACAATTTTTCAGTTATACTACAGTGATTCCTGGATATGTTACCAGAAGTACTGGTCCATTCATACTGAAACCAGCGTGTCAGGCGTAATGCTGACGCCACAATCATCCTGAGCGAAAAGGAGGAAATTCAATTACTAAAATATTAGATTATTCGGTAAACAAAAATGTCGATGATCGGACCGCGACCTCCCGTTACCAAGGCAGACGCTCTACCACTTCACAGACAGAGGCGGTAGATGGTGTCAAAGTTAAACCGTTCTTAGTATAGTTTATAAATAATACCGATTTTTAAGCTGAGTGAGAAATGCTTACCAACGATTTCTGGTATGCAGGTGGGATTTTTCAAGATAATTTCCTCCATAATTGTAATCATGTCTGCAATCGGTTGTTTAAATTCTTTTGTCTTCTCTTCTGAAATTTCATTGATCATCGTCATAAAATATCCAAAAAGTGAATTGAAGAACCCTTTCTCTTTAATGGCGATGTAAACAGTATTAAAAGTTTCATTTGTAGAGTGACACGTAAATGCTTTTGCAATAACATCTAGAAGCAATGGTATCGGACATGTATCTAAGGCTTCCTTAAAGCCATTATGTGAATTGGCTAAGAACAATGCTATTTCGCTTGGCTCTAGGTTTTGCAATTCATGAATGTTTCTCGCAGTCATTCTGCCCCTAAAGCCCTTTCCTGTCCGGAGACCTTGCCCTCGGCCAACGCCGACTTCGACACCATACAAATGTTCCCGATGGATGTTACCGTATCTTATCTTATAAGCCTCATGTTGTGACAGTCGATTTCCTTGAAATTCACTAGTGTTCCTTCTATGTTCCTTTTGTGGCTGCGGATTGCCATCAGGTTCTCGAATGCAATGTTTTCGCCAATCTCTGTTGTCACTCCGCTGTACACTAGCATTGGTAACGTTTGGTTCTTTTTGTTGTTGTTGTTTCCAATCAGGTATCGAATTTCGTTGGATGTGCTCATTTTCTCTAACTCTTTCGAGCAATTCACCATCACTTTCGGCATTTCCGCCGCGTTGCTCTTTTAACGGGTCTCCGTCAATCTGTCTGGTTTAATGGTTAGTATGGTAGCCTACATCGTAGTCGTATTTTTGTTCGCGCCAACATCGGTCGGTCTCTGCATTTCTAATGTTTTGTTGTTTTGGCTGTTCAGGTCGCTGCCGATTGTCTTCAGGTTCTCGACTGCCCTGTTTTCTCCAATCTCTTTTGTCACTCCGCTGTACACTGGCATTGGTAACGTTTGGTTCTATTTGTAGTTGTTGTTCCCAGTAAGATTTCGAATTTCGTTGGATGTGTCTATTTCCTCTAACTCTTTCGCGCAATTCACAATCCCTTTCGGCATTTCCTTCACGTCGCTCTTTTAACGGGCCTTCGCCAATTTGTCTGGTTTGGTGGTTAATATGGAAGCCTACATCGTAGTCGCATGCTTGTTCGCGCCAACATCGGTCGGTCTCTGCATTTCTAATTTGTTGTTCTTTTGGCTGTTCAGTTGGAGGTTGTTCAGCATGTTGGTGATCTCCCCGTCGTAATTTGCCATTTTCATCGGGGCCATGGCCGTCGTTTTCGGTATTTGTCAATCGTAAATCCTGTTGTAGTGGTAGACTGTATCCAAAGTCACGTTTACTTTTGTCTCCCCTTAAATAAATGAAGAAGTGCATTTATATGATATCTTAGTCTTAGTCATGTCATCTAAAGGGAAATGTACGGTGGCACAGAGGTGACATGTGTATGTTTTTATTTATCTCGTGCGCACGACATACTAAGTCGTGCGCACCACTTAGTAACTCGTGCGCACGAGATACTATGTCGTGCGCACGAGATAATTAAGTCGTGCGCACGAGTTACTATGTCGTGCGCACGAGTTACTAAGTCGTGCGCACGAGATACTAAGTCGTGCGCACGAGATACTATGTCGTGCGCACGAGTTACTAAGTCGTGCGCACGAGATACTATGTCGTGCGCACGAGTTACTAAGTCGTGCGCACCACTTAATTAAGTCGTGCGCACGACATAGTATCTCGTGCGCACGACATACTAAGTCGTGCGCACCACTTAGTAACTCGTGCGCACGACTTAGTATGTCGTGCGCACGAGATAAATAAAAACATACACATGTCACCTCTGTGCCACCGTACTGTGGCACAGAGGTGACATGTGTATGTTTTTATTTATCTCGTGCGCACGACATACTAAGTCGTGCGCACGAGATAGTATGTCGTGCGCACGAGATAATTAAGTCGTGCGCACGAGTTACTAAGTCGTGCGCACGAGATACTATGTCGTGCGCACGAGTTACTAAGTCGTGCGCACCACTTAATTAAGTCGAGCGCACGACATAGTATCTCGTGCGCACGACATACTAAGTCGTGCGCACCACTTAGTAACTCGTGCGCACGACATACTAAGTCGTGCGCACGAGATAGTATGTCGTGCGCACGAGATAATTAAGTCGTGCGCACGAGTTACTAAGTGGTGCGCACGACTTAGTATGTCGTGCGCACGAGATAAATAAAAACATACACATGTCACCTCTGTGCCACCGTAGAAATGTGTACTCCAAAACGGATAAAAATCGCCTCGCTTCAAATTAGATTTTGTCAGATATCTCGACTGGTACTTAACCAATTGAAACATATTATGGTGTAGCGAAGATGTAACTCCGAGTGCTATTCATTATACATCATATGCATTACATATTCGGTTATCAAGCTATACAATCTGAAACCCACGGCGTGCTGTAGAACATGTATTGATATGAAGAATATTTATAGGTTTTATTAAAGATAAACTCTTTGTGTATGAACGATATACATTTTTGAAAATAAGTATTATCCTGATATCCGCCATGCTGGTGTTAGTATTGCAAAGGGATGTTGCAATATTCTTTTCCGAGCCTTTATTTGTTCATCTGTGCCACCTGAGTTACCGATGCCCTTTCGCAGCACGGCATGGCGTCTTTTCTTTGGCATTGTTTGATTCATTTGTCCAGTGCAACTCGTCAATATAGTAACTGAAGCGAGGCGGGGATTTATTTCTTCAGTATTTACAGTTCTTGTTGTGTCATTCTCCAGCCATATTTTGATATGAATATCGGAAAGTATTGAATAAATCACAAAGGAGAAACTGCAACATTTAGGAGAGAGTTATCTTCTATATCATTAGTTTGATGTTTTCAAATTAATATCAACTTATGTTTAACCTTTTTTGACAGTTATCATTGGTAAGTTACCAGTAAAACTGAACCAGCGAGTAAGATGTAATATCAAATCCAAAATCCTGATTGCCAAGGCGAGAAAGCGGTTACTACCTTTTATAAAGTCTGTGTATGACAAGGCCGGATATCTAACCCGCGACATCTCGCACCCGAGGCGGTCAACATTGATATGGCCATGGACGTGCACCTATATATCTAGGGACAGGCCATTAGACAAACATTTATCATAGCACATGGTCACTATTCATCTGCATTTGGGAACAATGTATTCAAATGCCTGCTGCACTCGCACCAAGGTAAAAAAGTAAGTGAGAATTAAAATGAGTATTTCAGTTTTAACTCTTACGATAATATTAAAATGAAAACAAAAATGGAATTTGTTTCATTAGACATCAACATTGGTTGGTTGCCTTATACTAGTATACAGCAAGACTAGAGGTAGCCTAAGCGTGTATAGAAAGGGCCAACAAAACAAGACAAACAAATACAACACTGTTAAATAACAACATAACATCAGTTTGTAACTCTGGTGCCAGTGGTCTGCTGGCACATTCGTGTGGTACAATGTTGTTTTATACTGTTCGCCATTTATTCATCATTATTTAACACGAAGAAAATGGGATGCAAACATAACGGATTACTATTATGTCCGATTGTTTGGTGATATACGCCGCTTTCAACACTTTCGACTCCTCAACAAGGGAAGCATGAGACGACTACTGGAAGCGTTTTCCAGTATGGCAAGGATCGTAGCCGTAAAATAACATGTATGTACTGTCAGTAATAAGCCTTTTCCCGTATTGCAAGGATCGTTGCTGTAAACTAACATGTATGTACTGTCGGGAATAAGCCTTTTCCCGTATGGCAAGGATCGTTGCTGTAAACTAACATGTATATACTGTCGGGAATAAGCATTTTCCCGTATGGAAAGGATCGTTGCTGTAAACTAACATGTATGTACTGTCGGGAATAAGCCTTTTCCCGTATGGCAAGGATCGTTGCTGTAAACTAACATGTATATACTGTCGGGAATAAGCATTTTCCCGTATGGAAAGGATCGTTGCTGTAAACTAACATGTATGTACTGTCGGGAATAAGCCTTTTCCCGTATGGAAAGGACCGTTGCTGTAAATTAACATGTATATACTGTCGGGAATAAGCCTTTTCCCGTATGGCAAGTATCGTTGCTGTAAACTAACATGTATGTACTGTCGAGAATAAGTTTTTTCCCGTATGGAAAGGATCGTTGCTGTAAACTAACATGTATATACTGTCGGGAATAAGCCTGTTCCGTATGGAAAGGATCGTTGCTGTAAACTAACATGTATGTATTGTCGGGAATAAGCCTTTTCCCGTATGGCAAGTATCGTTGCTGTAAACTAACATGTATGTACTGTCGAGAATAAGCCTTTTCCCGTATGGAAAGGATCGTTGCTGTAAACTAACATGTATATACTGTCGGGAATAAGCCTGTTCCGTATGGAAAGGATCGTTGCTGTAAACTAACATGTATGTATTGTCGGGAATAAGCCTTTTCCCGTATGGAAAGGATCGTTGCTGTAAACTAACATGTATGTACTGTCGGGAATAAGCCTTTTCCCGTATGGCAAGGATCGTTGCTGTAAACTTACATGTATATACTGTCGGGAATAAGCCTGTTCCGTATGGAAAGGATCGTTGCTGTAAAATAGCATGTATATACTGTCGGTAATAAGCCTGTTCCGTATGGAAAGAATCGTTGCTGTAAACTAACATGTATATACTGTCGGGAATAAGCCTGTTCCGTATGGAAAGGATCGTTGCTGTAAACTAACATGTATGTATTGTCGTGAATAAGCTTTTCCCGTATGGAAAGGATCGTTGCTGTAAACTATCATGTATGTTCTGTCGGGAATAAGCCTTTTCCCGTATGGCAAGGATCGTAGCCGTAAACTAACATGTATGTACTATCGGGAATAAGCCTTTTCCCGTATGGAAAGAATCGTTGCTGTAAACTAACATGTATGTATTGTCGGGAATCAGCCTTTTCCCGTATGGCAAGGATCGTTGCTGTAAACTAGCATAACTTGAAGTGGGCTATATTGAACAAGAGTTAAGGGAACGCTCTACCATTACACCACTACACCGAGATGATCGATAATGGTTATGAAATCATGAATCAATTCCTATATAATCAATAGACGTTTATCGACCGCGCCATACTTCAATTATATCACCGCTACAGTTCACTTATTTATGATCCCCTGGTAAACAAACTAGTTCTAGGCTAGGAAATGTGCATTACCCAGAGGCACGCTACCATGACCGCCGCGAATGGGGATCGAACAATGGATGCTGACCACTGACGGACTCCTCAACAAGGGAATGTACACTAGCATAACTTAAAGTGGGGTGTAGGAGAACAAGAGTGAAACATGTTTGTTCTATGTGATTATTGAATGTAGATACGAGTGATATTCAAAGGTAACTCTTTCCCACATACAACAAATCTGCTGCAAATGACTACAATATCATCTGGGTAAAACTTTGACAAAACCTCTAAAATTGAAAATGTAATTGATTTAAAAGAGTTCCAAGCAATGTGGCAATAAGAGAAATTACTCATGACAAGCAAATGTCTTCTTTTGCCACAATGTTTTCAAAGGTTGTGTGCTGCAGGGGCGTCAGAAAGCGTCTATATGTGGGAAAGGGTTAAATTGGTAACCTGATCTAAAATACAATTTACTCGTGATAAATCGAAGTCGAAAGTTAAATCGAAAACATTAATTTGTATTATCGATATGTATGAGTTCTATCTCGATATATGATTTATTAATTTATGTATTTTCAGCTACGTAATTCATTTATACTTAAATGTTTAGTATGGCAGTAAAAGTTAATGATAAATTCCGATTAAGACAAGGCAGCAGTTTCTAATCAGAACTGTTGCTGTGTTAATTTCAAGAGACAGATCCTTTCCAGGAGTTGGTTCGAGTTAAACAATAGATTTGATTTAGCTCATGTTCGAGTTAAACAATGTATTCGATTTAGCTAATGTCCCAGTTAAACAATATATTTGATTTAGCACATGTTTCAGTTAAACGATATATTCCAATTCGCGAGTGTTCGAGTTAAATTATATATTCGATTCATATATTCGAGTTAAACTTTAATTTGAATTAGTGAATGTTCGAATTAGCCCATGTTCGAGTTATTGCGAAGTCACTGCATAACCTTACCTTAGCGCCATTTGTAGTGCTATTCGTTGTGAGGTGCCATTGAACTGTTCATCTGAAACATGTCGAAAAAAGGTTCATGCCAATACAACAGACATCGAAAGATGGAAAGATTTTAAAATATGAACATTTTCAATTGTGAAGTACTACTGCAATGCTTTTGTATTCTATTTATTTATTTCACACAGAAAAACTTTGCCGAAGATTTAGCAGAAAACTTAGGTTAACATTCACAACAATAAATCAAAATACTGAAAGTACTGAAAGTAGATTTTTGATCGGTTAAGAGGAGATGCAGTAGTGCATATTTAAATATTTATATAAAACAAAGGCCCACCATTACAGACACGTAATGATGCATTAGGCCAGAATGAAATATTTCCAAGATCATAAATTCTTGTTGGTCTTGTGAAAATTAATTGAACCGAACTCCGAATAAATCATTCGGTCCACATAATACCTTTTTAATGATCATATTACCAAATAGTTCTAAGGAAATCCCAACAGGTACATTCATGACAGTACATTGTCTTCCTATTAATTGACTGTACTTAACCAACTGATGCATTTTGAGTATGCACTCTATTAATATAATCTATTAATGTTTGCATCTCCAAAACAGAGTGCAAGCGTGGATCTGAATCGATCACCTGAGTGATAGCTATGTAGCATATGTGTAACTTCTAATAACGGAGAAAATTTAATCAAGAGCGTGAATGAGACTGCTATGAATACAACTGATGCATAAAGGATATTTGTTATGAAATTAAATCTTTGAACAGTTTGTAAGAGGACCTTCAAAGTATCATTCCCGTGCTGCGGCATCAGAAAGGGGGCAAAATGTCCGAAATTTAAAAATCTTCTTCTCTGAATCTGCCTGTCAGATTCCAATATAGTTGGGTAGAAATGTTCCTTGGGTGATCCTCTACAAAGATTGTTCAATGCATACTGTTTGGTTGAAAACGAGGCAGTCAGGAGGCATCAAAAAAGGGGCAAAATTGTCCGTTGTTAACTTTTAGCTTTAAACATCATCGTCTTCTGAACCAAAGGACTAACTTCATCCAAACTTCAAAGGAATGTTCCTTTGGTGGCCCTCTTTCAAAATTGTTCAAAAATTTAAATTCCATTGAGAACTGTGGTTGCTGCGGCATCAGAAAAGGGGCAAAATGTCCAAACTTTAAAAATCTTCTCCTCTGAATCTGCATGTCAGGTTCTAATATAGTTTACTAGAAATGTTCCTTTGGTGACCTTCTACAAAGATTGTTCAAGGCATACTGTTTGGTTGAAAAACATGGCAGTCAGGAGGCATCAGAACAGGGGAAAAATGACAAAATTTGGAAATTCCATTTTTTAGCTCGACTTTTGAAAAAACGAGAGCTATTGTCATGACCCTGGCGTCGTCCGCGGCGTGGTCGTCCGGTTAAGGTTTTTTGTTCAGCTCAGCTTTTTTTTTTCTGTTTTCTCCCTATCAGTCGAGCGTCTGTGCCGTACGAGGTGCTCTTGTTTTAAGTCCTTGTCTGATATTAAGAAAATTGAATAGGAATCTTACTTCAGTGATCATCTACTTAATTTATTCAAGCCGTATTGATTGGTAACACAATCATAGCAACCTCGCGTCATCACAAAAGGGGTGAATTGAACTTTTAGCTACAAATGACAACTCCCACCATTCCACTTGACCAATTTCAACGTTACTTCACAGGAATGTTCCTTTGATGGTCCTCTTTCAAAATTGTTCAAAGACTTACATTCTGTGTAGAACTTTTGTTGCTGCGGCATCAGAAATTGAGAAAAGTACCCAAACTTTAAAAACCTCCATCTCCATAAACCATTTGTCAGATTCAAAGATAATTTGGCAGAAATATTCTTTGAGTGACTCTCTACAAAAACTGTTCAAGCCATATTGATTTCGTTGACAAACAGGGCAGCAAAGTGGCATCAGGAAATGTGCAAAATGACAAAACTTTATAATTCCATTCTTATTAAATTTCTTGTTCGATTTCAAGATACAAATGTCTTTTAATGATAAACTATTTCTTTAACTGAGTGTCCACTCCTTGCTTTTCATTTAAACTCTTGATCAATGTTCACAGATATTTGCAGTTAAATATTTGCTTATAATTTACTATCATTCGGTCATCGATTTAGGGCCATCTTGGCCCTCTTGTTTTAAAAAATCAGACATGCTAAAAATGGACAAATTTCAATCTTTCTGATGCCGCAGCAAATTCGCCGTAGAATATAAATATACTGTACATTTTTTTCATTTGCCACAATATTTCCAAAAGTCGTCTGCTGCAGAGGTCTCACAAAGGGTATGTATGTGGGTTAGGGTTGATATAGTTCAGAATAGCATAGAAGACAGTGTTGCAAAAGGAGATATTGCTTTTTATGTCTCCTTTTGACACAATGCTTTCAAAAGTTGTCTGCAGTAAAAGCATCTGTAAGTGGAAAAGAAATGCTATTCAAATATCACAACCAAATCTACTTTTTAGACGGAATATTACTTTTTCTTTTACTAGAGGAAACAAAGCAGGGTTCAACATTTACTTTTGGAATGCACTAGACCTGACCTTCATCTAGAGGAAACAAACCCAGATTATACAGTCTTTTGTTCTGATGCCCAGTTATAACATCAAATAATGATAAATGTTAACCCTTTCCCACATACAGACACTTTCTGACACCTCTGCAGGTCGCAGCAGCCGACTTTTGAAAACATAGCAATGTTTTTAATTATTTTCAATAAGTATACTTTCATTTAAAGAGAGTTTCTCTGCTTCAGATATATTGTTAATATGCTGTAATACAGTACACTACGGGGTTTTTTCCACCTTCATATTTCAACCATTTAAAGGGACTGAACACCATAATGGTCCAAAATCGTTATATGTTATACTTATTCTAATTAATCCAAAATATTTTAACCTTTTCCAACAGTGTTTTACAACATTAGATCCAACAGTCAAATGATTAATGTAACAATCAATGCCATCGAGTAGGACTAATTTCCTTCATCAATAATTAAAACATTCCTACAACGTAGTCGGTATGGAGAAATCTGAATAAAATTCAGCCCTACCATGTCAAATAAATCACAGACAGTCGTGTCGGTTTTGCTATGATTGCGCTTTCAAGCCCCAAAAGTTTAGTCGGTAGCGAGCCGAGCTGTCAATCAAGGAGTTCGAACCCAAGCTCGGCCAACATTCTTTCCAACATTTGACAAAAGTCAATCTGACAAACGTCATTCGTCTTCCACCAATGGGCTAACAGTCTAGGTGAAAAATCAGTCAGTTGCTTGGAAAGATTTTTGTGTAGATTACTGGTGTAAGAAAGCCAGGAAACACATGAGTTGGTGAACTGGCCGCCGTGATAGAACTGAACAATGTTGAAAACGGCGTTAAACCCCAATCAATCGATTAATAAAGCTTCCAAGCTGGGGGTGCAGTGGTAGAGGGTTGGTTTATCGTAAGGTCCGGGGTTCGAATCTCCTGCTGAGTGGGTTCTGCATTTTGGAATTTCCCACACTAAAGGCTGGAGAAAAGGTTATTTTTGTAGGAAGCATACATTAAGCGTGAATAATCTCTTAAAGAGCCAGTTTCAATATCATTGTAAAAAATAGAGGATGAATCTAAACTAAACTAGCGCGCTTCTCATTTAAACCAATGATTATGATACATACTAGCGTTCTTAAATACCGACTTGGACGGCTATAAGAAAAACATTTATAGCGTTGCATTATTTATTAGATGGAATGACTTGCGAAACGTCAGGATTGTGGGAAACATTACGACTGACACGCTTTTGTTATGACGAATGGTAATACTGGTAACTTCGAAGGCAACGCCATATTTAACTGAACATTTCTTTTTAAAGCGGAATAAAACAACATTTAAACACGAATGACATAAAGTAAGAGATAAACAGATCGAAAGGCAGACAATGTTAAATCTTACCGTATCATCGTACATGTATATCGGTGTATTGGTGTTCCATGAATCTTCCGTCTATGTTCAGAAATATCTTCCAGATCTATCTAGTACCGAAATTAGTATTCAAAATGTATTTGTTACGATAGCGTAGGGAATATTCGTCTATCCGCAGTGTGAAACGGAAATATTTACGTGGTTTGATATTGAATTGTGGGAAAATTGTTACTTTCGTTTTCCTAATTTATTCGCTTATCTACAGGTAAAACCCCGATTTGGGCTGAGAGCCAATGTTGACGTCAACACAATATCTTATAATCGTATTCCCCATAGCCAGTTTTTGAACAACTACGTAGAAGATAGTATAATTATTCAATAAAAACACTGAAGATCCTGCGGGACGGTCCCACTGATGTGAGTGTAAACAACTGTTGACCATATAAATGTTAGACAAGATTACTATAAGCAAAAAGCTATATAATAACACTACTTGAAGATACAGCGCATTGGTAATTGAGACGTGAGAAAACCAACACTATGGCCTCTGCGTAATGTATCGATCCAGATCAGCCTGCGCAGTCCGCGCAGACTGAACCGGGCCGACGCATTCCGTCTCAGGGGGATAGAGGTATAGGGTAACGATTCCTGAAACAGAAAATCCACAGGAGGCGAAAAGTGTCTGTCCGGGTTAGCCTTTGCGGCATGCTTAGGCTGATCTAGGTCGATATATTGCGCAGAGACCACCATACTGTTGGTTTTCTCACGGGACGGCTCAATTATCCGTACACCGCTGCGTCTAATGTGTTTATGTAACAGGATCATATAACGGTAAATATGCGTATAACTAAAAGGGTCTGTGTCATCGCCATACTATTTATAGGTAAAACCATTTACATGATAGGACAGTTTACAGTTTGCTTAAGCCTTTATAGACTTTATAGAAAGCAGATTAGTTTGAAAATATTCAGGCAAACATATTGATGAACTGTATTAATGAACGTATTGACTAGTGATGAAGAAATTGTAGAATATGGCGAAATTGCACATTATCATTTGATCGTTGAAAAAAGTAAAAATCATTAATTTGTTAAAGGGGAAAGTATACAATTTAACCTGCAGCAAAGACTTTTAATATCTAGAACATGGAAATAATCAACTTAAATCAGATTTGAAAACAAAGTGTGAAAGTAGAAATTACTTATTTTCAACTATTACTAGATTTCCCACAATATTCTGAAAAGTACAGGTATGAGTAGCTTTAACGGTAAGGGTTTAAACAATTTCAGAGTGCATTTTGACGCATATGCAGACTACATTTAACCCTTTCCCACTTGTAGACGCTTTTTGACACCTCTGCAGTAGTCTGGTTCCCTGCGTACTATATGACAAATACTACGTCAGGCACACAACAAACATGGCGGAGCCCAGTGTATACGATAAGTTAAATATAACAAAGAGAAACTCCTATACCCTGTAGAGCACACTTTTGAAAATTTCAACTTGCACTTATATTTGTGTATGTTAAAAGAAAATATCTTCACTTTTGTCCCTGTTTCGTAGTGTTAAGAAATAATTCATCAATTTATGTATTTATCAAGTAGCTACATTTCGGATGGTGTTATGTATTTCGGATACACATAAGAGTATATTCTATTTCGAGATTTTATCTGTCAATGTATTCAAGGGTGGGTACGTTAAACATTGAATAAACATTGAATATACATATCATTTGGTCTTATACCTTGAAGTGGCTTACCTGGGCATATCATATGTGATATATTTTTTTTCTTTTTAAGGTTATTTCTGATGCAATTACAAAATACAATGAGCTTTTTTCAACACATATACACGTAAGCCTCTGCAACAAGATACATTGCAAAAGTTATTGGCAGGTAACGATTGCCTCTGCTGCTTACCAACTGGATATGGAAAATCCCTTGTGTATGAACTGCTGTCATTTATTATTGAAAATTGTCTTGTAGTTGTAATTGAACCACTAAATGCAATAATTAAACAACAGTTGGACACGCTTGGGGACAAGGCCAGTGTTGTAACTAGAGGACAAAAGAATACAAACTTCCTTTTCGGCCATCCAGAGGATGTTTTACAAAACAGAGAATGTTTTGATCTGTTTCAAGAGACTACATGCATATTAAAGAAGTGTTTTTTTAGTTGTAGCTCACTGTATAATAGACTGGGGTGAGGAATTTATACCTGAATTTAAAAAGTTAGCACAACTTAGAGCAGTGTTTAAGTGCAGTGTGCTTGCTTTATCAGCCACTGTTACAAAAACAGGACAGAGATTTATACTTGATAACCTTTTTTTGAATGACAGCAAAGTTGTGTCTGCAAAACTTTTGCTCTTGTTTTGGCGTTTTTCCTGTAGGTGTTGAGGAATCACGTTTCCTCTTTGAAACTGTTTCTTTCTTCTCTGGTATTGTTGCAAGTTTACTGCCATTAAAATACCGGTGATCAACATGAAGAAATTTTGGTGTCTTTTGACTATCACTAGTATCAGTATACTTAGGTGTAACTGTCTTTGAGTATATATGGTTCATAATCTACAAATACAATAGGAAGGAAAATATTATTTATTTCAGTTTCAAGAAATAAACATAGGATAAGGGGCATTCGTTATTTTCTTTCTAGAAGAACAAAATGACAACAAATTGGGTTGGTTGTTTTTATTTATGGGAGACGATCGGGTATTTGTAGCCTAAATATAGAGATTTGAACAAAAACTATCAAGACTCTTCAAAAGCCATTTAGATGTAATGTGGACTGGGAACTCTGTATTAGAAAATATACATTCATTTCTGACTGTGATTGTGAATGAAGCTTTCATTTATTTGACTAAATATTGTGTATTCTTTCAAAATAATTGCAAATATGTTGCTTCTATACACTTTTCTTTTCATTTACTCCTATTTTTAAACCTAGTTATATTCCATGTGGCCAACATATACTCGTAGGTTATGCGAAATTAAAGGTAACATTTATCCGAAAGTACAAGGCATCCGAAATACGTCTACTTAACGAATGCATTATAAAACAACGGTTAGCAGTAAAGGCAATACAATATTAACCTACCAATGACTTCTTGGTTATAATATTCACACGAAAAAACTACTGCGATGAAAGTGCCCAACAGACAACCTTGACTTTAACTGTAATACATGGTCCTGTGGGATCCGCCATTGTTCTAGTATGCCTGACCCGTAACATAGTGGTAGGGGCAGGTAATCCAGACTACCTCTGCAGCAGACGACTTTTGAAAACTTTGTGGCAAAAGAATGAATTGCTCAAACGGTCAATTTATCCTTTGGCCACAATGTTTTCAACCCTACTTTATAAATAAATTCTCGTTTATGAAGATTTTACATGTTTTTGTTAATATGTTTTTAAAGTCGTCTTCTGCTAAATTGTTATATGTGGGAAAGGAATAAAAACATCATCGCGATAATCGGAGCAATTTCTCCTTTTGCCACACTCTTTTGAATAATAATACTTTCAATTACAGAGATTTGTATAATTTACTTAGATGTATTGAAAGTCGTCTGATGTAGATTTATTGTATGTGGGTAAAGAGTCAATCAACACCTCCTATACACACGCCAGGCCTATCCCACATGCATTTTGACGATGTTTTAAAATGTCGTGACTAAAGGAGAAGTGAGCACTATTTACCACAATATTAAAAAGTTTGATATATATCTTTATTAAAAGTGAATTTCCATCTGTTTGTTTGTCTGGATGTGTTCAAAGTCGTATACATCTGCTTTGTTGTATGTGGAAAAGGGTTAAATCGTGCACAATAGCAATAGCAATATGATTACGATACCACGGTTTAAATTACTGTTAGATCTGACTTTTGACAAAATTGTGTGTTGTCTGCAAAAATGTAAACTTGGTGAATTAATTCATATATTGCATGTTGATATATATAACAGATTGGTTGCTTGATTAATCGGGTTTTAACGCCGTTCTTAACAATTGTTCAGTCATATTACGGGTTTTGTCATCTTTAACACAATGTTATGATGTTTGGCTGTAAATATTGCCAGAAAATAATAAAAGAATCAGCGGAATCCTTAGCAATGATAGCTTTTGCCTGGTTTAAAAACACTCTATTAAAGAGAACAGTTGTATCTGTTTCGGGTTATAAGGTGTTTGATCAATTGGGATTTTAACGCCGTTTTTAACATGTGTTAAATCATCATGCATGTACTGAGATTGTCAGTTCACCTAGCTTTGTTGTAACAGTCTTTTCACGAAACTGACTGCTTTGCCACATATAATGTAAGCCGATTGGTGGAAGACGAATGATGTGTGTCACATTTGGTTTTGTCTCATTTCGGAAAGAATGTTTGCCAAGCTGGGAATCGAATTCACAACCCGTGGAAGGACAGCCGGCTTCTCTTCAGACTACGCGACTGGGGCTCGACCTCTTTCGGGCTATAGTGGGTTGGAGAATATATAGTCATTTGATCCGACAACTTAGAATTTTAAACTTTACTAAACTAACCCGACACCTTAGAATGTTATAACTTAACAAAACTAACCTGACAACTTAGTATGTTATAACTTAACAAAACTATCCTGACAACTTAGTATGTTATAACTTAACAAAACTATCCTGACAACTTAGTATGTTATAACTTAACAAAACTATCCTGACAACTTATAATGTTATAACTAAACAAAACTAACCTGACAACTTAGAAAGTTATAACTTAACGAAACTAACCTGACAACTTAGTATGTTATAACTTAACAAAACTAACCTGACACTTAGAATGTAATAACTAAACAAAACTAACCTGACAACTTAGAATGTTATATCTTAACAAAACTAACCTGACAACTTAGAATGTTATAACTTAACAAAACTAACCTGACACATTGGTATGTTTTAACTTAACAAAACTAACCTGACAACTTAGTATGTTATAACTTAACAAAACTAACCTGACAACTTAGTATGTGTTAACTTAACAAAACTAACCTGACAACTTGGTATGTTATAACTTAACGGAATAACCTGACCGTGGTCCAATTCCTTTAACATTACTATCTGGGTTGTGGGCATAGCAAAACTATTAATACATCTGTATCAGGATAAATGATGCATGTACCAGTAATACTGGTAATAACCCAGGAAAGTTTGTGCTATGACTGAGCAATTATTGTTGAAATCGAAGTAAAACAGAGTTCAAGCAAACCGAATGTAAATGATGTATGTTTTATAATACCATGTTCATTTAAGGAACAAAACAGTTTCAATTTACTTGGACGTTTTATTTTGTATGGTGTTTTATAAGGTGTCTTTGCTATGACCCGGTCAGTGATCAAACTGTGACGTTATACTCCTAAAGAAAATTGGGGGTCATGTATTATGCAACAAAGAATCGGGCTCGGACGTCTTTCACTTTCAAACAAGGTCAAACATACTCAATTGAGCAGATCAATCATTTTTAGTGCATCAGAAACGCATAAACAATGATTTTGAACTCAATGTCGTATATTCAATGCATTCTAGTGAAGGTATACAATCATTTCTATGCATATACATGTAGTTTAGGGACTATTTGGCATCCCCACAGTGCTTTTACCGTTCCGAATTAAACACAGTCCTTTGACCGTTGTAGATTCGAAGTCATCACATTACTTTGAAGGTTGCAGATTCGGCATTTCCTGGTTAATATTCCATTACAACCGGTCATATTTATGTTGGGTTGCTATTGAAGGTTTTTGTATTACATCCATTGATATCGAAAATAAAACAATAACAACATTAAATATGTCTTATATTTTTTATAACGAATACCTTTAACATAACAACGATTTCGACCACATTTCTAAAATGACGAAGATCCAAAGCTGTATTAGTTTTCACCAGGGTTCGCTGTAAAACTTTGATTGCGTGAATCCTGACATCATATACACGTGACAAACTCCCAATCATCAACCAGCGGTGGAGAACACAACAGTTGGTGCTGTTGGGGTGCTCGTGGAAGTGAAGTTGAACCGATTGTTGTTGAACAGGACGATGAAGAGGAAGAGGAAGAAGATCAGCCCCACTGTAATAAAATAAACATCCTATAAATTATATTCAATTCAATCCTCTATTGGTAAATATCGACAAAATTTGTCTATGGCCATTTAAAAAGTAGAAGAATATGGCTTAGACAAAAGAAAATACATATATAACTATACAATATGTCAGATAAATTAGATTTGGTATATTAAATGAAAAAGGTACACAGTCAGAATAGGTTAGGGGACAGCAACAAGCTTTATTACGTCATCGCGAATGGAATTGATTGGTTAGTGTAATCGCAGTATCATTAAAAATCAAACCCAAATACACCGCGGTACGTATATTTGTTCTTTATCTAAAGAAATGTGTTATAATTAGATGAATTGGCATTTTTATTATGTAACTATCATTCCTATTATTGAACTTGATATATTGTACAGTTTATATCATTGTAAATGGACCGGTGGCATGAAAATCATATTTTTACCAGGAGGTTTTCTGCTGCGGTTGCATTGGAAGTAGAAGTAATTTAATACTTTTAGCAAGACAGAACAGAACAGAACAGAACCTTTATTGTCCAATTCAAAGCAATGTGTTATTTATATATTGTCCAACATTCGGGTATTCGCCTCGGGTAACAGTATTTCCTTCATGTTAACACTATGTACTGCCACACTGGAAGCCATGCGATGCTAATAAATTACTTACAGAAGGTTGAGTCTCCCATACCAGTTGGACCAGTGCTTTGGGGGTAATATCCATAGCCGCTACCGTAGTTGTTTCCAAGGGCGAGTCCGACGGACAGGATGGCACAGAGGCCGAAAAAGGCAGAGATTCTCATTGCTACCGGAAATAAAAATTCCTCAAATAAGCTTCAAACATGATAAATATAACTGGATGATGTATTATATTAACACTTCAAATTCAGTATATGTCAATTAATTGATTTATTAATTGGGGCTGAACGCTGATTTTCAACAATTTATCATCATTCACATCACGTCAACCAGATCACATACCCATGTATTTTCTGGCTTTCTGACACCAGTACTCCACCCAACAGTATTTATAAGTATCTGGCTGCTTTTCCACATATTATACATACAGCCCAGTGCTGGAAGATGAAACACACGTGTCACATTGACTTTTGTCAAACGTCAGAAATGATGTTGTACGAGATAGGATTCGAACTCACAACCCCTGATTATGAGCCAACCTCGCTTCTCATTTAATACATAAAAACATTAAATCGCGAACGGAGAATATCCTTATCACACTACATGTGTAGATACTCAAGTATAACAAACCAAACACTCACTCTTAAAAAATATATATATTTACAATCAAAACAGAAACTTAACGATTTAGATTTATATAGAATGAATGTACAGTGCTGTATGGCGCATCGACAGCTAAGGTCATTTAGCGCGCATTAAAATAAATTAATTAGTACATGTAGTATAATTTAAAATTGAATATGTTTGACAGAACTATATAATGGGAAATGATGGAAGTACAATGTAGTAACAAGTAAATGGAGAAGTAAGATTTAAATAGAAGAACAGAAAGTGTACCGCCAAAAGACATTCCTCTTACTAGCGAGACTTTGTTTGTGTTGGTACTACTGGTCAAACTATTGAGCCGTCTCGTTAGAAAACCAACATTGTGAACAGTGCGTAAAGTGTTGACACGGATCAGCCTAAGCATGCCGCACAGGCTTATCCGGATAGACACTTTTCGCCTACTTCGCATTTTCTGTTTCAGGAAACATTACTCTATACCTCTATCACCCTGAGACGAAATGTATCGGCCCGGTTCAGTCTGCGTGGACTGCGCAGGCTGATCTGGATCGATACATTACGCAGATGCCATCATGTTGCTTTTCCCGCGGCACTAAATGAGGAGGAGTGAACTGTTCACCTTTCCCCACACTATCTCTCTTATTCCTTAACCAAATCCTATGATGTTGGTAATCAAAATAATTTTCTCAGTGAAACGAATCTTTTGAGTACCCACAACTTAGGTTGTTACGTGTCAAATAAGGATTTTAGAACATGAAAAATGCCCATAACTAGAGCTCTGCTTGTCTATTGCAACGTAGGTGTTGCTGGCAAACTGTTTTGCATGACACTTCGAAATAAATGAGGGGATATTAGTATGCATTTAAATGAATGAGAAAAAATAGAATATATTAATAAAATCAGGGACGTATATCTTATCTACGTCCCTGCTAAAATGAATGAGGACAATTAGTGTACATTAAAATCATATCATATCATATCATTATTTATCATTAAAATCATATCCTATCATATAATTATTTATCCTTAAAAAGTTCATACTTATAGCCAATAGAAAATCATAAAACTTTAAACATTTAGCATAATAAAAGGTTGTGTGAAATATCAGTAAGTCTTTTTCGAGAAGTTGGGGTTGAAAGATATGGAATGTAAAAGGTCGTTTTGGAAGTCAATACACATTTAAGATTTAAACATTTTTAAAACATTGGGAAAACTAAAAGTAAAATCAAACAGCTTGCATATGATGTGTGTTGTATAATAGTGGGTTTTTGAAGATCTACTGAAATGTCTGTTTTACCACTGCTGCATAAAGTCCTTATTACCTGAGTTAAAAGAGCAATAATTTGGTGCAAAGCACAACACTTAGAAAGATGAAACTGAGAATACATTAAAATGAATAAATTAATTATTAATTAATTCGAAAATTAAATCATACCTGGTTGGTTGTTGATCAGTTGAAACTAGATGCCGGATACCTGTAGGTGTCCCTGTTTTTATAGTTGATATGAAAACCATCCAGACATGGTTTGACAGTTAGGGTAGGGAAGTTCGTAAAATGTTATTTAAGTTATAGCGTGTTATTGAAATTGTTAGACATCGTTCCGGCCCTGTATTAACGCTTTCAGCGCCGGATTGTTTAACGTAAACGTTTCAATGTTCAAAATCGGGCGTCTCAATTACATATGTCATGATAGTTTTGGAATATCTTGATAGCTAAAATGAAAACAATGCTGATTTCAGGTCTGACACAACTGAATCTGTTTTGTTTGCAATGAAACTCAATATGAGCCGTCCCGCGAGAAAACAAACATTGTGGACTCTCATTGTGCGTAAAGTGTCGACCCGGATCAACCTAAGCAAGTTGCGCAGGCTTAGCCGCATAGACACTTTTCGCCTCCTGTGGATTTTCTGTTTCAGGAAACATTACTTTATACCTCTATCCCCATGATACGGAATGTGTCGGTCCGAAACAGTCTGCTCGGAATGCGCAGGCTGATCTGGATCGATACATTACGCAGAGGCCATAATGTTGGTTTTCTCGCGGCGCTGAAATAGTTAAACAGACGCTTTCTGACGTCTCTGAATGTTTTCGAAACATTGTGTCAAAAGAAGATATTGCTCAATGTTTTCAACTATTTACAATATTAATACTTTCCAGGAAACATATGAGTAGGTGAACTGTCCGCCGTGATATGATTGACAAATTGTTGAAAATGGCGTTAAACCAACAAATCAATCAATTCTAAATTGTTGAAGCTGTGATCAATGAAGGTAGTTTTCTATGTGGGTACCTTTCATTTTATTAGCTGAGCAACATTACTGATTTTTAATTATAATGTTCAATGTGTTAAGATTACACTTAACAAAACTCTAATATTTTCTAAATTAAAATTGAATGTATCTACATGGGTTCCCGTATTTTCTAAGACTATGTTGAAAAACTGGATGGTACATAAAACAATCGTTAATTACATAAATTTATTGAAAACTCTTTCAATGTAGAAATATATACTAACAAGAAGGCATGTTATGTAGTTTGCAGTTAAGCATGACAGGACACCCCTAGTGGCGATGTTGCATCGACTTCCAAGTCTATATGTATGTCTGTATGTTTTCTCTATGTATGTTGTCTGTTGCCTGTCTGTCAGTTTGTAGATCGGG